>CM053603.1:85842240-85937525 GCA_028646535.1 Procyon lotor | reverse complement strand
TCTTCTCTCAGCTTACTTGGTTTTATACATGATGACTCATTTTGTGCTTTCTAGCTATTTCTAGATATAACTATTCCAGAAGATACTCCTATTGCTTCTCTTCCTTTAATTCAGTGAGTCAAATCTCAAGGCCAAGTCCTGTAAGGATTGTGCCCAGTGGTCTGGACTAGCTAAGTTCATATTTCTCCCTGCCTTGTTTATTCTATGACAAAAAGTCACTACAAAGCCAAATATATATTTGGATGACCAGACAACACAGTCTGCGCAGGACTGATAAGGGTTACACGTACTGTCCTGGCATGACGTTTAACAGCATTCCCTTTCACTTTCTAAAGTGTGCTGGTGATTCTTTTGTTGCTGTTGTTTTAATTTGGGTGTAGTTGACACGCAATGTCACCGTAGATTCAGCTGTACAACATAGTGATTCAGCATCTCCATAGGTAACTATACCTGTAGTGTGCTGGTGGTTTGAGAAATAAATTTTATGGTCATCTTAACAACAGTAGACATTTCTTTTTCACAATTCATTAGGTAAGTGTGAATTGTAGATTTCAATGAGACTATGTTGGTCTATGATGGTGTGTCACATTGTTGAATAATATAAAGCCATTTTTTTTAAAGATTTTATTTATTTATTTGACAGAGAGAGAGATCACAAGTAGGCAGAGAGGCAGGCAGAGAGAGAGGGGCAGGCTCCCTGCTGAGCAGAGAGCCCGATGTGGGGCTGGATCCCGATACTCTGAGATCATGACCTGAGCCGAAGGCAGAGGCTTTAACCCACTGAGCCACCCAGGTGCCCCATATAAAGCCATTTTTTAAAGGGAAAATATTTTTAGAGTCACCTGGGTGGCACAGTTGGTTAAGTATCTGACTCTTGGTTTCTGCATTGGTCTGAACTTGGGGTCCTGAGATCAAGCTCCACCTGGGGCTCCACCCTCAGCAAGGAATCTGCTTAAGTTTCTCTCTCCTTCTTCTGCCCCTCCCTCTCCCCATGTACATGCATGCACATGTGTGTGCTCTCTTGCTAATAAATACATAAATGCTTAAAAAAAGAAAATAAAATATTTTTAAAGACTCCTGATGCTAATTAAAATTAATTATATATTGGCAAATAAGAGCAAATATAAAACTCAGTATAGAAATCTTAATATACTATGTTAACAAAGCTGAATTTTTAAATTAAATGACAATGAAATCCCTTTAAAAACCTTAAAATTCAAGCCAACAGTAATAATTAAATATAAAAGTTGATGTTGTTTTGCAGAAACTAAATGTCTTCTTAGAATATGCTATAGTACTTATACAAGTTTTTTGAGTTCTTCCAGAAATGTTCTCTTTTGAAATAACTATGGCATTAGTATTCATAAAGCGCAGCTTGGCACCATTTGGCCTTCATTTGGTATGAAAACATCACTTCATTATTAAGTCTGCCTTTGTTCTTTTCTCACTATTTATAAGTAAAGTTGTGTTAAGTGGTTCCTTTTTTTTTTAATCATAGTGCAAACACTGACTAAAATTACTTGGTAAGACTTGATTGTATGGTTGTTCTCTAGGTGGTTAGAATATACCTGTATCCTTTCTTTTTATAATTTTATCCAGATGAAAACACAAAATTTGAAGCATTGCAGATCTCCAATAAGAAATTTGTGGAACTGGAGGGGTGCCTGGGTGGCTCAGTAGTTAAGTGTCTGCCTTCCGGTCAGGTCATGATCCCGAGGTCCTGGGATCGAGCCCCGCATCAGGCTCCTTGCTCAGCAGGAAGCCTGCTTCTCCCGCTACCATTCCCTCTGCTTGTGTTGCCCTCTCTCACTGTGTTTCCCTCTGTCAAATAAATAAAATATCTTAAAAAAAAAAATTTGTGGAACAGGAATATATAAGTTTCTATTTGTAAGATGCTGTTTAAGGGTTTAAATCTAAGAAATCACACAGTAGGAACAAATGATTAATAAACATAAATACTCTTTCTTACTAGAAAAAAATGAAAATTACAGTAGA
Organism: Procyon lotor; assembly: GCA_028646535.1. Classification (NCBI taxonomy): domain Eukaryota; kingdom Metazoa; phylum Chordata; class Mammalia; order Carnivora; family Procyonidae; genus Procyon; species Procyon lotor. The sequence continues at coordinate 85,935,530 of CM053603.1, read as the reverse complement.
TGACAATTATAAGTATTTTGGGGGTTCAAGGAAAAGTGTTCTCACCCTTACACACTTGTCTTGGGATTTTAATTGGGTACATTTCTTGAAAACAAATTGGCATGTATTAAAACTGTGAAAATGTGCACAGCCTTTGACTAAATAGCTTCCACTTCTAAAAATGTATTATAAGAACATGCTTAAGAAAATTCACATGGATACATCAGTTAACATAGGACTTGGTACATAGTATATATTTGATAAATATTTTACACACACACACACACACACACACACACACACACATGTACTTATGTCAGTCAGTTTGTGAGGTGCTGGGTTTTCAATAAGTCCTTGCCCTCAAAAAGTTGCAGTTTAGTGGTGGAGACATATTAAAAATCATACAAACATGTGGAAACTGATGCAAGTGCTATGTAAGGGAAGTATGAATGTGTTTAATAGGGGTATTTAACATTAAGAGAACAACAATGGCTTTTCTCATGTAGGGCCCTTTAAGCTGAAAGAAGAATGATGAATGCATGTTAATCAGAAGAGGAAAGAAAGCAGGGTTCAGTCAGAGAAGTAATAGGTGCAAAGATCCTGTGGTAGGAAGAGACATGATGAATACAAAGAACTGACAGGAAATCTTTGTAGCTAGACTGGTGAGAGGGAGAATGTGGTCAATGAGGCAGGAAGGGGCAAAAAAGTACCAAAGTTCTCTCTTTTTTTAGAGTTTTTCTCTTTTTCTCAAACAGCTAAGGTGTCCTTTCAAAGCTTTAAAGAGTTTTAAATATAAGTAGATTTGTCTTTGGAAAAGATTGCTTCAACTGTGTTTGAGAAAAGAAATTATTGAATATTTGTTAATGAAGTTAGTTAGTTTTAAAAATGTTCTTTACAACATTTTTAAACCATAATGAAAAAAGAAAAACAGCTTAAATGTACAACAATAGGGGTTTATTTAGGTGAATTTTAAGCATTCATACAATGAGATATTTTGAAGTTGTTCAAAATTATAAGACTAAAGAATTGTCTTTATTGGCATGAAGAATTGTTCCCAGTACACTAAATGAAGACTCTTATGACAGTAAAATATCTTTGTTCTTACCTCAGACTGGTATGGTTCTCAGGACAAAATACAACTACTGACATAAAGTATTAAGGAACATAAAACAATGGCCTATATAACCCTGTTGTATGATCTGATCCACTTAGGAAGTTTTACTTTTTTATCTTATCATCTTATCTTATCTTATCATCTTATTTGTGTCACAGAAAAATAAAGAGGCACAGAAAGTTAGGGATCATCAATACAAGAAATCATTTGACTGAATAAATAAACATGCAACTTTTCCCCAAGATAGCTACTTTCCTCCATAAAGCTATTTTATCTTAGCTCCCTCAGCAGAAAGGGTAAAAGAAAAATGCAATAATATGACCTCAGAATAAATAAAGAAATAATGGAAGAATCTCAGAACAGAATGAGGCTTTTCTTTGAACTATCTAATCTTCTTGAGACTGCAAATTGTAGAATAAACATGGGATAATTTATCTCATGAGTTTTCTCCCAATGAGGAGGAAAACACAACATGAGCCTTTCTCATGGGTTTTAAGCTAACTAATCACATACCATGAAGCAATCTAGAAGAGAGATATATGAAAAATTCATAAATTATGTACATAGTATGTTCAGCTTAATTTTTATTTCGTACAAGCCTTTAAAAGAAAAATCAGAATTATTTTGATGTAATAATTCACATTCTAATTCATAGTGTATGAATGCAACTAATATAAATCACTGTCTGAGTTCCTCTTGAATGTCATTTTGCTTAAATGTTTTCAATGTAGTAAAGTTTTTGATATCTTTTTTCCAACAGGGGGTTGTTTTCCATTTTATCTTTCTTTTCTGTATTCGTATTTAATAATATATTTCAGAGAGTCAAAATATGTTGCTGCTGATGTAACAGACTCTTAAGCAAAAAATAAACTTTGACACAAACCCAAGCTTTGAGTTTAAGATTTGATTTGGATAATAATATCAAAAGTAAAGCAATACTCTGGAGCATGGATTATTAAAAGTTCTATCTTTGGGAGTAGAACAGACCTGAGTTTGATTCACAGCTTCATCAATTGATAAGCAGTGTGAAGTTGGACAGTTTACTTAACTTCTCCAAGCTTATTTTAGGTCATGTAACTAATGGGTTTAAGACCCTTCAAAGCCTCTTTATTCCGCTGAGGATAAAATTCAAAGTCTTCCTACCTACAGAGGTGTCACTCAGGGGACTTCTCACATTCTCCAGCCTTCCCTTCTTTCCAATGCCTATCCACCCTATCTATATACAACCATGCACTGGTTCTGAAATATTTATTTAATTTCCTACTGACATCAAAAGAGAGCATCAGGTATCTACAGACCCTAAAAATACTTTTAAAAAATTCTATGCTGTGAGTATTCCCAATAGCATATTGTGAACAAGGAGGAGATGTCTTCAATACTCCCATCTCAACAGTGCTGTTTCTCAGGCTGTTCGGTCTTGAGTTAATAATATATTTGATCAATCATTTGAAAAAGTAAAAATGTCAGTGGGGGCTGTTTAGTGTGCATCAGCTCAAATCAATTATTTAGTAGAAGGTAAAATTATAAATACACAGAAAATAACTTTTTGTTAAAACAATTAAATTTATTTGTTTTATATATTGCTAGCACTATTATAATGAGGAAGCTCATAAATCAGTCAGTGGTTGAGTAATGTCATTAAAAATAAAAGTAACCACAGTAAGTATCTTAGAGCCATAAAGGAAAAACCAAAAAGATTTCCATATACAGCACCCTTGACATTGTTGAAACCCCAAATTAATGCACTAATTGCCTATCTGTAGATTATGTGAGGAAAAACAAATTCATTTCTCTAAACCTTTATAAATCTTGTTTCCTGTTATATACATATAAAATCACTCCTAGTTGGTATAGTTGATAATTAAATTGTATCAAAGCACCAAAAGCCATCACAATAAATTCACGCCAGCATCTTCAGTGTTTATTATACTGTAAACTATACTGTTCAGTTTATTATACTGTATAGTTTGGATCATATTTGGCTCATAAGTTAGTTTTTTTATTGTTCCACAATAACTAAAAAGATAAGGACTTTGTTGTTTTAAAGAGAGTTATACATTACTCAAAAACACAGTTCTAGAGTGACAAAACTCTAAACCAGACTGAACCTTTGAAGAGTGAAGAGAACATGGGACCACTAAGTTGATGGTCAGCTTTTGAATCCTCATTTTATTTTTTTTAAAGATTTTATTTATTTATTTTAGAGAGAGATAAGAGAGAGAATATACATGCAGAATTGGAGGCAGATGCAGGGGCAGAAGGAGAGGGAGAGAGAGAACCCCAAGCAGACTCCAACTGAGCACAGAGCCTGATGCAGGACTTGATCCCAGGACCCTAAGATCATGACCTGAGCCAAAATCAGAGTCTGATGTTTAACCAACTCAGCCACCCAGGTGCCCTTGAACCCTTGTTTCATTGCAGGTTTGGGAATGTCAACCCTGACAGCTATATGCCGTGTTCTTCATACAATAAAGGGCACAAAAGATGATCTGCTGGGGGATGAGGGGAAAATATAACTCTCACATTTTCAAGTCACTATTTATACATTTTTATTTTGTGTTATGTTTTATAAGAAGTATACCGTAATAGTGTATAAATATACACTGGGGCATATGCTCAAATGTTTTTACTGTTAAGAATGTGTGATTTCAAATTTTGAAGACCACCATACTTGTAATTCTTTCATCTTTAAATTAAAGAAATCAATGTTTTTTAGACACTCTTCATGGGGTCCTAGCAGTTCTTTGAAAGTGGTCAGAATGAGGAAGATATAGGCAATGGGAGGTTCACAGAAATTCAGTCTACTAGGCGCTGCCATTCCCGGTCCTTTTTTCATCTTTTTTGTATATTACACATTTGAGTTATATTTCTTCAAGTTCAGATACTTAAACAAAGAATTTGAAGGACACTTGACTGCATGATATCTAAAGTTCCAACAAGATCTAACCTTCTTTGATCATCTAAGGTCTGAGTTGCCCTCTATTCTGCAGGTAAAATAGTAACAAACATTAAACTCCTACACACTAAAATTTCACGATCAGGACTGTGTGTTACAGCCTCCAGGATCATGATCTAATTAGTAATACGATGTAAGAGTAAGATGTATCAGAAGACAATCATTGATATATGTGCAAGTCAAGTGGTAGACACAATGTGCAATCGTGGTTGAGCATAAGAACAGATCTCTTCCAGGTGGAATCATGAAAGGTATCTTTTAGTGTTCCCTAGGATTATCGCATGTAAGTTTCTACCCCATGCCATCTTTCAATGAAACATTTCATACTCCCCTGAAATAGTTGCTGTCTTTTGATCTTGACTGTAATGTTGCTTAATGCAGCCATTTCAAAGCTTCATTTAAAATAGAAGAGCCTAGGGGCATCTGGGTGGTTCAGGGGGTCAAAGCCTCTGCCTTCAGCTCAGGTCATGATCTCAGGGTCCTGGGATCGAGTGCCCCACATCGGGCTCTCTGCTCAGCAGGGAGCCTGCTTCCCTCTCTCTCTCTGCCTGCCTCTCTGCCTACTTGTTATCTCCCTCTCTCTGTGTCAAATAAACAAACAAGCAAATAAATAAATAAAATATTTTAAAAAAATAAAATAAAATAGCCTAACTAGATTTTGGTCATATACTTTTAAAGTCATGAACAGTCTAGACCCCAAATCCTTGTACATCCTTGAAGCTAATCAGGTGTGGGCCTGGTTGCCTCAGAAAGACAGCATGTCATCATAAGCTATTTCACTTGTTTACCAGTTTATCCTCAAGAGGCAAATAGAGATGCAACATTTCTTGGATTATTTCTTTTCCTCCCATTTCATTAGAATCAACCCAAGTAGTTTGTAAAATCTAAAAGAAAAAGCAGCTTGCAGTTGTCGGTATGGTCAAGATTTTCTGCCAAATTTTTGACATGGATCATAAACAAACAAGTATAAGAGGAAATGAACTGATAATATGAATCATGACTATTACCAGAGGCAATTCTGAGTTGCTTCCAAAGTCTGTTAATCTGTTGAAGATTACAAAGTCAGCAGGCACACATGCAAACTATTTTTCAGGCAATACCTCTTCACAAAGATTGTCCTGAGGAATTAAGTGGCAGATATGGTATGGATGCACTTGTAATTGGAACTGAGTCCCCATGGCAATGCACCTGACATTGTCCTTTAATGAAAAGTCGGGGTGCACAGTGGGAGAAAACACATTCTACCTACATCTGCACCCATTTGAGGGAGCATTGTTCCCTGAAGAGAAACTTTTGCACTTTTGCAACTAGCCTTGCCTAGCTTCTTATTTTCCTAAGATGTCCTTGTCTTCCCTAGCCAAAGTGATATACATATTTCTCTCCCTTCGATTAGAAATTTGAATACCAAAATCCAATGGGCAATGGGCAACTTTGTGTGTCAAGGAACACATCTTTCTTTATATATGAATATTCGTGTATAGATATTTTTGTCCTCTCAATCAGCCTTAATGCTTGAGTAAATAATTGCTAAAAACAATTATTTGCTCCAAAAAAGGAGAGAATAAAAAAAATACTTTATTGCTTCTATCCTAAAATGTGGCATTAAACACTGAGGCCGTGTGTGTGTGTGCGCGCGCGCGCGTGTGCATATAAAGCCCAAACCCCAGAATTGCTTTTCACTTAGACTCTTGATATTAGCAAAATATTCAAAGAAATATAAACATATGGAATCCAAGACCTAACATTCAAAAGTTGGAGGAAAGAAGCTCACCTTGCAATTTTTGCATTTTAGAGATTACGATATTTCAAACTCTATCTTGACATTTCTTTACTTTTTACCCTACTAGGGGCCTCAGAAGATATAAGAGCCCTGATGCTTACCTTACTCTGAAAGTCTTGAAATATGATTTGTTACGTCTTATACATGGAATGCCTGATTTTCTACCCTTTGAGGCAGAAATAACATCTCTCCCAGAGTCTACACATCTACTAGAGAAATGATCAGTGTGTTTGTTTTTAGGGTTTTCCCCTTTCATGGACCCAGTCAAGAGAGGTAATAAGAGACCAAGTGCAGAAGCAGGGAGAGGACTTGGAGGCAGTGCCGTAGGGTAGGCATCACTGATGACAGCAGCCCCGTCACTCGGCACGCTTGATTTCTCGATCTCCGTGGCAGGGTATAGTTTCTGCTCATGCACACAATTTATTAGTCTCTGAATGAGCAGAGAAAGCAGTAACCAACGATCTCTTAGCTAAGAATCCCTTGACCTCTCCGTTTATCGTGGGTGAGTTTCCATGGTGGTGGGAAAGTGGCTGGAGATGAGAGACAGAGAGGGAGAGCAAGAGCGAGAGCGAGAGAGGAGACTGTTTGAGTCCCTCAGGTTGTCATTGCACCAGTATCAGCACAGACATTATTGAGGAGAACTGTACCCTCTACTATCCCAACTGGGACACTTCTGTCTGAGAAAAATGATAAATTGGACAGAGAGCCCTGGGTCCTCCCTGGCAAACTGGAGAGAGTCACCTAATGGGCATTCATTAATTATTCACTGAATGAATGAATAAATGAGCCCTTCACATACTTGTTCTGAGGGATGCCGTGGACAAGGGTCAGGGAGTTGTTCGGGTTGTTTCCTATGGTGATACGGTGAACTGAAGTACCGAGGTGATGAGCTTTAGCTTTTTCTAAGGGCTGACCTTGAGACTGAAGAAAACAGATCAGTAGCCATTTAAGCCATCAGATGCGAGTACAAGTTGTCTTAAGCCTGTGGTAATTTAATACATTCTCAAAGTAGAAACATTAGATTTATTTTCAAATAAACAGTTACCTCATTTTATTTTTATAAATAGAAGAGACTGAGATCAAAACAAAAACAAAACAAATGAAAAGGATGCTGTAGAAAAAACAGGTTTGAAATGGGAACGCAAAGACCTGAGCTCTAGCCCTTATTCTTCATTGAACTTGCTCTCAAATAATGGGAAACTACTTAGATTTCTGTAATATCTTACCTGTAAAATTAATAAAATAAGTCATCTAATAATCTCGGACTTTCTCAGCCCAGCCTGTCTACCTCACAGGGTTATTTTAAAGAAAGAGTGACAAATTCTAGGTCAAAAGTTTTATTTTTCAAAAATAGAGCACTGATGAATGAACTTTTTAAAAAAGAGAGGAGGAAAAGTGTTCATTTCAAATAAAGGTAAACCCTCTTTTGGCCCAGAAATGGGACATAAATACAATAGGGTAATCTAGAACCCGAGACTGAAGGTGGACTTTCTGGGCTCAGAGTCCAAAAGCAAAAGGGGTGGTCAGGATTGGCCCCTACAGGGCAGAGGGAACAAGGGTCCACCTTAAGCAGGGGCTGGACCAGGCTCACTGCTTGTTGCCAAGGACTTAGCGCTGTTCTCCTCGCTTTAAAGGAAGCTGAAAATTTCTGCTACCAATAACAGTTTATGTGGGGTTCTGGTTTCAGGGGTACTGCAGTCCTGCAAAGGGAACAGGCACAGCTTCCAATCTGGAGCTAAGGCAGACTGCTGCTCAATCAGAGGCTGGATCTGCAAACCTTTAATGTCACTGTGCACTCCCAACTGCCTTTAAAAACCACTGTCCTCGGTTGGCGGTCCAGGGAGCTGGGTAGAGGCAAGTGCAAGACCTGAGAGGACAGGGAGAGGTAGGCAAAGAGCCTGAACTCGCAGAGAGGAACAAATAGAAGGATCCATTCAAATGAAGATTAATCTGAAAATCAAATTTCAGAACATGAAAAAACTAATGCTAAAGACGACAAAGAATAAACAATTGGAAATTCATTCATTCACTCCATGTCTGATGAAAACTTTAAAATAAATATGCCGTGGAGGGGGCGCCTGGGTGGCTCAGTTGGTTAAGCATCTGCCTTTGGTTCAGGTCAGGATCCCAGGGTCCTGGGATTGAATCCCTGCATTGGGTTCCCTGCTAAGTGGGGAGTCTGCTTCTCCCTCTCTCTCCTTCTGCCCTCCCCCTGCTCATGCTCTCCCTCATTCACTCTCTCTCTCTCAAATAAATAAATGAAATCTTAAAAAAAAATATGCTGTGGATTTCCAAAGAAATGTAGGTGTACATGCTTCCTTTCAAAAAGAATGACAATTTATGAAACAAAACAGTGAAAAGGAATAATGAAACAAAAATTCTTGAAAATAAATTTAAATTCTTGAAAATAAAATATATAATTTTTAAAATGAAAAATAATGTAAGAGATGGGATAAACTGAAGGCTGGATACAGTCATAATGGAAATTAAAAAACTGAAATAGGGTACCTTAGAGATTTAAGGATATAAAGATATGAAGATCAGTTAAGATACATCATGGGTTAAATCAAAATGCTCTAATAGTGATCTAATAAGAATTCCAGAACAAACTGGAGGAAATGGCAGAAAAATCAATGTTTAGAGAGGTAATTACTGACAACTTTCCAGAATTGAAATTATTCTCTGAATACAAGCAAAATAAAGAAAAAAAGTAAATCCACAGCTAGATACCTAATTATACCCCGGATCATAAATTATAAACAAATCATCTAAAAAACTGCCAGGGAAAGTATATATTTTTCTTACAAATAAATGACATTTAAACTAACAGCAACAATTTTTTTGCCAGCATTATTTGGCATCGATTCATGCCAGAAGTGAGTAGAATTATATCTTCTCACAGAGAGGGAATATATCTGTCAACATAGAATTTTATTCCTAGCCAAATTCTTCTTCAAGGGTAAGGGAAAAATGATATTTGCAAACATACAAAAATAAATAAAGGCTATCACTCAAGTGTTTATTAAAGTGTGGAATTCTGATAAAATAAAAGTGAACAGGGAAGAAAGTGTTAGACATATGAAATGATAGTGTGCACTGACACTGACAAAATGTGGCTGAAACTTATTAATTGTTAAGACAAACATTAAAACATTTTTTGTTTGATTAAAAGACGGCAAAATTACAACTGCAGACAGCAGTAACGTGATGGAAGTAGAGGCTGTTAAATGGCAATGTAAAGCATGTTGAAAGTCTCATTGTGGTTGGATGGATAGAAAACTATTTAAGGGGTGGCTCAGTGGGTTAAATCCTCTGCCTCTGGCTCAGGTCATGATCTCAGGGTCCTGGGATCGAGCCCCACGTTGGGGTCTCTGCTCAGTCTGTTGAGAGGGAGCCTGCTTCCCCCTCTCTCTCTGCCTGCCTCTCTGCCTACTTGTGATCTCTCTCTCTTTGTCAAATAAATAAATAAAATCTTAAAAAAAAAAGAAAACTATTTAAGAGAGATACACAGGCATCTTAGTAATCTAAAAGTCATACCTAAAAGAACAGAAATAAAAATCTACGTTTCCCAATCAGTAGAGAAAAAAGAAATATATATTATATAGTATATGATATCTGATATATTTATATATTTAAATTTATGTACATTTTAATGTGTATTAAAGGATGATAACAAGATGACACAAAAGAAAAAGGGCAGGGATAACTGTAAATGTATAGTAATCACGTTAAAGTTAAATTGGTAAAACTGTCCTACTGAAGAGATTATCAATTTGTAAAGAAAAAAAGAAAGTAAAATTAAGTTGTGCTTACAAGGAACATTCAAGCAAAAGCACACAAGAAGGCTGGGTCTAAAGTGATGGGAAAAGATATGTAAACCATCTACCACAAAGTAGTGTAACGATATTAATCTCAACCAAATGGAATTTAAGGAAAAGAGCATTAAGAAAAATAATAATTCCATACTGATAAAAAGAAAAAATAATGATGACAGACATATGCAAATAGCTTCAAAATATATCAAGCAATAACTGACAAGTACAAAGAGAGAATAATCTCTACTCACAGTGGATTATTTTAGCATACTTAGCAGAAACTAATGGATCAAGCAAATTAGTAAAGATACGGAGACTCAGGATTGTTAACATGGACTATTGTGATAATCCCCTAACTGGTCTTCCTGCTTTCACTCTTGACTACTTCGTGGCCATATTATATTAACCTGCTTACTGGTTCTGTATGATGTGTTAAGCTATCCAATAGGTAAAGCGTTCCCATTGTTCTGTGTTTTTTTCTTTCACAATATTCTTATCAATTAGATTTTCCCTTGCAACTCTAAAATTTGCCTTTTATGTTCTAAAAATGGGACTTGTTATAAACTTGGAGAAATGCCTTAAATTTAGAGATTAATTTGTGGAGAATACATCTTCTGTAACATTGACTCTTTCTGCCCAGGAAGAGTATACTTCTGCATTTATTTGGGTCCACTTTAACATCCTCAACAAAGCTGTATAATTGTCTCCATATCATCATTGTGCTTTCTAGAAGAAGAACGTTTGATATAAAAGCTGCTAGTAGTTAAAAATATAATATGGTAATATGGGGCGCCTAGGTGGCTCAGTTGTTAAGCGTCTGCCTTTGGTCCAGGTCAGATCGCAGGGGCCTGGGATGGAGTCCCGCATTGGGCTTTCTGCTCTGCAGGAAGCCTGCAGGAAGCCTGCTTCTCCCGCTACCATTCCCTCTGCTTGTGTTCCCTCTGCTTGTGTTCCCTCTCTCGCTATGTTTCTCTCTGTCAAATAAATAAAAAATCTTTAAAAAAAATATATAATATGGTAATCTACTTTATCGTATTGCTTTGACTAATAATGCTCTGAATGGCTTCACCCAGCTTTTTTCAGGTAGGTACACTATGAAGTTATCCTTATGACAGTTAGTCTTCTGTTCATTCTCATTCATTTAATCATGTAATTAATATTTATTTGGGACATGATTCACACTCTGAATGAGCCCTGGGATGTAAACAAACACACCATGGTTTCCACCCTCAAGAGGCTTATAATCATAAAGTAAGGAAAAAGAAGAAATTAATAGATCCAAAAAATAAACAAGAAAATAAAGAAAAATATACACAAGGAAGGAAAGAAAGAGAAAAAGATGGGGGAAAAAAAAAAGAAAAGGAAACCACGGACTACATGTTATGGATCCAAAGAATAGGACTTAGATTCCTTCCTCAATCTACGCCAATGCAATATAATATATAATTCATTAAAAGCTACACAATAATTGAAATACATAGATAAAATAATTCCGTTAGCAAGTGTATTCTTAAAAATACTGTGGGAAACTGAGGAGGAACAAATTCTGAATCTTATTTTTATTTTTATTTATTTATTTTTTTAAAGATTTTATTTATTTATTTGACAGAGAGAGAGAGAGATCACAAGTAGGCAGAGAGGCAGGCAGAGAGAGAGGAGGAAGCAGGCGCCCTGCTGAGCAGAGAGCCCGATGCGGGGCTCGATCCCAGGACCCTGGGCGCATGACCTGAGCTGAAGGCAGAGGCTTTAACCCACTGAGCCACCCAGGCGCCCCTGAATCTTATTTTTAAACTAAAGGACACTAACACATTTTGCCACAATACCTTTTTTTTCAGATATCTGAACTGTTTAATTTTAGTGTAACATAGTTGATTGTGGATTGTTTTTTGGCTAGTTCACTGGCTTACCTTTTAAAATTTAAATATCTAACAGGTATCTGATTGACTGGGATGATTATCATCCTTCCCAAAATGAAACTATTTGTTGACATTTTAAAATGGCTTATTACTAAGATGCTGCCAAAGACTTTTAAAAATCAAATTCTGCAAAGAGCAGCTTGAAGTAGGTGAACAAAAATAATTTATGTTATTCCAAAAGATATTTTTCATTTAATACCTAGGGTAAGCTAATTGAAAATCTAAAATTATGCTGCTCTCCTATAGAGTAGGAAAAGGGATTATAACATGAAAAAACATCTCTTAAATCTAAATACTCCATACCTTTCTTACTCATACCTCCACTGTCCTCTCTTGCTATCAGGTGATATTTAGGTCTGTGTTAATGGATTAAGGTCCATTGATCTCAGCTGGAAAATATGAGTCACCCTCCCTGATCACTGTGGGCTGTTGCCAAAGCCGCCTTCTTTGCTAGCAAAGTATGATTCTATTGAAGTCTGTCCCAAATAATCATCTGTATAAACAATGATATGTGGTTTTAAACTTGAAGCACATTTTCTAACCAGCTGAACTAACTATTTTATTTAACTTTTACTTAAGAGCAATGCCACATGCTGTGATTTTTTTTTTACTGAAAAAAAATTATTTTCAAATGGAATATAGTGATTGTTTATTTGATCAGATGCTGGTTGTTCATCACAGGGACAGCAATTTTTGCCCAGGATTCATCACCACATTCAACAATGCATCTTAATGGGATCCTTTTGACTTGTTTTGGATGAGTGTTTAAATCAGAACAGTAATTCCCTCCTTCATTTAACAGATCTTTACTGAACATGTATTGCAAACCAAGCACCTCGAGGGATTCTTAGGATTAAAAAATAAAAACAAAAATTGTGATTCCTGCGTTATGTAGAATATCTCTGAGGTGATCAATGCAAAATGATTTGCACGTAGTGACCTGAGTGCTAATAGAGTTTAGTACAAAACGCATTTTTGGGAGATTAGAATTTGGGAGGAGAGAGGAACAAGGAGCTGCTGGTGAAATGTTTAAGGTGATTTTCACAGGAGTGGGTCACGCACTGAGTTTATGAAGCAGAGGTGCTGGGGTCAGAGGAACTGAGTTTACCTCCTGGCTTCTCCACACTCCAGCTATGTGACTCTGGCTATGCTGGTTGGCTCGTTAATAAAACCAGATCCATCACGTCCACCTCATCAGATTGTGTGAGAACTAAATGTAATAATGAAGGGAAAGCAATTAGCGTAATGCCTGGCACAGTAAATGTTGGGCAAATATTAGCTAAAATTATTACTGCTCCTGAGGGAGGGAACAGAATGTGTAAAAGAATAAAATATGTTGGCGGCAGCTCGGGATCTAGTTGACTGAGCGTTGGGAGGTGAGGTTGGGCCAGACTGTAAAATGCCACGTGTGTCACAATGTGAGCTGCTCTTGTCATCCACCCTGGAACTGCCTTATGGCTTGATACCTGATGTCAGGGAGTGTCCATGCGGTTTAAGACAGTTTTAGATTATCACACATAAAGTATCCCAGCAGATTCACTGCCACTTGGGACATGTGACACTTCCCTTTACTGGGAGCAAGAGGGGACCAAAGGCATAAAAAATGGTTAAGTCCTAAAATGACTACATGACCAGTGTAGTAGGAGGAGTAGAATCCCCTCTGCAGGGACTTTTTTTTTTTCACCCCATTATTGTCTCCAAGGAAAAAGAATGAAAGACTAATTCAAGGAGTGTATCTCACAGAGGTTGGTCAATGAAATACAATGTTTTTGCCTCTGTAGAGCTTCCACTCTAGAAATAAACAAATATTTAAGATAATATTTAATCACAAATGGTGTTAGGTGCCATAAAGGAAACAAATAAGGGTAGACGGTGGAACTACTCCACTTAAAGTATTTATGAATGGCCTTTTAGAAATAAGGACATTTAATCTGAATCCTAAAGTCAGTCATGGGAGAAACAGTGGGAGCAACATCCTAGCCAGCAGAACGGTGTCCATAAAGACCCTTCTAGAACTGAATGGAGACAAGTAATGGCTGAGACACTGTGGATGACAAGAAGAAAAGTACAAAAATCACAGGGAAGGGGTAGGCAGTATGTAAACAAATTACATACTGTTTACAACTTATTCCTGCATTTTACAAATTGTTTTTCAATTTGAAAAGATTGCTATTTTAATTAGAGCACACACACACACACACACACACACACCCTATTCATGCATGTCTTTTTTAAAACCACTCTTATTTCCTAAGTATTTCATAAAAATTATCAGGACAGACCTCTGAAAATTCAAACCAACTAAACTGCCCCCTTGGTGTCATTTGCTTGTAATTCCAAAACTTTCACTAATATTTTTCTTTATCAAAGATCCCTAAAAGAACCTAAAATCTCTTCAATGACCAATACATTGATATGCCAAGTGCTTTTTGGTATACTACTGTATTCTGAAAAACTAATAAAAAAATTCAAACTCAGAGAAAATTGTGTTACCTTGCTGTTTGAGGATCGGGCACTCAACTTCTCATTAGCGCATAGTTTCTTTTCTGAAGTTTCAAATCTCTAAGGCTTACATCACAAATGTGATTGACGGTGGTGTAAAACATAATATGTTCACTTCAAAAACCTGACACTGTTTTTTTTTTTTTTTTTTTTTTTTTTTTTTGAAGAATAGGCACAATTCCCCTCAGAGGAAAAAAAAATCATTATTTAAAATTCTCTAATAGTTTTCTCTAATAAACTTTATTATAATTCAGAGTTTTGAGAAAGTAATTTTAAGATCAAGAGACTTTTTCACTGTTCTCTCAGTAAAATAATTTTCTGTATCTTAGCATGTATAAACTTATGTTTTGCTTTCTGTATAGCTTAAAATCCTTGACGGAGCAATTGCTGAATGCAAAATAAAAATATAAGTACAAGTTGAATCCTATTCTCACTACTTAACTCTTATAAACTCTCGTTAGCTAATTACACGGCTCTTTTTGCAGTCTTGCTAACTCTGGCCTCACAGGTACTTTTTTAAAGGCTACCGTCCATTTTATAAGGTTCTTTAAAGTGAAGGGCTGAAAAGCCTTCTCAGCTCATCCTAGCTACTCTGAGCTCTGTAAAACCTTCCTTCCCAGGGGACAGACTTCTAAATTCCTCCCAATCTAGGTCAGGCTAGATCCATTATTCTCTGTCTGCCTACTGGCATTTATTTTTTTCCACAGAAAAGGGTCAGATGTTCTCCGACTGCGGTGTGTTTGGTGTTCATTTTAATTGTTAAACTAAATCTGTCAAAACAGCATAGACTAGATAATGGAATCCTCTCACCACAGAATGGAATCTGCCCATAGCAGTCACTTGTAGATGCTCCGCCCAGATCCCCCTGGACGCTCACCTGTCCTGCACCTACCTACCCATTGCCTCCTCACTTGCAACCCTCCCCTGGGGCTGTCTCCAGTTGCAGGAGCATGCGCAGCTGTGTTTGAATCGGAAGATCCCCTGGGGGTTAATAGCTTTGCAAGCGGCTGTCAGTGCTAAAGTTTAGAAGTTGGTAGGTAAATGCCTTAGCTTTCTTACCATTCTGGTAGAACAGCTCAGGGATGTGTTCCATTCTGTCTCCCAGAATTTGCCAGGGACTCACAGCGGCAGTGTGTTCATTAATACACACGGTATTGATCCTTTCCCTTACCTGTCTTACCTCCCTACAACCTTGCGGGTGTTTTCTGGAATCACCTTCCAAGCTGCTTACACTCAAATCTTTGCAATAAAGATAGCATCTGGAGGAACCCAATGCAAGATAGTGCCTAAATGTTAAGAAAAGGAAGGAGAAAGTTAAAGAATAAATTAACCAGTCACTTATTTTGGAGATATTCAGGTCACTAAAACGAATAACATCATTCTTATGCACGCACACACATATTTTAGACAAAATTACGAGACTAGATGCTGCTTTAAAAAATAACACGTATGAAGAGAAATATTGTAATCTTTTGGCCTTTCTTGCTTTCAGGAATGGAGCATGATGAAGAAAGTATAGTTTTAAGAATCCAGCTGACCCCTGCCTCCTTGACCGGCTGTGTGGCCTGAAGCCTGCTCACCTATAAAAGGGAGACAGTGTGAAGAAAAGTAAGTGCAGAGTCAGCTAGGCTACACTGATAGGATGCACTATTCATCATTGCCTTTTCCTTCAGCCTAATTTGTTATATTTGTGTCCTGGACTAGACTGTTTTTTTGGAAGTTGATAGGTCTGAACCAAAAACTGGATAAATGGCTAAACTAGCAGCCCTTCAGAGATGACACTGTACTCAAGATATTCTCAGAAAGGTTAGGATTGCATCATAGTTTCTTAGAATTTTTTTCTTAATAGTTGGAAGTCATAGAAATTTCTCGAATTTGCCAGAAATTGAAAATACCCTTAATGTCTCTTTTAGTCACCTTTAATAGTGATTAGAAGAAATTATGAAATATTCTCTAAAGATTTCATATACTTTTCTTATAGTTCCCATGTATATGACATTCATTATTTTCAAAATTAATTACTTTTAAAAGGCAAGCCAAAAACTTCATTTGAAAATGTAGGTAATAAAAAGTATTCTGCTTTTCCAGCACCATTAGAAAAAAAGTGAGAAGAAAAAGTGTTAGCTACTAGTATTTGGTTATAATGAGAAATCTTCCCTCCATTCCAAAGTCTGGATAAGGACTTGACAATACAAAAATCACATACTTTTAAAAATTAATTAAGTCAGCAAATATTGACTGATTGCATCTTAGGAATGAGAGATGTGTGCTAAATGTGATAGTGTACTTCATTATTATTATCATCATCATCATCATTATTATTATTATTACTATTGTTCTTTGTTGGTCACTCTACAGGTTGGCCAAGGCAGGGCATATATTGGGACAGAAAGGTCTTGTTGCTCCTGTTTTATTAGAGGAGTGACTCAGGGAGTGATTTTTCCGAGATCTCAAAGCTTAACAATGGCAGAATGGAGAACTTGGGTCTTCAATCTAACACATTTTCTTCTTCAGCAATGCTACTTTGTTTTTAATTCAGCATGCCAGGCTATCCTTATGAAAAGAAAATATGATCCTTTTCAAAACTAACAAATTTCTTTACCGACTGTTCTGACTGAAATGAAGAAAGAAATCAGAACGTGGAGAGCTGGTTTTCAGTATCTGATGACAACAGCTAGTTTTCTTCCATGGATATTAAAAACGCTGGCTTTAGGATGAAATGACAGGGGTGGGAGGGCTGGGGGAGTTCAGTGATGTGGCCTCGTAGGCAGCTCCTGGTTTTACACTCACAGCATCTGGAGCCCGATTAGCTTTTGCCCAGAATAAGATTTCTTATCTCACTGGTTTTTGCCTGTGAAAACTCTGCAGTGTGAAAATTAACGAAATTTTTAAAATGACCGTAAACGACTCAAATATTTTTAGATGTCTCATATGGTCACACAGGCCTTCTTATCACATCTCCAAAAACTGAATCCTATACTGATTTTTTTTTTCTTCTTATGTTTAATGACCTGAATTTCAGCATAAAACTCACTGTTGAATCTTTTGCACATTCATTCTCAGTGTTTCACCCAAAGAGGAAGGGAACAAGGTAAATTGTACATATCTGTTCATTGTAAAGGAGAACAGGGAAAGGATCCTTGCCAAGGGCATCTGATTAGGGCTGTGCCCTGTGCAAAGTGAGGGCACATTCGAGCCTTTCTTATCGAAGTGATCTGTCTGGCACTCGTCAGGCTGTGTTACTTGATCACAGCAGGATAAAAATGCACACCCAGGGCAAATCTGTAAACACCAGCTTAATCTGCATGGGAAGAGTCACTGTCATCTCCTCTGACAGAAAAAGCCTCCAGGACACATTCCAGCAGTGACAGTCACCTCAGTGTCTTAAAAATCTTGTTAGATTTATCACAGAACTGTTAGAAATGTTAGAACGCTGCATTGGGGGGAAAAGAGTAAGTATTTTCTTTGAAGGTAAATTTGACATTGCAACTAAAATAAAAATAACTTTATGAACCTAGAAGCTGTAGTGTCTTCAACATTATTAAATGACAGCATCATTTTAATGTGCTATTACTAAAGCCTTAAGCAATCTGACTACCCTGTATCTCAGCACCATCCATCAGATAGAATAGAGAGGATCATCCCAATATTTAACTTAGTTTTTTATTAATGTGTGTCTGTGGAAAAAACACAAAACAATTGGGAGTAATATTTATGGACAGACATGAGCAGACTTGTAGAGACATCTGGAAAACAAATGATCAGATAGTGATAAAAATTAAATCGTATTAAGTAATGAAATATAATTAACACACAAAGTATAATTTTCTCCAAGTCCTGGGACTGCTACATTCCATTATGTGAATCTTCAAACTGCTAAATTTAATGAAAGATAAATAACTATCTACTCCCCCCATTCACCCCACCAAGTCACACAGAAATCTAAAGAATACTGACGTTTGGAGTCTTACTTCTTTGTAAAATGAAAATCCTTACCATTAGAGGTGGTTGGCAGTGGAGTAGAAAAGAAACCCTCTGAGAATGTGATGAGTGCTATGAGCTTTCTCTTCAGGAAGAAAAAAAAAATCACACACAGAATAGTTGGTAACAGTTTCAGGGAATTCACCAACCCCCTAAAAATCCTCCTATCCTGAGTTAAGAACCTCAGATGTATACATTGACGTGAACGATTGGTTCTGAATGTGGTCAAAGCACTATGGAGGGATGGGCAATTCCCAGAGTCATTCTGAGCTGTCATCACAACTGGAAAATGTGGACTTTAAATTTCCTCTCAATGCCCTGCCTGAGTTCACCTGAGAATTACTTAACTTTAGGCTCTACTTTCATTTAATTCAACATCCGGGCTAATTCTTGAGTAAACATATGTTTGGCTATACATATATGGAGAGGAACATATTGAAAACATTAAGTGTTTAAAAAATGGTCTACATTAGTTACTTCCATATATGTTCATTTGAATAAGGTGAAGCATCAAGAAAACTAGTTACCAGGAGCCTTATTTATCCAAGATGAATACCTAGAGGTATTCCTTAGTATTAGTGTCAGCGTTTGCAAGAAAAAATTATCCCATTAAAATAGCCCTCATGAATAATTCAGAGAGTTCAATTTAATGGAGAAAGGGGGAGACAGAAACAGGTTTTCAAATTTGTTGGAAACCCATGTTGCTGCACAGCACTTTTTTTTATGAGCAGTCATAATGCAGGTTATTCTTTGTTCTGTACCTACATGAAGAAGTAGATCTCAACATTTACATTTTTTTACCTTTAGTATTCTGTTTTGTAGCATTCATAAATACACTTTTTAAAATAGTATTTTCTGAAAAATGGGTTCTGAACTCTGGATTCCCGATTCTTTTTCTTTTTTTCTTTTTTTGGTTGTTGATTGGAACTGTTTGCCAACATTGAAAGAATAACAGACTTAAAGGAAGTAGACAAGGAATGGCAAACTAATCACAAAGGTGATTATAGTGGATATTGGTGGTTTACCTGCTGTATTTTTGGTCAGGTACTGTCCAAAAAACAAAAACAAAAATAAAAAACAAACCAAAAAACCAGAAGTCACTCTAGCAATTCTTTGAAGGAAGGTTTAGTAGAGAGAACTGAGCTTATATGACATTTGGAAGAACTGGAGGGGAAAGGTCACGGAAGGGAGACAGATGGATTAAGGAGAAAGGAGGCTAGCAATGGGATTAAGTGTTCACCAAGCATCGGGTCTCTTCTTTATGAAATTTCAGGGATCACTGCTCCTCCTATAGAGAAGCCCGATATATATAGAAAGTTTCAGATTTGAAATAAAACTACCAAGGTCTTTGAGTTTTAACTATTAATCAATAAGTACCTTTCCTACTGTGTGGCTAGCATATTATTTACTACAGCAAAAAAAAAAAAAAAAAAGATACGTCATATTCCCTACTTTTCTATTTTTATGTGTCTACTATATACCATATTAATCAACTTACACACATTTTTGAAGGTAAAGCTCCAAATGTTAATAGTTATGAATGAAATAGCCACACAGCTAATTTGTATAGTGCTGATACTTCCAATACCTCCTCTTTTTCCTTCTCATCCTTCTCAACATCATCACAACAGAGACAATAAGACTTCAGGGTGGGAGGAAGTGATGTAAACTGAACTGGCAGAAAAATCTTTGTGGGAAAGATGATACTTCACTCAGCCCTTGCAGGGAGTTTCTCCGGGGTGGGAGTGGGGTAGATACGGAAACAGTGAGAATGGCAATTCTTAAGAAGGGCATGAGGAGGGTTGCAGGTGCCAGTCAGGTTCCCTAGGAAGCAGAATCTGAGAAGGAGATTCATGTGCCAATGACATCTGTCGATGAAACATTTCCAAAGGATGCTTTTGGAATCAGCACAAAGAGAAGAAGAGAAGGGAAGGGAAGAGAAGAGAGGAGAGGAGAGGAGAGGATAGGGAAGGGGAGGGGAGGGGAGGGGAAAGGAGGAAGAGGAAGAGAGTGGGCAAAAGGAGAAGTGGCCTGATGCTGAGAGGTAACACAGTCTCAGTGTGGGAGCCTCAGCCTATCTGAGGAACCCAGCAGGTCAAACAGCCTTTAAGCGCTCTCCCAATTTGGGGTTAAGAGGCTAAGACTTTGTAACCCCACTTGATTATTGGATGTGGGTTGTCCTGGGAAGGGGCATGGCTTTGGGTAAATTTTCTCTGTTCTGCTGTGGTAAACCCCCAAGGGGGCTGAGATCTGAGGGCTCTCTGCTAGCAACACTCACAGTATCTAGAAGAATAGTCCTAAATTCCCAAAGAGAATCACAGGAAAAATGAGATGGACAAGTATTAAAACAGTTCAGGTAGGAAGAACAGTACATGAGGGCAGGCTGAGAAGTGGGAAAGAATGACACAATGAATAGAAAAGCCTGTATGTAAGCGAGGTATTTGTAGTACTTAGGACAAGGCTGGTTGAACCAAGTTATGACAGGGCATTAAAAGCCAGGCTGAGTTTTCCCATGTAATCTAGTAATACTCAGGAGGCTCTTTTATCTGACTTTGACAGGAAAAGAAAATGAGTAAAGAGAATAAATCTGCCAATGTGTCTTGTCATTGAAGCAGAAGGAGAATCTTGAGTCAAATAGGATGTGGACAAGATTGATAATAACCTCTTCAATATTGTGTCTTCTTTTTCTTTAGTAACTGAGCCCCTTTACCCATAGAGGTTTTTCATGAAGAGAGAGGTGATCAGTGAGATATAAGTCAGTTGGGTTTTAGGAAAGCTCTTTAAAATGTGACTCTCTTGCCCTCTCCCCTCTCTTCCTGACTGAAGCTCAGAAATGATGGCTAGAGTTCCAGAACCCATCTTTACTCAAGAGGAAAAAACCAGGATTAATTCCAAACAACTCAACTTGCATACTCTTGAGCCATGGAACTAATGCCATTTGTCCTGTCCTTCTAGATTTTTCGTTACATGAAAAAAATCCTTGTGTGTTTAAGTCCCCGTAGTTGGATCTCTGATGCCTGCAGCCAGATGTAGTTCCTACAAATAACCAAAGGTTTCACAATACTCAGGGTTTGCAATTAACCTGTGCCATGGGAGAGAGCTAAAAAAAAAAAAAAAGGGTTAGAAATTATCTATCGGTCTATCATCTCTTTATCTATCTATCTATCTATCTATCTATCTATCTATCTATCTATCTATCTGCCTGTCTGTCTGTCTGTCTGTCTGTCTGTCTATCTTTGCCCTCAAAGGGGCTACTATTGAGTTAGGAAGATAAGTTTTACCTTGAAAGATTAATAAATATGATGTAGAATGATAATGAAGCACCTACTTAACTTTATACTACAAAAGATACATCATATAGGAGTTGAAAGGAGAGGGAAACTTGGTCACCAGAGAAGGCTTTACTCTCAAGGGAAGACATGAACTCAGCCCTGAAGAATGGATAGATGTGCATAGGAAAAGAAGATGGCAGGGGGCTTCGTGTAAAACCATCACATTGGCCATGGCATGCTTTATAGAATAGAATCAGAAATATAGTAGGTTGGTTAATAGAGTAACAGAGAGTGGTGGGAGGCTGGCAAGTCCCACAGGGAAGGGTGGATTCAATGTGAGAGAAGGTAGGGAGCCACTGAAAGTGAATGCAGTGCAAGGGACTTTGAAGAGCCTGGGTGTAGCCTTGAATGAATCTGAGAGAAACCTGGACCTGAAGAGATCAGCCAAAAGCTGACAACCCAGTAACCCAGAGGCCAAGTGCTCAGAGGATGAATCATACTGTGCCTTCGAGAAGGAATGGGAAGGCATGGATTCAAAAGATAGTTCTATCTTTCACCTAGTGGGTAATTTTTACCCTCGTCCTCAAAAAAGGAAACAAGACAGGAACCAATTGTGACCAATACCATAGCACACACTCACATCACTGCTCCGAGCAAAAAGCTGTCAGAGCTTTGCACTGGCCTTGGGAATAGAGGAAGTCTTCATTGGGAAAACCCTTCCAGAGTGTGGTGTGTTTTTCTAACCACTTAAATATTCTTTAGGCCCATCGATAAGATCTTGTAGATTTATTGAGATAAAATTATAATTTTCCTGTTAAATGTGTTGTCATTTTTTGTTGCTCTGATTTTTATCACACTGTGGTTAAGAGCGGGCTCCAGAATTGGACCACTTGGGTTTTTGAGTCTGTCTTTTCTGAGTCCCAGTTCAATGACCTTGGACAAAGTTTAAGCTCTGTATGCCATGGTTTCCTCGTATATAAAATTGGAATGACACTTTGTTCATCTGAGGGTTAATGTCTACGTTAATGCAGATAAGGAATTTAGAATACTCTGGTAAACGGTGACAATAAATGTCAGTATTATTATTATTATTTTTAAGTTAGCTAGTTTCAATCTGGTTCAATGGGTATTACTAAATAATGCTATTATGACATGCTCTTTACTGGGGAGAAATAATTATTTGTAATAAGAAAAGGAAGAGGAAAGAAACCCCACCTCCAAGTCTTTAATATAGCTGTTTCCTCCAAAAGTTCCATTTCCCCCACTCCAGTTTCTGGGTGTCAGGCCTTCAGTATCCTCTCTGTATCTTGTCTTCTATTCTCATTGTCTCTAGTGTACAGTGTTCATGTTACTCAGCTTGGAAACGTGGAACTGTGGAGAGGGGACCTCTCCCAACTTTCCCCAATCTGTTTTCAAGTTATCTGTCTTTTCTCAATCTTGATTTCCCTTCTGTAAAAATGGGCCCAGATATGTGATGAACCTCTCCCACTTATTCAAGAAATTTAGAGGAACAGATAAATTGAAAAGCGCTTTATAAAGACTAACTACTGTTCAAATGGACTTTATTTTCATCAGTAACACCATATTCTCCATTGCCTACCCTTCACATCCAGCAGAGTTAACAGACAACTAAGTCACTTTCATCTTAGGAGTTTGTCTGCTAAAGCCAGCCCCAGGGGGGATATGGGAAACGGGTGATGTGTATGCCGGAAAGCTTGCCCTCTGAATTCCCTCTCTTATCTGCTCTTGATCCCACTTCTTGGTAGCCTGCCTCTATCCTTCCACATGTGTTGCTTCTCCAGCATCATTGGCTTTCTGTTAAAATCAGACCCCCAAGAAAATTTTCCATTTGATTCTCAGAGAAATTAAATCCCTCCCTCAAGTAACTGGACCAAGATTTTCAGAGATTCTGAAACACATTGTGTCAATATTCCATTCTGAGCTAGATCAAAGACTTCAGATTGGAACATATACTGGGCCTCTGACAATGCCTGAGGTCTTCTCACTGGCTAGTAGTCCAGAGGCCCGTTGTTTCCTGGAGTTGCTAATCCCTGTCATGCTTAGCCCTCCAGCTCTAAAGTCAACATTCTGCTGGCATTTTCCCAGCACTCTGTTACTGTGTGCTCCCGGACCCGATAGCCCCCTTCTTCTGAGTGAAATCCCAAATCCACTGTAAACAGCTCCTCTCCTTCCTGAGAAATTTCCTTCATTTCCAACCTTGTGTCAAATTTGCTTTTCTCCACAGTATACTTCTGCCCCGACTCACTTTGTGAGTGGACAACTGAGATTGGCTTCTACCCATGGATAGACTTCTCTTGGCTTCAATTATGGGGACAATAGTGCATGACAGGAAGGCTCACATGCTGCTTGTTTGCTTGTATGAATGTGGTGGTGGCTTTGTCTTTGACCTGCCTCTTGCAAACACCAACATTCAAATACATCTCTAGACAGGATGAAAAACAGGTAATGATAAGAATATGGGAAAGGAATTAAATAGGAAAGTTTTAAGTTTCCAGACCAAATGCCTACAAAAAAATCAGTACAGCAGTACATCCTAAAGTATTATCTTATATAAATACTAGAGGAAGTCTTTACTCATGCATTGTCTCATTTACAGACTTAAAACTGCCAGGGGACAGACAGCTCTTTGTTATTGTTACTTTTTAAACGGGAAATTGTGGCTCCAAGTGGCAAGTGACATCCTTGAGGTTACCTGGTTAGTGAGATATATAGTTCCCTATGAGACATCTGTTGTCTAATGCTTGTTCAGAACCTTTCTAGGCAGCTCCAGGATTTCCAAGCTAAAACATTAATTTTAATAATTCGTATGTCATAGGAATCTGGGGCTTTTAAAAAGACACATGTAATTTTATCATATAATTAATTCATTATTTGTACTTTAAGAACATGGCCTTGCACCAACTCACTCTTTAATCTTACACTTAAATAAAATGACCCTGTAAGAATGGCTTTCTGCACAGCAGAGCCCTCGGAGCTGTCAAGCTCCGATGCTCGTTTCCCACTTAATGGAGAGGGCTTGCATGGGTGAAATGGTTTTATCCGAACCTAAACCCTTGCCATCAATAAGTGACTGGCCTGAAGGCCTGAAGTGACAGAGTAATACTTTCACAATTAATTTCCTTAACTGGCATTGCTGGTCTTTGGAGACTGATCTCCTCTATGGGACGTTGCTTCAGAAGGAAAAGTGAACATTTTTCAGCATGCAATTGTCGCTACGTTTCTTTAATCCCATGGGGTGACGTAAATTTGTGTAAGATTTGCAGTTCTGTGGCTGATTCAACACAGCCCGAGAAATCTATTCTTCACCAAATCTAAAGAAAACTTTTTAAAAAGGTTAAAAAAATTTTTTTTTTTATTAAATAACAGCCAAATCACCTGTCGAGAGTAGATAAGACTAAGATAACTTCCATTTTTTGAGGACCTACATGAAATATTCCATCTCAATCTTCACAGTATCCCTTGGAAGCTGGCTATCATACTTCTCACTTTTTTAGATTAAGAAGTTGAGCCTCAAGAATTAAGTCACTTAAATAAGGCCATAAAAATAAAAAGTGACAGAATTCTGTTAAACTCTGAAAGCCAGGTTTTCCCCACTTGGCTGCATAGTTTCACAGAAACTACACAGGGCTGTCTTTGGAGCGAACATGTAGTCATTTTCTCGGAGTACGATGAAACCAATCCAAATTCCTAATTTTAAACAGGTTTACAATTTAAAACATTATTGCGGGCCAGTCATTGTTTTTCATGTGCATTAAAAGCTGATCTATCCTGTCAATGAGGAGTGTGCCATTTTCTTTCTTTCTTCCTCTTCTTCTTCTTCTTCTTCTGCTTTTTTAATTTTATTTATTTGACAGAGAGAAACACAGCGAGAGAGGGAACACAAGCAGAGGGAATGGTAGTGGGAGAAGCAGGCTTCCCGCCAAGCAGGAAGCCCGATGCGGGGCTCGATCCCAGGACTCCGGGATCATGACCTGAGCCGAAGGCAGATGCTTAACGACTGAGCCACCCAGGCGCCCCCCCCCTTTTTTTTTTTGCTTATCTCTTTTTTAGAAGGCACTCTATAAACAACATTCTGATTTAGAAAAGAAAGTCTACCTTGAATTTATACTTGGTACCAATTTATGTTGTAACATTACTGACAGTGTCACTTAATTTGCCTAGTTGCCTATGGTCTAAATGTAGGTAATTTACAAACCTTTAACAATTTTCAGCTTTGCTAAATGGTACAGAGAACTGCAATTACATTTAAAATGCACTGGAGCTCTATATGTCAGTAAAAAGCACCTACAAAGACATAATTACAATGTAATTGCCCACAAGTTCATGAAGTAAACATACATTATTAGAAGGCACTCATCTGTTCAATTTAAGTAACATTACAGCTAACATATTGCATAAATAGGGAGCCATTTTGTGACTAGTTACTGTGATAACAGCAGTTTAAATTAAAATGTGGTGCCTAAGTATATGTATTCTTAAGATCATTTCAGATATGTTATTCAATACCCAGTGGCTTGATTTTAACCTGTAAAAAGTGCATTTTAAATATTATATTCATTTTATGGAAATATTTACAATCAATGTATACTGTTAGACCTGATGGAAAACTGGTGTGACAGAAAAAGCTTTCAAAAAGTTTTAACTCTGAGAAGAAATACGGATTCATATTTGCCATACATTTAGAAAAATGATGCTTATGTAAGAGGATGGCCAATGAAGAACTAATGCTGTACAGAACATACAAATTAGTACCTTGGAATCGCTAAAGTAATTTTGCGCTGCATTATTATACATGTGTCAGCCTCAGCTTCATATTTTCATCCATCACATCAAATATGCATTATGTACGCCAAAGGATCTGAGTTGCACATTTTGGAGGAAAGTGATAACATGTACAGAGGTCTTAGAAACCAGCTTTGTCTCCAAACCCTGCTGTGACCCCCCTAAAATGAAGGGCCATTCTTTGTTTGAAATACTGTGAGGAAGTAGATGGTGGAAGTGGGGAAGGAAGAAAAAGGGAACCACAAACCTGAAACTGGTATCAGCAAAATATATTAGTAGGAATTATATTTGTAGTAGAAGACCTTTGTCCTGAAGCTTCTCAATGCACTTAGCAAATTCTGTCTCAATAGCATTTTTGGACATACATCTAGTCCTAGGTTCAAGAACAAGAAGAAAAGAGCAAAGGAAAGACAATACCTTATCCAGTTGCTCAGGACAGTCAGACTTTAGCTGAAGAAAACAAAGTAAACCTTTGGCAAGATATTCCATGAGGGCTTCCTAAGTAAGCAGAAGACCTAAGTAAGGACCTAAGTAAAGGTAGGTCCTTCCTAAGTAAAGGAAGACCTAAGTAAAGACCTAAGTAAGTGGAAGACTTCCTAAGTAAGTGGGGTCTGTAGTATTACAAGATAAAATCTTATTTCTTGCTAACTCTCCTCCATCTTCATTTTCCCAAAAGATAGAGTCAATTCCTGCAAAATAGCATTAATCATTAACTAATTAGAGAAAAATACGCAGATTACCTCTTTGTAGACACAATTTTTTTTGTGTGTGCAATGTATATCCACTTGTTTTTATTGAAATATTGAAAATTTAGGTACGATAGTTGAGTCTTTTAACCTTTGTATGAATTTGAATATAACTACTGCCTTACCAATTACAGTTTAGACATGTAGCTTTGAGCCAATATCTTGTCAGCCTGTACAAGGCAAAAGTTCTTCTCATTTTCAACAATATTTGATGAAAGTAAATTTGAATTAGTAGAAATGGAAAGGAAGTTTAAAGAGATAAATTCCTGCAAAGAATACAATAAAATCATCTGTCTTGAATTTATTGTTAAGAAATCATTAACCTCATCTCCTGGTCCAAAGTAGCGATGGAAACTTTTGAGAGCTTCTTTCTCTCTATAAGAAGGAATGTGGACAAAGCCAGCATTAAAAGTACTGCTTTTGGGGAGCCTGGGTGGCTCAGTGGGTTAAAGCTTCTGCCTTCGGCTTAGGTCATGATCTCAGGGTCCTGGGATCAAGCCCCACATTGGGATTTCTGCTCAGCAGGAAGCCTGCTTCCCCCTCTCCCTCTCTCTGCCTGCCTCTCTGCCTACTGGTGATCTCTTTCCTCTCTGTCAAATAAAAAAAAAAAAAAAAAAAAAAAAAGTACTACTTTCAACATGTATTTTCTAGTTTTTCAGTATTCTTTGGTTTAAATAGAGAATTTGAACGTTGAGTAATTTCTATAATCCTCCATTTCCTGTCATGTTTCTCCAGCATACTGTCAGCTTTTTGCTTTCACCTGGAACCAACCCCTTTTAAAGATTCATCCCCAGTTGCTGCATCCCATCTTACATGTGGAGAACAGTGAAACAGTGAGTAGGCCATGACACCCTATCTAGATCAAGTCCTCCATGACTCTTCTGACTTCTGACTAGCCACCTGGATTCTGTCCAGCTGGAGTCATGATCAGGACCTACCAGATGGCTGGAATATGGCTTCTATCTTGGTCCAGGCTACTTGGGTAGTTCAAATCATAACTAAATCAGTAAATACAACTCTATTATAATTCCATTAGGGAGAGTTCATCTTTTGCTTGTGCATTGAAGTTGTGCTTCTACTTAAGACACTTCTACTCTCTTTTCACTGAAGAAGATTGCCACCATTTTGGTCAATGCTGAGACACGGTTCTTACAGGCAAGTATGCACTGGGGTAAGAGAAGGAAGGACATAGATTTTTAAATCCTATAAAGCAATGAACACTTCCCCTTTTTGGTACTATTAGCATTATAGTTAAAGCTCACAGTAGCTGTCTTTGTGGAATGACTTCCAGGCTTCTAGGAAGAATGTTTGTCTCTGAATATCTTGCATGTGTGCATGTATAAAATGTTTATTCTATTTAATAAGATGCGAAATTCTACAGCCAGATGTTACTTTGAATGTCTTAAGGAGTGATTGCTTTTGAGGTACAAGTGATCATAATATATATAAGATTTTAAGCCTAGTTAGTATCAGAGGGCTCAAAATTGAAGTTTTAACTAAAAAACCAATATGACCTATTAAATTCTATGGTGGACCTGAGAAAAAAATGTCCATGTGAAGATTTACAATGGAACATTTGCTTTGTGAATGCAAGAGATGCATGAGAATTCTTCTTACTTTAAATGGACTACTAAGGAGAAAAATGTACAGTATTGTCTGGATTCTGTTCAAAAGAAGAATCTACAGATTGCAGCAGGAAGCTAAAGGCAAATTTGGATCCTAGAACCTGCAGAATAAATTGCAATGAACCACTCAGTGTGGAGCAGTGTCCATTGGGAGACAGAGGAATTTCACAAGAGTGGTCCCATTGATAGGAGTATCCAAGAACCCTTAAATTCCCACTGAGGATTGACTTTTACCATCTGTCGAACCCAGAAAGTAGAAAGCCACTTAGCCTAATAAGAAAAGCCCTGTCTCTCACCTTTCCTCTTTCTCTTTTTGAACTTGAAATGGCTTAACACAGCAGCTACCAAGTGAAGTAGAAGGTAAGTAGGAAAAAAGGGAGGAAATTGATCTGTAATCCTTTTATGATGTTGCAGGCAACCACTAACTAGCTTGTGGGAAGGGGAAGAAAGATTTAACTTGGGAAGAAAATTGAAGTATTGATTATCTTCTACTGGACATTTTCTAATTACTAAACTAAGACTTAAAGATCTTAAAGAGAGCATAAAATTATGTAATCTGCGCAGGTTTCTAGCCAAGGAGAGAAACATTTGTCTCAATGAAAAAATTTTAAACCGATGGTGAGATAGGAAGATAAAGTTGTACTTTGATTATATCACAAATTGTATTTGTTCAACGTATGTATTAGAACAACTATCCCTTTGTGTGAGTAAGTTTTCCCCAAACATCCCCAAATAGGGTAGTTATAAGACTGGTAGAGGGTGGGAAGTGGGAGTGAGGGAAAATTGGAGAAAAATTAAAGAGAGGAAATAGCAAAGAGCATATAATGGGCAAGAAAAGAAGGTGCAGGAAGACCAAAATCAGCCAGGGGAAATGAGAGCATTGGAAGAGCAACCTTTCCAGTGAGTTATTAAAGAAATAAATGAGTGAAAGTGTGAATGGGAAAAATAAGTGAAGTAAGTAACTTGCAATCCTCCAGGGGATTAACTTTGAACTTTCTAGATAGCATATAAATGCCACAACACTCTAATAAAAATTGCCTCTCCCTGGAAAGACTTATAAAATTGAAAAACAAACTATTCCTTGATTTAAACACACTACGATGTTATCTTTGATTCTGTAGTAAATTCTTAACTAGCTAATTCTTATACCTGCTGTGAAATTCACAGGAGATGAGCAATACAGAACTTTACCTATGGAGAAAGGTCAGAATCTGCCTCAGGGCATTATTTCATAGACATCATGTTTGTACATATTTATCTTCTTAGAAGGCCAACCATGTTTTCATTAGGAGCACTAAACACATAAGAAGCTGTGACAGACCATGTACATAAGCAAACGAAAAGGGATCTTTATCTGCCAAACTGACAAATACTTTTATTTGCCTTTCAAAAAAAAATGCAACCCCATTTAAATTTGACTATCTTTGCTCAAAAACCATTGCAGAGCCCTGTAATGCCTCCCCAAAAGATTCAAGATTGATTAAAAGCTCCTTGAGAGGAAAGATTGTTGTTTCCCTTCGCTTTTCTTGTAACTTGTAAAATACATAAAAGACACAGAAAACTGCATATTTTATTTTATTATTTAATTATTTATTTTAAAAAGATAGCATTCACCGATATTTATTTATTTATTTATTTAGTTAGTTAGTTAGTTAGTTAGTTAGTTTTGAAGGAGGCCCCACACCCAACATGAGGTTTGAACTCATGATCTGAGGTCAAGAGTTGCATGCTCTACTGACTGAGCCAGTCAGGCACCCCATCTGTGCACATTTTAAAAGCACACTTTTATATACTTTACATGTATACACCCATGAATCTGGCACCACAATCAAGACAGTGAATTTGTCCCTTATCCCCCAAATTTCCCACATTTCTCACAATCAAGATAGTGAATTTGTCCATTATCCCCCCAATTTCCCCTTGCCGCTACCTGCCCGTCCATGCTTCCAGCAGACGTAGGCCAGTGTTGAACACCTGCCACTATCAGTTAGTTTGCATTTTCTAGAATTTCATTTAAATGGAATCACACAGTATGTGTTCTTTTTAATTATCTCTGGATTCAACCATGTTGTTGTATGTACCAATATTCATTCCTTTCTATTGCTGGGTATTATTTCATTGCATGGGTAAATCACAATTTGTTTACCCATTTACCTGTTGGTGGACATTTGCGTTGTTTCCAGTTTGGAGTTATTCCAGATAGAACTGATATGTATACTCATATTCAAGATTTTGCTTCATGAATATTCATTTCCCTTGGGTAAGTATCTAGGAATGGAATGGCTGAGTCGTTCATGTTTATGTTAAATATGTTTAACTTCTAAGAAACTGCCAACGTGTTTTCCAAAGTGGTTATGCCATTTTATAGTCATATTAGCAGTGAATGAGACTTCTAGTTTCTCCACATTCACACAAACATTTGATGTGGTTACTTTGTAAAAAATTTTAGCCATCGTACCAGGTGTATCATATTATATTATTATGGTTTTAATGTAAATTTCCTAAGGAATCAATGATGCTGAGCATGTATTCATGTGGTTATTTACTATCTGTATATCTTGCTTGGTGTAGTGTCTGTTAAAATATTTTGACAGGTTGTTTGTTTTCTTCTTATCGTGTTTTAGATGTCTTTATATATCTAGATCCAAGTCCATTATTAAACATAAGATTTACAAATATTTTCTCTTAGCATATGGCTTGTCTTGTTTTATCTTCCTAGCAGTGTATTTTGAAGAACAGATGTTCTTAATTTTGATAAATCCAATCTTTTAATATTTTCTTTTTGGATGATGATTTTGATGTTTTAGACAAGATTTTTTTTTTATCCTATATTTTCTTCTAGAAGTTTTTAAATTTTAGGTTATACATTAAGGTCTGTTATTCATTTTGAGTTGAATATTCATATGGCATGAAACATGAATTCAAGGTTTTATTTTTCCAGAAGTCCAGTTCGCAGCTTATTTATTTATTTATTTATTTATTTAAAGATTCCACCTATTTATTTGACAGAGAGAGAGATCACAAGCAGGCAGAGAGGCAGGCAGAGAGAGAGGGGGAAGCAGGCTCCCCGCTGAGCAGAGAGCCCGATGCAGGGCTCAATCCCAGGACCCTGAGATCATGACCTGAGCCAAAGGCAGAGGCTTTAACCCACTGAGCCACCCAGGTGCCCCTCCACTTAATTATTTAAAAAGACTATCCTGTCTTCCCTGGATTGCTTTTGCATCAGCAACAAAAGGCAGAATAAATGGATAAATCATATATGCATCATATATGCAATAGAATATTACTCAGCCATCAGAAAGGATGAATACCCACCATTTGCACCAATGTGGATGGAACTAGAGGGGATTATGCTAAGTGAAATAAATCAAGCAGAGAAAGATGATTATACTATACTTTCACTCGTATGTGGAACATAAGGAATAGTGCAGAGGACCTCAGGGGAAGGGAGGGAAAACTGAATGGAAAGAAATCAGAAAGGGAGACAAACCATGAGAGACTGGACTGTGGGAACCAAACTGAGGGTTGCAGAAAGTAGAGGGGTGGAGGGATTGGTATTAAGGAGGGCACGTGTGGTGATGAGCCCTGGGTGTTACATGCAACTAATGAATTGTTGAACACTACATCAGAAACTAACGATGTACTGTATGTTGGCTAATTGAACATAAAAAATGTAAAGAAAAATTAATTGGCTACAAAAATTGATGGGCTACATATGTATGGGGCTGTCTCTGGTCTTTCTTTTGTTTCATAGATTAATGTATCTATCTTGATATTAATATAGAAACTTGATTTTTGTAGCTTTAAAACAAATCTTGAGATCAGGTAGAGTTACTATTCCAACTTTGCTCTTCTTTTTCAAAGTTGTTTTATCTATTCTAAGTTCTCTTCATTTCCATGTGAATTTTAGAATCAGTTTGTCAAGTTCTACAAAATAGCCATACGTGGATTTTTTTACTGAGACTGCATTAAATCTAAAAATTGATTTGGGAAGAATTGACATTATAATAACTATCAAGTATTCTACATGAGCACAGTATGTCTTTTTACTTATTTAGGTCTTCTTTAATTACCCGCAGTAATATTTTGAAATTTTTAGTGAACAAAAGTCTTGCATGCCTTATGTCAGGTTCATTCCTAAGTATGTTATATTTTCATTTCTATTATAAATGGCATTATTCCTTCAATTTATTCTTATTTTTTGTTTTTTAGCACATAGAAATACAATGTAACTTTATATTGATTTTATACTTTCCATCTTTCTAAACTCACTCATTGCTTTTATTGGCTTCTATTATAGATTCCATCAGATTTTTACATACACAGTCATGTAATATGTGAGAAGATGTGTGTTTCTTCCTTTCAATTTTGGATGGTTTTTCTTTTCTTGACTTACTGCATTAGGTCCAACATCCAGTACAGTTGGTGAATAGAATGGGTTAAAAATGGACATCCAGGCCTTGCTCTTGATTTTAGGGAAAAAGCACTAGTGTTTTACCAGTAAGCATGACACTGACTGTAGATTTTATAGTTGTCCTTCATTAGGTTGAGGAAATTTCCTTCTGGTTTTGGTTTGCTGATGGTCATTATTTTTTAATCAAGAAGTGATGTTGGATTATGTCAGATACTTCTCTGCTTCTATTGAGATGATGTATGTTTTTTTCTTATTTTGTCTGTTAATAGGGTGAGCTATGTTGATTGAATTTTGAATGCTAAACCTTATTCCATACGTGAACCCCATTTGCTAATGATGTAGTACTTTTTTTTATACATTGTTGGATGCCATTTGCTAAAATTGTATTGAGATTTTTTTTTTTAAATCTATATTCATGGAGGATATTGGTATGTAGTTTTCTTATAATGTCTTTTTCTAGTTTTAGTGTGAGAGTAATGTTGGCTTCATAAAATGAGTTGGGAAATATTCCCTGATCTTCAATTTTCTAGAAGAGTTTATGTAAAATTGATGTTATTTCTTCTATTAAATGTTTGGAAGACTTTTCCAAGGAAGCCATCTGGGCCTGGAGTTGTCTTTGTGGAAAGATGGTTAACTCTAAATTCAATTTCTTTAGTTTCTTTAATAGAGATAAGGCTATCAGGTTATCTCTTTCTCTGTGATCTTTGGTAGTTTATCAATTTTAAGGAATATATTAATTTAATCTGAATTGTCAATTTTTTTTTTTGCCAAAAGTTGTTCATGATATCCCCTTGTCATTTTAGTACCTTTTAAAATCTTTAATGTTCGTCTCCTTTTTCATTCCCGATACTGTTTATTTGTGTCCTGCCTGTTATTTTTTTCTGATCAGATGACTAGAAGTTTATAAATTTAATTGGTCTTCTCAGAGAAGCAGCTTTTGGTTTCATTTATTTTCTCTATTGATTTTCTGTTATCTATTTCATTGATTTCTTCTTTAAACTGTATTATTTTCTTTCCTGTGCTTTCTTTGGGTTTCATTTGTTCTTCTTTTTCTATTTTGTAAAGTAGAAACTGAAGTTATTGATTTAAGACTTTTTTTATTTTCTAGCATAGATGTTTTAGTACTATAGCAAACAAAACTATTAACCTAGCATCATTGCCCACTGAAATTATCTTTCAAAACCAAAGTGAGCTTCATGGTTCTTTAAAAAGTTAAACAGAATTACCAAAGATCTAGAAATTCCACTGCTTTTATACAAGGAACATTGTTAAAGAAAAATGTAAGATGAGTTTTGAAAGGGAGATAAATCAAATAAAGAAGGATCTTGAATGTCATTTTAAAGAATCCAATTGCAGGGTCTCAGCGACGGAAAAAAGGAAGGATAATGGATAATGGAGAGCAAGTGGTTTGAGCAAGCTTTAATGTAGGCACTCTCGGGCAAAGTTCCTTGGTCCGGGTTAGGACAGGGCCAAGGAAGTTGCACCCAGGGGTAGGGCTGAGGGGTTTTTGATTAGAGGCCTTAGGGTGTGGAGTGTTTGATGGGTAACGGATTGGCTGTTGTTTATGTATATGGGGGATACAAAATACACCTATCAATTGTCAGCTCATTATACGGAAAAAGGAATGCAAGGTCGACCAGTCAGATTGTTTGTCGTCATTGTGGGGTGATCTGGAAAGTTTCTGAGACAGGAAGCCCCATGGTGGAAAGTCCTGAACCACCATCTTGTGAAACTCGGTGGCCATCTTGTCCGCTCTTGGCATCCCTGGGCCCACCAGCCTAACACCAATCTTTACTTATGGACAAATAAGGAAACTCTTGAAATCTAAGTAAACGTGTGCTATGATCAAAGTGTCAAATTACATTAATCTCCCTAGAGGAAGTATCAGTTCAGTTAGCAGGAATCAGAAAATTACAGTCCACGAGTCAATTCCCAGCCCACTACTTGCTTTTTGTGAATAAAGTGTTGTTGGAACATAGCCATGCTTATTTGTTTACATGTTGTGCTACAATGATAGAGTTGAGTAGTTACAACAGAGACCATATGTCCTGCAAAGCTGAAAGTATTCGCAATTGAAGACTTCCCCAAAAAAGTTTGCCGACCCATGGATTAGAGTGAGTCAAGAATGATTTCGGAAACTAATTAGAGAGGTTCTAGCAATAATTTTAATGAGGCACTATAAGAGCCTGACATTTAACAGGGTTTTTCAAATGTTTAGCATCATTGGACCACGATTTTTACCATTTCCTTCAGCACTAAATCAAAACCAGGAGGCATTTTGTTAACCACCAACTGGTCTCTGTGAATAAAGCAGTATGTGGGCAAAGCAGTGTGTGTATTGGCAGCACTGCTTTATTCATTCAGCAATGCCTTTCTCGATGTACGTCTT
The DNA here is from genome assembly GCA_028646535.1 of Procyon lotor. Classification (NCBI taxonomy): domain Eukaryota; kingdom Metazoa; phylum Chordata; class Mammalia; order Carnivora; family Procyonidae; genus Procyon; species Procyon lotor. Next base: position 85,900,238 of record CM053603.1, on the reverse strand, counting down.
GCTTGTGCTCCCTCAGAAACGAGCCTGAAGCACCTTCTCCCATCTATATCACGGCTCATAAAATAAGTATTCTTCTTCTGTGGTTTAGGTGTTCAGAAAATAATATAAGTTATTGAGTATATATCTTCCCTATACATGTAAAAAGAATGGGTTCCTGCTCGGGAGGTCTCATCCAACTAGAAGTCAAAATCTTTTCACACCCACTCAATATAGTAATTCTCTTCTTGATTGTGTGCTATTGATGTCCAAAGCCAAACGGTGTCACTGGATAAGGAATTTTGCCAACAGCTTGCCTTGCTTTCTTCTGAGCCTAATACTTGTCACTTTGCAGATGGTTTTATATGCTTCTTGGCAATGTGTGACTTGCAAGTGGTTTTATTATGAAGGAAAGAGTAAATTTTGACCACTTTCTATTTTAGCAGAAAAACTCAATCTCCTGCTAAAAAGCATGATTTGGGGATTGTTCTGGAGAAATCTGATTGTTTTACCAGTGAGGCCATTTTGCTTTTAAAACTGGCATAAAAATCTTTATAGTTATATGTCACTATTTGACCATGCCTTATAACAGACAACATCCTGAGGATTAGAATGGTCTCTGGCTATTTGAATAAAACCCACTTTTCAGATAATACATGTCACATTTTGTATTTCCAGTTTTCACATTCTTTTAAGACATTGTGATACATTTCCTTAGTCCTACACATACAGATTTATATTTTATAATCTCACTGGAGCATTATTCAATGTTTAAAATTATAGCATTATCCTGAATACTCCTATTTGATTTCTAAGACTTTTGCTCCTCAACAACCAACTCTTACAGCATTTATAGTTTTCAAAATTAGGGACTTACAGCCTATCAGTTAAAATAAAAAATACAGATTTAGCGTATGTGAATTATATAGCAATAGGAAAAGACCAGGTGAGCTGTCTTCTGACAAATAAATGCAGCTGAGATAAACTGATAAATACATTCTTTTCAGGACCCTCGCAACCTTTAATACTGTAAAGATTATTATTAAGCAAGTGTTAGGACTTTTAGGATAATCTTAATCAGCTTTCTTTTTCAAACTACTGAAATGCATGTGAAAAAAAAGTTGTAATTCGTAATTACATCCAAATTGCCAAACTCCCTGCAGACCACTTGATCAACTGACCATTCTTTGAGACCCCAAATTATAAATTTTTGGCTAATATTAAGTAATATATAAAAGCCATACAAAAAAAAGCTTATTCAACTCTGTTGCTAAACTGCCATATATTTCAAAGTTCAGTGAGAAAGAATATACAAATTGCGTAGGGGAATATAATCATTACCTTTCAATAAAATATTTTATTTGTTTATTTTTTTAGAGATAGGGGTGGGAGCAGAAGAGGAGGAAGAGAGAAAATGTTAAGCAGGCTGCACACCCAGCACGGAACCATTCAGGGCTCTATTTCCTTCCCTGAGATCATGACCTGAGCTGAAATCAAGAGTCAGTGCTTAACTGACTGAACCACCCAGGCCCCCCCTCAATAAAATATCTTAATCCAATATCTACAATATTGCCACTTCAATATGTAATCAATATTACAAAATGAGATATTTGACATTCTCTTTTCATTCTACATTTTTGTAATCTAGTGGGCATTTTGCATGTACAGCATCTCAATTCAGACTAAATACATTTCAGCTACTCAACAGGCATGTGTGGCTAGAAGCAACATACAGTGATTTATGTTAAAGAAAATTAGTGAAAGAGAAGAAATGTTTTCTTTATCTCCCGCCTCATGTTGCTACTAAATATATAATTTTTTTTGCAATTTGTAACGTCCTTTCACATTGGCTATTTCATGTGATAGGAAATATGCCAAGGACTATGGTAGAGCCTGAATGTATAAAGGGGAACAAGTCAGTTAGGGTTCCTGGCCTCTTAGAACTTACATTTCCTTCAGAGAGACAAAAATCAATACTCAGATAAATGAAATGATTTCACATTGTGATAAGTACTCTAAAGAAAATAATCACGGCCATAAATGGTCAAGGAAGGAAGGGCACTCGGAGCTTGCGACCTTTAAGCTGAGAGCTAAAGAATGAAAGGAGCAGGATATGCAAGAGGTCGGGGCCAGAGGGTTCCCTGTGCAGAGCCCTGGAGGCACGGAAGGACTTGGGGTGGGTGGGGGAAGAAACTGCAGAAAAGTGTTGCTAGAGCGTAACTTTGGTGGGGATAGAAAAAGGGGCAAATAAGCGGATGGGTCATGGGGAGTCTGTATATCATCACAAAGAATTGGATTTTCTTTGAAGAGCAACAGGGAATCACTCAATTGTAGTGCTTAAAAGGTTGGAGGCAAGCGAATGACATGATTTCCATTTTACGAACACTCTTGCTGCAGTGGGAAAAAACTGCTTAAGGCTGGTTAAGGTGGAAGGGGGGATATATTTCAGTTAGAAGGCAAGCAGATTAGGACAGGTAAGAGATGACGGTGGCATGGCCTAAGTTAAGAAAGGTTCTTGGGAAAATGAATGAACCATTCCCGTATTCGTGCAAAAAAAATCCTCGATGATTGTGCTACAGAAATTTCAGATGAAGCAGAGGATGTTGTCTTGTCCTGTTATGCACTTTTTTGAGGAAATGCTACTAAAAAGTCAACATGAAATTAAACCTTTGTCTATCCTGGATATTAATACATACTTACAATCTTAGCCCCCGTTGTTAAATGCAAAATAGAATTGCTTCCAAAATATAATTTTCAGTTTCATTTTAGTTAAGGCAGTTAGGAATCTCACCCAGGAAAAGAAACAGCCATTAGGACTTCATGAGAAGGGATAGCCAAGGGGATTGCCATGTTTAAGGAACAGAAAGCAGCCCAATGGCTGGAGCAGAATAAATACCCATGAGCACATGGTATGTGGTCCACATTTAATCAATGACCATGAGATTTGTTATTTCCCTGTTACTTCCACAATGCTAGCATACAGTAGCCATCAGTAAGAGACAAATTGAGAAAGTTCTCATGCTACACCCACTACAGTAATTTATTTTTCACAGTTGCCTCACAAGAGCTGACAACAGCTCCATTACTCCTGGTGAACTAAAAGCAGAAACTTTGTTTCTGAAGAGAGTGAATACATCTAGAAAGTGCAGGGTACTCCCAGAGGCATGACAATAAAGCTCTTTATGTTTTGATCACTGCCTCAGCCCTAAGGCACTTTGCTGCACACTAGCAAATATCAACACTCCTGGAAAAAGTTGAGGAAGTTTCTTCTGCAGCAACTGTTCAAACTACAAGTAACACATGACAGCCTTGACTCCACCCCCACCCCGGGCCCATCAAGCAACCACAACCTGGTGGTGTACCAGGTAGTACCAACAAGCTCTCTCAACTCAAATCCTAAAAAGGCAGGAAAGCTATAATAAAAACGTTAATGTAAAGAGTAAATACAGGTAAATAAGTTAATAGAATGATGATCATTTATAACACTGTTAATATGTTTATTTCCTGTCCCATTCCACAGAGGATTTAGAGAGGCCTAAATAAATACTGGTGATACAAAAGTCTAATATTAATAGCCGAAGGAATCTGATTAAAGGGAAAATGTGATGAAGGAAATCTTTTTTTCTCCTTGTGTTATGTGTTTCTGTAGCATGTAGAGTACTGGATCTTGAATTTGGCTCAATTTTTCTGGTAGCTAAAAGCAAAATCATGACATTATTTATTTGGAAGAATTATTATTGGATTATCCAATATCCAAATAGAGGATGTCAGAAATCTCTCTTTTTCAGTCTCACTGACAAAAAACCTCCCTTCATATCTTCCTACAGTAGTTGAGCTATTTTTATATTCATTCACTTGCCTAATATGTATAATAAATAATAAATGAATCACTCATCTTTTATCATCTTCTACTGGCTTAATTTGTTCATTTTTAAAGTTATTACTCAATTTTAAGACATTTTAAAATGAGCCCCACAAAGTACATGGCAAGTTGATGGGAAAGGTATTTTGAAGTAGCCAGACTTTCTTTTCCTCTTGAATCATACCATGATACTTAAAAGTAGGGATATTTCTTTTCCTATGTGTGATTATGTGATATTCCCACAGAGTGTAAATATGCTTAATATTTCTTCATTAGGAAAAAATCACAGCAAAACAAAATTCTGCAAAAATTATGTTAAGCTCATTCTTGAAAACTTGGCTGGATTAAATTAGCCTCTTGATCAAAATATCAATTGATTAACTAATAATTTTATATCCAGACCTCAACCTCAATAATCGGCCAGCTCTTGGCCATATCTATTTCATCATCACTTTTAAGTATGACATAAACAAGAACATTCAGAAAGTTTAATACTGGGTGGCTCGGTGGGTTAAGCATCTACCTTGGTGCAGGTCATGATCCCTGGGTCCTGGGTTTGAGCCCCATGCCAGGCTGCCTACTGAGTCTGCTTTTCCCTCCCCTCCTCTCTCCCTTTCCACCCCCTGCCCCTGCCCCCAACTCATGCTTCCTGTCTCTTGTGTGCTCTCTGTGTCTCTGATTCAAATAAATAAATAGAATCTTAAAAAGAAAAGAAAAGAAATTTTAACCCGTGACACTCTGTTACTGGTAAAAGCAGGTGTGAGAAATACTCACTGACATCCAATAGTTAATAATTTGATTGATCAGAGAAATCATAATTATAATACAGTAGAAATAATTGAGTGGAATGGACTTGATAGTCATTTAATATCTAGGTTAGAGCTACCACTGATTTGTTCTATCACCAACTCAAACCAATAGATGCAATGAAATGTCAATTTCCCTTCCCATTTAAAAGATTCATATGATAAAACAGAAATACTGAAACTCTGGAGCTGAAGGAACATGCCAGAAAAAAGGAAGAACGCCCAGAGAGCTGCATAGAGTTCTGATATTTAGAAGTTCTAGTACAAAGTCTTGCAGTAGAAATGCTTAAACATCTCTTACCCATATACCTGTCAGCTGTATGTGTAACTTGTAACATTGAGAAGATAACATTAAATCCGGAATATATTTGTATAGACCTTTATAGGTGTGTTACTTCTTTAATATTAAGAATAAGAAGCAGTATCCTAGTAATTAAGTAAATATTATAGTAAGTATAACTTATATTTGAAGCTTATGACTCCCCAGGGAACAGATATTTAATTTGTGGTCATGATAATAACAGCCTAATGAACTTCACATCTTTCAGGAGAGCTTAATAAACTTCAAAGTAGACAAAACAAGAATGTGTGAGTAAAAGTACATCCTTAGCCTTTCATTAGGCAAAATGAGCATGAGTCCTGGCCCAGCATGGCTTCCAAAGTTAGCACTCCCAACTACAAAGCAAATGTATGCAGAGAAATGTACAACAAAAGACATAGCTTTTAAAGCTCCAGTTGCATTTCCACAAATGTTGCTTACAAAAGCCACCATTCTCTGCCTTAACAAAAAGTTGTGGATCCGTTCTTCACTAAATCCTCTTTTCTTGCATAATCCACCTTGTGCACTTTAGCTTGAGTGTGTTTTATCTGATCTAATCCTGGGCTCATTCACTCTCAGATGGAAGCAACAGGATTATTTCATACTTAAAGACATCCAATCTTTATGTGATCCATAAGAGGACACCTGGCTGATACAGAATTTAAGCAAAAGATTAACCAGGTGCTCAAGACACATAATGATTTCAAATATAATAACAGTTTACAATAAAAAGAAGTACTGTCAGACCATATCAAAAATGCATTTTAAAATGCACACATTAAGTCTATTCAAGTCTATTATATAGATGTTTTAATGCATGTAATGTTCACACACCTATACATATAAGAGTATTCATTTCAAGAAAAGAACGCACATTTTATTAGGAATTTTATGACCCAAAGAGCATGTTCACATTTTCATTCATGTCTTTCTTTCATATTCAGCACATCTACAGATTAAAATGGGTTGAGTAGGGCTAGGCTTTGTAGCTTAGCAAATTAGTCCCTGGTTTTCTCTTTTAATGCAGTGGACAAGAAAGCTCAATAGAAAATAATCTAAGCCCCCATGAAGCTAGAAAACATGGATTAGTATTAAGTCTAGCTTCCTTGGCTTGGCTCTATCACACATTGTGTGATTGTGTGTGTGTGTGTGTGTGTGTGTGTGTGTGTGTGTACCTGTGTGTTGTGTACATATACATTTTACATTTGTTGGTTGTGTACACATGTTTCCCGTGGATGTTAGATGCTAGGTTATCACTACTAACGTGATAGTAGTGATATTAAACACAGCTTTCTGATTCTATAATCTGCCGGTGTTTTAAATACAAAAAAAGTTAAAGCCAGAGTTATAGAAATATTCTTTTTGACTATAAAATCTCTATAAAAATCTATACAGTTGTATCTTTTTATTCTTTGAAATTTGTGTACTAGTTATTTTTAAAAGGAAGAAAGTATCATAGACACAAGAAAAATGGAAACTAAGAATAACAACATTACTGTGTATCTTATAGAGTACTTCTTGGTTTTTACATCTGCATGGGAGAAATGGAATGTGAATGATTCTTAGAAGAGATCGGAAACTACAACAATAGCAACACTTAGCTATTTTCACATGTCAAAATTTGTTAAATAAAATCAATCACCCAAAGAGCTGAAAAGCCAATTCCGCATGGAAATAATGTCAATCAAAATTCTGTCTCATTGAATCTTACTCACCAAAAGTCATATCTCAAATGATTAAAACTTCCTCATCTCTCCGAGGCTCAGTTTCTTTACCTACAAAGTGAAGGAGATGGAGCAACTCTTAATTCTCTTTTTATTTTAATATTAATCTCAAATAGATAAAGATCCCTACATTTTGTTGATGGAAGAATGCATTCCAGATATTTACACTTCTGATGATTTAGAGTGACACATCAATTAACGAATTTCCTGGGAATAAACGTATTTGATAACAGAATTAAAAGTGCTATTAAAATAAAGATAAATCACGAGAAGCCGTGTTTCTGTAATCATTCAGTGCAAGTAATTTTGTTTCCACCAAGCTGGATGTCAGTATAGGTACAGAACATAAGTAATCTTCAAGAAAAATGTTAAAGTGAAGTAACCTACCAGGTTATAAAAAATTACATTATATGATTTGGAGTGCATACTATATTGATTATACTAAATTTATAAATTTAATCTTCAAAACTAATATTGAAAAATTTATGAGAAATGAAAATTAAAAGCTAAGTTTATGATGTCAATACTTAATCAACTTAATCATTCCAGTTTAAAAAAAAGACTAATCTTTTTCTTTGGCAATATATTAGCAAAATCATAAAATTACCTTTGAAATAATTATCATATTGACACAACTAATACATATGTCAGAAATAAAAAAAGTGTTTGCAAAAATAATGCTCACATGACCACTGACCATTGACATTAGTTGGGCCAGACCTCTTTATTCTTATTAATCAATAAACTAGAAAACATATCTCTCAAAGAAAATTAAAATTCAGGTACATAACTGACTGCCCTGCAGTCAATCCTGGGCATTGGTAACTTAGATTTTCATTGGTGGAATGGAAAATGAAATAAAAGTGAATTTTAGATATATACAAAATGGCTTTAAAATATACCATGAACTTAGAAGGAAATCCAAAGAGAAATGTGTGAAAAAGTGAGGTTGGAGAAGAAGAGTTGCCTATATTGTCTACATAAAAATCGATTAAACGTAATTGGTTAGAATATAGAAGAAATTATCAGTATCCCAAATAGCAAAGGCACTGTGTGTATATATCCATAATTGTGTCACTGTCTGCTGGTAGATGCCCTGATAATAATAGCTAAACATCTGCTGACTGATTATTATTTGCTCAATACTAGTTCAAACACTTTACACACATTATGTCATTACTTCCCAGGACACTTGGATGAAGAATTAAAGTATTGTTTTTCTCTCTGTTTTACAAATGAAGAAATTAAGACTAAGAAAGGCTAACCATCTTGCTTCCTGGTAAGTCTAAATCCTTTTCACACTTCACTATTCAGAATGTGCATCTTTTTAGGGAATTCTTTCCTGTCTCTCTCTTGTAAGTTGGAAAGATCTCTTTTACACAAAGTCATTTGAGCCCATAAAAATTTACTTGCCAAAGCTACTAACAGTTTACCAGAAGCAGTGGCAGAGTTCTATCAATATTAATGTCATTACTTAAATTACCATCAAATACCTTATGGAAGGAGCCAAAGTGTGCATCAATGGATGAATAAAGAAGATGTTGTATATATAGACAATGAAATATTACTCAGCCATGAAAAAGAATGAAATCTTGCCATTTATAATGACATGTATGGAGCTAGAGGGTATTATGTTAAGTGAAATAAATCAGTCAGAGAAAGACAAATACCATATGATCTCACTCATATATGGAACTTAAGAAACAAACAAACAAACAAGAAAAGTGGAATAAAAAGGGAGAAGGAGAGAGAGAGAGAGAGACAAACGAAGAAACAGATGCCTAACTATAGAGAACAAATTGTTGGTTACCAGAGGGGAGGTGGGTAGGGTGATGGGTTACATAGGTGATGGGGATTAAGGAGTGATGGGGATTAAGGAGTGTGCTTGTGATGAGCACCAGTGATGTACAGAAGTGTTGAATCACTACATTGTATACCTGAAATTAATATTGCATTGTATGTTAACTGGAATTAAAATAAAAACTTGAAAAAACTTACCCAAAAATGCCTCCTCTCATTTTTTCATTAATGATTTTTAAATTCTTATTTCATTATTTTTTTAGAAAATAATAGAAATTAAAAGTATAAAGCAAACAAAATACTCAACATCACAAAAAGGTTGTTTAATTACTGTGGCCAGGTAAAATATAGAATGCCCAATTAAATTTGAATTTCAGATAGCCAAAAAAATTTATTTAACTGGATGTCTTGTTTTAATTTGTAAATTATAGCAAACTTGGTTCTTACATTTAGTCAGTTTCCTATCACTGCAGTAATAAATTACCATAAACTTAGTGCCTTAAGACAACACTAACTTATTCTCTTATAGTTCTGGAGGTTGGAAGTCTAAAATCAAGGTGTAGGCAAATCTGTGTTCTTTCCAGCGTCTTCAGAGGACAATCTATTTCCTTATCTTTATAGCTTTTAGAGATTATCGACCTCCCTTGGTTCATGGCTCCTGTCTCCAACCTCAAAATCTGCCACATAGGATCTTCTCTCTTCTCTGAACTTCTGCCTCCATCTTTTAAGGACCCTCGGGATAAACTGAGCTCCCCCTCAGATAATTCAGTGTAATCTTCCCATCTCAAGAGCTTTAATTTAATCACATCTATAAAGTTCCTTTTAAATGTAAGTAACAAATTTACAAGTTCTAGTTTTAGGACATGGAGATTTTGGAGGGTTGGAGAGCATTATTCTACCATGAGTAGTTTCTTGAACTTGCTAAAATAATTTACCCATTTCTATGTTACTTGCTCTTGAGTTAACTTTTCCTTTTGCTGATTTGGCTCTCTGAGTAAGAGCCTATGGGTGGTAGAGTCTCAGTCTATGTGGCTCAGAAAATGTATTGTCATTGCTACCCATTCACTCATCCTTTTATATTTGACAATACTGGGACTTTTCTCTGTCCCCAGCCACTCTTGTGACTGAGGCTTAACCAACCAGAGAGTATTGTATTTTCCTGATTAGGCAGGGGTCCTATCAGTGCCAAAAAATGCATTGATATTTTTGATGAGACTATTCAAAGAGATCCATCCTAGGGGAATTTAAACCAAAGATGACTGCTGTCTTGAGGATCGAAACTAACTGATAATGGAGTCAACACTCCAGAGAGCAGAGTTAGGGATGGAAAGAAACATTGCTTTGTGCCCCTAGATCAAGCTACTTGTGAAGCCAAATAGGCCCTCAGGGTTTTCAATTAGGTGCTCCAATAAATTTTCTTCTTTGCTTAAACCAGTCTGCCTAATCTTCTCATTCCTTGAAATCAGAAGAAACCTACAAACATATTAAAGTTATTATTTACATGCTGATGTATTTTATAGTATCTTTAAGAACCATGTGTTAGTTTTAAGTGGGGGAACAAATTAAAGTCTATAGTTAACATATCTATTAATATTGATTCAGAGATCCATAGCATTGATTTCTCTCCAAGGATGGCCACAATTCTAAAAAGCTTAAAATAGGAACAAAAGAAAACTAAAAGATGGCAAGGATCGAGGGCTCCTTAGGCGACAGCTCAGAGCTCACCATGATCATCGTTGCTAGTCTGGTCTCCATTCGTCCCCAGGAATGATTCTATAATCTACTCCTTTGAGGTTCTTCAATGTCAGTAAAGAAAACTGTAAGAGAAAAAAAAACCATTTTCTAATTATTGTGTGGCCATGCGCCAGCTGTGTAGCCTAGGAAACTATGAATTTTCTGGTCTTTCTCTTTCTCCGTTCCTTACAGAGCTGTTTTTGATGTCTAGGAGCAGTCTGTGAGTGAATGTGAAGAGAACGGCAGGGCATTCATTCTTTCTTGGTTCGTCCACTAATGGAATGGGGAAAAACTCCACGATATGTGTGTTTTCCTGTTAAAAACGATTTTCAACTTCTCAGAAACTACCAGGTTTGTACCGTAAACAGAACACTTTGGGAGAAAGTTTGAAATTTAGCAAGGATGTGCAAGTGTTGGGAATTTGTTCTGATTCAATGGGTGTCTATTTTGATTGGCCAGTGGTCATGACATGCTGATTGTTAAATGCTCCCAATGTCACACTTGACCAAAGGCAAATAACTATATACACCATGGCTTCCATAAAGTTATATTCTCAACCATTAATTAAATAGTATTTGTCATGAAAATGTCAATGGCTGTTCCACGCCTAACATGTTCAATTGGGATTCAGTGATGCTTTAAACACACATGGAAAGAAAACATTGGAAATTAAAGTATACACACACATATGTACACACACATAAACATTCATATACTATAAATACTAAAATTTTATATATTTTATATACAAAGTTATATACATTGTACTGTACATAAGTATGCATACATACGCACATACATATACATGTATTTTTTTTACCTTATCTTCTAAAGGAAATGGTTGTTTTCACAGAAGACAAAAATAAGCACAAATATAAATGTAAAGAAATTGAAAATAAATTGCAAAGACACAGCAATGCTTATATATTAGCATTAACAACATGTAATATAGAAAAGGAGAATTCCATATTTTGTCAGCATACACAGCCCAGTACACCCAAGAGAGACTTAATTAAGAAGCTTCTAACTGCAAGTTTATTAAATGAGCATACTGAAGAGGCTAAATCTTTACTTTTAAATACAATTTAGGAATTCTACCCTGCTGTTACTTACAGTTATGATCGTTTGTTTATCAGGAACCTACAATTTATAGTTGGTACTTATACATTAGATGATATTGCATTTGAAATTTGTTAATTTTTTTCTTCTTAGCCAGAAATATTTCACTGGCGCTTATTTATTAAGCATCAATATATAGATTTGCAAATATTATATTTCTTATTATAATTTAGAAAATCCTTTGCAGAAAATTTAAAACACAAAAATCTTAAAATCTACAAATGATGTCACCAGCCAGAAAGAATAATAGTTGTAAAATTTGCATATCTTCATTGTCTTATATAGATGCATACTCCCCAACACACACACACACATATTCACCTGTGTATATATACAGCCACATGCTATTTTGAAAGCTGCCAACATTTTTACCTTGTTAAATTTGGAATTGGACAGAAGACTTTATCTTTGGGACACACAAATCTTTTGTTTGGCAAATCTCTCAATAAACTAGCTATTAAAAGATAAAGATCTTACTATTGCATGGAAAGCTGAAGATTATGAGAAGCTATAAAATTATGCAAAATGATACAGAAATCTGTCTTCCGTGGGGTCCCTGGTTACATTTCAGGGTATATAATGCTGAAGTAGTCCAGAGGCTTGAGCTAAAGAGCACACAGATTTTGATTTTGTCCTTTCTTTTCAGAGATTTCTTCTTGTCTCTGAACAGTCCTCTTCCCCCTCTTCAGGAACAGAACTTCGAGTTTACTCAGGGAGGCACATGGTCCTGCAGCTAAAAGGGCCATCTAGGATCTGGCCAATGAGACATAACAGACAACTTGTATAGTCCTATCAGAGGAAATCTTCATCCAAGTGATGAGTGAATTTCCTCCTGCATGGAATAGGAAAATGATCCCCGGAGTTCAAATATACAACTTGGAAACATTGGGAAGGGACCGTGCTTTATGGCAGAGAAGTCATGAAGACTGGGGTCTCCCATCCCAGTCCTAGACATCTCCCTCCTGAGTTCTCTCACACTGTCATCTGGGGAGGTTACTGTTGGAGCAGAGTTCATTTCATGACTGATACACTCTCACTAAGGTAGAGGAAACTGCAGGGAAGTTATTTAGGAGCAGAGGCTGTTTGTTTAACGAGAGGTAGTTTGACTGTTGACAGATGACACAATGTCAAGGAGACAGATGGGATCTTTTCAGGAAGGGTTCAGTCTCAGTCTCCAGGAATTATGGTGCCAGTAGCTAATTTGAAGGGTTTTTTTCCCTCCTCCACATTATAGTTTCCTTTTTTTTTTAATCCCCAAGACTTCAGTGCAGTATCAGAAAATGGTTATATTCTGTTATTAGTTATATTTCAGCAAAGTAAGGAGTTTCACCTGTTTACAACCTGGAGAAGCAGTTGTAAAGAAATGAAAGGTTATCTAATAGTGGTTGCAAGAGTGATCCAAAATACTGTGACTGGCTGACTGGAGATAATTGCTGAGGGGACCCCAATAAATATCTGGACCTCAGAACACAAGATAACTTATTTTTCAGTGGAATGCAATTGATAATAACAGTCCTGAAGATGAAAGAGTGGAGATATGGAGTTATTAATACATGCCCGCAAGACTCAGAGGATAGCTTTGAAACCCTAGTAGTAGTAGTAGTTTTAAATATTTACATTTATTTTAAAAAGAGGTGATAATCTCCCCTGAAGATTTACTTCATAAAATAAACAGCTAAATTCCTCATACATGTGTTTTTTAGGAAATGAGTTAATTCCTTCAGCTATGCATACTGATATTGAAAAGAGAAATTTCACAATTTCTAGACTCATAGGGAATGAATGTAGCATGATACAAGATAAGAATGTTTCCAGTAATTCTGATAATTCCGTGGTGGCCTTTAAATGCAGTGGGCAGTAATTAGTAGGCCTGCAAAGCCTAAAAGTTGGAATCAGTTGATAAGTAAAAGAATATGGGAAGAGAATTAAAAACTATGTGAAATAAAGAATTCTTACTTATAAGTAGAATCATTTTGCTTAAATACCCTTGGTATATTTTATTTTTCTTGAAGTCCAGAAATTTTACAACTTGTTTTGATGTTGACCTTTCTGGATTAATATTCTCAGGTATGAAATGTATTCTTTCAATATGTATTTTCAAATCTGTGTGTTTATTTCAAGAACAGTGTATTGAGTTATAGGTCTTCATATCGTGTCTGCTCCCGTACTTTGCTTTTGTTCTTCAGGGATCCTATATTCACATGTTGGATCTACTTTGCCCACCTTCATGACGTATCTCTTTCTTTCAAAAATTTTTTAATCTTCATTTCCTTCTGATTTCAAAAATTTTCATCTTCTTTACCTTCGTAATTGTCCTTAAGCATGATATTGTTTCATTTACTCTTGAGTTTCTACTAGCATGGTCTTCATTTCTAAAATTTTTCCTTATATTTAGATTTTTCCTTAACTTCTGTCACTGATTTCTGAGGTTTTCAAATTCATATTTCTGTTGTCCTTTCATGTCTTGAATCTTTTTAAGTGCCTTTAACTTGTTTTGAAATATGTAGTAGTTTTGATTTTTTTAAAAAGTCCGCTATGATGGCATGCTTTCCTTGACTTTAGAAATGTTACACTACTACTTTTCACTCTTCTATTGTACCTTTATGTGGCATTTTATCTTGATATATTTCTGTTGCATATTTTTATGTGAATTTACTTTATCTTTATTTTTTAGAATAAACCTTGGTGCAAATAGATTGTTAACTTCAAAGAGTTCCCCATGATATAAACTAAAATGCATATTCATAAGATAAAAAAATAAGAAGACATATAAACAAAGTCGTATGCATTAAATGTGAGGATGGTTGCTTGTGAAGGAAGAAGAATAGAAATAGGGATGGAAGGAAGGAGAAAAAAACACAAAAACATACAACAGCCTCATGTGGACAAAGGATGATAATATCATGAATCAAGGAGCATCATTATTTCCATCTTCTACACCTGAGGTCCTTCCCACAACAAAAGGAGTTTATGAAAAGAATGTGTGTTTACGGTATAAAAAATGAATAAGAAAGATAACGTTTAAATCACCTTTAATTCTACCACTTAGGAATAACCACCAGGAACATTTTAGAATGTTTTTTTATGTTTTGTCCTGTGTGTATGTATGTGTGTGTTCTGCAATATTCATAGCCTAAGCTCTCTGTCTTCACATGGGAACCCATAATTCTAATCCTCTATAAAGCTCATCTAATCTCACTTAACATTATTTAATTTCCGAGTTCTCTAATTCCTGTTTTTGTTCTTTTATGTCTTGAGTAATTTTCTTAATTACTTTTAACTTATTTTGAAATAGCATGTAATAGTTTTAATTTTTTAAGATGTGTCATTATAGCATCATTTCACTGTCTTTAGGAATGTTATCCTACTCCTGATTATTTTTCTTTTTGTAACTTTGTATGGTATTCTACCTTGAGGTATTTCCATTGCTTATTTTATGTGAATTTACTTCATCTGTATTTTTAGAATGAGTGGATTCTAAAATGAGTGCATTCGTGTAGAGAGCTTCCTAACTTCAAAGAACTCTCCATTGATGTGAATGAAAAATGCCTTTTGAAGTATGGCTTCAAAACCATAATTAACAATAACTATATAGATGCTTATTTTATGTTGGTATAATAATTTAACATTTGTTAATATACTTCATGAAAATTAGTGATTGACTCCAATTTTTGCTATTAGATATAAGGCTGCAATTGACATTCTTTTACATAGATGTTGGTCCAAATAACCAATTAGTTCTTCAGAATAAATTCCCAGAAATTGAATTATAGGTCAAGAACCTATAGTGCTTATAGGTCATTTACTTCTTACTGATAATCAGAAAAGTTTAAAGTTTGTAAAACATTAACAGGGTATCAGCGTGTTCGTTTTGTCACTGTCATCAATAATTTGTCAATTTGAGGGGCACCTAGGTGACTCAGTCTGTTAAGAGGCCAACTCTTTTTTTTAATTTAATTTTATTTTTTCAGTGTTACAAGATTCATTGTTCACATACCACACCCAGTAAGAGGCCAACTCTTGATTTCAGCTCAGGTCATGGTTTCAGGGTCCTGGGATTGAGCCCCACATTGGTCTCCATGCTCTGTGGGGAGTCTGCTTGAGGATTCTCTCTCTCTCTCTCAAACAAATAAATCTTTAAAAAAAAATAACTGGTCAATTTGAAAAGTTAAAAATTATATCATTAATATATGTTTCTTTGATAAAGAATAAAATTAAACTTAATCATATTTTAAACTTAAGCTTAATCATATTTTATTGATATTTTTAAGTTTCTTTTATGATGAATTATTTGTTCTGCAACATGTTTTGTAAATTATTTTCCACCTCCACCACACCCAAAACCTTCTTTCTATCCCATTAAATGGTACTTCCATCCACTCAGTTCCTATGCAACGAACCCATGACTCTTCCTTGCTCTTCACTCTCTATTACATTTATATTCAGTCTTTTCCCAAGTTCTCCAGATTATGCCTTCAAATAATATAAAAATAACATCTACCCTGTTTTCTCCTTGTCTATAGCTACCATTCTAACCTCAGCTACCTGGTCTCTGAGATTCTGTTCCCCTTCTCTCCATTTTCCACACTGTGGTCACTGTGATTTTCAAGTATAGTTCTCTCTAATCTCTTTTGGCTGAAAAACTTTCTCAAACACAAAATGTTGTAATAGCTCTTTTATTCTTATTTTTATTAGATTCTAACACATTGTGCTTTCTTCATTATTCTTTTCTAGAAATAAAGAAATGTGGAGTTGTATTCTTCCTTTGATGTAACTTAGTAAAATTTCCTGGTAGAAGAGCCTCTTTACTATTATTACTAGTAATTGAGGATTATTGCACTATAGTCTGATAATGTTGTCTGCTTTTGTATTTTTGGAGTTATTTGTAACCTAATATATAACTAATTTTAGTAGATGTTTATGTACACTTGAAAACAAGGTATATTCTGTACTATGAGGAAGAAGTGCTTATTATATATCTGTAGTCTCTATCTTATGGTTTTCAGGTCTTCTATGTCCTTGCTAACATTTTGTTCCCTTGATACATTTAGATCTGAGCAAAGTGTGCTAAAGTTTCCTATTTTTAATATGTGTCTGTTTCTCCTTTCATGTCCTATCATTTCTGGTCTATGAAAGCTGTACTGATATTTGGTGAATAGATATTAATATCTTCACTGTGAATGGTGGCCTTTAGCATTACAGTGTCCTACTTTGTATTAATTCTTCTTGGCCTGAATTCTACCTTGTTTTAGATCAAGATCACGGCCCCTGCTTTCTTCTTACTTGCCTTTATTTGACATATTTTTGCTCATACTTTTATCTTTAGCCTTTTCAATTCACTTTATTTTAGGTATGTCTTTTGCATACAACATAAAGTTGAATTTTGCCCTCTTAGTCAATCTGAAAATCTTTTCCTTATATTATGTAAGTTAAGTCCACTAACATACATGGATACAACTAATATGTTTGGTCTCTGTTCTATAATACAGTATTATGTTTTATAACTGTGTATACGTGTAGGTATGCCATTATATTAGGTGTTGGCTTTGCCCTCTTTTTCTTTGTTAGTTCCTTTGCTATTTTGAGAAGGTTTGGACTTTTTTAATGATTAGTTTTATCCACATACCATTCCATAATACTTTTTTTTATCATCTCTGCCTTAATTATGATTTTATATTTATTTTTATTATTTTTTAAATTAACATATAATGTATTATTTGCCTCAGGGGTACATGTCTGTGAATCATCAGGCTTACACATTTCACAGCATTTCACCATAGCACATACCCTCCCCAATATCCATCACCCAGCCACCCTTTCCCTACCCTCCCCACCCCCACCAACCCTCAGTTTGTTTCATGAGATTAAGAGTCTCTTATGGTTTGTCTCCCTCCTGATTCCATCTTGTTTCATTTTCATTTTATAACACTTTTAACCACAACTTTTTTCTGAAACTGTTTGGTTTTTATTACCAATATTAATGCCAGCAAGTAACTGCTTGTTTTCCTCTTTTCCTTATTAGTATAATCTTTGTGTTGATGTTTGTTGAGCAAAATATGCTTGAGGTTCAAGTTCTTATCAGTTTTAAATAATATATTTCCACTCCTAATACCAGTAAGTCAATCAGTGAGTTTATTCCATTATTTGTCTTTGCCTCCTCTTCCCATTTTTAATTGGTTGCATTCTTTTTCTGACAACAGAGCCTGTAGTATTCACATTGCATTTTCTTACCTTTATCTCCAGCTTTTAGTCTGTAACTGCTTACTGCCAAGCCCCCAGACCTTATGGAAGAAGCTTACCCAGATACTGTTTTTCTGAAACTCTTTCTGGAATAGATTCTTCAGGAAACTTTTATCAGAATAATATTCTTTCAAGTATTGCATGTTCATAAAACTTTGTAGCCTAGATATCAAAAGGATGTTTGGCTGGGTATAAAATCCTCAGGTCACTTTTTTTTTTCTTGAGTACTTGAACAATGTCATTGTTGTGTAGTTTAAAAAATGTTTCTGCTGAGAAATTTGATGTTACTTTCATTTTCTTTCCTTTATTTGTTATGTGTGTGTGCTGATGGAGCCTGGGAGTGGGATTGGATCTGGATTTCCAAAAGTAATCTTTCCTTATTTTTAAAGTCTAATGGTTATGTCATACCCTAATAAGGGTATGTCTTGGTTTTGACTGCCTGGTTCCATATACAGTCTTGATTTTCTGGAAAACTTTTGTTGAACTATGGTTTTAAATATTTTTTTCTGTTCCATTACTTTAGCATCCATCTTTACAAACAACCATTAAACAATGATTTAACTTTGTAGGTTTTCTCCATCAGTTTTTCAAATCCTTTTATTATCTTTCTTTATCTGTTTTATTTTCATTTGTTAGCTATCTATCTTACCCCATTTATGGTGTTTTGCATTCTTCTTGATGTCTATTTACTTCTGTGTTCTGTTTAGTTTTCTTTCTCTTTCTTTTTTTCCTTTTCTTTCTTTTTTCTTTAGAGAGAGAAAATGCACACATGTGTGCGAGTAGGGGAAGGGGCAGAGAGAGAAGGAGAGAGAGAATCTTAAGCAGCCTTCCCACCCAGCTGGGAGCCCAATGTGGGGTTTGGTCTCACAGCTCTAGATCATGAACTGAGCCAAAATTAAGACTCCGTCGCTTAACCAACTGAGCCACCCAGAGACTCTATACTTTAGTTTTATTTCTAAATATTTTCCTTTTTCTTTCCAATTTATTTTTTATATTTGCCAATTCTCCCTTCCTATATTCCTATCATCTAGCCACATAATTTCTGAGATTTAAAATTCCTTAATTGTCTTATTCTTCCAAAATTTCTAGCATTTTCATTATGTTACTTTGAAATATTATGTTACAGTTCTCATCTCTTTAGAGGACATGTTTTTTCCTGATGTGTTCTCATTTTCTGTTCAAACACATCATTATATTTGCAATAACTTTTATTGTAATTAGATTGTACTTTCCCTCCACATTTTTAAGAGAGAGAGATTTCCCTAGGCTATCTGAAAGAAGCTCCTTAGAAGGGGAGTAGCCAATAGTGTAGCTTTCTCAATATTATGGTGCTATGGTCTAAATCTTTGTGTCCCCCTTAAATTAATATATCGAAATCCTAACCCCTACATATGATGGTATTGGGAAATGAGGTTTTGGGGAGGTGCTGAACTCATGAATGGGATTAATGCCTTATAAGAGAGGGTCCAGAGAGGCCCCCAAGTGTCTTCCACTCTGTGAGGACACAGCAATAAAGTGACAGCTAGAACCAGAGAAAGAATCCTCACCTGACCATTCTAGCACCCCAATCTTGGGCTTTTAGATTCCAGAACTATAAGAAATAAATTTCTGTTGCTTATAGGCTGCACAGTCTATGGTATCTTGTTACGGCAGCTTGAATGGACTGAGACATATGGCTTAAGCATTTATTCTTCTGTTGTAAACAAAAGGGCTGAAAATATGGTCTCTCTACATATATTTGTCTGCTCAAGAAGATTTCAGGCCTTAGGGCTATATATAGCCCATAAGCTCTACAAGCCTCACCCATCTGGACAGGGCTTTCAGCTTTAGATGTTATATCTTGCTGTTAAAGCACATTTTGGCAACTGTGTCCTCCTTTCGACCCCCTCCCACCATCTGATACTTCAACCTCTATTTATCTTAGTCATTTCTGCTCAATTTTGTTTCTGGCATCAGGCATATTTGTTTTCCCTATTTTCCCCAGAGTTAGTTCTGTCCTCCTGGAAGTCAGAGGAGGTTGGGGAGAGGGTTTCTGCATACTTCACTAATTCACAAGGCCTAGACTTTCCCAGGCTCACACACAGATTTTCTTGCACTGACCTTCATTTTGGAGGCTGTGAGAACTTTGCCCCATGTCTTCTGTTGTTCTTGGATCCATCCCCTCAGGTTTCAGCAGAGGGTAGTTTCCTTTCTTCTCTTGGAAATACTTGTCATGAATATTCTTTTTCCCCTAGGTTTGTGGTATGTGCTACAACACTTTTCACACTCAGTTTGTCCCACAAGATATCTGTTGATTTGTGCAGGTCTTTCCTGGTTTAGCCACATTCATTTGTATTTTGTGGTTCCTTCACATTAATCATTTGTAAAAACATAAAGCATTATAATTTTAGAGTTGAAAGAGTCTCTAGATAATCCCTACAGTAAATAACCAATCTTCCAGATTGAAAAAACCCTCAGATTTTCTTATGGTCACAAGGCTTGTAGCTATTACCACACATTGTAATAGTCAATCACCTCCATGATAATTACATTACATCTCAACTCTGCAAATAGATGGTAAGTACTTCAAATTTAAGGACAATGTCTCATTCATCTTTGGAACCTTTTATAGGTATCTTGGATGGAACCAATGGTATAGGGGGAATTTAGAAGGTACCTAGTGAGGTCAAGTTAAATAAATACATTTGATTAGATACTGAATATTGCATTACTGTTTCAGTAATGCAAGTGAGGGGCAGTGGCTTGACCAGGTAATAGCAATGGTGGTGGTGTGACCTCATTCATTTACAGATAGAACCAAGAGGATTTTCCAATATATTAGAGATGCAATGTGAGAAAAAGAATCAAGGATGGCCTTAAGGTTCTTGACTTTAGCAACTGATAGGATTTGCTTGTTCTGGTTTGCTCAGGACTTTGCCAGTTGTTGCAGTTAAAGTCCTACATCCTGAGAATTCCTTCAGTCCCCAGCAAACTTGGTCGCCCTAACAACCTTTGTTTTGCAACCAAAACAAAGGCGCTGCAGTACCCTGACTGCTCTAAGTAGAATAGATTTTTGTAGGAAAACCAGGAGTCCATGTTAAGTTTCAGTTATCTATTATATTTCTGAGTGGAGACACTGAGCAAGTGGTTGGATATACACATCCGGAGTTCAGGAGAATGGTCTGGACTGGACATGCGCATTTGGGAGTTCTTGACTTAAAGATCATGTTTAGGGTCCCGAGTTTAGATAAGGTCATTAAGAGAATAAGTGTAGGTAGGGGAAAAAATTCCAACATGAAGAGGATCAGAGAAGAGAAGAATTGGGCGCAAGAAGATTGAGCAGGAATGAGCACTGAGGTAGGATGGAAACCAAAAATGTGTGCTGAGCTAAAAGCCAAGAGAAGAAAGCATACCAAGGAGGGGCAAATGATCAATGGAGTAAGTAAATGTCAATGAAAGATCTCATAAAAAGAGGGCTGAGAGCATGACTATAAACTGAACAACACGGGGCTGACCCTGAAATGCAAAGTCTAGGTAATGCTCTCGGCACAAAAGCATAACTGGAGGGGGCTAGTGGAGAAAGAGCAGAGGAATTAAAAGCAGCAGCTATGTACCATTATTTGAAGGAGTTTGGTGGGAAAAGTTCAGAGAATTAGAGAAGCAGCTGGCAGAGAATTCAGTTTAAGAAAATATTTTTAGGTGAGGGAAATAATAGCATGTTTGCATATTACTGGGAATGACTTAGTAGAGAGAGAATACATTGGTTGTGTGAAGGAGAGAGAGAAGAAATGTCAAGGATTTTCTTAAGTACATGAAAGAAAATACAGCCCTCAGCAAAACCACTTAGACAAATGCAGATTCAACCTGTCTACACCAGAATCGCACCAAAAAAGACATGAAATAAAATAAAATGAAATGAAATATAAAATAGGGGCTCCTGGGTGGCTCAGTGGGTTAAAGCCTCTGCCTTCGGCTCAGGTCATGATCTCAGGGTCCTGGGATCGAGCCCCGCATCGGGCTCTCTGCTCAGCAGGGAGCCTGCTTCCCCCCCCCTCTGCCTGCCTCTCTGCCTACTTGTGATCTCTCTCTCTGTCAAATAAATAAATAAAATATTAAAAAAAAGAAATATAAAATAAAGTAAAACAAAATAAGGTAAAATAAAAATGACAGTAAAACTGGCAGAATTTTTTCAAAATATTAACTACTAGAGTTTATGCTACAGTCCCCTAGATGAAGTTTTTAATCTATCTATATGTTAGTTCAAGACCAAATTGTTTAGTGTATAGAATGACCCAAAAGTATTGCATAATCTTCAATCTCCACAAAATATTTACCTGCCATTTACTAAGGTGGAAGTTACTGCCCATAAGTACTTTAGAAGGCTTTCTAACCAATACATATTGAAACAAGTATCAATTTCAGAGTAAAAATTCTATGAATTCAATTATCTGCTTTCTCAGAACTGTTTTCAATTAAGTAAGTTATAATATTTTCTGTATTGAAATGGAATGAATATACAGATATATTCTTCAGAATCTTGTTTGAACTCCTGGTTTCATGGTCTACAAAGACTCTACTGGATAGAAATATAAACGTATTGTTTTTCCTTAGGTTACTTTTCCTCATTTCTTGGTTTCTTTAACTGTCAACAGGTTTTGAGATTAAACTCAAAGCCCGTATTCTTTCTCATCTATGCAGTTCCTTGTCGAGACCCACTTTGCTAACCTCGCCCAAATGAAGAGTGGATTTATCAGCAAAAGGAGGGGAGGTGCAACCAGACCAGATGAAAATAATTATAGAAAAGGCACTAATTCACACTATCAAAATGAAACCAATGTCACTTGTTAGACTATTGCTCCCTAGCCTGAAGAAATATCCTGTATCTGATGACATCACTGTATTCTGTCAGAATAGCGCTATTAATACAGCTGAACAGAGTCTAAGCAAGACTTTGCAGCTGTCAGACAAAAGGTGTGCATTCCCATTTCCGGCTAATCTTTCCAGTCCAGATTCCAATATTATTTTATTATAATTATTTAAATGCTTTAGGCCATAATCTAAAATACAAACAGACATAGGAGCCCTAAAGAGTTTACATTATCTGAAAGGTCTAAATACATTGTTATTGAATTTTATTATGTGACTTTTACAATTCAACTAAAGTGCTCGAATCTGCATTTCTGTGATGATTACAATGCATTTTATGAATTTAGCAAAAATACTTCTAGATTTAAAAAGTAATCAGGAATGTTTAAGACAGGCAGCAGAGACTGTGTGCTTTTCTCTCTCTTCTCTCAAAAACATACCAGGATAAATGAAAAGAACTAAAAATAGAGTATATTCTATCCTTAATAAAAGTCAAAAATGGCAATAATCACACACACACACACACACACACACACACACACAGCCTCTGAAGCATATGTGCCAGATATAACAAAATTTGAAGCGAATCATAGAGGACATAGAGTTTCAATACATAGTTTTTGTTGTTTTTAATCTCTGGAGACTAATAAGTGAGACAATTCAGAGTGGTGCTAGGTTAAGAATGGGGATTGGCAAGGAGACAGAAGTGACCCATGAGGAAAGCAGAAAGACTCTCTGGTGCCTTATCCCTAGTGCTGCCCTTCAGTAATGAGCAGTAGAGATTCAGAAAGAGGAATCCCTGACCTACACCAAGCACTTCAAAGAGTCTCGTATGTCTTGTTTATCAGAAACATGCAAAAGCAAATTCTTTACTACACACATGGGCCCCTCTGTCACAAAGAATTCAGTGCTCAGCACGGACACCATGCAACAACATATATATATATATATATATAGAGAGAGAGAGAGAGAGAGAGAGAGAGAGAGAGAGGAGAGAGAGCACAGTGGTGGGGTGGACAGAGGGAGAGAGAGAAAGAATCTCAAACAGACTCTGTGCTGAGCACAGAGCCCTCCATGGGGCTCAATCTCAGGACACTGAGATCATGACTTTAGCCACTGAGGCTCTCCAAAACTCTTGTTCGCAACTCTTGCTGAGGGCATCTATAAATCTTGCAGGTTGTGCCATAGGGATGGGTACAATATCCAGCTCAAGGAGGATTTTTGTAGCCAAAACAAATGGGGAAGTGAAAGAGACAAAGTAATTAACTTGCAAAATCTTTCATTTTTTCAGATAGTATGAATATAATGTACCTTGCACAATAAAGATTTGTTTCCCCATAGTACCAACTATTTTCCTGCTTTTTTTGTTCTAATGTCTCGTTCCTGAGGTACTCACAAATAGTATTGGTAATAGTTGCAGACAGGGGCTGAGGATCCTTTCACATGTTAAACAATTTACATTCTTCTTATATTTATATAAGTGAAAGTTGTGATGTAACAGACTAAATACAGAACCCTGGCATTGGTAGCTACATGTAAATTGAGCACTAGGATTATGAGTAGCTTTATTTTTTTAAAAATATTGTTTCATTTATTTGAGAGAGACAATGAGAGAGGAAGGGCAAGGTAGAGGGGGAGAATCTTGACTGGGAGATCGTGACCTGAGCTGAAATCAAGAGTCAGACTCTTAACAAACTGAGCCACGCAGGTGCCCCTTCAGTAGTTTTATTTTTTAAAAAATACTTACTAAGATTTAATTTCTATAGAGAGTGATTGCTACTGATCAAACTAGATCTAGAAATTACTGAGATCAGGAAGATGCTGGCAGATGTATCCGTGGCCACGGGCTGAGGAAGAGTGATAAGAGAACCCATGAAATATTGCTGCTGTAGACTCAAGCTACCTCACACTCTGCTTTAATGTCCTTCAGCACATGGGATAGTTGAACAACGAAACAGAAGCAA
This sequence comes from Procyon lotor, assembly GCA_028646535.1. Lineage (NCBI taxonomy): Eukaryota > Metazoa > Chordata > Mammalia > Carnivora > Procyonidae > Procyon > Procyon lotor. Next base: position 85,875,849 of record CM053603.1, on the reverse strand, counting down.
TACACAATGTCCAGCCCTCCAGCTAAAGGTCTAACGGTCAACTGGGTTAACTGGGAGAAAGTTCAGGGAAGATCCACTCATGGGGATCCTAGCCTAATGCTGAGCTCCTCTATAGCCATAAGAAGCAGGAAACAAAACGCTGACAGCCAATGAAAAATATCACTCAAGGGAAGAAAAACCATGTAATAGATGAAAGAAAAGTCAAGAAGACATTTTGGAACACTTACTCCAAAAAGTGGAATGCACGTTTATAAAACATGCTTCTGAAAACAAAACAAAACAAAAACAAACCAAAAGAAACCCAAAAAACATGCTACTGAATCTTAAGGGAATTTGAAAAGACAGACTCTGTGTTAATAAAATCTGTATATACTGCTGCTTATGCCTTTTCTTCTCCATATAGGTTCTATTCTTGAAATACTCTTCTGAAACAGTGTTTAAAACATTAGTGATAGCATATTAATTCATCTTTAGTGTTTTTCTGTTAAGCATAACGTAGAGCACAGATGAAAGTATGTCAAAAATGGATGGTAAACACGCAACAGGAAAATATGAAAACTAAAAACAATGTGTACAGTAATAATATTACAAAATATTCAATGGCAAAACACCAAATTGAAACATACAGCATTTTTTATTCATAACAGGCCATGTGAAATTTAATATTATGAACAGATGTTCACGAACCAAATGCTACAGCATCAATGTGATTGAAAAAAAGAGGTTCTGGGTGCCCGGGTGGCTGTCAGTGAAACAATGACTCTTGATTTCTGCTCAGTCATGATCTCAGGATCAGAAGATCAAGCTCTACTTTGGGCTCTGTGCTGGGCAAGGATCCTGCTTGATTCTCTCTCTCCCTCTCTCTGTGCCCCAACTTGTGCATATACTCTCTTTCAAAGAAAGAAGGAAGGAAGGAAGGAAGGAAGGAAGGGAGGGAGGGAGGGAGGGAGGGAGGGAGAGAAAGAAAAGAAGGAAAGAAAGAAAGAAAGAAAGAAAGAAAGAAAGAAAGAAAGAAAGAAAGAAAGAAAGAAAGAAAGAGAAAGAAAGAAAGTTTAGTTCTAACTAAAAATCAATGATAGTTTGAGATGATTGACTTCAGAAAGTAGCATAACCAGGAGCGTCTGGGTGGCTCAGTTGGTTGAGCATCAGACTCTTGATGTCAGCTCAGGTCGTGAGTTCAAGCCCCATGTTGGGCTCCACACTGAGTCTGGAGCCTATTTAAAAAAAAAAAAAGGTAACATAACTTCACAAAGGAATATAATTTCTCCTTTGTTCAGGGAAAAAAAATGAAAGTCCAGCATATTTTATCACTTATCTCAGAGACCAGTGCAGGATAAAACTTGGAGTAGTGTGAAACCGATACGTGTTTATTTAAAATTTGTGTAGATGTAATGTTCTACTATTATACTATGCAGTTACTCTATTTTTTTTTTTTAAGATTTTATTTATTTGACAGAAACACAGCTAGAGAGGGAACACAAGCAGAGGGAATGGTAGCGGGAGAAGCAGGCTCCTCACCAAGCAAAGAGCCCGATATGGGGCTCCATCTCAGTACCCTGGGATCATGACCTGAGCCGAAGGCAGAGGCTTTAACCCAGGCACCCCAATAATCCATGTCTTTTAAAGTAAGTGCATAGTGGGGCACTGGCGTGGCTCAGTCGTTAAGTGTCTGCCTTCGGCTCAGGTCATGATCTCAGGGTCCTGGGATAGAGCCCTGCATCGGGCTCTCTGCTCAGTGGGGAGCCTGCTTCCCCCTCTCTCTCTGCCTGCCTCTCTGCCTACTTGTGATCTCTCTGCTCTCTGTCAAATAAAGAAATAAAAATCTTAAAAAAAAAACAACACACATGGATTATTGAAATGGAAGTTTAACATTTTTTCTCTCAGTTACCTGAATGTACCACCACAATTTGGAGAACACTAGGTTACATAAAAAATAATTATAATTGTTCTGCAGTAATGGTAGCTACACTTGGGGTGAACATAGTATAACATACAGAGTTATAGAATCACTATGTTGCACACCTGAAACTTACATAACATTGTGTGTCAGCCATACTGACACAATAACCAACCAACCAACCAACAAAATTGCTCTGCAAAATGAACAGGAATTTCATAATTATCTATTGGTGCCAAATGAATAGGATTTGTATGGCTTTCACCATTTTAAGGGTTAATAAAAGAAAATTAAATCATATAATCTTCTCAATTGATTACAAATATTTATTAAAATCCATCTGTGTGTGTACATATACCTATAGCAAGTTTTATGCCTAACAACAAAATACAACAGATAGTCCCCTATAAGTTAAAACCAAATGGGTTTATATACAGTCACTCTTTTTTTTTTAAGATTTTATTTATTTATTTGACAGAGAGATCACAAGTAGGCAGAGAAGCAGGCAGAGAGAGAGGAAGAAGCAGGCTCCCTGCTGAGCAGAAAGCCAGATGCGGAGCTCGATCCCAGGACCCTGAGATCATGACCTGAGCTGAAGACAGAGGTTTTAACCCACTGAGCCACCCAGGCACCCTTTTTTTTTTAAGTAAGTGCTACACCCAATGTGGAACTTGAACTTACGACCCTAAGATCAGGAGTAGTATCTCCTGATTGAGTCCAGTCACTTGCTTCTTTACTCACTACTATTTTAAATGTTGCTTCAGAAGACCTATCCCATAATAGACATATAAATATGGAAAAGATATGGTGAAAATAGTGTAATTTGCAAGTAACATAATACAAGGAAAATCTAGGAAAATCTTTAGAAACAATAAAAATTCAGTAAAAGAATTAATTCCAAAATAAGTATACAAAATTATTACATAAATATATTGGGAAAAGAAAGTCATTCATAATAGTAAATTGAGAAAACAGACACAGAAACCATAAAACAGGAATAAGCCTGTCAGGAATAAACGTAACAAGAAATAGGCAGTAATTATGTAAAGAAAACTTTAAAAGCTCAACTGAAGAGTTAAAAACTGCCTTAAAGTACCGACTTCACATGTGATATTCTTGGATGGTAACCCTCTATGTCATACAGATAAACATTTACTAAAAATTAACTTATCAATATAATCAATATTAATTAAAATCCTAATTAAATGGCAGGAAAAACTTCCAATTACTTTAAAGTTCATTATAATAATAAATGTGTGAATATAACCAAAAAAATATTTTAAGATAAAGGTAAGAAAGATTTGCTCTATCAGACATTAGAAGCCTATGATAAAAATATAATCAAATTGTTCCTGGAAAAAAAAAAAACAATGGAATACACTAAAGATTCTGGAAACAGATTTACATATATGAAGATTTAACATATAATAAAATTGGTGTTTTTCTTATGGGGGAGGATGGATTAAAGAATAAATGGCATTGAGGGGTACCTGGGTGACTCAGTTGGTTAAGCATCTGCCTTCCGCTCAGGTCATGATCCCAGGGTCATCTGGCTCCCTGCTCAGAGGGGAGTCTGCTTCTCCCTCTGCCTCTCCTCCTGGCTCTTTTTCTCACTCACTTTCTCTCTCTCTCAAACAAATAAATAAAATCTTAAAAAATAAAATAAAGAAAGAATAAATGGCATTGAAACAATTTGATTTTGATTAAAAAATATCATATCCTTTCCTCATACCAAAACCCTCAAATTAATGCCAAAAATCTGAAATGAATTAATTAATGATTTAACAGGAAGAAAATAATCACAAATTAAAAAGAATATTTAGAAAGTTATTTTTGTAATTTTAAGGTGGGAGCAACTTTCTAAGGAAAATTCTAATAGTTTGAATTACATAAAAATTTAAAAAGAACAATAAACCAATGGAAAATGTAGTAATGAGCAGGGTCATGCATAAAAGAATATATGTGTCCAAAAAACATAGGAAAAGTTGTTTAGGCAGATATTTTTCAGGTATGAAATTGGTTAGGACTTAAACATTAACATTTTTATTATCAATATGAATGTGAATTGTGCACTGATACCTTTATAGACATCAATTTAGTAATACAACTTGAAGTTATTAACTTAGATAGTTATCCTAACAAAGTAATTAGGTAAGGTGTGTGAGGGTATATGTACAAGGGTGCTCATTGTAGTTTTGTTTATATTTCTTAAAATGGTAAGAACTTAATGTCCAATGATGGGGGTTTACGACCATTTAAAATGGTTGACATTAAAAAGTGTACACATCACATTATTAAGAGAAAAAAAGTAGGTTTTGCAAACAGCTCAAGGCAGATAACCTCCAAGTCTATTTTCTAAGGATGCGTAACTAGAAACATTAGTAGCAGTTATCTCTGGGTAGGGGATCTTTATTTTCTTCACAATTTTCTGCCATGAGTATGATTTTTTCTTAGAAAAGATGACATGGCTATTTTCGTTAAAAGAATCTTACTTAACTAAGTAAGTAATGAATGAGCTAATTCTTTCATGTATTGATTTACCTTCATGCATGATTTATTTTGTTGGAGTCGTGGAAGTTTTCCAATTTCCAGTGACTTTATCATTTTACTTGTAAATCTCCTAAAAAAATGACTTTATTAATTTGTAGGTAACTTTACTTCAAACCATACATATCACTTGGAAGCCATTAAAATATGGCTATAATTTTTTTTATAATATTTTATATTTTATATAATTTTATAATATTTTATAAAATAAAATAAAATAAATTATTGGAATTTGAAAACAATGTCTGCATTTGCCATAATTGCTTCCTTTTTAATTTCTCGATTCTGTCCTTAAAGAACATCATGTCTTGTTTTGTTCTGTGACACAGCACACGAGTGATCACCTACGAACGAGGGATCTGTAGAATTTCCTTCCCACACAGTGCTAAGTAGCTAAGTATAATACATCTGCTTTTGCCTCTTACTATTGTAATTAACTTGCTGAAGTTTCATAGGACATTAATCGACCTTTTTATTTTCATAGTTCATTAAGCACATTATTATGTGTTCTCATATTTTACATTCACAGCACTCCTCAAAACAACCTTTTAGTTATTTCTCATATATTGTTATTAAATTAAGAAATATAATCCCACCAAACAAAAACACTCAAAAATAAAGTTGTCTCTAGTTCTAGCTCCAGAGAGCATTGGTGTGAACAGGTGGAGCCGTGGGAGGTCCAGTTCTGGATCAGAGCTGTTTCTACCAATTCTGAGTCAGCTTAGGGAAAACTGAAAGGGTCAGGAGAATAATTGATTTCACCTTTGAGTCTTACTGCACTATGTTTGAACTTATAAAAGTGTGTTTAGTTGATAATGCATGCAACTATGAATTCTAAAATTCACCAAGAGAACTAGATTTCTTGGGAGCACCTAAAGGAGCTTCATTCATTGATCGATTGTGTTTCCATTTTTCTACCTGCCAACGTGGTGCATTTCTCTGCATTTTCATGAATTTTTATTTAACGGTCCTAGAGAACGTGGATTGGGAGTCATTCCCTTTAATTCCATGTCAAGCAGAAAACACAGGTGGCGCTGCTGTCACTCAAGCAAAAACAGGCAAACCAATGCAGAGATCCTCCTAGACTCTTCTTCTTCCCAGGACATCTTCCAATTCTGCACATTGCTCTTTTAAAGGATGTAGGCTTTCATTTTCTCATCCTTTCTGTCCATCACCTGGACTTTTTCAATAGCTTCCGTGTTGGCCTTCCTTTCTTCGGGCCAACCCACACACTCCCACCAGAATGGTCCTTCTAAATTCATCCCTGAGGATATCACTTGGACCTTTAAAATCCTCTGTGGCTCTTCTCATCTGCCGGGCAAGAGTCAAGCTCCTGATCAGCATATTACACTCCCCTCTTCTACCCTCCAGACTCATCATCTTCCATCTTCCTTCACACCTGTGAGGGTTTGCATACCTTGCCACCCCTCCCTAGGATGCCCTTTTCTCCCACCACTTGCAATCATCCTAGTAAAATGTTTCAAGTTTTCAAACTTCCAGGTGTCCAGGTATCACCTAACATGCTAGGTGATTCCAGGTCACTAGCATCCAAGTGACCCCAAGAACCTAGGTATTTCTGACACAAGTAAAGGGCCCTGTGCCAGTGATTTTCAACCCAGGCTGCATGTTGGAATAACCCAGGTTCTGGAAGGAAGGTGGGGAAGCACTCAAGAGATGTCTAGACAATAGTGTGATTTAAATACTTCTCCTGGGACTTCTTCTAATGTTCCCCAGGAAACCACTGAGAAGCACTGAACTTTGAAAACACTGAGTTAAAACCATGTTCGGAAAACAATGCTTCTGTGAAGAAGTCCTTGATCCTTCAGACAGAATAGATCACTCCCTTCCATGGGATTGATGCCCTGCTAAAATAAAAGCCCTAAAAACAGCCATGCCATATTTGCCTTTGCAAACTCAAGCACCTCGTCAAATTCCTACAGAAGTGCCCCCCCCGCCCCCCGCACACACATACATGCACACATTCTCACTGTTTCTCTGCCTCTCACTGCCCTTGTCTCTCTTTCTCTCTCTGTCTTTTTTTCTCTTGCTCTCTCTTGCTCATGAAACTTTTAGGAAAACCCTCTGGAGCTAATGGTAGCTCTGTTCTTTGGCAGATGAGCTAAGCAGCCAGAAATCATCCCAACAAAAACCAACCAATCAAGAAACACCATTTTGTTCACTAAGCACTTAGTCTTATAAATAAGGAAATATAAATGATTAAAAAATGAAATTGTCCTTGGAGAGCATGAACATTCTTTTCCTAGCTGAAAAACAACCTCCTCATGATGTATTGCATTCTACCACTTCTTTTTTTTTTTGGTTCTCCATATTTATTTATTTTTTCCCCAAATATGTTTATTTTTTCAGTGTTACAAGATTAATTGTTCATGCACCTCACCCAGTGCTCCATGCAATACGTGCCCTCCTCAATACCCACCACCAGGCTTGCCCAACCCCACACCCCTTCTCCTCCAAAACTCTCAGTTTGTTGCTCAGAGTCCACAGTCTCTCATGGTTCATCTTTCCCTCTGATATCCCCCCATTCCCCCTTCCCTTCTTTCTCACAATGCCCTCCATGTTTTTCTTTATGCTCAGCACATAAGTGAAACCGTAAGATAATTGGCTCTCTCCGCTTGACTTATTTCACTCCGAGTAATCTCTTCCAGTCCCGTCCACGTTGATACAAAAGTTGGATATTCGTCCATTCTAATGGAGGCATAATCTACCACCTCTTAAATACTACTTTGGCTATGCTCTAATCCTTCAGCTCTACTCTTTCCTTTATAGTGTCTGAGTGTAGGATTGTACGTACTTGGTTCAGTAAAGGTCTCTGTCATTTCATTTCCCTGAAAAGGTTTTTAAATATCATAGTTTTCTTCCTTTTTTTACGTTCAGTGTTATTAGTCTAAAATTTAGGCTTAAAAACTTATTCTCGTAACAACCCTTCAAGTCAAATGTCCCATCCCATGAAGACATGTCCATTGTAGCCACGTAGGGACCAGCATCCCAGCATTGCCTGGATGACACTCTCTCTGCTGTCACTGGCACTTATCAGCCCATTGGTGACAGCCTGTTGTGTTTATATGGGCTAGCTAACTTTTATAAGGGTTATTTAAAAGGAACATAAATAAATAGAGCAAAACCAAGAATCAGAGAGCAGTACAGGGAGAGATTGGGAAGAAGTGAGAACAAAGAACAAAAGATAAAAAGCGGTTATAGCCCTGGGGAACATGAAAAGGGGAGAGATTGGCATGAAAGTAAACAGATTTAATATAGAGAAGATTTTCCTTGGGATAAAGATGAACTAAGCTCTAGAAAATATTTTGAGGGACATAGATCGTGAAAGGATTATTAAAATAACATTCTCATATGGATCCATTCATGAGCATGGAGAAAGAAAACATCAAGATAAGTGTTTTCTAATGCTACTAATTGTTTTCATTAAGCAATTATGTGCTTGCCTAAACCTTAAGCACATGCTGTTATTTGTATGAAGTGTTTACCACACATGCTTGGTCCAAAAGAAAGGAAGCTGTTAAAATCGAGTTAGGTCCTTGAGAAGCCTGGGTGGCTCAGTCAGTTAAGCGTCCAGCTCTTGATTTCAACTCAGGTCATGATCTCAAGCCCTGAGTCAGGTTCTGTGTTCAGCGTGGAGTCTGCTTGACATTCTCTCTTTCCCTCTGCTCCTCCCCCATCATAAATAATTACATCTTTAAAAAAAAATTGGGTTAGATCCTCAAATATTCCATTATAATGCTTTCATACTCCCAAATGCACATATATCAATGATATTTTTCATTTGTGAAGTATAAAAATAAATTTTACTTTAGATCCAATATTTTAGACCGTATTTTTTTTTTTTAAGATTTTATTTACTGGACAGAGAGAAACACAGCGAGAGAGGGAACACAAGCAGAGGGAATGGTAGCGGGAGAAGCAGGCTTCCCACCGAGCAGGGAGCCCGATGTGGAGCTCGATCCCAGGACTCTGGGACCATGACCTGAGCCAAAGGCAGATGCTTAACGACTGAGCCACCCAGGTGCCCCTAGAGCATATTCTTATATTATTACTTACATTTGTTTACTTGTATATATTTAGGTATTATATACATTATTTTTATATATATTGTATTTATAATTATTTTTACATTCATCTTACTCTGAATTCTTCCATATCCATATAGAAGGAGCTGCCTAGGTTTTGAGAAAATATCCAGCTAGCCATTACCTAATGAAATGCGTCTATGGGGAGGTCCTTTATCATGCCAACATATGCTCTCTCTAGACAACTGTTTACAAGGAAACTGGAAATGTCAACAGTCCAAAAACCATGTGAACTGCAACCTTTGAATTTTTATTGGCTTGATCTAGACCTCATGGCCTAATCATTCATTTGCAATGCAGAAATAATTTTTGTTAAAATTGTCCTGAAATGAGGGACGCCTGGGTGACTTTGTTGGTTAAGCGTCCAACTTTTGGTTTTGGCTTTTGGCTTGATCTCAGGATCTGATATCGAGCCCCAATGTTGGATTCCACACTCAGTGTGGCATCTGCTTGAGATTCTCTCCTTCTCCCTCAGCACCTCCTCCCTCAAATAAATAAATAATCTTTAAAACATGGTCTTGAAATGATAAATCAAGATTTCTGTATTCACATGGAATTTGATGCCATATCAAGGAAGTCTAAATATTTGCTAAGTTAGATCATCAAGCACAGTGCGGCCAACAAAAGTCCTGAATTTTTTTTTTTTTTTTTTGCCTATTTCAGAGCTGGACAGCCAGTTAACTTCCTGGTGTTTCTTATCCTGACTTTTAGATCCCAAACCGGAACCTCAATAATGGTAAGCCAATGTGAAGATCACACCACAAAATTGAGGGGTTTGCTTACTGAAGAGTGCCTAGAGTAGGAATCTGTCACCTGTTATCTCCAAACTTCTGAATTTCATTCTCACATGTGGCAGCCCCCTACACGGTAAGCTTTTCCAAGATAGAATTTTTTAAATCTACACTTTCTTCCTTTGTACAAAGTGCATTATTCACTAATCAGATGTGTTTGTATGAAGTTTAATTTGGAAGCAAGAAATATGCGGAGAGGGCTGAGTGTGGAGTGGTAGAGATGGAGAGGGTCTGAGATTATCAGTGGCCATGGCAGTTTTCTGTCATAGAACCAAGTGTGGTTCTGGGCTCTGCAAAGGAAAAGCCTGACTTCAGTAAGTCTTTAATTAAATTAAATTTAATTTAATTAGAGCCACAAGGCTCTAATGTGGGCAGTGGCAGTGCTACAGTATGATAATTGGAATTATTACTGTAAACTGAACCTAGAATCTATTCCCTCAGTCCTTCCAAAAATTCTGTTACAGTTTCAGTGCTACTTAATACTCCCTATCACTTAAACTAACTAGAATAGAGTCTGTTATCTCCAACCACACATATATGCTGGAAGAGAGAATCATAAATTCAAGTAGTACATCTAGTAGCTCTTGTTTCATTTTACAGGAAAAAAAAATACCAGAGACTCCTCCTATCATGATGTAATATTTCTGCTCGACCACTATTGTGTAGCCAGGACTGCATTACATATTAGAAGAAACAAAATAATTGGGCAAGTCATTCTCCTCTTGCAGCATATACATCTCTGAAATAATTTTGAGCCACGAAATGTCTTAAAGTAAGCTGATTTGTTGCAAATTAGAAAATTGGAAGAAAACATTGGTACTGCCCCTTGAAAGAGATAGAGCAGTTATCACCAAGATTTTCCTATTCTTTGTGAAATATTCCCTGTAATTTTCTTCCCTTACTGCACCTCTAAATGCAACTTCTAATGGTTCAAAGGATGAGTCATAGAGAATCTGAAGGAAGAACTGTCAAGTGATCAGAAAAAATGAAATAGACGGACCAGGTACCAATTTCTGTTTTAAAAAATCTGAATGTACTTGGAAGGATCAGAAAGATAGCGATTCTGGCTTTCACCACCAGAAGAAAAATTTGGTGGGTATATGCATTGCCTTAAAAAAAAATCTCATTCATAGAATCCTAAAATTTATAGAAATAAGAAATCTACACGATCTAGTTCAACAACCTAATTTATAGGTAACTGATTAACCTCCATTGTGGGGAGGGGTTAAAAAATATATATATTTTATATATATATATATATATATATATATATATATATATATATATATATTCATGCATTTCCTCATGCCTGTGTCTTTGTCACTCATCCAAAACATGTGATCAAATGCCACCCTCAACTAAGCTTTCACATTTCCCACTTCTCTATATCCAGTAAGTACACCTCCACGTGCATATGTGTATGTGTGTATATATAACTTTGAAAAATGTAAGTTATATTTTTCTTTCTATGACATCACATTGCACAATTAGTGGTTTCTAGCACCATTACACTTTGCTTCTGGAACAACACATAAATCTGTATATTTATACACACACACAAATATACTTGTGGTGGGTGTAATGACATGAAATAAGACTTAAGGGTCTTTTACTTAGAATTAACCTGTATCCGGTGATGATTTATGGGAAATACAAAGAATAGAATGCTATGCAGATGTTAATTGTACAGTACAAGTCAGTAGCAAAATGAAGGTACATATAAAAGAATCTAGTCTCTTAGCTCCAGAACAAGGATCTCCATTTTGGCTTCCTCCTCAATACAAAATTATTTTGGGAGAACAGGAAGAGAATCCACAGAAATGCAGCAAAAGTACATAAACAATTGAAATGCAGCACCAAGGAAGACATAAAAAGTCCTTAGTGAGTCAGACTTGAAGTTTATGGTCTTGTTTTTTCTTTAGTCTGCATTTCAATGGCCTTTCTATTTTTGTTAAATATAAGTGAAAGGAAAGAAGGTTTTATTAAAGTTTGTTGACTAGCTGCTCACCCTGCTTACATGTGCGCTGAGACCTTATCTGTCAGGTACAGATGGAAAGGGAAATATTCTTAGATTTGTGTGACTATGCGCCATAAACCTCAAAATATGTATTTTGAACTAGATATAGTGGCTTTCTCTATCATCTAATGCCGATATTTTCCCAGTAATCATATAGAATTTCAGAGTCCGTACATATATTGTCTTTGTAGAACAAGATGGTCAATGAAGCAGTCACTGTGAAAACCTCATGAGAACAATTAAATGTCAGCAATTAAGTTGATGACTAAATTTGGCGTTAGAAAAATGTTAATGACATACTTTCTGTAGCCCTTTCTGGAAAGGCAAACTTTCTTCCCCTCCCCCCCCAACTCCTTTAATCTAAATGACTAGGCACAAATGATTAAAAATAACTTACGAGTACCTAGAACTGGGACCAGGAAAGATACAGCTAGAAAGAGCTGGAAAACATATTCTCAGAAGGTCAAAATTTCAAGCTCCTCTTTTTTGTGCATGGCAATATTTTTAGACAATCAAAATGTATTTCCATGAAGATTTTTTTTTTAAATAATGAGCCTGAAAAAAAAAAAAACCATGAAACTCCATGGCTTTTTGCTAATCCCTTTAGGTTGGGTTTTTACAGTATTTTATATGGGGTAGAGAAACAACTTATTATTTGTGCTCAGTGACCTTGAACTCTAAAAAATGAGAGTTGGAAGTGACTAGGAGAGGCAGGAAGCAAAAGCCATAATTGAGTCTAAATATAAATGTGGACTTTTGTGTTTGAGTGAACTTCAAAACTGTTTTTGATATGATAGATCTGTTACCTACATAAGAGCTCATCCAAAACAGTTGTTTTTCCTCGTTTTGCGTAAGGAACAACTAAGGATGAAAATATACCATCATTCATTTGTTCATTTAAAAAATTTGAGTGCATACAATGTGCCAGAGGTTTTGCTAGATCCTGGAGCTAAAGAACAAAAACTCTACATTCAAGAAACATAGTTTGTTGGAGGAGTCAGGTGCATATTTTAAAGCATTTCTATGAGGGGCACCTGGCTGGCTCAGTTGGTAGAGCATGTGACTCTTGATCTCAGAGTCATGAGTTCAGCCCTATGTTGGGTATTAGAGATTACTTAAAAATAAAATGAAAAAAAAAATGTATTTATAGGAATACTATGATACAAATGTGCACAGAGTATTCCAAGAACAGGAAGAAATACCTCTTCTCACATGAAGGTCCTAGGCCAACCAAAGGTTTCTGGATGATTTGACTCCTTAACATTTACCTCAAAAATGTATTTAGGATGGGACGCCTGGGTGGCTCAGTGGGTTAAAGCCTCTGCCTTCGGCTCAGGTCATGGTCTCAGGGTCCTGGGATCGAGCCCCGCATCGGGTTCTCTGCTCGGCAGGGAGCCTGCTTTCCTCTCTCTCTGCCTGCCTCTCTGCCTACTTGTAATCTCTCCCTCTCTCTGTTAAATAAATAAGTAAATAAAAATGTATTTAGGCTAGCTTGCATAGAAGGAAGCAAAGGACACTCAGGGCTGAAGGACAGAAGCATGGATGTAAGAAAGGTGATTTGTTGGTTGACCTAAATATCACAGAGATGGGGTCTATCATTAAAATATATTTGATCTGCTAATAATTATTTGTCAGTTCAAAACCAGTATGTGGATGCGGTTTTTTTTCTTAGGAACATGATATGTGTTTCAGATTATTTGCTTCCTATCAGGAAGTTCTGGGGACCTTTCTGGACCCTTTCCCAAGCAAATTCTTCTTTGTAACATTCTTTCTACCTTTGGTCTACGTTTTGCCTTGAAAGAGTTGAAGCCTGTAGGCTTTCCACAAAAGCAGGGGTTCCCAGCCCCAGCACTATTGACATTTTAGACTAGATAATTCTTTGTTGGTGTGGGGAGGTGTCCTGTGCATTATAGGATGTTCGGAAGCTTCCCTGGCCTTTATTCACTAGCCAATGGAAGACTCTCCCTCCTCCAACAGTTGTGAAAACTAAATGTCTTCAGACACAGGAATATAGTCTATGGGGGACAGAATCACCGTTAGCTGAAAACCGCTGCACTAATGTAAATTATTACAACTTAGTTCTACTGCAGCAGTTTGAATGGGGCTCAAATGTTTTACTTTTTGTAATAATATAATATTGAGAGATTATTGTGTGACTTGTGTAGTTAGTATCCAGCCACCAAATGGCAAAGCATTCACAATAGAAGCCAAAAATATACTGGATAAACACGTATTCAGAAAACATCCTGTACTGTGCCAGTATGGTGACATTGTCATTCCTTCCCAGAGCACGCAAGAGAGCCCAGCCCCTCTGTGATGTGTAAGAAAACTGGGATGAATAAATCTTTCCTGAAGCAATGCTACACTCCAGCCCATGGTTCTCAAACTCAGGTGCCCTGTGGAACCTTCTGAGGATATTTAAATAATACTGAAACTTTGACTACTCTGCAATGTTCTGATTTAATTTAAACAACACTGATACCCAGTTACACCCAGAGGTTTGGATTTAATTGGATTTAATTGGCGTGAGGTAAGGCCCAGGTATTAGAAGTTTTAAAAGTTCCCATGAGATTTTAATGTGCTGCCAAGGTTGAGAAGCCCTGCTCCCTTTACCTTACCTTAGGCTACGAATCATTTTTTTTTTTTAAATCTCCATTTTGTTTAGGGATGTTGGGAGGCAGTTAAATCTTGGTTCAGTTATATATGTATATAATTATACATAATTAGTTTTTATAAAGGTCATAAATTTAGTGTCTACTTTAAATCTAAGAATTTGACTTTTGGAACTGGGAATTTAGTCTTTAACCTGCTATTTCCCAAACTTGTCTGCACATTAGAATCACCCGATTTTTGTTTTCTAAGGCTCAGGCCACACCCCAATTCACTCACCATCTCTGAGGTGTTCCACTATGTCATTTATCTGTGAAGTTCGCCAAGTGATTCCAAGGAACAGACGTGTTTGGAAACCATTGCTTTAACCAGATCTGGAAAGGGATCTAATTGTTCGGGCCCAGATATGGATCGTTGGTTCTCATCTTTAACTGCACATTAGAATCACCTGGGGAGCTTTTAAAACTCCTTACGCCCAAGCTGCACCCCAAGTCTATTACACCAGAATTGCTTGGGGAAGCAGCCAGTCACCAGTATTTGTAAAGTTCCATAGATGATTCCAATACACAGTCAGGCTGTGGGTCTCAGACTTATGCATCAGAATCACCCACAGGGTTCAATAAAACAGACTGCTGGACTCCATACCCAGGAATTCTAATTCAGTAATTCTATGTTGGGGCTCGAGCATTTGCATTTCTAATAAGTTCTCAGTTGCTACTAATGTTGTTGGTCCAGGGACCACACTTTGAAATCTAAGTCACTGGTTTAGAAAATCAGCTTAACACATGAAAGATAGAAAGTGACACATGGAAAATTAAGTTTAACTTTCAGGAATTTCTTCAGTGCTGCCTATTTTACCGATTGTCAAATTCATCTGTAAATGTGCTATTATTTCAAATCTCCATGATGAGGGGCTCCTGGCTGGCTCAGTCTGAAGAGCATGTGATTCTTGACTTGAGGTCCTGAGTTAGAGCCCCATGTTGGGTGTAGAGAGTACCTAAAAATAAATAAATAAAATCCCATACTAATTATAACTATTTTAATATTTTCTTTTTTTTCCCAGTATTAACGCTCTTCTTTTTAAATTAGTTTTCCCTTTTTATACTTGATGCTTCCTTTTTTTCCCTCTCTTACTTATATTTGTAGATGGGAAGTAGATTCCACAAGTTTAGAATCTAAATTCATTTCATTAACCCAAATGTAAATACAGTGTCTGATGAAGGAACCATGATTTCAAAAGTTGTGGGTCCACAGAGGGAGAAATGAACACCTGTAGCAGAGAAGGCTCTGCTTTAAGGTATGCAGATTGTCCACCAAATGCTAAAGTACTTATCCCTCACAGAAGCGCTATGCTATATGGAATCCTTGCCCCATTTCTCTGGCCCTAGGATGCACCTGGGAATCTTAGGTGTCTGCCCTCCTACTTTATAGAGTAACGTATACAACTTTAGCCAGATGATGAATCTTTGAGTCAACCACTTAGAAAGCTCCAAAGGAAGGTGCTAAGTGTGCCATTCCATAGCTCAATTATTTCCTTGTTTCTCTAACAGTCTATGTAATGTTATTATCCTCTCTCCATACCTTCCCCCAATCCCCACAAAGAAAGAAAGAAAGAAAGAAAGAAAGAAAGAAAGAAAGAAAGAAAGAAAGAAAGAAAGAGAAGAAAAGAAAAGAAAAGGAAGAAAAAGAAAGATTTTGTTGAAAAAACAACAAAACAACCAGACAGAAAATCAGTAACTAGAACACTTGAACAGTATTTTATACCAATTGGATTTAAGAGACATATACAGAATACTCAACCCACCAACAACAGAATATTCACTCTTCTCAAGTATACATGGAACATTCTCCAGGGTAGACCATATGTTATGCCACAAAACAAGTTTTAATAAACTTAACAAAATTGAAATCATACTAAGTATCTTTTCTGACCAGAATGGAACATAACTAAAAATCAATAGAAGGAAAACTGTAAAATTGACAAATATGTGAAAATTAAAAAAGACTTTTTTAAAAGATTTTTTTTTTTAGTAATTCTTAACAATCACACACAACTTAGGGCTCAAACTCATAACCCTGAAAGCAAGGATGGCACGCTCTTCTGACTGAGCCAGTCAGGTATCCTTAAATAAGACATCTTTAAACAACCAGAGTCAAAAAAGAAATCACAAGAGAAATCAGAAAATACTTTGAAATAAATGAAAATAAAAATATGACATTCTAAACTATGAGATGCAGTGAAAACAGTGCTAGGATGGAAATATTTAGCTGTTATTGCTTACAAGAAAAAAAGAAAGATTTCAAATCAACAGCCTAACTTTATACCTTAAGGAACTACAGGGAAAAAAAATCAAACTCAAAACTAGCTGGCAGAAGGAAATTATAAAAATTAGGACAGAAATAAACAAAGAAAAGAAAAACGGTAGAGAAAAATCAATAAAACCTAGAATTATATTTTTGAAAAGATCAGTCAAATAAATAAAACTTTGGTTAAATTAACTATGTAAACAAGAAAAGAGACTCAACTAAATCAGAAATGAGAGAGAACATATTATAACCAATCTTACGGAAATATAAGAATTGTAAAAGAATACTATAAACAATTAAATGCCAACAAATTTGATAACCTAATAAAATGGATAAATTCTTAGAAACACACTACCTACCAAACTAAACCATGAAGAAATAGCAAGTCTGAGCTGACCTTTCACTAATAAGGCAATTAAATCAGCAATCAACCCCTCCCCCCAATCCAACAACAAAAAAGCTCCAGAAAAGATGGCTTCACTGGTAAATTCTACCAAATATTTAAAGAAGAATTCGCACCAGTTTTTTTCGAACATTTCCAAAAATTGAAGAGAACAATTCCAAACTCATTCTATGAAGCCAGCATTACCCTAATACCAAAGCTAGATCAAGACAATACAAGATAAGAAAACTATTGACCAATGTTGTATCCCTGATGGATATTAATGTGAAAATTCTCAACAAAATATCAGCAAATAGAATTCAACAGAACATTTATAGACAATAACCAAGGATTCCAGAATTTATTCCTGGAATGAGAGGATGGTTCAACATGTAAAAATAAATAAATTTAATACAATCACATAAACAGAATTAAGAACCAAAACCATGATTATCTCAATGATAATTATCTCATGATTATCTCATGATCCATAAAAATATCTGACAAAACTCTGTATCTTTCATGATAAAAACACTAAACAAATGAAGAATAGAAAAAAAACTAATTAAACATAACAAAGGCCATATATGAAAAGCCCACAGCTAACACCATATTCAGTGATGAATAACTGAAAGCTTTCCTCTAACATCAGGAATAAGAGGAGTGTGTCCACTTTTGCCACTTCTATTCAATGTAGTGCTAGAAGTTCTATCCAGAGCAATTAGGCAAGGAAAAAAAAAAGCATTTTAATCGAAAGGAAAAAATAGTATTATCTCTGTTAAAGAGAAAATGACCTTATGTAGAAAACCCTATAAAGATCCCACAGAAATACTGTTAGAATTAATGAATGAATTTTAAACGTTGCAGGATACAAAATCAATACACAAAATCAATTGTGTTTCTATTCATTAACAATGAATTATTCAAAAAGAAAATTTTAAAAACAATTTTATTTACAACAGCATCAGAAAGATTAAATATCTAGGAATAAACTTAATCATGGAGGTGGAAGACTTGTACACTGAAAACTTAAGGAAATTAAGAAATGTTGCTGAAGAAAATTAAGGAAAATACAAAGAAATGGAAAGACATCCCATGTTTATGGTTTAGAAGACTTAATCTTGCTATGATGTCAATACTACTTAAAGTGATCTAAGATTGAAAGCAGTAATCCCTATCAAAATCTCAATGGTGATTTTGAAGAAACAGAAAAATCCATTATAAAATTCATGTGGATTCTCAAAGGTCACTGAATAGCCCAAACAATCTTGAAAGAGAGGAACAAAGTTGTAGATCTTATACTTCCTGATTTCAAGATTTAATACAAAGTAATCAAAACAATGTGATACTGGCATAATGATAGACATAGAGACCAATGGAATAGAATGGAGGGTCCAGAAATAAACCCTCGCATATGCAGTTAAATGATTTTCCACAAGGGTGCCAAGACCATCTGATGAGAGAAATAACAGTCTCTTCAACAAATGGAATTAAGAAGACTGGATATCCTCATGCAAAAGAATGAAGTTGGATCATGACGTTGCACTGTATTAAAAAATTAGCTCAAAATGGATCAAAGACCTAAACATAAGACCTAAAACTATAAAACTCCAGAAGCACACAGAGAAAAATCCTCATTATATTGGATTTGGCAAGGATTTGGCAAACACTGGCAATAACAACAACAAAAATAAGCTAATGGAACCGCATCAAACATAAAAATTTCCACACATCAAAGATCACAACCAGTATGAAGGCAACCTACAAAATGGGAAGAAATATTTGCAAGTCATATATATAGTAAGGGCCAATATCCAGACTATACAAGAACAACTAAAACTCAACAACAACAAAAAGTAAATAACCCATTGAAAAAATGTACAAAGAAAAAAAATGTACAAAGAACTCGAATAGACATTTCTCCAAAGAGAAGATACAGGGGCACCTGGGTGGCTCAGTGAGTTAAAGCCTCTGCCTCTGCTCAGGTCATGATCTCAGGGTCCTGGGATCGAGCCCCACATCAGGTTCTCTGCTCAGCAGGGAGCCTGCTTCCCCTCTCTCTCTGCCTGCCACTCTGCCTGCTTGTGATCTGTCTCTCTGTCAAATAAATAAATAAATAAATAAATAAATAAAATCTTTAAAAAAAACAAAAAACAAAGAGAAGATACAAATGGCCAACAAGCATAGGAAAAGATATTCAACATCATTAATCATTAGGAAAATGCAAGTCAGAACCAGAAAGAAATATTACCTCACACCCGTTAGAATGGCTACTGTTAAAATAACAAAAACAAGACAGACAATAACAAGTGTTGATGAGAATGGGGATAAATAGCTCTTGGCACACTGTTGGTGGGAATGTAAAATGGTGTAATCACTACAGAAAACAGTATGATGGTGTCTCAAAAAATGAAAACTAGAACTATCATATGATTTAATAGTTCCACTTTTGGGTTTCTATCCATAAAAATCGAAAGCAGGATCTTTGGGTCAGGTGGGTGGTGTAGTTGGTTAAGCATCTGACTTTTGGTTTTGGCTCAAGTCATGATCTCAGAGTCATGATATCAAGCCCCAAGTCAGGCTTCCCACTCAGCTCAGAGTATGCTTAAGACTTTCTCTCCCTAGGGATGCCTGGGTGGCTCAGTAATTAAGCATCTGCCTTTGGCTCGGGCCCCGTATCAGGCTCCTTGTTCCATGGGGAGTCTGCTTTTTCTCGCATTTCCCCTGCTTGTGTTCCCTCTCTTGCTCTCTCTCTCTCTGTTGAATAAATAAATAAAATCTTAAAAAGAGAAAAAAAAAACTCTCTCTCCCTCTTCCCCACCCCCTCAAGTAAATAAATAATTTTTTTTTTGAAAAGCAGGATCTTGAAGTGATATTTACACATTTATGGTTCATAGCAGCACTGTTTACAATAGCCGAGAGTTGAAAACAATCCAAATATCTAACCACAGATGAATGGATAAACAAAACATAGTATATGCATGCAAGAAAATATTATTCAGCTTTAAAAAAGAAAATTCTGCTATCAGAGGGCCTTTGGACTTGAAGTACAAGGATAGCTCTTCCTGGAGGGTCTTCAGCCAGACAGCCTTTGGATTTGAACCACAGCATTAGTCTTTCCCTGGGTGCTTTAGCCTGCCATTTCTGGATCTACCAGCTCCCATAATTGTGTGAGCCAATTCCTTAAAATAAATCTATATCTATATCTATATCATCTATATCTGTATCATCTATATCTGTGTGTGTGTGTGTGTGTGTGTGTGTGTGTGTGCCCTACATATCCCCTATTGATTCTGTTTCTCTGGAGAACTCTAATATCGAACTCTGAGTAATAAATGGATGAAACTTGAGGACATTATGCTAAGCCAGTCACCAAAAGACTAATACTCTATGATTCCATTTATATGATGTATTCAGAAAACTCAAATCATAGAAACGTGAAGAGGAATGGTGGTGGCTGGAGCCTGGGGAACGGGAAAATGGGGGTCTGTTTAATGGGTGTAGCTGTTGTGCAAAATGAAAATATTCCAGAGACTGGTTGTGCAATAATGTGAATATACTTGGCACTCGTGGCCTGTACACTTAGAAAAGGTTAAGACGGAAATTTTTATGCTTTGTGTCTTTTACCACAATTACAACGAAATAAAAGCAAAACAGAAGACAATGACAAGCTCTCGATACTTGCCTGGTTCTATTCGTTCTGCAACAAACGACAGAGTCAAAATTGGGAAACATCTGCTGTGGCTTCAATGACAAAGAGAAGAGATGTGAGTTGGAATGGAGACCCAAACTGAACTTGAATCAACAACTTCCAGCTGGCATTACAAATTGTAACATATAAACAGATGGACAAGAAGACAAACAAATGAGGTGTTTTCCTAGATACAGCGTGCAAAGGTGCATGATGTGTAAGGTCAAGGACTAACACCTCCATTCCACTATCTGTGGCAAGTTCTTTATGAAATCTTAACTTTCCTTAAGTATACACAGGATATATGGGAAAACTCAAGTGTGTTCAGAAAGAAACATCCTAAGAACTGAAAATACGTATTATGGGAATGCTAATCCCATGTCGAAGTTAAAATTTTGCACATAAAAATTAAGAGAATCCAAATTTCTTGATGTATAGATGACATCAAGTGAAGTGGGGAAAAGTGAGTTATTACAAAGAGGGAGTTTTCCAACAGTTCTCTGTTCCCTTAGAACACAGAACTGTAGGACATGGACGTCAATGCAGTAAAAGACCTTTCTGGGAGTAAGAGCAGCTAAAGGCTGACAAAGAGAATTCCAGGCTACCTGTATTGGTTGTGTGACAAAGAAGGCTGACCCAGACTTAGTAGCTTAAAGCAACACACATTCACTATTTATTATTTTACTATTTTTGTGGGTCTGGAGTCTGAGCGTGGTCTAGCTGGGTCCTTTGATCAGGATCTCATGAGATTTATCTCAAGGTGTTGGCTGGAGGTGTAATCCCATGCTAGCTGAGTCCTCTTCCATGCTCACTGGTTGTTGGCACAATTCAGTTTCTTGCAGCCTGGTGGATGGGGCCCCCTTCTCTGGCACATGGCCCTTTCCACTCCAGGACAGTTGCTTCTTCTAGGCTAACAGGAGAGTCTCCTGCTGCTCCTTTTCTCTTACCTCTAGACTCTCTTTGAAATGGCTCACCTGATTAATTCAGACCCACACAAGATAACCCTTTTTTAAATTAATTCAGAAACACCTAATTAAGGACTGATTACATCTTAAAATTACTGCACTTTTGTCATTTAGTGTAATAGAGTCATTGGAGTAAGATCTCATAGTATTTACAGTCCTACCCACACTAAAAGGGAGAGGATTGTACAGGTCATGTATGTGAAAATGCAGGACCCTTTGAGACCATCTTGGAATTTTGCCTACCACACAATCTGAATTTTTGCATATCTGACTCCAAGCTGTATCACTCTCTACTTCAATGCTGAGTGTCACCCTAACTATGGAGTAGATGAAAATCCCATTCATTCCAATCAAAAGTACTTAGAGAACATTTTCTCAAGAGGAAATTTGTGGACAAGCCAGCCCAACATGGAGACAGAATAGTCAGCACAAACATGGTTGAAAAGGTGCCATATGACCACACCTGCCTAAAAGTGTCTTCCCAGGCTTGTAGGAAAACCCGACCTCACCTGCAATAGAGTCACTCTGTGCCATTTATGCTCCAGAAATGCAATACACTCAGTTAAGAAGTCAAGAGGTTGAATTGGCTCAGATGGGTCTGATGAGTGATTCAAATTTAATGTTGATATTCTTTTACAGGAACACCTTAGTCATTCTAGATTCTCCATACATGTGTCTCCTAAAATAATATTCAAAAAAGAATCACACTGTGAATCCTGTATTGACTTCAAAACCAAAATATCACAATAATCTCCCCTTTGCTTAATTATCTACAGTTCTGGTGGGGCTATTTTCCCTGGTCTATTCCCATATTTCCTAGTTACCAATTCAGTTTGGAATGTTAAGAGTTGCACCATTCCCTCTAGGAGCCTATTTTTTTTTTGTTTCAAATACATCAAAGTTATGTTACATTTTCCTTTCCCCAGGGGAAATTCTTTAACTTTGTATAATAATTAAGGTATCTGTATTAAATCTCAGAACTTCATCATTTATTATACATGGCTTTAGCTTAGCTATATTCTTTTTCTCCTACTAAAAAGCTTTGTAGGTATTGCCTAAAACACGACATTTATTAATTCTATATATTTTCCTGTTTGTTTGTATGTCGGTGGAATATAGCATGATCCAGAGCACACGTGATGTTCTCTTCAGGAAAGAAAGGGCACATGTTTATATAAACTATTACTTACAAACTGTGTAACAAGTTCCAATAAATTGTTGATTCAATGTCCTAGCTGATTGTACACATGTCATAAAGCTATTTAAGGAAAGTGACCACATTGTATAGATTTTTTTTCTTAGTGTCTGTTAAAGTAATAACACAGGAAACGTGTTATTATAACCTACAGGGATCATAAATACTAACCTTATAGCATTTTTATTACCAACTTATATCAAAGGCAATCTGGCACTCTTTACACATAAGATTCTCCCATTAGTAAGCAGTCTTATATTACAGACATAAAATATTTGTAAGCATTTTAACTTGGCCAAGCTACTGCAGCTGTGTCACATTTGTTTTTCCTTATTTTAATATGAGCTTATTTAGATGAAATTGGAATTGCCTTCTTCTCCTCTAGATGACAGACCTGTTTTAGCGCCAGGCCACTTAGTGAGGTCTATCAAACAACGCTCTATTATGTACAGTGGCATAATTCGAAAATCACAAGACCACTAACTTGTAACACATGTTCATATGCCCAGTTAGTTCAAAATCTAGTTTTTTACAGATGATTTTATATTCCATTTAAAAACGTTCTTTATTGCCTTCACTGCAAATGGGTTCATCTGATCATCTCTGAACTGCTTTAACATTTTTTTACATTTTTAATGAAATACAGAGCTATATATTACAACTAAAAAAACACACCACAAAGAAAAGTCAAATCAAATTTTAGTTAGCCTTTGTGTTGCAGCAATTTGCACTTGGGAAAACTATTAACTGGATTAGGGAATGAGATTTCCCTAATTGTGACTTGCCCTCATTTCCCTATCACCACCTCCCCACCCATCCCTGGGTTATACTGTGGTCATTCAGGGACATGGTGCTTCTTGAATATCTTGGTGGTTCCTGCCACCTAATGCATTTCCAGTGCTATCAAATGATACCACAGTAAGAACCCTTTTTCCATTTCCTCTCAAAAACTGAGACAGTGAGACTCAAATCCTCAGATTACATAATTCAAGGTTAGTGACTAACAGAGGTTTTAACCAACACTTGTTTTCATGATTAATTTGAAAACCTCATCCATCTACTGGGCACAGACCTTTCCTCAACTGTAAATAATAACTTTTCTGCACATCTGTTTACAACAAGAGATATCCTCACTACCCTGAAGATCCACACGGGGGAAAAAAATCCTGTTCTCTACAATGTTCTGCTTTGCACTTTAATCTCTGCTTGACTGTTTTCCATCTTACCTATTGGCTCAGCTCTCAACTGACTTTTATCCTAAATACTCCTAGATAGCTCCAATTTTATGGAATAAGTTGCATATACATATATATTGAGTTCTTTCCCAAATTTTATGAATAATCATTAACCTCTGTATTAGTGGTTTTAAACTACAAAATCTTTTAGGGCAGGAACTATAATTATAACTGGAAAATATGTAGTATCACAGGGTCCTGGTTAGGTACCACCTAGCTTAGCAAATACTCAAAAAATAGTTATCAATGATGATGGCAATAATGAATTAGTGCATCAGAGAAATCCAAAAAGGTAAACAACGGAATCCAAAGTGTTGCTAAGTTGGTAATGGGATAATAATAATATGTTGCCCCTATATAAGTTTCTGGTAAAGAGAACAAGCAGAATGTAACTAAAACAAGAGAACTAAAAAGTGAAAAAGAATATGGCCTGAAGTCCCAAAAGAACAATGTTTTCATAGTTATTACCTGCTGCCAAGTTTTAATGCAAACTCAACTTCAGATACACATGTAAAGTGTCATAACACGTCATTTAGTATTAGGTAACTAGACAAAAAATTAAGTTTATTATGCAAGTGTTACATTCATTATTTGAGGTTTAGTTTCAGCTGAAAATCTTACTGACGAGGACAGTTCTTTTGACTGAATTTAACACTATCAGTGATTTTCTTTTCTCCCCTTCCTTAATGACCTGGTTTGTTGACATATTTAGCAAGGTGATTAGATAGTCAGTATCACAAAATTCTATAATGAAGTCACAGTTAGCTAGTAATGGGTTCTGTTGCTATAAAAATATTCTAAAAAAAAGTTTGCATGGATTTTTCAGAAAAAAGCTTGATTGTATTTTGCCATTAAGAAACAAAAATATCAAAAGGTAAAATTCCACATTCATATAATAATAAAAAATATTGTTTTCAATGTCTATGGAAAGAAACATGGGACGAGATTATTTGCTTTTCAGAAATATGTTAGGGTTCTTAACCAAAAAAGTTTTCTTCTTCTTTCCTCTTCCAACACAACTGAAGTGTGAACTTTTAGGGATAAATAAGAACACTTTTGTTGTCTTCATTACATAATCAAAATTTCCAGATTTTATCTTTAATTAATTCTGTCACTTTTTTTTAAAACTCAGTTTTTTAAAAAAATAAAGACAAAATATTTTTAGAGCAACGTATACTAGGTTTTCAGTTTGGGGATTTTTTTTTTTTTTTTGGATGACTTCTGAAAGCCTTTTGATGTAGATTCCAAAAAAGGCATTTTTTTCCTTAGAAATATGTTTTCAAACATTAAAACCTTGAGAATTTTAGAACTGGATATTTTCGGCTGCAGCTCTGCAAAAAAATATCGATAGAGAGATGAAGCCTGAAAGTAAAATTTTAGACATTGGATAACGAGGAGATTTCGTGTCAGAAGCAAATCAACTGGCCAAATAGCAAAGAGGCCCTCTCGGAGCAGGATAACTTGAAGCCAGTTGAATTATTTGGGAGATGGGGAGAGAGGCCCACATGATGGGCGCACGGATGGCGTGCACATGGCACCTTCCCCCACTGTGCCTGTCCAGTCGGCTCTGCCAAGTGTGGGCTTGTGATTCAAACTGACAAGAACCTTGCTCCCTCCCTGATCCAGAAAGAAAGAGCCTTGTCAAATTGAATATCCTGCTTGCTACACAGGAGCTGTGTTGCCAGGAACAATGGGGGGAACTCAAAATGTGCTCTCAATCAGCAAGAGGCCTCGGGCCCTGACGTGGCTGCTCCCAGGGCAGCAAGAAGTATAATTGAAGCTTAAATGTCATTGCATTCTTTTTAAAGGAAATGCAGGTTTGTTTTTGTTGTTTTGTTTGTTTTGTTTTTCTCCTGTTCTTTGCTTGCTTCTGAACTTTGAAAATAAGTTCGTAATACCGATTTTTTTAAGGAAAATAAATAACTGCTAAACAAACTCTTGCCTAAAAAAACAAATTCAACTCAACCAAATAATAAACACATTGCACTCCACTTATGCCATGTAGAAGAGCCTTTGGGGGCGTGGGCGTAAAGACGAATAAAATCTTTGGCCACGAGGAAACAAATACAGCCTGTACAGACTGACACTGCATGTGGAAGATGCAGAAAATCACAAAATTTGAAGGTGGATGGCCTGCTTTTGATGGCTTTTTTACCTCTGCTCACCCCGGGATCCTTGGCCAGTCATTTGACTTCTCCTGAACCTTATTTTTTCTGTCTGTAAAATACTTATGAATAACTCACTCAGAGGAGCAGGTGTAAGAATTAAATGATATAATGTGTGAAAAATGCATTTTGAGTGTAGGATGGTGCTCTACAAAAGTTAGTTATAATTTGGCAGGAGGCAGGCAGGCAGGACCCACGATTTCTAGTTTGCACTCCTAACTCGATCTTGTTCTGTATTTTCAGAGGCGAGGTCCCTTTCAGAACTCGGATTCTGTCTTCCGACAGACTGTATTGCAAGAAAGAATTAAGTATAATAGATAAGAGGAAGTGTCAAAAATAAATAAATAAAGTCCCGAGGATTAAAGGATCATATCCAACTGGGGCAATAGCAGAAGGCTTCTCAATTAGAGCTAACATGTACCTAATGGAAATGGCACAGATTCCCACAATGGGATGCTTTATTCTGGTATAAATACCTAAAAACCAGTGAACACTTTCCTAGGATTTCCATTCGCAGCTCCAGTCCACTGTGTGGGAGCGGTTCAAAGAGGGTGGTCATGAACAAGTGAGAGAGCAGGCTACAAGGCACTTGCGCCTGCAGTTGGCTTTGCATTTCCATCCTTTCTCTGGAACAATAGAGTGAAGGACATCTGTGCTTGGAGGCTGTGCTTCCCACCAAATGCAATACTGTCTTCCTGTTGTTTAAAGAGAGAATATCTTCAAAATGAGAATGATTTCTAGGAAGATCAATTTGCTATAAAGTAGTGAGGAAAAGGTAAAAGAGAAGCTTGCTGCCAGGTGGAATACAATTTCTACAACCCAGAAGGTTAATGTTGATGTTTGTGAAGGAAGGGCGAGGTCTGTGGACCTGAAGCAACAGAAAGACCTTGATTGGTCATCAGAAACAAATCTACTGAAGCAATAGCTCTGATGAGAGGTCAGAGCCTGGAACGCTGCATTTAGGAGAAACCCAGAGGTGCCTGGGTGGCGCAGTCAGTTAAGCATCCCAACTCTATGTCTCAGCTCAGGTCATGATCTCAAGAGTCATGAAATCGAGCCCCGAGACAGGCTCTGTGCTGGGAGCAACATCTGCTTGAGATTATCACTCCTCCCTCTGCCCCTCCCTGTGTGCTCTCTCTAAAAAATAAATAAGTAAATCTTAAAAAAGAAATTAAAAAATAAATAAATGAAAAGCAATCCACACTAAGAATGAGATCTATGAAGTCCCTGTCCCACGCAAAATTTTTATGTATTTAAGAACTTGTGCCACCATCTGATACTCTTATGATTCAACCTGTAGAACACTTGCTTCTCATGAGAGAATCACTGAATATACAAGCACCAGAGACCTTCATATTTCAGCAAGTCACAGCAATCAATGAGGAGATCTCTTTCCTTCAGTTTAGGCTAAATCCTACAGAATCACAACTGGGACCCTTAGCACATTTCACTGCATTGATCTGTCAGTGTGTTTCTCCTCCCTACCCCTGACTCAAAGATCCTCAAAGGTCAAAACAATCTTTCTCCATTTTTATATCTGAGGTCCTTGCACAGTGTCTGGCAAATTCCAGATGCTCAGTAAATGTTCATTGACTAGAACTAAAACTTTGATGCCAAAGAAACTTGCCTCAGCCATGAATCTTCTAGGAGAGCCAATCCCAGAGTAGCAGCTGCAGTTGGCAGCCATGGAGAGATCAACGGGAGATGACAAATGGTTGGTTTGGCAGGAGTGTGAAGGCTGGAAACAAAACAAGGCAGTCCCACAAAGGAATGTACCGTCTGTATCTATTATAAACTCTAGTTCAAAGAAAAGCACAGCGGAACAGAATAAAAACAACTTCAAAGAGTCAAGCATTCAGCAATATTTATTAAGTAATCACTATGTGCCAGGTACTCTGCTAGATTCTGGGGATGCACAAAAAGCTGAAAAGAGGGGTCAGCCCTTCTGGAACTAATGGTCACACAGACATGAAGGTCAATTCCTTTCCTCCATTCCTTCCTATGGAGGAAATGGAAAAGGGGCTATGAGAAGGGGTAATAGGAAGGCCTATGTGTGTGTGTGTCTGTATGTGTAAGTGTGTGCATAGCCGTGGGTGTCAAGATAAGAGTAGAGGGGGTAGTAAGAAAGATTTTTCCAGAGAAAATAAGAGACAAACTGAATCCTGGAAGAATAAGTAGGCAGTGGGCAAGAGAACAACCCAGGCAGATAAAACTACAGGTACAAAACCCCTGACATGGCAAAACCTTGTTACATCAGAGGACATATAAAATATTTTAGGTAAGTCAAATTGAACCGTAATTCTTAATGTTTATTGGTTCCAAAACAGATCACCATTATTTCTTATGGCTGGCAGTTGCAAAATCTGCCTATCCCTACCTACCAGAAAACCAGAGGCCCCAGGGTGACTTCCATCCCTGGTCTGCTCTCTAAGTTGTTCTGTAATGGTGACATCTTGAACCACGTAAGTCCTAGTGGAGAAGTCATTTGATTGGTACCTCCATGGTCTGAGGATGTAAGACAGGGAGGATTTTTGAGCATTCTCAATTGACCAAAATACTATGCTTTATAAAATAAGATTTTTGGACATGAGAGAGATTTTTGTAGCCAAGCTGCACTTTCCCAAAAGGTAATGACTTACACAGAAGGTTCGTAAAAATCAGTCTCTTATGCTTGTGAGAGGTCGGATTGCACTTCAACGTCAAGAGAGCTGGCATGATGGAACACTAGCAGCCAGAGTTGTATTTCTTGGCAACTCTTTTTGGTCCCCCCATTTTTTTGCCACAGTTATTAAACCTGTCTTGCCTCTTGATAGTATCTAAAAAAATTTAATTTTCTCTTCTGACTGAACATTCTAATAGAACTACATTTCTTCTGCTTGGTATATACTTCATCTCCTCAAGATTATTTTAATCCGATCATTTTTCCAAGATCCTGAGTGTCTTCAAGAAATTGGGGCTCTTCAGTAGCTTCACTCTCATTGTACAGCAATAATTTGTATGCAGTGTTGGTTCTTTGCCTAACAAAGGAGCACTGTACTCTTATTTTGATACATTATATGTGGTATAAGCAGTGTTTACCCACTAGCTGTTTCAGCCTAGGGAGAATTTTTATGAGCAACTAACAAACCCTAAAACAGTATTTATAATGTAAATACTGATATACCATTATTTATACTTTGGTTCAGTAGCAAAAATTGGTTCTATGATAAATAAACTCTCGTTACCCAATCATTAGTCTATTGTAGCCACACTGACAAGTCATGCCACAGGCAATACAATATCACTAACGAAATGAATTAATTTATCTTTTTCAAAGGCACATTGGGGAATTGGAAATGTATGTTTTATAGCAACACTCCAAATAGAAAATATATCTAATAATTCAACATTTTAGGTGGATATTCCAACCCATCAAGTTTATTCTATTCAACAAATGTTTATTGAGTGCTTCCTATGTTCCAGGTACTTTTCTAGGTGATGAGAGTAAATTCCACTGGGGAAAGGGAAACAGAGAATAAACAAATAAAGAAAAAAAAATAAGACAAGGGAACTCCACATTCTGATAATTGTTATGAAGAGGGAGAAAAGAACAAATAAAAACAAAAAGCAAGTCAGGTTGATAGAATAAGGAGTCACCAGAAGGCTGTATTTCATAAGGTGACCAGCAAACACTTTACATCATTTCAAGGCCCTTTTCTGCTATAAAAGTCACGATGATAAATTTACATTGGACCCCATGAAATTGCTTATAACCAACATGTTCCCCCTCTAAAAATGGCAATTGCATATGGTTCAAACTAATAGCTGATAACCCTGAAAACCTAAAGCAGGCAGAATTTTAAGAGCTATGATTTTTATATTAATACTTTATTTCAAACTCATAATTACTCTGAGCCTGAATTCTTTAAGACTCAGGTTTTTTTGTTTGTTTTGTTTTGTTTTGTTTCTGACCTTGGATCTAGATGAAAAATCTCCCTCCATAGGTCAGATAGATTCGTGAGTAGTGGGTCTACTCCACAAGTGGACTTTAAGGACAAGATGTCTGAAGAAGAGACTTTCCAGGATGGGAGGGAGCCCAGTGGAGCTTCTGTAAACCATATAGAAGCTTCTATGCACAGGTGAGAACAGAATGTTCTCAGAGCTGTGCTCCATCGACGCAGCTCAGCCGGTGTGAGATCTGTAGCATGTCATGTAACTTCCCCTGGCCTCAGTGTTTCATCTTTTAAATGAGAATAATTACCCTTGCAGGACTGCTGCAAGTCATGGATACAGTAGAGGACCATGATATGCACATTTAATTAGTGGTAAAGCAATTAAGAGGTACACGGTAAATCTTAATTTACACAGTGGTAAAGCAATTACGATTTACCCAGATTTACACTCTTGGGCCTCACAAGTAGGGTGGAAAAGAAAGAAAGAGAAATAGCACTTCTGAAAAATGTAGGCGATTCCTACATTTCCTACTTACGTATTCAAAGAACTCACGTGCTAGTGTGAGCGAGCAGTAGCTGAGAGGTGTGAATCCATACTTCCTTCCTTTGGTCTCAGGTTCTATGGATCTCTTGTGTAAGGTCTTACCACCTTGGGCTATTTTATAGTGTTTTAAGATAAGCATTTCTCTTTAAGTACAAGCTAACTACTTAATCTGTGAATTAAAACAAGAAAGGACAGTCTATCCCAAAGCTGATAGAAAAAACTGTTTGGGATTTACTAAGAGATGGAATTTCAGTCTCCATGGTGATGTTGTTTTAAGAGATTTCCAGAAGTAATTTTGATATTAATGAATTTGGCTCTATAAGGTAACTTTAAAACAGAAACCCACAGAAGGTGCAGCACTAATGTAAGGTATGTCAAATGCCCCCAGGGGCGCCTGGCAGACTGTAGATGATGAACATGGTTATTTTCTCCTTCAGGAAAAAAACAATGGGATCGTCATTCAGGGAGTGGACCCTGAGCCAGTGTATCAGGCTGCTGCATTCTGAACGTCCTTGGACAATGCACTTCCTTGGTGCAATTTTGCACTTTTCAAGCTTGTTCTTGTATGTCACTGTGTTCTGACCAGCAAAATAACTTATAAATTATATCTCATACACTAGAAGAATTTGAAGAAATTCATATATTCAGCAAACACTTCTTGGTTGATTTAATTTAAAATTGATATTCTTTCAAAGTCCTTTAAGTTGCATTGCAGGTCCCAATTTATAACTAAGCATTTTGTCCAACAGGAGGTAGATGGAAAAGCAAAAACTGTCTATCATCCTCTTTCTTTTCTGTGTTTTTCATCTAGGAAAAAAAAAAAAGCCTTGTAAATCACAATAAGGAGAAACCAGCATGTCCATAGCAGAGCTGGTATTATATTATTTATAAGGGACAATTCTGATTGACCAATACCCCTTCTGTTCAATTGGCACCCATGCTTTTACACTTTATTATGTATTTAAATATCAGTCATGATTCTAAGGACATCAAGCTGTTGTCATCATAAATCAGTTCTATTTGAAAGTTTTACAGGAAAAAGTAAGTTACTTTTTGCAATTCACCTTAAAAAACTGTTCTGTGCATTTTTGTGAGGATGATAGCTTCTTTGCTGTTATAAGATAGACACATATAATTCTAAGAGTACATATAAAATCAGAAAGAGAAATGTTTTTGCACATGTCTATAGTTTTCATTGATTAGTACATTCAAATGGATCTGATAAACTGAAACGTAGAAATAAGCATAACAAAACTGTTACATTTTTATATCTGTAAATGTGATTCACAATCCTGGTGGCAGGAGTTGGAGAAAAGGGAAGAAGTTATATATTTGAAGGAAGCCTTGAGAAAGAGATGGACTTCTTAAAATAAGCAGCTTAGATAATAAGGTTCTTATTCATATAAGCTGTCCAGCAGTATTTATTTAGACAGCTAGATTGGCAGCCTTGAGAAAAGAACATAGAGGCTGAGCATATATACTGAGCAGTTTGAGAAAAACTTTCTCACACATTATGTAGCATTTGGCAGAAATATCTTCCATTTGGAATATTCATCATTTTCAATTTTTCAAGAATTGTAGTCCAGACAGGTTTTTTTTTTTTTTTTTTTGTCATTTTGTTTGTTGTCATTGTTGCAAATGTATTGACAAAGAGTCTATTAGGCAGAGCAATGACTCCATCAGGAAATATACTGACAATGAATTAGCTGTGTACAGCTCTGATAAGCTCTAGGACTTCAGGTGGGTGCTTTGTTCAGCTCTCCCAAGAGTCCCCACTCCTGCTAACTTTGGGGATCATGAGCGGAGGATTCCCAGAGCAGTCACACAATGCTCAGGACCACAAACAAGTGGACAGTAGTGTCATGGACGCATTTTCCAATTTCCAATCTCTAATCTGCATTTTCCAATCTATTTAGTGCTTTAGGAAGCACTGAATAGAATTTGCTACCTCTGGTGGGAGTCTCAGGGGTCACGGTCATAGAGAATTGATGGGGGTAGGAAGAATCCTTTAGCAGGCTCTATTAGAAAACAAGAAGTGTCCCTGGCCTCACAAATGTCACAGCTGAACGAGACATCAAGGTCCTGACCTGTCACATACATATACCTGAGGAGTATCAGACAAACTGTTGGGAGTCTGCCAAAACAGCCTCTCTAACACAGGCCAGACATGTGAACGACAGGTAAGGGAATTTCCTGCAGCTCAACAAGGAGGATAGAGCTGAAGACCGATCCTGAGCTTGCAGAGAGCGAAATGTGATTCTTCACTGCAGGATACGTTTCTTTGTTCATTTAGAAAGACATATCAGAGGTAGTTTTAAAAATAAATCATCAGTTTATAAATGCAAGCTTTACAAGCAGTATTTATTTAACAAATTGTTTAAACACTCCATTAGCACAGTGGACTCAATCCAGACTTGAACTTAAAGAACAAGGTGGTCTAATATTATGAAAGAGATGTGTTTCTGAAGACTTCACATCATTCCATTTGCACATGGATTAAGATGGACTTTCCCATGGCAATGAATATACAGGTTGTGTTTTGATATGCATAAATTTCTAGCCAAGGCAGTTTAGGGACATTTGACCTTATTTTTTGTTTGTTTGTTTGTTTTTTTAATCTTGCAGGCAAATCATATCCACATTCTCTTTTCCTCCTTTTATTTTTTTTATGATTTTTGCCTAGTTATATGGAATAGATGAATCAAAGTTTTATGGAGGAAAACCATGGAACTGAAAGATTAAGTAATTTTACCCAATTGTCCACTTCCAACTACTTATGTTGTCTTTCAGGATCCTCACTATTTTCACGGCCCATGGGCCTCTTTTCACATTTCTTCTTGTCTTTATCAAAATGTATGTGTCCTGTGTCCCCAGAATCTAACCAGAGAACTCATTGACTAAGTAGATTCAGGCCAAGTCCAAAGTGTCCTATTTCTAAGAAAACATATTTGTATCAAATAAAGAAAGGAGGTTAGTAATGGTTGGGTTTTTTCCCATAAAATTCACCAACTCACAGAAGTTAAATTAATTTTATACACCTCAAACAAAAGTTTATTTGTCTAACACAGTTATTGGGTTACAGAATTAAAAAAGAATTTGTTTTAGATTTTTTTAATTAAAAAATAGGAAAGTATAAATTGACTAAAAGTCTTATAACAATGTATTTAAAAATAAAAATATAAAAAATATATAAAAAAATAAAAATATAACAACATTGTGGTTATATGT
>CM053603.1:85715369-85842140 GCA_028646535.1 Procyon lotor | reverse complement strand
CCCCCCCCCCCCCCCCCCCCCCCGCCTACCTCTCTGCCTACTTGTGACCTCTTTCTCTCTGTCAAATAAATAAAATCTTAAAAAAAAAATGTTAGGCATAGAGAGAAAAAGAGAAATCATCCAATTTCTTGTTTATTTCAGCAAACAGCTCTTCCTCTAGCATGCAAACTCTGCTTAAAGGCCCTGAATTCCTCATGATAGGTTCAGATTTCATCCTCCAGTTCTCTTGTATTATCAATCCTTCTCCAGCAATGTTAGCTGTCCTCCATGGAAAGACTTTCAAGAGCAAGAACAGTTTGCCCTGAAAGAACAAGAAAATCAGGGGGCGAGATCTGAGTCCAAATCTCCCCTTTTTTAGCTTGGTTAATTTGGTAAATGGCTGATCCTCGGTGAGGTAGGCAGTACAACATTCCTCATCCCAAAGATGTCTATGTCCTGATCCATGGAACTCATGAATATATTAGGATACATGGCAAAGGAGAATTAAATTGCCAGTAGAAATAATTTTGTTGATCAGATGACCGACCTAAAAGTAGGAAGCCTATCCTGGATTACCCAGATGGGCACAATGTAATCACAGGGTCTTTAAAAGTAGAAAAGGGAGTCAGAAGATAGCCCCAGAGAGATGACAGTGTGAGAAAAACTCAACCTCATGTTGCTGGTTTTAAAGATGAGGCAAAGAAGCCATGAAATAAAAAATGTGTGCAGTCTCAAGAACCTGGAAAAGGCAAAGAAATGGATTCTCCTCTAGAGCCTCTAGGAAAGAATGCGTCCTGCTGATACCTTGATTTTTTTTTAAATTTTTATATTTTTTAACTTTTTCCTATTTGTCCCCAAATTCCTTATTTATTTATTTTTTAATTAGCATATAATATATTATTGGTTTCAGGGGTACAGGTCTGTGAATCATCAGTCTTACACAATTCACAGCACTACTATAGCACATAGCCTCCCCAGTGTCCATCGCTCAGCCACCCCATCCCTCCCACCTTGATTTTAATCCAATAACAATGGATTTCTGAAATGCAGAACTGTAAAATAATACATCTGTGTTGTTTTAAGTCACTATGTCTGTGGTGATTTGTTATAGCTGCCATAGAAACTAATCACTCCCAAAGCATCTTTTTCCTTGTGTAAAACAAAGGTACAGAAAATAACACAGAGTCCTACAGAATTATTGCAGAGACAAAAAGATACCATTAATGTGAAGAGAGCATTGCAAATTAAAAACACCACAAAATTTTTAAATATTATAACTCAAAGGAGTATTAGTCTTTCTTGTCCTCAAACTTCTTTAAGGAATATTCCATTAATTAATTATACTCTCAGTTTCATTTTTGGCATTAACTCTGCTATTAGTATTTATGAAGAAGTCATTAAGTTGGCATTTTTGATATACTGTAATATATAACTTGATTCTGAAAATAAAGCATGAAGTACAATGCTCTAAGCAAAAATTCATAGGTTTTGTCGGTAAATATAACAAATTCCTTCATGTTCTGAGCTCGACAAAATGGCCTTAGATGTGATTTTAAAAAATAGAATTATTGGGGCGCCTGAGAGGCTTAGTGGGTTAAAGCCTCTGCCTTTGGCTTAGGTCATGATTTCAGGGTCCTGGGATTGAGCCCGGCGTCAGGCTCTCTGCTCAGCAGGGAGACTGCTTCCACCCCCCCTCTTCGCCTCCCTCTCTGCCTACTTGTGAACTCTCTCCCTTTGTTGAATAAATAAATAAAATCTTTAAAAAAAAAATAGAATTATCATCTATAGTTCATAAAGCTAAAATGCAGAAATCTTCAGAAGTCAATGAAAAATGTTGGATTTTCAAAACCTAAGTTTTTAATTGAAAGTTATTAATGATCACTTTAAAATTTGTTCTTGCCCGCATGTACAGATTTATGGGTTATAAGAAAGATGACAGATTGACTATATCTATATAAATGCTAGTTATTATATACTAGTGGTTCTCCAGTGCAGTCTGAGGACCTCAGGATTCCAACCACCCTTTCAAGGAGTCCAAGAGGTCAAAACTTCAAAGTAATACTGCTTAATAGAGGTATTATTTAATTTTTCATTCTCATTTTCTTGCATGCATTCAGTTTCAGTTTTGGATATGGTGAGTATTGGTAGATAAAAACCTATATAAGCAAAATTTGGGGGGTTCTTAGTCATTTTTTAGAAGATTTTATTTATATATTTGAGAGAGAGAGTGAGTGAGAAAGCATGAGAGAGAGCACTAACAGGGGGAGGAGCAGAGGGAGAGGGATAAGCAGACTCTCCACTGAGTGAGGACCTGATGCCGGAGGCTGAATCCTGGGACATGATCTGAGCTGAAGGCAGACGCTTCGCCAACTGAGCCACCCAGGTGCCCCAGTTCTTAATAATTTTTAAGAATAAGAAGTGGTTATGAGGTATACTGGTAAGTCAATTCTCCAGAGAAACTATTCAAGATAGACCTGAGGTAGGGAAATGTGATGGCTAACATGTATTCTCATAAGAAAAAGAAACACAGTGGAAAGATTCATTAAGAGTTTTCCTTAAGGCTAGAGTATCACGAGAATAGCTTGTGTAGGGAAACAGAGTGGGGTTTGGGGGAGTAGCAGTTTATTCAATAGTACCCTAATGGCTTCAAAGACATGATATGAACTTTCCAAAAATGCCTGATTTACTCTAGGGGAGTAGTTCACACCTCATTATAGGCCCACAATTGCAAATAAATGCATGATAATGAAAGCAACAATAATATTGCAAAAATATGCCAGGATAACTATAAAAGAACAAATTTGAACAAATTCTCCCCAAGCATAGAGCAACCTTTGCTAATTACTAATATCCTATATTAACTGTATAATCTAGTCATTAGAATCTTTCTAAAAATTATTTCTGATTCATTCATTGATGATTACAGAATGAAGCATCCTTAATATATTCTCCTTTGATTTTTTTGGCTATTCTGTCTCTTATCATTGAGGAGCCCCATTGATTTCTTCCATGAAATGTCTCACAGCTGTCAATTCCTCTTCATTTTCAGTTGAAATACTCAGGATCTCCCTGCCAGGCCACTCTGAAATATGCTTTTTCCATTTCATATAAATAGATTAAAAGGTTTCAATGGTTCACTATTTTCAGTCATCCAGTTAAGCTTATTTGCTACTTACTACATCTTAGGAATGCCTAGAAAAATGGTTTTTAGGATCTGGAAACATGGTGAGGAATAAGATAAGCAGAATCTGTGCCCTCACAGAGCTTACATCTTGGTAGAGGAAGACAACTAATAAACAGGTAAACAAATACATAAAGTATTTCACATAATGATTAAAAATGAGGGAGAAAATGCAACCAAGTAATGTTACAGAGAATAATGGGGGTGATATTTTAGATAAGATGATCAGGGAGGTCTTCCATCAGATTTGACATTTAAGGTGAATCTCAAAGAGAAGGAGATACCTATGTGAGGATGAGCAAAAAAATATTTAAGGCATACCCAAATCAAGATTCCTAAAGCCTATTAACCCCAC
The DNA here is from genome assembly GCA_028646535.1 of Procyon lotor. Lineage (NCBI taxonomy): Eukaryota > Metazoa > Chordata > Mammalia > Carnivora > Procyonidae > Procyon > Procyon lotor. Next base: position 85,838,625 of record CM053603.1, on the reverse strand, counting down.
ATAGTTTCTAGAAAGTGAGGAACGTAAAGAAGATGTGTCTGGAGCACGGCGAGATGGAGGAGTTCTTGTATGAGCTCAGTGAGCAGGGTAGTTTATACAGGACTTGTAGGATGTGGTAAGGAGTTTGAATTTTATCCTAAGCTCAAAAGGAAGTTACGGAAATGGTTTGAACACATGTTGCATAGAGACTGTAATGCAGGGGTTCAAGAATGGAAACAGAGAGAATGGTTTGAATTCTAATAGTCCAGGCAAGAAAGGACAATAAATTAGGTAAAGAAGTAACTGGAAAAGTGGATGCTTCAGGATATACCCCAGAGGCAAAGCCTACATTATCTTGTTGATAAATCAAAGGTAATGAAAGAAAGGAAATGGAAGAATCAAGCATGGCTCCTGTGGTGGTTTCCAGCAGATGGGTCCTAACCCAATTTGTCTAGCTTTCAAAGCAAGTGCCCCTTTTCTCCACACCCTGAGTTCCCCTCTCTGTTCTACAAAACCTCAGCTGCAGTTTCTTCCTTTTTCTTGTTACATACAGGGCTCACTCTCCCTTTGCCCAGAAGGTTTCCAGTTATCACTTTTGCATTTTCTCTAGTACTGATCATTGCAGTTCACATTCATAGCTTGTATCTCCTTATTGAAATTCCATCTTTCACTATTTGTTGCTTCATCCTGGTGGGTATTATGTCCCCGGGTATATTGTAAGTAACTATCTTAAGTTTTTTCAGAAACCACACACCAACTAGCCACATTTGAGAAATAAAGGCTTGCTGATTAATGATGAGTGTTATTAAATATCAAATTCTGTTCTCTCATATGTTGTGCCAGTCAGTTTTTGCCTCTTGTCCCTCAGGCCTCAGCTTAAATGTTACTTCTCAGGAATGTCTTCTCTGGTGACTCAAGCACAACTGTCCACCATCCCATGATTCCATTCTCTACCATGTGTTTTTGATATTTACTCTTTGTAGCATTTATACCTATTCTGATGCTATTGAATTTACTTGTATACTTGTTTATTATCTGTTTTGCTCAGTAGAAAGTTCCCATCAGGAAAGCAGAACTTACCACTTCTTGGACCCAACCCCTTACAATAGCGCCCACCCTAGAATATCATATTTTGTGTTAGGAACTGTTACAAATACTAGAAACTGTTATAAATACTAGGAAAGGTAACTGCCCTCATGGATTTTATAGTCCAGTGAAAGAGACCTACAATTTAGAGTCTATTAGATAGTGGTTAAGGAAGGAAAATAATCAAGCAAAGCAAGACGGATAGGATCTGTGCATTTGTGAGGAGAGGGAGGGTGCCTCTATCAGGACAGGCGAGGCAGTCCTCAATGAGAAGGTGACATTGGAGTCAAAACCTGAAGGAAGTGAGAGAAGGGGTCTTGAAGATAGCTGGGAAGAGCTTTCCAAGCAGAGGAAGCAGCAACTATAAGTACCCTGAGGCAAGAGTGCCCTTAGAGCTCTCTAGCAATGGCCAATTTGCTAAGGGTCTGAAAGGGCATGAGAAAGAGGAAGAGGTGGGAGATGCAATCAGAGAGGAAAAGTGGGAAGAAGTTGAGAACAGATCATTTAGGGTCTTTGAGGCCAATCCAAAGGTTCGGCTTCTTACTCTTAGTGCAATGGATTTTACACAGAAAAGAACCATGAGATGACTTATCCAAGGGCAGAAGCAGAGAGCTCTATTGAGAGCCTACCGCAATGACTCAGGTGAGAGAAGAGGGTGGCTTCCAATGGAAGAGTAGCAGTGGGATGGGGAAAATGATTGGCTTTGGTCCTTGAAAAATACTTGTTAAACTAATGAGCACTAAAAGGTTTTCCATCTCAACAATGATGGGTAACACTTCATTTAAAAATATAATGTAACCTGTTCATAAATTGAACAAAAGACATGTACCAAGATTTTGAAATTACAGAGATATTCTTTTTAACTGTCCATAAGTATACACTTCCATATTTATAATATAAACTCAGTGAATATTTACTCATAGACAAGTTACATTTACTTTTACAAGATGCCAAATGGATTATTCATTTGGTTTATTTACTCTTAAGGCATACATTTCGCTTTGAAAGTAATTCTGACAAGATGGTGGCATTTGTAAAAAAAATTCAAGAATATTTTTGTTTGGAAGGAAAAACAAATAAAACAAGCTTGAGGTCTGCTATTATTCTGTGTGCTTTGAACACAACAGAGATGATAAGTCTATCATTTAAAATTCTAAATTAATACTTTTATGAAAATGAAAATCCTTTCCCTGTCTGTAATAGAGGTGTTTTTAATTTATTTTTATTTTTAGTGTTTTTATCTGACACTTCCTAATTACTTCTTTTGGATGAGTGTTAATATGTTTTCACAGTGCTACCTGGATGGATGTCATCTTTAGACACACACACTTGAATTCTACTTTGTGTTTACTAGTAGAACTGGTTTTGACGGATTCTATAAATCAAGTGTATGTTCTTGAACTATCCTCAAAAAAATTTTTTTTCAGAACATGAGAAATTTTTCTTTTTTAAAGAAATTAATTAGCTTGTTGAAATTGCCTTATTGTATCTTTCTGAGTTGGTTTACATTCAAATCATTGTTTTCAAAACAGAAAAATCTGTGATTAGCTGGAGTTAGAAATCTAAACAAGAGATCCCCATGCTCCCAAATCATGTAAATTGTAATATTTGTGACAGTTTACTACTTCTTTTCCCCCCGATGGGAATATCCTATGTGGTTTATTACAAGCCATCAAAGGCAGAGCTCTCAAAAATTGCAATATGGTATCTCAGGAGCTCTCACACAACCACGCTCAAGCTGATCAGTTGCAAAAAGTTAGAAACAAACAAAAGAAAACATACTTAAGGTTTTCAAAATACGCTGATGCACACAAATCACTCATACTCTTAGACTTGGTGCCTATAGTTTGCTTCAGGCAGCTTTAGAAATGCTTTGGGATATTGCACACATTACAGCACATTTTACAATCATCTAAAATGCACTGGCTTTTGATATCAGTACACCAATCACATTCTCTCTGGTGCACAGAGACAATCTTGTTTACATTTCTAACAGATCTTTGGTTACATTCGGGCAGCAAGGACACTATTTTGAATAGAATAGAAAAAGATGTCCTGTGTTTGTTTCTGAAATTTTTGTGGAAGATATTGGATTGCCGTCTCTCGCACAGTTCATAAACAAACTTGGTGAACATCAAAGGCTGTAGCATTCCAGCCTGCTGAGCCGAGATTACACACCTCCAAAGTAAATGTTACCTCAGTGAAAACTCTTCTGAAATTTAAAATCAAATAAAACTCAAAATGTCCAAATGATTTCTTTAGAACTCGGGCATTGTGTGTGAGAATTTTTTTTTTTTTAACAATGATTTTACAGTGATTGGATCATTAACCCTATGTTTACTCAATTATATGCAATCCATCATTTGTTTGGCACAGGCTGGTTGCCTCTCGGTTTATCTTCACACTTACATTCCTGCCACATATGCGTTGGCCCTGGATATGGGAAATACCGGATGTGCTAAAAAAACAGAAGTACAGATGCACCTCTTTTTTTTTTACCTTTTACATGCACCGTTCTAGTCACGTTAGAATAGACGTAAATTGTTCTTGAATATGAAATTCAAAGATCATATCACAAACAGAGGTAGCCATTTACAAGCACATCACCGGCCTTCATGAAGACATTTCTAACGATTCCCAATTAACTCTGTTTTATTAGTACAAACACGCACGTACTGCATAAATGACTAACTTCAAAACAAAAGCAACATCAAAGTGAGAAAGATTCTGCCAAGAAATCCTGTTTAGTGTGTTTATTGGTGACCCCCCCACACACAAAATCCAAGACATTTTGTTCTGCCCAGTTTGTGCTTCTACCATGAAAACACATCTGTGGGAATCCACAAAATCTTGTGATATATTGTCCTTCATTATATATTCAACACAGTTACTTGGAAAGGATTGCAAAACTCTGAATTTGAGAGAAAACGTCTCTCAATTTTTAAACTTTAATTGTTCAAAAAGACTCCAATTGGACACTAGTGATCTATTTTGCATAAATCTTCATGCTTAGATTGACTGCTAATAAATCTTCAGTCTCAGGCATTGTGTATCTACAGTCCAGGTTTTATTAACATACCTGCCTGCTCCCTCAAGCAGAATTTTCTGCTCCCTCATGTGTGACCTTGTGACCTAATACTCGCATTATGACAACTACCAGACTATATGACAATTCCACATTATACATCTGTTTTCTCAGATAGCACGGACTTCTGGAGAACAGGGCCATCTGTTAGTCATCTTTCATCTCTAGCACCTAGCATCATGCCTGGAACATAATAGCTGATGAAAGTAAATAATGTTGAGTAAATGAACAAATCTCAGCTCACATCACTTTCTTACTATCTCAGTGGAAAGCTATCATCCAAAATCATATTTTCAAAATGTAATTTCCCAATGAAGATGCGAAAACACTATGTTTGTATCACAATTTTATGAAAATGATAATTTTGCAGAACCTCTAAACTTTTTAACTTTGCGATAGATGTATTTAACATCAAATTTTGCTGGTTAAAAGGCAAAATGGAATAGCCTCTTCAGAGAAATTGGACAGTTTCTTTAAAATTTTAACATTCACTTACTATGTGATGCAGAAATCCCACTGCTAGATAGCTATACAAGAGAAATGAAAACTTATTTTCACACAAAACCTGTATGCTAATGATTAGAGCAGCCTTCTTCTGATCACTAAAAACTAGAAGCAACCTACATGTCCTCCAAGGGGTGAATAGATAAACAAATTGGGATAATCCATTCCGTGGAACTCAGTAATCCCTGTAACAATACGAATGAATCTCGAATGCATTATATTGAATGAAAGAAGCCAGTTCGCAAAGGCTACACATTCTATGATTTTACGTCTATGACTGTATTTTCTATTGCTGCGTCACGAATTACTACAAACTTAGTAGCTTAAAACAGCATCCAATAATTGGCTCACACTTCTGTATGTCAGCAATCTCAAGGCAGGCTCAGTGGGTTCCCCTGCTTAGGATCTCACAAAGACAAAATTAAGGCGTTGGTCGGGCTGGGCTCTTCCCTAGACATTCAGGGGAAGGAGTAACTTCTAAGCTCATTCAGGTTGTTGGTGGAATTCAGTTCCTAATGATTATGGGACTCAGCTGCTTGTTTCCCTGCGAGCCATGCTCAGGTCCTTTCCATATGGCCCCCTTTCCCCAAAAGCCACAAGGGGAAGCTTGAACAAATCTCCTTCCTGCTTCAAATCTCTGATTCCTTTTCTGTTATCTGCTGGCAAAATTTCTCTGCTTTTAAAAAGCCTGTGTGCTGTGTTAGGCCCACTCATATCATGCGGCGTAATTATGGTAGTTTTATGGCCAGGGTTGAATGCCATCTTAAAATTGTGCCTCCCGCAAAAACTTCCTAGAAAAGAGAACAGATCTGTGGTTGCAAAGGGTTAAATGTGGGGGAAGAGGGCTGCTGCATTAGGACTGCAGGAGAACATTTTTGGAGTGAATGAAAATGTTCCGTATCTTGATTTTGGTGGTGGCTACCTGATCTTCTGAATTTCTCAATACTGTTTGAACTGTTTACCAAAAATAGTGAATTTTACTGTTTGTTCACTTAAAAAACAAATTGAAAAATGAAGGATAAATGAAATGAAAAGTCCCTTTCTTCTAAGATTGAGCTACTTTAAGTATCATCCTAAGTGACTCTAAACCTATGATTTCTATTCCTGATCAACTTGGGAACTATCTAAAGGACACAATAATCTATAGCAAGGCATTTTTATTAGAAAACCCAACCACAAATGGGAAAGAGTCAGAGGTCTTTATTCAGACATGACTTTTTCACTTTCTCACATTTTTACTAGGAATACTTGCTCAACTTTCAAAGCTTTGAATGAAGTCTTTCCTCAACTACTCCAACATCCGATTGCTCTCTTCTCTGAACCTCAGATAACACTTGATTTGTCATCTGTTCTTTTTTTTTTTTTTAAGTTTTATTTATTTAGGTAATCTCTACACCCAACATGGGGCTCAAACTCACAACCCAGAGATCAAGAGTCATGTGCTTTCCTGACTGAGCCAGCCAAGTGCCCCTGTCATCAGTTATTTCTTTTACTAGAATGTTTTCTCCTAAATTTTGCTTAATTGTACCTTCTGGATATAAACCTGAAGTCATACTGACTATTCTCCCTTTCTAATCTCATGTCCACTCAATATTCAATATCCATTCTAATGGACATACCTCCCACATTCACTCCTCTCTCTTCTCCCACCATACTCACTCATGCATGAATCCGTTGCTTCTTGACTAGATCTTTGTCATAAATTCATGTTTACTTTCCGTTTTCCATTTCCACACATCCTATTTATTAGTTTTGACTTTTTCTGCTATCAATTTAACCTGTCTAAATTATTATTTAGAAATTAATTTTCTTCCACAGAAATTTTAATACCATCCTTCGCATGCTTTCCTTATTAAATAAAGTCCAATCTCTCTAATGCTGACACTTATGAGTCTCCCAAGTCTGGCAGAAGACTTCCTTTTTATTTTTTTTCCCTTTCATATATTATATACAATGAAAAGATTTTACTGAAAACATGCCCCAATACTTTAACCATATCTATGCTGTTTTCTCAATCCGCATAACATTTCTCCTATTGAAATCTGCTGCCTTATTTTCAAGGCCCAGATGAAATAAAATTCCTTCTCACAAGTCCTCCCTAGGGTCTCACCACTCTCAACTAAAAGTGAGTCTCTTTCCTATTAATATTCAGAGCATTTTTCGTTGAATATATTTATAACACTCCATAGATTATATACGACATTAAGTTTTGTAGTTGTCTTACTTTTTTCCTATTTATCTTAAAGTCCCTAACATTCCTCAGAAATAAAATTAAAGAATTGCTGGATGGATTAATTAAAGCATGAATTTGTAGTAATTAAGTATTGAACAACTAGTATCTTCTGGCGTAAGCAGAAAGGATAACAAAGCAACTTCCAAAGTGGACTAAATTGGCAAGAACTGACCAAAAGGAGAGGTGAGGTACCACTTCTATCTTGCAGCAAATGATTTAGTCAGAGACGAGTCTATGGCAATCTTCTGCAGAATACTGTGTACCCACACTTGGGCCAGACACAAGGCATGACCTCTGCTGGGGCAAAGAATAGACACAGGAACCCAGGACTGGAGAATGTCATGGTTTTTGTCTCCGAATTTGTGTGAAATTGGATGAAGAGCAAGCAATGTGGTTTAACATCATCTCAGTTGAGGAGAGTCTTCATCTGGAAATATGAACAAATAGAGATTGAGTATATCTCCATCTAAGTGACCTTATCTTTTCCCCTAGATGTTTTAAAGATTTTATTTATTTATTTGACAGAGAGAGAGAGATCACAAGTAGGCAGAGAGGCAGGCCGAGAGAGAGAGGGGGAAGCAGACTCCCCGCTGAGCAGAGTGCCCGAAGTGGGGCTCGATCCCAGGACCCTGAGATCATGACCTGAGCTGAAGGCAGAGGCTTTAACCCACTGAGCCACCCAGGTGCCCCTCCCCTAGATGTTTTAACCTCAGAGAGGCGGGAGCTCTAGTTTTGTGCTAGATGTCTCCATTAAGAAAAAAAAGGTAAGTTAATTACCAACCATCAGAATAGGATGTTAAAGTAAAATCTTTCTTTTTTAGTTTTAGCCAAGACCCCACACGTGGAAAATAAATATTATGGGTGCTGAGAACTCCAAAATGATGGCCTCCTACACCATCATTTTGCAAGATGTGCAAAAGAGGGTGCTTAAGAACCAGCCTTCTAATTCTTAAATTAACTCTATCCGTGAGGATATTTACGGACTGGAAAAACCAAGAAAAATGACTATTTCTGGAGAAAGAATTTCTTTGGGGAAAATTATTGAATTTTCCCCTGCCTATGAAAAAGGGGTTGGGATAGAAGAAACCGCTTGCAGAGACCTTACAATGTATCTTTTCATATCAGGTGGCATTTGACCTGCACATGGGAGATTAAAAGGCTAACGACTATGACTGGAAATGTCTGTAGCAGGAGAGCAAAGAGAATTGATGACATTGACAGAAAGCTTCACTTGGCAAAAGCAAAGGCATGAGTTCACCCATGAACCAAATGTGGCCCCTGTGAGGGAGCCAGACTCAAGCCATCCTGAAAAGGACTTTCCCAAGAGGGATTCCTAGAGTAATGACAGAGCCTCATCTGTGAGAGTCTGTGAAGTTGTAAGCCATAGTCAAAGGGAGGCCTCACCATATGAGATCATCGCAACAAGAGCATCTCAATGAGGTATTCTGCAAATAATCCATAATATCACCCCAGGGAGAATCAGAATTAGGAATCCGTGGTGTCCTTTCTAGGAAAAACATCTTTGGATTAAGTTGATATCATCAAATAAGATCTTTACTATGTCTGACTTCTCCTTTCCTTTGCTCCATCTGTAAGAAGGATTAGAAACCTCAGCTAGCAAGGGAAGTAGATACAGGGTAGAGGCATCTAGGATAAGGAACAAAGATGGAGGCAGCCATGCTCTTCCTCTCCCTTGCCCTATGCCTAAAGCAATACCAAGCTGGAATACCAATACTAAACTTTAATTTCATGTGAAATTCATGTTATTTTTAATGTTATCATGAACGGGACATTTTCATACTGCCTGTGAGAACTTGTTTCTACCAAAACTGACTATAGGATTTAGATGTAGACATCTAAAGACGTCTGGGAAAGTTATGGTACTTGCTTGAGATCTCATCCAAGGAGCAGAGAACAAGAGGTTTGAAAGAGGAAGGTGAGGATGATGGGGCGTGCAGAAGGGAGATAGAGTTGTATTCCTGTGCACCCTATGGATTCTCCCCTTTTCAAGGTGCTAGTTATACTGCAAGAGACAACAGGCCAATTAATAAAAGGAATGTACAGTGGAAGGCAAGCATTTATACAACTTTAAGTTGCAATTTCATCTCTCTTTATCTTTCTATAGAACATGTTTACTGATAGTTGTATTTCCTTAATAAAGAGTTTAAGGTGGAAAAAGATATTGATTACATCAGTTATATTTGGTGAAATAGGAATCACTGCCAGGAGAAAATTGTGCTCCTTGATATTTATGCTACCTAACAGGCAAGTGCAAGCATATAAAATGACCCAAAATTTTTCTTTAAGATTTTATTTATTTAGGGGAGAGAGCAGGAGCACGTGCAAGTGTGTGTGAGCAGGTGCAGGAGCAGAAGGGAAGGAGAAGGACAGGCAGTTTCTGAGTGTGGAGCTCCATGCCGGGCTCAATCCCACGACTCTGAGATTAAGACCTGAGCCAAAATCAAAGGTCAGACATTCAAAAGACACTCAACTGACCGAGCCACCTAGGTGCCTCAAAACGACCAAAATTCTTAACTGGAGTGCTCATGATTATTTGATATAACTATACACGACTTTTACATTTACCTTTTCAAGTAGAAGCAGGAAGTCTAAAATTTAATGTTGCCTTTGTGTTATTCCTGCAACATTTCAGTGATATTTATTTTACCTCTTTTAGGCATCCAGTGTCTTCCTACTTTTTAATATCCAGGTCCCAGAGGAGCAAGAAAGAAACTAGCAAACCTTTTTATCTTAACTTTTCCAATTAGTGAAATAAAGCACTGAAATTGTGTATGCCTATTACTGAAATTGTGAATTCTCTCCTTTAAAAAAAGAAAAATTGATCTCAGAAAATAGTTGAGAAGGAAGCAATCACTTGGGGAGGGTCTGTGGAAAGGCCTCATTGGCCCTAAAACTTAATGGTGTCTATGTTGATCCTGAGAGAAAAATTATTTTTGACATTTTATAGCATGTCAAAGCGGAGGTCAGGGAAATAGAAATTCAGACCCCACACTTTACAACGATCAATCTAATTGGTTTACAAATGTTAATTTCATATTTTGTGGTAAGGGATCACGGTTCATATTTTATCACAGTTCTTGGAACTTCCTTTGTTCCACAAATATTTTTTGAATGATCATTACATTGCAAGCACTTCGCTGGATATTCGTACATGTGTTGTGCAGTTAACTGGGTCTGACACTAAGGACACTACAGGTAATTAAACAGTATTGATGTTTATATTTTGTCTCCCAATCTAGTGGAGAACTGGTATTACTCTCTAATACAAAAAGTTTCCAATGGATTCAGCCCGATTTGGGGTAAATTTTGAACTTCAAGTTCCTAGCAGTTGCTGGTGGCATCATTCAAAGGACAAATACATGGTGACTGCAGGAATGTAGGTCTGGACTGACATTGACTATCCAAGAAAGAACTCATGCAACTTTACCGGTTTTCAAAGATCCTGTGAAATAACAAGATTTTATCATATTTTCACCTTGAATAAATTACAGCTGAATCCAGATCTGGATTGTTACCAGTTTGGCCTCAGAGAGTTATGGGTGAACAGTTAGGGCTGGCATGGCAACAAAAAGAAAACATCCTTGCTAAATTTTCTTTTTTGTACCCAAATCCTTTCTGTTATACATATGGTTCCAGTGGGAGTAATTACAATGTGTCCAATGTCATCCTTGAATAAACCTTTTTCTCCTATGCAAGAGCTAGTCTTTTTATGTTCCATAAAGCACCTGGCATATTGTGAGCATTTAAGAAGTGTTTAAGGATGCAACAATGGCAACTAAGAATCTAAACTTTGGTTTCCTGTGGCTATTGTAATCTCAGTGGAACTCTGCTATGACAAAGGAGGAGGAAACATCACTTTGGTTACTACAATATTATAGCCTATTATCCCATCTGATCTATTTATTAGAAATCCTTGCACTCTATTTTGCTTTAAAAAACACTTGGGGGAAACTGGAAGGGGAGGCAAACCATGAGAGACTATGGACTCTGAGAAACGAACTGAGGGTTTTGGAAGGGAGGGGAGCGGGGGGATGGGTGAGCCTGGTGATGGGTAATAAAGGGGCCACATATTGCATGGAGCACTCCATGTATTGGATAAACAATGAATCTTGAAGCACTGAAAAAATAAAATTAAATTTAAAATTTTTTAAAATTAAGAAAAAAACAGTTGGAACACAATCTAGTTTTTTGTGTTTTTTTAAGACTTATTTGACAGAGAGAGAGTGAGATCACAAGTAGGCAGAGAGGCTGGCAGAGGGAGAGGGGGAAGCAGGCTCCCTGCTGAGCAGAGAGCCAGACATGGGGCTCGATTCCAGGACCTTGAGATCACGACCTGAGCTGAAGGCAGAGGCTTAAACCACTGAACCACCCAGGTGCCCCATCACAATCTAGTTTTGAGAATAAAACAAGTTCATCTTGGGGCGCCTGAGTGGCTCAGTGGGTTGAGCCTCTGCCTTTGGCTCAGGTCATGATCTCAGAGTCCTGGAATCAAGCCCCGCATCAGGCTCTCCAATCGGTGGAGAGTCTGCTTCCCCCCCTCTCTCTGCCTGCTTGTGATCTCTCTCTCTCTCTCTAATAAATAAATAAAATCTTAAAAAAAAAACAAGTTCATCTTATAAAAGCTCAAAAGTATCTATAATTCTCTCATTAAACCTTACTGAACATGATGAGATCTGCTCTCATCAGGGATGGAGGAATGTTATGTGGCAAGCGGCAGGACCATTAGAATGTAGCTAGTGCATATATAATAAAATCAGAAAATACAAAAAAATTAAACTTTTCTTTCATTATAAAAATATGTTTTTAAGAAGAGCATTCTAGAAGCCCTGTTGGTAAAGTGGCCATCATCAGGCAATACACAGAAAGTAGCAAATACAAAGGACCACCTGATCATTTTTCTTCTATGGGGGAAGAAAGTTTCCATTTTTAACTTGACACAAATAACCTATGCTCATGAATTCTTAGAAGTGGGAGAATATTAGAGATTTTCTAGCTCAAGTCTGGGACACGGCATGTATAGATTCTTTAGTTTAACAACATTGCCAGTTTTAGATATTAAATGCTGGTCTTAGATGCAGAAGGTCATATTCATATTTTTAAAGGTCAACACAAGCCAAATGATCAAATAAAATAAGACCCTAGAACAGGTAAAACAAAGGATGGAAGGAAGAGACTGAGAAAGTAACTCAAAAAGAAAGATAAAATTGTCAAAGAAATGGCTCCAAAGTCAGAGAGAACTCCCATCTCTCTTCCCTCCCCTCCCCCCACTTTTAAGAAGATTTCACTTTATCTAAAGAGTAAAGCACATGCTTTTAGATCCAAGGGTACCTGGTTCAAATCTCAGCAGGGGCAGATTTCTCACAAACTAAAAAGGCACTCTCCCTATTAAAGGAACTGACTTAATACAGTTATATGGACCATTACTGTACAGAATGGGGATTCACAAACTATTTTCTAAATGGGCCTTTTTGTGCATGTACAGTAATTCCTATAGAAGCCTTTTATAAATAAAAAAAAAGGAAAAATGTGGGGGAAATCTAAGAACCCATGTTTGAGCCTTTAATAACTATTGGTGTATTAGAGACAGCCATCTGCAGTAATATAGCAGATCAGGTCTTCCTGGAAATGACCTGAAAAAGCATTCGAAGGATAAAAGCTTAATATTTGTGCAGACGTCAGATGCCTAGAAAAGATGAACAAAATACACCTTGAAGTTTGGTCTCAATGTTGGACCTCAAAATGCATGGTTTCCACGGAACTTCATTTAAACAGGAAGTAGCACTCAAACAGTTCCTCAATAAAGACACTATTTTGCTTGAGATTTCCACAAGAAGACTTTTTGTTGAGTAAATTTTTATATGACACCACAATTTGCTGAAAGTCCTCCTTAACAGTGAAACCATGAAAAACATGTGGTAAACATTCTATATAATCCACCTTATAACAGAACTATGAAGAAACTATTAGAAATCTACTTCTACTATAAATTTATATATGAAGAGCTAGGCTTGATTTAGTTCCACATATTTGTGATAATTTATATCACTCTTCCTGGGAACATCTTTGAGGAAAGACTCATATTGAATTTTGAAAACACTTTCTTCTTTACCAGTTTCATTGTATATACTTCTCTGGAAACTACTGGAATCCACATAATTCCAAATTTGGGCAAAGATTTTAAAATATGAATGACTAATATATAAATAGTCCTTTCAAACGTAAAATTTATTTCCTACAGAATAAATCTGAACATTAGGTCGATATTTCAGGTCATAGACTTCAGAGAAAGTAATTTATCTGACACCTACAATTCATCCATAAGTTTTATGAACATCTTATCTTTATTATATTAGCTTCAAGTGACCAAAAAATGAAATAAAATTTAAAAGTTGAAACTGGTTTAAAAAACAGACAAAGACAGAATGTTGGCTCTCATGGTTAATAATAAGAACTGGGAGCAAAGCTAGATCCAAAAATCTGATGGATGACATCAGAAGTCAGTCCATTTCTCTCTGCCTCACAGGTGGCCTTCTCTTGAGGTTGGCTTTTCTCTCAGGCCAGTGCTCTTCTCAGTCCCAGAGGAAGTCTTGCCAGCACCTGCAGGACTGCACACATCCTCCCAAACAGCTCTTCCCCTCAACATTGCAAATCAAAACCCCCTCTTGAAAACTCAAGCCTTAATTATTGTTCGATTGAACTGGCCTAGGTTTAAATGATAAAATGTACAGGGATTTCCTTTGATTTTGGCTAGTAGAGATAAAATAAAAACATCTATATTTCTTTTGAGTTTGACCAAAAGAGTGAGCAAAGGGCATTCTTTTGGTTTCAAATGTCTTGTGCATAAAAATAACTGACTCAATAAATTCAACACGGAGTATATCTAGGAATACACATGCGCATACACATACACATACACAGACACACAAACACACATACACACAACAAAATAGTACAATTTTGGAAACTAAGACTGAACAATAATGTAGGATCAGAATCTGGAAACAATTTTAACTGAGTATAAAGCTACTGAATCCTGCTAAAAAGTATAATCTTGATCACATAAAAAAAAAAGTGGAAGCATAGCTGATCCTCAATAAACATGAATAAAGGAATGAATGAAGTCATTAAAAGAAAAACAAGGTGAGTGAGTGGTGTTTCATGGAAGCTGACAAAAAAATGACTGCTTCAGTGAAGGCAAAGGAAAATCTAGCTAACCGTCTGGGTATATTAAGAGTGAAAGCAGCTTCTTCCATAGCAAGATGGTGGAGGATGACTTGACTACTTGACTGGTGCCCTTTTTGGATCCACAAAGCTTCATGTTGCTCAAGTTTCTCTCCATAGGAGGAGTAGATAATGAAAAAAAACCATTACAAAGGAAATTAGATCTTCTTAGTGATATTGACATGGTGAGCTTTGCTATGGATGCACGCAAAAACCTTTATTCTGATGATAAAAAAGAACCATAGCCATTGCACAACTAAAACAGCTTCAGGCAGAGATAGAACCAGTTGTGAACCAGAAACTACGAGGCAGATGCGGTCAACCAGAGGTGTTCAGATGCTGTTTGACTAACTGGTGGACAACCATGATTTTAGGCAGGAATATTTAGATACACTCTACAAATATGCCAAAGTCCAATATGAATGTGGGAATTACCCTGGAGCAGCAGAATATCTTTACTTCTTTAGAGTGCGTGTTCCAGCAACAGATAGAAATGCTTTGAGTTCACTCTGGGGAAAACTGGCCTCTGAATCTTGTTGTGGAATTGGGATGCCTCTATGGAAGACCTTATAGGATTAAGAGAGACCAGAGAAGATAATTCTGTGAGCTCTCCATTTCAGTCTCTTCAGCAGCAAACATGGCTCCTCCATTGGTCTTACTTTGTTTCCTTCAACCACCCCAAAAGGTGTGATAACATTACTGATCTCTTCCTTAACTAGCCATAGTACGTTAATGTAATACAGATGGTGAGTCCATGGATTCTGTGCTATTTGATTACACCCATGGTAACAAACAAAGATGTTTAAAAATGCCAAGAGGTGCTAAAATATCTGGCTAAAATTATTCAAAAGGAGTCTTACACATATAAAGACCCAATTACAGAATTTGTTGAATGCTTATCTGTTAACTTTGGCTTTGATGGAGCTCTGAAAAAGCTGAAGGAATGTGAATCAGTACTTGGGAATGACTTCTTCTTGATGGCTTGTTTTGAATTTCATCGAAAATGTTCCTCTCTTCGTACTGGAGACTTTTTTTCTCATCCACCAGTGTATCAGCATTAACATGTTGGCAGACAAACTGAACGTAACTCCAGAGGATGCTGAAAGATGGATTATAAATTTGATTATAAATGTGAGATTGGATGTCAAGATTGATTCTAAGTTAGGTCATGTGGTTATGGGTAACAAAGCAGTCTCACCCTAATCAGCAAGTGATTGAAGAGACCATAAGCCTTTCATTTAGAAGCCAGATGTTGGCCATGAGTATTGAGAAGAAACTTAATCAGAACAGTAGGTCAGAGGCTCCTAACTGGCCAACTCAGGATTCTGGCCTCTACTGAAGAACTGTATAAAGACAAGATGAAAAAACTGTAAAATAAAGATGAAACAGAAGCCATTATATAATGGGTGACATGCATTTTAAAAAAAATTAACATATTGAGTATAAATTTTAAGGAATTTGAATAAAATTGGCTGTATCTCATTTTTTAAAAAAAGTGAGCATTTAGGAAGCTAAAAAAGGCCTAGATGAAAGAATCAAACTGGATATTAAATAACATTCTGTCCTAAGGGTGGCTGGGTTATGGACATTGGGGAGGGTATGTGCTATGGTAAGTGCTGTGAAATGTGTAAGCCTGATGATTCACAGACATTTACCCTGGGGCAAATAATACATTATATGTTAATAAAAAAAATAACATTCTGTCCTGATTCACATTTAGTTATGATTTGAAATTTTTAAATCTGTAAAATAATTCATACATCAATTTAGCAAATGAAACAATTACTGAGCGTCATGATATGCACTTAGGATATAAAATGAAATTAGATATCTGCTCATCAGGGTATCTCTATGGACAACAACAAGAGGGGAAGGTGGCATCAATAGAATAGGAAAAACTCAAAGAGGGTTCGTTAGACTTGAAAGGCTAAGTTCAAGGAATTCCAAAGGCTGAGTGAGGGATCAAGAATAACTTAGGGAAAATTAAACAATTGACTCTAAAAGAGAGCTGATCATGTTCCTTTCACAATAAGAAAATAATAGAATGTGCCTACACATACAACAAGAGTGGGGTTGAACATGACATTGAGGAGACAGATGTGGACAAATGTCTGAGCCAAGGGCGATGCAATAAGGTGCATGTAAGTAGGGCAATGTTATCCAGAAAGAATCTCAGCATGGTGGAAGAGTTTCTAGACAAACCTCAAATATTGTCCAGCAAAACTCAAAAATTTCTTCCAGATGGTTTTCCTAACGTGTCTACCATTATATTTATTCTTTGACTTATGGGATTAATACTTTATTTAATAAACTCTGTTATTAATTTTTGCAAGACTCACTAAAAGGAGCCATGAAGTCTGAAAAAGAGATTTTCTAATAGCCCATGGGATAGCCATGCTTTCTAAAAAGATCTCTGCTTTCATCAAAAGAAGGTGGAGCTTGGTTTGGGGAGAACAATGTTTTAAGAGCTTATAATCCAGTAATATTTAATTTCAGAATTCCAAGTCACAGTGCAGAACATTTTAGCCACAAATTGCTCTGAGCCTCCCATGCCCCATGCCTCAACTGTATAATAGAGATAATGGGCACTTCACAAGGTCACTGGGAAAATTAAATTAGATTATAGATTGTAAACTACAGTACAATGTACAGCACTGCATAAATTCGTTTTTTAAATTTTGTTTTGACTTGATTCCCTAGTTATACCCTAAAAAATCCCCATATTTGTCTTAGTTTCCATAATTCATATTTAAATTTTCTTATAGTCATAAAAAAATCCTGGCAGTGAACTTCTCAAGTGGTTAAAGTCACTTGACCTTTAGCCTCTTGCTTTAAAAATCTCTCAAGAGATATGTTAAATGGCCCAGAAATATATTGCCTGTCATGTCTTATTGCTTAATTAATGGCCAGCTACGATGCCCTGTATAGACTGCTCTATAGTAATTGTGAACTGATCTCGTACTCAAGGAAATGAATTGACTCCACAACATCAGCACTGTCATAGAGCATTTACTGTATTTAAATTTCTGCAGCCCGTAGAATAAGCAGAGCATGCAAGGGCTGGTTAACTGAGCACACAAACATCAACTGAGCAGATAAAACATATTCTGTTGCTCCCTGTGCTGCACAGGGAATCATACATTATTGGTTTCTGGGAACCGCTTTGTGAATCAAGTAAAAAGCCACCAAGTAAGCATTTTTATTTTAGCCATATTTGTGATAGAACTAGAAGTCACTGAGTTCTTTTAATAATAATAAAATCATGGTTTTGAAATTGGTCCATTTGAAGATAAACAGAACTCTGGAGAATGGGAAGCAAATATATTGTGAAAGTTCATGATTTGAAATGGGTGGTAGAAAGTATATCTCAAAATAAAGGGAAAAACTGGTGATATTTTAAATTCTTTTTCTTTCAAGATAGAGAGCAATATGACTTGCTGATGAAATGTCACTCAGTAATTCTGGATCTTTCCTAACGGATACAAGGTATTTATGATTGAATATGAATTTTAATCCTCTCAGTCTCAAATCTACTAATCTATAAAGAACTCAAGATCACTAGTATTTAGAGATTCATTATAGTATCTTCAAAATAACATTTTCAATATGTCTATGAGGCTGTGACATTGTTAGCTTTAAAAACTTGCTTTTTAAGCCACTTCGGGGGCGGGGGGGGGGAAGAGTCCAGATGTATCCCTCGATTTGAAAGCAACCATCCCCTCACCTGGGCTCTTGGTAAGGAAGAGAGGGGGAAAAAGGAGAGAGAAATAATTGGCAAGTAAAGATATGAGAAAAAGAAAAATCAATGAAAAGGAGAAAAAAAGAGAGAGGATCAGGTGAGTAAGCAAACCAGGAAAACTTCAAATTCCTCCGATATGGGAAAACTGAGGCAAAGCTCTCAGAACCAAGCAGTGCTATAGTGCTGCTTATGAATCAAAAGTCTCTATTTTTAAAATAAGATGACTTTTTCAAAAATCATTGCACTAATTTTTAATTTCATCTTGGCATAATGGCACTTTTCCCCTTTCCTCACCGCCACATCTACTCACCAGGGTAAATGGGCAGAGCACGTGACCAGGAGCGGTCCAGCCCTGTCACAATTACCCAGAGGCAACTGCAGAATACATTTATTTAGGGCACCACACATCCCTAGGGTGAGTGTTTGTTTTACAGTCTTGGCTTCTCAACCTGACCCCTCTTCAGGTTGCCAAAAGTAACATCATTCAATTTGTAACTCAATGTTTCACCAACAAGATTTTGTAGACACACATACGGGAGACAGAAATCTTTGAAACTAAAAGGTGCCTGGATTAATGGGGCTGACATGCAGCCCAGCACTAAACGGCAAAGGACCAATGAAAACAATCACCGTGTCCTGTGTCAATTCTGTCTCTAGGTAACTTTGCCTTCCTGCCTAACACGTGGATTTTGTATCATCCGTAAGTTGCTATAATATTGAGACATGAAATTTGGAGGATTTGAAATAAATGTAGCTAAATGGAACTTTTGGATGAAGAAACTCTGGTTCCTTCAGATCTGTTAAAGTAATAGGGAAAGGCACAAAGGATCAAGGCAAGAAAGGCCCCAATCTTTGTTCAATGAGTGATAAAACAGCATTACTTGGGGAAAATTGGCCTGACCTTCACCTGCATGATGCTTCCGCTGCCTCAGTGATTCTTGCTTTGCTCTGATTAGGTAAAGATTGCCCCTTTCCCTGCAGGAAAAGTCAAAGAACAAAAAGGGGAAAGATTCTTGACTTAACTATAAAAGGTTTATTTTTTTAATCACAGTTGGGCTCATCCAAGCCAGTTTCTAATCTTATTTTTTTAGGCTAAAAAAAAGAAAAGAAAAGAAAAGAAAGAAAAGAAAAGAAAAAGGAAAAAACCTGTCTTTTAAAAGAAAGTCTTTGGATCATTTTCTTTACAACCTCTAGTCTAGATCTCAACTCACATTTCTTGGATGTATTTGAAAAAAAAAAACAAAACAAAACTCTTCCTCACTTGAAATGATAGCTTTTTCATTTCTTTTAGGCTCTGGTCTAAACTCTACCAGGAATGGAGAGAAGGGAGAAAGACACAAGGCCCCCTCAGCTGGCTGAAACAGCAAGTAAAATGCATCAGTTGGCAGAATCCTGCCACCATTCCAAGGAAACCTAAAACGGATTCCCACCCCCACCCTTCCATGGATGCCCGTGGAGGGCAGAGCTCCATGGAACCATGATATTAAGTTGCAGACTCTGCCTGTTCATATAGACCAGAGCTTTTCTGTGACATTACTGTCAAACGGCCCCCTGTGTGACTAATATTTTTAACAGCATGCTATTTAAAATTTGACAAGGATATAATAATTCATTCTTCAGATAGTCAACATACTATGAGAGTAAGTCATGTCTTCAAAGTATCTTTCAAAGGGGCTATTAAAAGTAGGTTAAATTTTTCCCCCTACAGCACGCAATTTCATTTTGGCTCTACCACTTCAACCACATAAAATTAAATTTTGACTTGAGAGTGACCTACTGAAAATTAGATGGAAAAATAAGGGGAAAGATTGAAATTACTGATTCAAAGGAAACTAACATGTCTGTCTGCAATTTAGCATACAGTTTGCTAAGCCCTCTGAGAATCTTATGTTTCTGGTAGTCGGTATTTTCCTCTTAGGATTCAGATTGTGTTTTTAATGGAAATGTTGTAGAACTTAATGGAATGTAATATCTTGTGATATATAGACTTAAGGCAACACAGGAAAAAATTATCCACACATATTTTCTGCCATAATCCTCCTCTCTACTCCCAGCCTTCTTATAACGATGATCTAGTCACCCAAATCAACCAGACATTCTCTAAAATAAACTATGCTCTTTAGAACTCTTACAGAGTCGTTACCAGCTAGTCCTTCTTCTTTGAAATTCTTTTTTCACCAACAATCAAAATTTATTCTAAATTTTTACAAAAATAAAATGACTTTGAGGGCTCCATTTTTAGAAGGGTGTAAGGTGATAGAAATTAATGTGATTATCCTAACAAGAGTAGAACATGAGTGCTTAGAGAAGACAGACATTTACTGCAGAACAACATATTAGAGCCCACTGAGACCAAGGGGAAATCACCAAAATGTTATAGAATATTTCACCAACAGATTTTTGGCATCTTCTACTTTGAATTGTTTTGATTATTAAATTGATTTTTCTTTAAATTTTTGTATGTTTATTTAGATACATATGCACACACAAACATATACCTGTCTGTCAGGAGAGGCTGGGTTGTGCTGCGGTAACAAGCAACACTAAACCACCAATGGTTTAACACAAAGAAAATTAAATTCTTGATCAGGCAAATCCAATGCAGTATCCTTGGTCACTTTCCACAGCACCTGTACTCCACATGTTTGCTTGGCATTCTGGCATGCTCTGCCCCTGTCCACATACCTCTGTGATCATCTCTGCAGAAGAAGAGCACGAGGAGAGTTCAAGTAATCGAATGCTTCATGCAGACCCTCCGTCATATTTCATTGGCTAAAACATGTCCCATGGCTAAAATCCACCATCAAGGGGGCAGAGAAGTGCAATTTTCCCATGTGCCTCATAGAAGATGAGAACCGGAGATTGGTGATCAGTAGTAGCGCCTACCAGAAATGCAGATAGAATTTCTCAGTCACAAGCCTCACTCTTCTTTTATCTCCAAATTACTCTCATCTTTAACTCTGTGACTTATAATTATTGCCAAAAGGAAAGTATATTAAAAAGGTAACACTAAAAAAAAAAAAAAGGTAACACTACTGACACTCATCCACAAATACTGATTTATTTTATCATTACTTAAACAAAGAAGAACATCATCCTTCAAGGATGCAAATGTTTTTGGCATCTTAATATTTCTGTTCAACATAACTTCTCACAAAGCATTGAAAGTATTAGAAAGAGTGAACCAAGTAACAAGAATGTTACAAAATCACCCATGATAAGAATAAGTTAAGAGAAATACGAGATAAAATGCTTTAAAACCAGGTTGATATTTTCCTTTTCCATTCTTTTATAGCAGAAATGTGTGGTCTATACCTGCCAATTTTAACTGCTTGGCAATTCTTCCAAGGATTTACTCATACCATGCATTTAATGACAAATGTATCGGCATCATCGGAGATGGGAATTGAGATGCTCAGAACTGCAGTCAGCATCTCCTATTGCTTTATACTCCATCAAAGATGATGCAAGCTGACTTCAAAGGGAGCTCAGTACTTGCATCAACTCTGCAGGGGTGTTGAGTAAAATGAGGAATGAGAAAAAAAAGGAACACCATTATGTTTTGAATTTCAAGTCCTAAATCATTATTTCCTAGCTGTGCATGAGGTTACGTAGACAGAAAGTAAAATGACAACTGGTCATGTCATTGGGATGATGATATAGGAGGATCAGGAAGCTTAAGAAGAGGAATTTTTTTAAAGTCACATTAAAAAAAATCTCTCTCCCCTGGTGTTCAGATATTCCTAGGACATTTTTCAGTGATGGAGTGACACTCTGGTACCCCCATAATGTCCAGGTGCCTGCTGGGGATTGACCTGTTTCAGATCTCTCTTCTCGGGAGCAATAATATGCTACCCCTGAAGATAATTAAATGTGAGGTATCCAAATAGTCACTTACGTCTACTGTTGGGCCTCTATTTCTAAACGGGAATTTGTATGGCTATTTGTCAGTAATGGAGAATCCACTTGTTATTAATCTTCGAAAACTAAAAGTATTCAGTTTCATTTTAAAAATACACTTATCTTGCCATTCTAAAGTGTGTACAAAACAGTTTCCCACTCAGTGCTATATTCATAGTGTGGACCTAAAGGCCTAAAAAAATTCTCATGATCCATTTATTTAAAAAAAAAAATCTCTTTAAGTTCCTATTTAGTTACAGTCAATTTCTAAAACAATATTTATATTGAAATGTGTGTATATGTGTGTGCATTTATGTGTGTGCATACTTAGTGACAAAAGGAAAAATAATTTATAGTACTAATTCTGGGTATATATTTAAACAAGACAGAATTCATGTTTATTTGAAAAGCAAGAATGCCTCTGGATTTAGTTAAGTATCTCAGTTATAGTAACATGTGATTTATAATGTTCCTGGAAGTGTTTTTTACAGCATTACTTTTGAAAAATAAATGAGGGAAGTTTCAGCCAAGGCTGTACTTAAATTACGGTGTTATGATACAGCATGAAGCACCAGGAAGGCACAAAAGGAAAAATGAAGCTGGAACTTATTGTGTTTTTCCTGGTCTCAGTAGAGGAGAAGCAGCCTTTACCATAAAAACTTGGCTCTTTTTGAACTAAACTTTTACATTAGGTGATCTTTAAACATTTATTACATATTGGCTTTTTGTTCGTTCTACAGTTTTTAAAACACACATCCACGTCCCGTAGAATCAGGTGATCACTGATAAAGAAGAATAAGAAATCTTGATAGTACTTAGACTCATGCCTTGTTAACAATCACACTGCTCTTATGTCCCCGTTTTTCCAGAGCTGCTCCTGTCATCATTCCTCATTGAAGTTATTTTGTGTTTTCTTCATAGATATTGCTAAAAGCTCCCTTTTCACCATATTCCCTGGACTGTATCTTTTGCGCCTTATGTACATTTACCTTTATGAATATAATAGTGTTTAGATCAGTGGTTTCCAAAGGAGGATACATGCAACTTAGCATCTGTGCAAGTCAATTCTTTAAGTAAAAGTGTATTCAAATATGCTTCATCATTTTTATTTTTTGTTTATGCTTTATAAAGTAAGTGCAATATCACATATAAAAATACTTGTATTTTACTTTTTATTTATTTTTGGTTTTGTGTTTTGTAAGTTTATTTAAATCCAATTTAATTAACATATACTGTATTGTTAGTTTCAGAGGTAGAATTCAGTGACTCATCAGTTGCATATAATACTCAGTGCTCATTCCATCAAGTGCCCTCCTTAATATCCATCACCCAGTTACCCCTTACTCCCACCCACCTCCTCTCCAGTAACCCTTAGTTTGTTTCCTAGAGTTAAGAGTCTCTTATGGCTTCCCTCTCTGTTTTCATCTTATGTTATTTTTTCCTTCTTTTCCCCTATGCTCATCTGCTTTGTTTCTTAAATTCCACATGAGTGAAATCATATGGTATTTGTCTTTCTTTGCCTGACTTATTTCACTTAGTATGATACCCTCTAGCTCCTTCCATGTCATTGCGAATGGCAAGATTTCATTCTTTTTGATGGCTGTGTAATGTTCCATTGTGTATATATTCCACATCTTCTTTATCCATCTGTTGATGGACACGTGGGCTTTTTCTATATTTTGGCTAAAAATACTTGTATTTTAATTTAAAAATAAATATATTGGGAATATGCACTTAAACATTTATAAGAGAAGGGAATACAATAAAAATGTTTCAGATCACTAGCCCAGATATCATTAAGCAAACCTTAAAGATATATTTATTATAGTTTAAATGGCAAGTATAGTTTTAAATTAATAAACAATGTACTTATATTGGCAATGGAAAAATTATTGGTATCAGAAAGTAATTTTGTCGGGGATTCAGCATGGCATCACTCAGGAACCATCCTAATGGACAGGACTCACACTTCTCAGATACACTAGATTTGTCTGATAGAGTATTTTGTTTCCTAATGTAAAGGGCCTGATCTATGAAATTTGATTAAAATTTTGATATAGGAAATTAGTTTTACATGTAAAGTTGTTTGCTAATAGTTTAAAAGTCAAATATTTCTAAATAGGACTAGTAAATTTCTGATTGAATACCTTCTACTCCTGGTATGTGTCTACATATTATGAGGAGTAGAGAGTAATCACCAATGAAAAGAGGCTCCCCCATTCCAGAAACACTGAGACCTTGTTTGTGGCATTTAACGTTTCATCTTTGAACCTGCAAGATTTTGCATAACATTACTCCAAGTTCATAAATCACTTTTGATGGAGGTAGAATGCTAAGGAGTATTTTTAAATTAATATGCCACCCAGACAAGTTTGTGAATAAGAGGTGATGTTTTTTGTACTTTCAGAAAGATTAAAAGATATAATTACTGGAATGCTTTGCTGTTACAGGAATGGCATTGCTTCTTTCTCCTTTAAAAAAAAATCGACTACTTTAACAGAATTTACAAGTATTATTAATTATTATTATTATTATTTATTATTATTATTTTTATTTTATTATTTATTATTATTTTATTATTTATTATAATATTATTATTATTATTTATTATTATTAAGTATTTTAATACTTAAAATGATATATATATTTTTAAATTCCTGTATCATCAGAGCAGACTTCTCATCCCAAAAATACCACAATAGCTTTACTCTATGCTACATCTCTTCTCTCCCACCCTTTTCCCTCCCTTTTTCTATCTTCCCTCTCTAAACCTGCCCTTCCTTTCTTTTTTGTCTTCCCCTCTATCTTAACCTCTTCCTATTACTGGCTTTCTCAATCACCATGCAGGATATAGGATATAAAACAACCTTTTATTTCCCAACATTTTCTTCTTGAACCTATAGTCTCTTTTCTCTGAGTAATTTCTTTTAAATAATGGATATTTCTGCCTTTTAACTTAGAGCAATAGTCTTAAGATTTCAGAGCACCGACATTTCCATTATTCTATTGCATGTATCCTTCCGCCCCAAAATGAAGAAACACAATTTAAAAACGTAATTTCTACAGTGAGTAATATGGTTTGATCAATCAATAAAGTCCTAATAATGTCCTGCTTGATATGTTGGTACATTAAGAGGTGGGGCTAGGCACTGGGTCAAGCTAGGGCAATAAGGCTAAGAGGTAACAAAAATGAAGCCAAGAATAAAAGGTGTTAAATGTTATATTCCTGAATCCAGTTCCTGAACAAACTCAAAAAAGAGTAAAGAAAAGAAACACACACACACACACACATTCTGATGAAGAAATTGGAATGACATCAGTAGAAATATGGGATTTTATCTGGACCTTGAAGGATGGATAGTTGTCAGTGGGTTAGGGAAGAGTGGATATCAAAAGGAAGCCACTGATTTCAGATAGACAGTGTGGCCTGGGCATATTTAAATTTTAGGTCCTAAACTAAATTTCGGATAACTTTGCTGCTCCTTTCCACCTCCATCTTTCACGACCCTTCCATGGAGGTAGAAGTGATCCACATGTGATTTAGGCATTAAATCAACAGATAATATTTTTGGAGCACCTACTATGTTCCTGACACTATTTTGTGTATCAGGGATATATCACTGAACAAAACAAAAACAAAACAAAACAAAACAAAAAACCTTCTCCCCTACCCCTACCCCAATCCATTTGAACTACAACAGCTCCCCATAAAAGTCTACAACTTAAACACCAGAAAAAATTCTAAAACATCATAGCTATGTTTCAGTAGCTCTTGAGATGACCGGTATTATAGACTACTCAGATATTCACTTGAAATCCTAAAGCTTAACTTAGCTTTTCTACACCCAAGGTAGTTTGGCATTAGACTGGGAACTGGGCTGTCTCTGTGTAGTAATGCTACCACTAAGCTTCCAGCCTGCCTCACCTGTTACAATTTAGTAAGAAAAATAAATGACAGCAGATGTTATACTCAGTTACATTAGGGAGAATTGTACCCATTTAGTTCTAATCAAGCCATTTTTCACCCAGCAGAAGAAAAGAGAAGTTACTTTTAAAGGGTTCTGAATCAATGGGAAAATATTTGCTGAAGCAATGAACCCGAAAGAGATAACCTGACTACTCCTGGGGGAAACATTTTCTAAAATTTCCCACCATTCGATATGCTATTTTGTAAGAATAGAGTGTTATAAAAGGATAGATTCTGGTTTGTATGAAGACGAGAGGAACTTCTTTATATATTATTTCATTTTCATGCATTTATTTGAAAAACATTATTTGGATTCATTATAGAAAAAGAATTATGAGCAGCAATGCTCAAGTCCTTGTAGTCAATGCAACTTAATGTCTAGTAGAAAAGAGAACTTGAAGAACCAGGGAAAGCGAGACAGTAAAATAAAACCAATCAAGCAAGATTAAAAGACAAAGTCTGATGAAATTGCAAGCCTTAGATATGAATCTATGCGACCTTGGGAAAGTTAATTAATCTCTCTCATTAAGAGAGCAATTGTTACAATCATAGGTTCAGAAGAAGCAGCTGTGAGTTTTGGATTGTGAGAGTTGTTTGCTCCTAATTGTATAATCACTCTGAACTGATAGGAGCTGGCTTTTTTCAGAGCCTCCTGCCTCAAGTTGGCTATTCCAAAATGGAAAATTATTTTTCTCTTTCTCTCTTTCTTTCCTCCCTTTCTTCACTTGCTTCCAGGGTGTTGCTTTGTGCTTGTTGTATGCTAGACAAATACGGGGAGGACTGTCATTCACCCAGCGTGGCATTGCCTATGCCAATATCCAATTGTCTTGCTACCACTGACTGTCAGGACACCCAATGACTGTGCATGACATCTCCAGCCTTCTCGCCTAACAATTACTGTTTCTAATAGACAATTGAAACAGCAGAATCAGACCATGGTGTTCTATTTCTAACCCACTACATTTAAGAAAACCCGCAATGGTGGGCCTCTAGTTGAGGGGAAATTGAACAGGTTATATATTTAACAATCCTAAGTTATCAGTACAACAGGACCCCATCCTGTGACCTCCCACTCTCCCTCCCTTACCCAGGCTTTTTTTTTTTTTTTTTTTTTAAATCTGTGTCAGATATAGAAACTATGGAAACAACCCACTGAGGAAATTCTTATATTGTTATGCTTATGTTCATAGTACTCCCTTCAAATACTACTTTGACACAGAATGGATAAGAAAGGAAAACCTTTTAGAATTCAAGTGCCTCTGTTTCTCAGTTTTATAAGCTTCAGTTTTTATCCATAACTAGCTGGATTAAAAAAATGGGCCATATCAAGTAGTTCCCAAACTTATCTTCCCCTTGTGATATTGAGATAATAAGGCAAACACTTAGGTTGGCCCCCCTCCACAACAAACAAATGTCCCCACGTGGATGCCTGATTCAACTATATCTCCCAGCCTCCCCTCTGATTAGGTAGGAGCAAAAAATTCATTTTCACTGATGAAATGTGAAAAAGAAGTAAGTAGAACTTCTGCTTAAAAAGCACTAGCCCTGGGGGTACCTGGGTGGCTCAGTCGTTAAGCGTCTGCCTTCAGCCCGGGTCATGATCCCAGAGTCCTGGGATCGAGCCCCGCATCGGGCTCCTTGCTCGGCAGGAAACCTGCTTCTCCCACTACCATTCCCTCTGCGTGTGTTCCCTCTCTCGCTGTGTTTCTCGCTGTCAAAAAAAAAAAAAAAAAAAGCACTAGCCCTGGACATGCTGTTCCTTTTTCCTTCCCACTAGTTGAAAATGAATAGAAATTGCTGGAGTAATCTTGGAAATCATACATAGAAGATGGATTTCTAGAGTTTCAAATGGGTAGCTCAATGACTAGGAGTCTGGACTGCATGAGGGAATCATGTGGGGAGCTTTTAAATGAACTAACGGCTGAGCTTCAAACACGGGATTCTGGTTTAATTATTTTGGTTTGGGGCCCAGGAATATTATTATTGTGCTATTGTTGCTATGGATTCCCTGGTGTTACTAACACTGAAGCGGAGTCCAGTGGAGTAAATGGCTGCTACCTAATTTGCCCTTCTGTACTCCTCCCTTCCCTTAAGATGGATGCCCTCAGTGCCCTCAAGCACAGGGTTCACCAAACCTATGCCTACAGAGAAGTAACGATAGTCTCATTGTAGAGGCTAATTGAAATGGAGAGATTCCATAGGAGAGAATCAGAGCTATCCATTTAAATCAAACAAAACAATGAAACTTACTCTTCAGTTACTGAATTTGTCTCTCATGGGCCTCGCTCTCACTCTTGCCCCACCAGCCGGAAGGATCCCTTAAAGCGATAATTAAATCGTGTCACTCAAAGCCCTGCAATGGCTCTCCATTTTACTCAGAATAAAAACCCAAGTTTTACAATGTCTCACAAGGCCCCACAGACTATGGTCCCTCTGAGCTCAACACTTATTTCTCTTCCCTTTCCTTATTTTGCTCCTTATCTACTGGTCTCTTTGTTGTTCCTGGAATATGACACTTACTTTCTACCTCATGCCATTGCACATACTCTATCTCCATCTAGAATACTCCTCCCTAAATAGCCAAGTGGCAAATTTCCTCACTCCCTTCAAGTATTTGCTCAAATGTTGCCTTTTCAATGAGTTCAACTCCTCATCCTACTTAAAACTGCAATTTTCCTACCCCTTAGCATTTCCAAATTTCCTTTTGCTGTTCTACATTTTTTAACTTGAAAATTATTCATTACTACAAACTCTATAATTTACTTTTATGTGATGTTTACTCTTACTGTCATCTCCCTGCCCCCCACTAGAATGTAAGCTCTATGAGAACAGGGATTTTTTGTTGTCTAATTTGTTCATCCCAATATCTCAGACCCATAGAATAACATAAAATACTCAAATATTGAATGAACGAATAAATGAAAGTGGCTAACTCATTCTAGAAAAGATGTATTATCTATTATGGAGAGACCAAGGAAATACAAATCCTTTCTGTCCCCAAGGATTTCAAAGAAGGGTACACAAATTTGGTTTTAGAGGTAAAGAAAATGGCACCAACATTGTGTTACCTGTGGGCCTTCAAGTAGAACTCTTACTCCAAAACACCTTTCTATACACACACACACACACATACACACACACACACACACACACACACACTCTCACACACACAATGTCTTACTGCTTTGTGTTAGCATTAGATTTCTGCCTTAAGCCTTAATATGGGGATGCTCAAAAGAAATTATAATTGGAAGGAGAGAGTAAAATGCTAGAAGATGGAATCAATGAATGATAATTCTGGGAATGGAAGAGGCAGAATCTCAGGAGAGGGAAAAGGAGGGTCTGTAGAAAATTCACTCGTTTCATGGTATTACCTAGAAATGATCCAGATCACACAATTCTATTTTAGTCAGTGGAGGAAGGTGAGAAATCTGCTGTGGCACAATGGCCAGCCAGCACATAGTAGGGACTCAATAAATATTTCTTTAACCCGTGGATGAAGGAAGAATAAGCAGCGGGATTTGTCATTGTCTTTTTATCATTTACTTTTCTCTATAAAAGAAGGTCTCCTTATTTAGATTAATATGCTCACTTTTTGCTCTTTCTCTCCCCACAAAAAGGCTGTGAGGTAAAAGGATAAAACAAATGTTTCAGCGTAAAAATTATGTGTGATATCTGTGCAGTATCTTCCATCTGTACCTGCTGTGCATAATTTCAGAATTCACTGTTTTCATCAAGTAAAGAAAACCCATTTGCTCTTTCATCTGTGGATCATATCACACTAATTTTCATCAAAACCAGCCAAACCTTTATGGGCTACCAGTCCCCAGATTCCTGCAGGACTCCCCTGTCTACCTCTCATATAAGCAGAATTGGGCTCCGAGTCTAAACTGTGGAAAATCTGGTTTGGTTTTTTTTTTTTTTTTAGTTGTTTTTGTAAGCTACAGTAAGCACAATGTTCCTATCTGGAAAATTGACTTATTGATTATTGATGATTTTCCTAAACAGAGAGCCTCATGAATTTCACACGTTTATGCTTTTTTTGGTCTCTAATGTCCTTATTCCAAATCTGACGTCTTCCACATGCATCAAGTAGGCCAATCTTAAAGACCAAGAAATGGAAGCTCATATTAATGAGAAAATAAATACTATTGCTCTGACAATGCATCCTACCTCTTTTTTTAGGAAGTTCCCACTCTCCATTCGAATCTTCATTCATTTGTTTATGAAGTTCTTTGTCTCCCATGCCTCATGACATTATGTTCTGTTCTTAGTTAAATTTGAACACTGATTCATCATCTGTTGCCCGGGATGATCAAAGTGACAAAGCTGGCCCCGAAGTTGGAGATGCAGAGGTCTACATTGAAGCTACTGATAATTATTGCTGAGATGACTGCCTCTATAAAAGCTAAAATAGCTATGGTTTGACCACAGAGTATCATCACTGAAAGAATAATGGATGGTGGGCCCTAAGGCCATAAAAACTCTAATAAGCCACTCATATGCCAAGGTCATATTATATATTCTGTAACCTACCTATGTATTCTGAAACCTACAATGCTGTGTTTCATACCAAAGTGACATCAATCATTCTTTCCTCCATTAGAATTTCAGTGCATTGAATACTTTTACTTCTATGCTTTAAAAATCTTAAAAAGTTTATAGTTACAGCCTCCATTTATTATGGTTTTAACTGAAGTGCCTTTGTGGCAAATGGTGCATATATTGGGGAAGAGGGAAACACAATTGAGATAGTCAGTAAAGGAAGACAGTATAAACTAAATACCAACATTTTCCACAGCCTTCCATGACAAATCCATTGTATGCTTGGTCTCTCCCTTTCCAAACAAGATTAATTCCTTCTAAAGGGGCCTCACAAATCCCTGAAAAGTTTAACTTCCTGGCAATCTTGTCCTCAGGCCTCCCCAGTTACTTTTCTGTACATATTAACTCACGATGAGAGATACCATACCAGCATACTATCTCTTTTCAAATACTACAGGTTTTATTGGTGAAGTCTCAATAAAATATGGGATTATTATATGGCAGGTACAGTAACAAAACAAACTTTAAGTACAATTAATATAAGTTATATACTGTAAATTATAATTTATCTTTTCACAAAAAGAACAATCCTATCAGTGTCATCATCTTCAAGTAAAAAAGTACAAGTTGAGTGTACTGTCATTGGTAAAATTAAAGAAAAGCACAGAAATCAGAACACTAGGAAAGAAGATTTGGAGGAGAGAGAATGGAGGGACAAGCTTAAAATTACGAGTATTTCAGAGTGAAAAAATATAGAAATATACAAAATAATTAATGACATCACAGAAGAAAACTTTCCTGAGCTAAGGAAATATTTTGCTCTCTAGATTAAAAAGTATTAATAAGTTTAAAACAAATTATTTAATCAATCTACTTTTTTGTAAAAGTAGACGTACCTAGCTAGGCTCAATCTCTGAAGATTTTGATTATTTGATAAACGTATTTTTTAAATGCTTCATAAGTGATTCTGATATGTATCCTTAGGTTGACAATGATTCTTCTAAGTGTACTTGATATAGAGAAAAATAAGCACATATCTAGATAGTTTCTAAAAAAAAGTGAAAGAAGTAGGAGAAGGAGGAAGAGGAGGAAAGGAAGAAGAGAAAGGCAGTTGATGTTTTAAAATCAGGAAGAGTAAGTGAGAATTGTTTAAATGAGTTAGATACTTACCTATTTTAATATGAGGTTTATAGATACTGTACAAAATTAATAAATCAAGAAATAGGAATACTATCATATCATTTAGAGAAAAAGAATCACTGAAAAACAGTTACAACTTACAAGTAGCTCCCTCTACAAGCTAAGACTTTTGGTGTGAAGAAGGGTAGGCAAATATTTTAAGACTGTATATAACAGTTTTATTATTCCCATGCATTATTTTCAAATACAATGTTAAAAATTAAAATGCAAATTAAAAAATAAAATAAAATAATAATATATACGTTTGTATTTATAATTAGCTACTAACATTTATTGAACATTTTTTCTTTCCAGGTTACAACTCTACTAAACAGTTTAACTGTATTACCTAGTTAGATATTGAAAAAAACCCTAGATAGTAAGTAAAATTATGCCCATTTTCTGTAGGAATAAACTGAGGCTTAATGAAGTTAAGTAATTTGCCTTAGGTCACAGAATTAAAAATTCCTTCTAGAGTTAATGTAAATATTAATGGTCATGATAACTGTACATAATTATCAAGAACCTCTTTCATATCAACATATTTATCATCTTTTAATAGTATTTTGAGAAAATAAAATTTTGCTTCAATTTTACCCTTTCAGAAATTATATGCTGACTGCTAGTCTTCATTTTATTCAGATTAGGCTAATTTTCTTAGCAGTAGCAACACAGTAATGAACATATTAGAGAAGGTATCACTTTTACATTTCTTCAGAGAGTCTCAAGTTTACAACATCATTATTGAGAGACTGTCAAATATCACAAAACAGCTTTCCTGTGGAAAAACAAAATTCCAGTGACTTTGCTTTCTTGGTTTTTTAGTGCAAAGAGCTTAGCTCCTTACTACTTCACTGCTTGTCTTTTCCATTCCTCATCTTCAAAAAAAATTTATTAACCTCTGAGATTCAATATGGAGAAATATAGAAACCTGATTCTTCAAGAGGAACAAAATATAACACTAAAAATAGCATATAATGAACCGAATTGTGGAGAAAATGTCTGTCCAAACATTCCTCTAGAATAGGGATTGGCAAACTGTGACCCACTGGCCAAATCCAGCCCCATTGCCTGTTTTTGTTTTGTACGTCCCACCATCTGTATCTGGTTTTCACATTTTCAAATGGTTGAGGGAAAAAGCTGAAGGAAGAATATTATTTTGTGACATGTGAAAATTGTGTGAGATATAAATTTCAATGTCCATAAATAAGGGTTTGTTGAAGTAGGGTCACACTCCTATGTATTGACTGCCCTCATGCTACAACAGCAGAGTAATAGTTGCCATAGAGACTAGATGGCCCTCAGAGCCTACAGTATTTACTATCCGGACCTTTGAAGAAAAAATTACCATCCCCTGCTCTAGGACAGCAAAAACTTTCTAAGCGCCAGTATTAGCTATTATTAATGGGAAATAAACACTGTCCAGTTGTAGAGCTCTTAATGAATCCTCACCACTTCCAGGCAAATAACTAACCAGAGGTTACAAGGCAAATGTAATGTACTCAGGCATGTGTGTGAATTCACACAGAATATTAAAAGGACAAATGTAGTAAGCAAATAGTTCATTTTTATTTTGCTAATATTGAGATAAATTATGTATAAACCTCAAGTTTGTTGGGAACACCAGCTCCCATAGTTTCATTATTTTCAATAAGGAGACAATTGGTTCTGTAGGAAGAAAAGCATATCCTGCTACAGCTGTATCAACAGAATATTCTTTTCTTTTGGAATGTAGTTGACGTTGTATGTCAAGTTTGACATACCTGGTCAATGATGCAAAATATGACCTCCATTGCCCATGAGCATAAGTTTGGAAGACTTCCCCCGAATGAGTTTTATTTATTTATTTTGTTTTATTTTATTTTTTGGAGGAAGTGGGATGGAGGGTATAATTATGTCCTTATTTTATGATTCTATAATTTATTTAGTTCATTTAATTTATAATTCTATAAAGTATTTGATTAAGCACAAAAGTATTCAATCTCCTACAACATATTTTCCTTATATAGAATTTTATAAATACCACAGATTTGTAATTCAAAGTAAGTACTAATTACTTTTTACTATTACCCCATAGCCAATGTGAGGGGAAGTATCTGGGAATTATTTGCCATTGAACTAAGAATATTCCTCTAGCATCCACCTATTCAAATAAACACTGTTTTGGCTTTTGGCATTCATAAATTCTCTTAGTGAACAATAAACAACAGCAACAATAATAAAATTTCCATGTTTCTTTCACATGTGCTCTTATATAGTTCCATCTAAATCTCCCAAACTCCAGGTCTAGAAACGCTTACCAGCAATAAAATAATTTTCAATTGGCTAATCTAATATTCTTAGTCTATACTAGTATCAAAAAACAGAATTTAGTTGAGTAAATTTCAAGATCAAATTGGCTTTATTCAACAATTCATGAATTGGGTAGCATCCCATCAAGCAAACTGAGGTGAGATCCAATGAGGAAGACTTTAATAAGCAGAAGGGGGCAGGACCAGGTAAGCCCCATTTTCGAGAGGAACAAGAGGATCTGTCAGGCAGGTTACCTCACTATTTTTGACCAGGAAATTTCAGATTGACTCGTTTAAGAGAATATTCCTGGGAGAGGTTGAAACCCCAATTACATTAGGTATCAAGTCTTGATTTGCTGAGGGAGGTTTAGCACAACTGACTGCATTTTGGGCTTTCTCTTTCTTTCTTTCTTTCTTTCTTTCTTTCTTTCTTTCTTTCTTTCTTTCTTTCTTTCTTTCTCTTTCTTTTCTTTCTTTCTTTTCTTTCTTTCTTTCTTTCTTTCTTTCTTTCTTTCTTTCTTTCTTTCTTTCTTTCTTTCTTTCTTTCTTTCTCTTTCTCTTTAACACTAGCAAACATCTTAATTGTCATTTTAAGTTGTTATAGTAAAAACCTACTAAGTGTTGAAGGCTTCTTTATTATAAAGTTATATAAAATTAGCCTATAGTACATGGACGAGAAGACAAACTACCCTGTCTGACTTCTAGAAGAATTAAAATTTATATGCATATATAATTGGAGGCTGATATGCACCTGTCTACATAAATAATCGCTGCTTTATTTACAGTCACTGTGAAGAGGTACTAAGACTGAGGCATTCAGAAAGTCACATGCTCTATGCAAGCATTAACAAACTAAAGAGCAAATTTAATTTTATCCATAGTTCCTGGAAAGAACAATGACATCACATTACTGTAGGAATTACATTAATAATACATAAATCATTACTGTAGGAATTACAATATTTTCCTAGTAGATCTAAACCACAGGACAATGGATGAAACACATTTTACATGATCTTTCACATCTTTGGCCTATTGAAAGTGTTCAAGGTTGTTCATGCTTATCCTGAGAGTCGGGAGTCCATTGTGAGATATCATATAAATCCTTTCCTTGTTGAAATGATGTAGTTTTATGTGATAAGTGTACTTTTAAGAAAAAAGGTGAGTAATGATCCTTCAAGGGACACCAAACTTCCCACTAAGTCCTCTAACCATAGAAGGACTCTAAACAGGTGATTTCTTCCTAGACTTCCTCTTTGTCTCCACAGGGAACTTCACTAAGATACATCCAATTCTACTTGCCATCCATTTCTTCTTCTTTTGTTTTTTTGTTTGTTTGTTTTCTAGTTTTGTGTCACAAATGCATCATCAAAAATAGGCTGCTCATTAGAGGAACATCTCCAAGTTGTTGCCAACATACATAGATATTTAAAGACATTATTAGTGTATTTTTTTTAAAAACAAAAGGTTAAAAAAATAAATGTCTGGAGTCTAAAAGAGTCTTCACAACCCTCAATTCTTTCCAGTTACTTTGAATGAAAGGCTTTGCAAATTAAGTTCTGATGATTCATCACCTTAAATTATTGTTAAGAAAAATTAGTGCAAAGAATATTAGAAGTGTTTTCAATACATTGCACTAAAAAAAGTGTCAGTATTTCTCTTTTCTCTGACTTCATGTGTTCAAGAGAATCACAGGGATGGGACATTGGAAGCAGTTGTTTGGATGCATATGGCAAATCTCCCATCTCCCAGTTTATGATGGATGTCAGTAAAGTTTGTGGCTGGATAACAGTGGTCCTACATCAAGGAGATTTATGGGGAGGATGCATTTAGTATTATTCATGAGCCACTTAACAAGCTTCAGCCAAGGATACAATATAGCCTTTGTTTATAGTCCCAGGAGGTCTTTAGGAGGCCTTTGAAAATTGAAGAAATTTTTTGATAAATGGTAGAGGATCTTGAGGTGGGCCTGAAAGCTGTAAGTGCATTTTCCTGTTAACTTGAAGAGTCCTACATTTCATCCTAACTTCTCTGTTTCCTCAATAAAAAATTATCAGATATTCTGCTGGTATTTTATTTTGCTATTGTTCTGCTACATTAAATAACCAAGAGGGACACATTTTGTAGAAAAATGTTCATTTCACTCTCTATTACAGGAAGTTGGAGCATCTTAACAGGCTATCCAGACTATTTGAACAGAAATGAAGCAACATATGTTTGAAACTGTCTTTTATATTATATTCTTTATGTTTATGACCCACATTCTTCTCAATGAATCATTATTTATGGCAACTTATGTGTATAATAGTTTCGACTTAACCAAGAACTTCAGTTCCGCCGCTCACTAAAAGACCTGGGAATCAGACAATTGCATTGGTGTGGCTGGGCTGAATTAAATTAGCAAAACAATTCCACCAGTCTCATTAGTGTGAGAAAGAGTAGGGAGATACCTGATAGAATTGTTAACTAAGGGCAAGAATTGATCTCTTTAGACAAGAATTTTAAAAAATATTTTGGAAAATCGCCGGTTTTCTGAGCAATTTGCAAGCAAAAAAAGGACCTCCAGAATGTGGCCATATTAGTAAGCAAAAAATAAAAGCATTTTTGTTTTGATGAAAGCAGAGACCATGACAATGATTTCACCTTACATAATTCTTAAAAATGCTTCAGAAGCATGTTTATTCAATTCACTTGATGGCCACTTTGCATGAGGTCTGGAATTGGAGTGTGCCTCAGATTACTGTTTGAGGTTTAAGAAATAGCTATTACTGTTGGAGAGGGAAACCTCATCGGAACGGCGTGGTTTATAGGCTTTATTTTACATCTGATGCTTTTTATGCAGAGAGTTTTATGCCACGCAAAATGCGTTGCCCTCAAGCCCATCCTTCTCTCCAATTTCAATTATGGAGCTCCTCCCAAACCACAAAAGGTAGGGCCTCAGACTTCTCATCCACTACAGTGTCCAATACGATTCGCAGCCCACAGAATCATCTGGCTCAAGTTCACAATTTTTTAGATGCAGACGTGGACAAGTTACTTGCAAGGCATTATACCACCTGTGAGGTGAAAGAAAATATGTTTGTAAGAGTTTCTTAATCTATCTCTTATCAAATCCCAGAGATGTTTGATGATGGTTTAAGTAACCTCTGAGAGAGTCAGCAAAACTACTTAATCGATGTACCTGGAGAGATACACTTTGTTGAGAAGACATATCATCTCCTAACTGCTTGGAATTTAAACCAAGTTTAGAGTACAGCCATATTAAAGTCTAAGAAATTTAAATATACTGTGGCTGTTGGAAAAAAAAAATGTGAAGCCGTCATAAACAATCTACTGGCTAGATACTGAAAAATACACCACTTTTAATAATTCAACACACAAAGAAACACGCTCAAATAATTTGAAGGTTAACACATAAAAGCTGGGACAGAGAGAGGAGGGAAAAGGAAGGCTCACTCAAAAATTCTATTAATCCTCACTAATGTTCTGTTTTGCCTCCCCTAGGCACTAATTCTTCGGGAGAATGCCAAAATGCTAGATGAGATTACCTTGAGTTTCCTGAGCAGAGAGCTCCTTTTAATAGTATGATACAGCAATGCTGATGTTCTAAAGGCTAGCAAGTAAACAGGGGCTAATGCTTGCAAAGCGCCAAGTTAATCTGGAGTTCACGAAAGGTATTTTGTTTACACCTCAAATAAACTCGGTCACTGGTCAAATAATTATCATGGTCTTTCTTAATTGTTGACATCAATTACCATGAGTACATGAGGCTGGGCATTTTGCTGGGGCCAGCATTTTAAAATTGAGGGCCATCTCTAGGAACACATTTGTTTATTGACTCCTGTGGCCCGTGGCAGCCAGCTGAGCTTGGGCAGGGAAAATGGTGCATTTCTTCACTTTAGTTACCGGCGTTTTTAACATCCTGCTAATTCAGATCTTCCAACTAATAACCTATAGTGTGCAAGGCAAGCGTGCTTAAAAGCAAAGGTACTGACAGTTTGCAGATAAAGGGAGCAAATGTCTTTTAAAAATCTCTACAAGTGCTTATCTAATTCTGTCAAGGCAGTGATTAGAACAGGCAAATATGATAGGGTTCACTGATAAAGATGAGGTGAGTGCCTGTCCACAGAAGCCCCAGCATGAAGATCTGGGCCTGGTATTCTGTCTATTTCCAAAGTTAAACTTATCCCTATAATCACTTCTCTGGCAGAATTAGAGATCATCTCAGGAGGTGAAAGCAGTTGGCTTTCTCTGCAAAGTTTTATCTCCTAAGATAAAGTGACTTAGTTTCCAAAGAAACTAAGAAACAAGTGACTTAGTTTCCAAATTTAAAGTTGATATTGGAAGTAAAATTCTTTGTCCTGACATGAATATCACAGAGTATTAGTTCCGAGATCTTGAAAACGTTGTAGGTTTTCAGATTGAAATTCGTGCAGAAACATACTGGGACATAGATTCCTGATGTGAATTCCCACTTATCATCCGGCTCCACTTTCTGGAAGGACCTATCAAGTTCGGAGGCTGTGCTCAACCTTCAGGAGCAGGCTGCAGACAGGTCGCTGAGCGAATTTTGGGCGGAAGCTGTGGAGAACGGAAGCAAAGACGGGAGAGCAGAGCAATAATTCTGTCCAACTGAGGCAGCATCAAATGTCATCAGATGACAAAACTTTAACCTCCGCAGTCTATTCCCCTTTATTCTTTCCTTCATTCGGTGTTCATTTGAGAGCTATGACTACTGCGCACTAAAAACACGGCAACTCGAGGATTCTCTAAAAAGAAACTCTTGGCTCCTGCCTTCGAGGAGCATATGTGGGAGACACCTGCATGCAGACGGTTCTAGTAACAATTCAACGCTTACCAGGTTCCCTACTTGACATAAATTCACAATTTAACCCATTTATCAAGACTGTCATTTAGGTCCTATTCGGATCTCCATCTTACATGTGAAGAGAGAGAGCAGAGAGAGAGAGGTTAAGGAATTTGGGCCCACAGAGCTGGTAAATGAGAGAGCCAGATTTCAGACCAGAAGGCGTGAAGTCACGTTCTCACCCTTCCTACCACCCTGCCACTTACTTAACCCACGGTGGAAAGACGAGAGAGTAAGGGATACAGGTGGGCGAGGGGGAGGGAGCGCTGGTAGAGAAGGCGCGAAGAGCATTTGGCTGGATGTGATCAAGGAATCATTACAGAGGGAAACAAGGACAGGAACTGAAACTTTAAATTTGGCTGACTGCTCCTGGAAATAAACAAAGAGGCCTTGTACCAGTTTTGAAAAGACATATAATTTTTTTTTCATTATTTCCCTCTCCTCGGACGTACATACTGCGTCAACCCGTCCCTTTGCATCAGTTGTTTAGCAACCTGAAAATCTGCAGTGTAGCTCTCGGCATCAAAGGCTATCCTGTAATCATAATTTAGTTTATCTGGAAAGTGTGACTGCACCCTCAAAAGTTAGACATTACTTCTCCATAGCCATGGCTATTTTGGAGGCTAAACACTTCGATGAAACGGGAACAACCTGCTTTGCCCTTAGTTATCTAAACTTAAATGAAATTTCCTAAAAAGAGTTGTTTCTACTCATTCTTTTTTTTTACTTCTCTGCAATTTGGTCAAAATCACCTCAATAGTCCCATAGTTGTGATTCGCACTTCAACGGTTAGGAAATCTGAACTCTTTCTGCTCTGAAAAGCGAGGAAGCACAGAAAATGGAAGGAAAGGATGCACTTGGTCCAAAGTAGATTCCTATCAAATTCCATGCAGACTGAGTACAGGGATGCTATTTGATAGAATGCACTATCTGAAGTAACAACTTCCCGTTGAAGGCATTTTACACTCATGGTCACAAATATGGCCTCTCATCCTTGCCTGCCTTCCTTCACAACAAATTTCCATGTTAACTAGAAG
Source organism: Procyon lotor (assembly GCA_028646535.1). Taxonomy (NCBI): domain Eukaryota; kingdom Metazoa; phylum Chordata; class Mammalia; order Carnivora; family Procyonidae; genus Procyon; species Procyon lotor. Next base: position 85,798,971 of record CM053603.1, on the reverse strand, counting down.
CCGACTGTTTTGAGAGATGCTATGGTGAATTGTAGGATGGTATGAAAGTCGTGGAGCTGATATACTGTGAGGGGAGCAGCTTAACAGCAGCTTTAACTGATAATTCGTAGTTTTCTGCAGGCTCATTAGCGCGAACAGTGCGGAATTGGTGAAACACTGTCCTAATCAGTACAGTTGTAGGTTAGGCATTAGACGTTAGGGTTTCCAGAAATTGGACCCCTGATAGCTCTTAGAACGAGAGCCTATGTCTTATTTCACTGTCCTAAACAACTGGAAAAAATAATACCCACAGCGTGTCTAATTTCACTGTCTTGTAAGTATTTGGGGAGGGGTGGTTCTCTTAAAATCACTTTTGGATTTTCATTAACATGTCTCATAATCTCTTGAGAAATTTCTAGCAAAGCAGCCAGTGAAAATGTGATAATTACAAGGTTTGGATTTTAATGAAGTATGTTTTTGTGTGCTTTTTATTCAGGTGCCTACTAGGTCACAAGGATAACGTTCATAATTTATGTTCTACTTTTTCAGATTTCAATAAACATTGTCTTAGACACCTAAATGCTATTTGCTAGGACATGATTGTCATTTCCCACTATTCGTGGACTAAGTGGAATTTCAGAACTCAATCCCAGTCATCACCTAATAGGACCTTAGAATAATGAACATAACGTAAAAATCAACCAACTATTCTGCCATACACGAAGTGTGAAAGTTTAAGTATTCTGGTGACAGCCTTTAAGAAGAATAGAAAGTGGCACACCATTAATCAAGTCACTTGATACGTTGTAAAAAGTGGAATTGGTGGAAAGCACAGATATTTCCACTGTATTCTCAAGACAGTAATGTCTGCAGGTATTCTTCTGAAGCCTTCGTGCTGAGGACCCTTTTGTCCAAAGCATTTTAAGAAGGTCTCCTGTGAGCCCTTTTCATTAATCACCAGCATAGTCTACAGAGGAGTTTCCCAAAAGGGGTGGAGGAGACTCTTGTGTTGAGAGACCTTCAGAAACAGATGACAAGAGCACCCCGGCCCCGAGACGGGGTCATGTAGAGTGGAAATATGAGCTCCTAACCCTTGACCCCTTTGCCTCTTTATTTTGATTCCTTGAACAATGCACAGTTGGCAGGCACAAGCAGTGGCCAGTCCTTCTTTCTTTTGTTAGGCTTGGGAAAAACTCAGGGCAGCTCACTGTGACTCCCACCTAAGGGCTTGCCTGGTTTTTAATTAGAAAGAATTACAACTCGCACCATATTTTTTCAAATCATGGCTTTTAAAATGACCCAAGCAATAACACATTTTTCAAATTTCCACAGTCAGATGAACTTGTTGCAAAGCACCGTTATTTTGTGAATGAGATTTTTTTTGGGGGGTGGCTCTGCTTGCATATTTAAACCAAAACCATTTTGTCTCTTAGAGTTAATAATGTCTTCTCGGAGAGGTTTCACAAATGTTAGTAGACCCAGATCACAGAAGGATGTTAAGAAAAAGTACCACAGCTCTAGAGGAACAGGATTAACATTATCTATATGTGTTCTTACGGTCTTGTAGAAGTATCAGCCAAAATTATGACCCCGTAGCAAAAATGATAAACACGGCTTTTTCCAAAAACACACCTTAATCTAATTTAATGCTAAAATAATCTGGTCCCTTTACATTTGATAGATTCTGAGATTCGAAAAGCTTGTGTATTTGTGGCCCTGATGATCAAGGAAGTTGCCATGGTCTTTTGTCCAAAGAAAATAAAAAAATGTAACATACAAAGAAGCTGCGGAGTAAATGTCACATGACTTTGGTTCCAACAATTCAAAGAATAAGTGGGGAGTTAATAGTCAACTAACATTCTGGTACATAGTACCAGGAAAAAAAAAGATCCTGCTTTTCTATTTTCCCTAGAGACATACTTGTGCCTACATTCCCTTTCTCTTTTTTATTTTCCTCTATCACTTCCTCCTGCTTCCATGCAAACAAAACTATTGAACTCAAGTTACCATTGTCAGTTAGAAATTGTTTCACTGGTGAGTATTTACATCCTAGGATCTAGCTGAACTTTTAAAAAAGTTACTTGGGCTTCTTACGGAGCTGGTGCTAGCAAATCTAGCGTCTCGTGCAGCCGTGGTAGTTCTGTTTGTGCAATTTCAGCCCAGGTTCAAACACAAACACCGAAGTTGAGTATTTTAATTATGAGGTTGAGATTTTAACAGTTCCCTTAGCATTTAATGAGGCTTTAAAGTAGACCTCACCATTGGTGTTGTTTGTTTCTTAGGCTACTCCACAGATGCTCAATCATTACCTCCTCCATCAGGTCTATAACCAAAAAATAAATTAAATGTGATACTCTTCTTCTCTTTGGAATGCATGATTTCCGCCTGGGCACCCTGGAAGAATGCATCAGGCAATTACTCATTCATTGAAAATAAACTATGTCTATCAAAATATTTTAAAATGAGCTGTGCTATTTTTCACCTAAATTAGATACTAAAAAAAAAAAAAGTGCAAAGAAGCAGGTTTGGGGAAGAAGATTATGGAGTTTAAGATGAAACATCCAAATGTCACACTTCTGAAGGCAGTTAGACATGTAGGCTTGAAAGTGGAGCCAATATCAGGAGAATGGACATGCTCACAAGGGAGATATTTTAGAGGGAAAAAAGACACGCTAGGACACATTATTGCAATTCATATCCCTATGTTTTTTTTGAGATATCACAATACTAACGATTAATCATTGCTTTTTCCAGATTTGAAAACATACTGTAACTTTAAAATATTTTCTCTATATGAATATGCTGCCTCCCTTTTTATAATCTAATAGATTTCATAAAGTGATTTTTCTTAAGGAAACCTAAAAGATATCATAATACCATTTGAATTTTTTTTTTAAAGATTTTATTTATTTATTTGAGAGAGAGAAAGTGAGAGGATGAGAGGAGCGAAGGTCAGAGAGAGAAGCAGACTCCCCGTGGAGCTGGGAGCCCGATGTGGGACTCGATCCCGGGACTCCAGGATCATGACCTGGGCCGAAGGCAGCTGCTTAACCAACTGAGCCACCCAGGTGCCCTACCATTTGAATTTTTAAAAAGATCCATTTTCCAGTTAATTAAGTTGAATTCCACATTGCCTCCTTTCCTCCCTGTGTTTTTCATCCTTGCTCCTACTTTTCATTAGCTCCCTCCCTTCTTGATCATTACCTCCTTTCCACTTGTCTTCAACTCTTGCCCTCCCTCTCACTGGTCAAACACCCATCCCCACTTAAAAATGTTCACACATCTCCAATTTAAAATCAAACAAGAAAAGCACAATTCCTTCACTCATTCCACCTTTAGCATATTTCCTTTAACAGGCAAAATTCTAGAATTTGGTGTTTATATTTCCACACCCCATTTCATTTGCACCCATGACAAGAAGGCTTCTATCTCAACAAAACCGCGGAAATGGGCTTCGCTAGCAACTCCCTGCTGCTAAATCTGATCTGAATCCCTAACCTCACTCACCTCTGTAGCATTTGACACTGTGGACAACTTCCTTCTCTCTGGATTCCTCCGACAGACAGCAACAGCCTCCCGAGCTTCCTTGCCCTCCTTTCAAAAACTGTGTATCTTGAAATCATTCTGAACAAACAAAAGTTGCAAAAATTGTACAAATAATTCTCTTTGCCCAGATTCACCTATTTGTAATATTTTGCTACTTTTGTGCTCTCTTTCTTCTCAATAGATGATGGATAGATAATTATATGCTAAGTTTTTTCCTGTAAGTTACATACTTCATTTTTCTTTACCCTATGTCACTTCTGGGTGTATTTCCTAAGAACAGAGGTATCCTCTGACATATCCACAGTACAATGATCAAATTCAAGAAACTAAATGTTGATATAAAAGTGTTACCTAATACAGTCCATTTTCTTAATGTATTCTATAGCTTCTTTTTTGGTACAGGCTCTTGTAAAGAATTGCACAATGTGTTTATATGCTTCTGTTAGTCTATTTAATATGGACAAGTTCCTCAAACTTTCTTTGAATTTTAGGCCATTGACATTTTTTGAACATAAGCTAATTGCTTTATAGAATACTTTTCAGTTTGCGAGAGTTCTCTGGTGTTTCCTCAATATTCAATTCAGCTTTTAAACATTTTGGGCTGGAATGCTGCATAAGGAAAGTTATATGCTTTTCAGAATATCAAAGCTGGTGGAGCATAATATCCATTTGCCCCTTATGAGTGTTATAAATTGGGATCACTTGGTTAAAGTTTTGTCCAGTGTCTCCACTGTATGTTTATTATTTGTCCCTTTGTAATTACAGTGGAGTGCCATTATTCAAAATGGCTCTATGTTCTGCAGACTTTCTGTGAACACTGAGTTAGGAAGTACTGAGCATTGCTTCAAAAAAAAATGTAGGGTTAAGTTTCTGAGACTCACTAGTCACATTTTTATCAACCAATCAATATATAACTTTGTTTTGCGTGGGTTTTCATTTGTTTAAAGACACTTTATTTAATATATGTTGTCAACTCATTAACATTAATTAAACCCACGGACAGCAACATTGTAATTCATGCTGGAAGAAGATTGTCTAACACAGTATTCTCTCCATAAGGCACACCAGAATATTCTCACCCTTAGGAACATGGGAAAGGACTTTACCAATACACTTTGGAGACAAATTAAACAACAAAATAACCAATAAAAACACGAAAATGCAAACACCTGACATTACACCTTGAAAAATACTCTGGTTTACAGAATGACAGCTGAAATAAGAAGGCAGAGTGTTGCCTTGTTCAGCCTCAGCTGAGCATGCGCACATTTAACGGCCCCGATTTTTCACCCTTCTTTGTATATCTATGAATAATGACAGAAAATGCCTTGAGTACTGAACTTGAGGTTACCAACGAATTTTAAGGAGCAGCTGAATTCACAAATGTGGAATTTATGAATAATGAAGATGAACTATATAGTAATGTGTGGAAAGATACTTAATATTATGTAAATATTCTGAACCTCATTTAACCTTCACCTTCACCCCTGATTCTTTCGTGAATCAATTTTTACGATTATGATGACACAATGGTGATTCCATCATTCTTTCTGTATTTATTAGCCCGCATGTCACTGTAAGGGAAAAATTTCCCTCTTCTTTATCTATTACCTATCTATCTATCTGCCTTTCATTATTTTCTGTAGAGACCTATGGAATCAAATTTTGTTTAATGAGTTCTAGTATATTACTATTATTCGGGCCTATGGGAGTCCCTTCATGTTGGCTCCTGGATCCTTGTTACATTTCTACATCGTCTTTTCAGTACTTATTTCTGGTACCACCAATATTTCAGGCTTATCTTGAATCTTCCCTTCCCTCCTTGTCACAGAAGTAGCTATCTTCTCAAGGGAAACTGTGGTTTATTTCTGTGGGGAATGTTCAGTGGAAAACACTTCCTCCTCTCTTCGTCCCCTTGATGTCTTCTCTAAGTCTCTTTCTAGAGTGGTCTTCTGCTACCCCTTACGTGCAGGGGTCGTTTTGTTTCTGTTCTTGACCTTTTCTCTTTGCATCTAAATATTTGAATCACTTCCTTGGTTTCATTTCTCTCTTGAGTATCAGAGCTTCCCACCCAACTTCAAATAACTCCTGCTGCACGAGTTAAGTTTGCAATTAGTATAGTTAATTCCTAAAATCATAGATAATCAATGAGCACTTTTATGACAGTGGGATAGGGATTAAGTCAACCCAAATTGTGTTTTATTCTGTGCATATTCTACTTGGATAGGTTTTCTCTAGCCTTACGTATATCTAACTAATTGTGTGGTAATTCATCATGTCAGAATGGGTTCCTATTGTGGTCTTTTTCTTAGTTTTAGAATTATTTTTACTAGAAAATTTTAAAAAATCAACAAATAAGATGGTAAAATAAGGACAGGACAGCAAATTAAATTCAAATTTCAGGTAAAGAATGAGTAATTTTTTAGGAAACCACATCCCAAATAAGTTTTAAAGTTCCATGATTTATCTGAAACTCAAATTTAACTGGGTGTCCTATATTTTCATTGTTAAACCTGATAGCCCCGTCAACAGATTACATAATTAATAGGATATAACATTTAATAAGAAATAACATATGAAGTGGTATAAAGCACTCTCATATTGTCTTGAAGTAAAAGTAAAATTGTGTTGGAAACTTATGAACTGCTATTACAGAGAAGAATGAGGAAAAAAAAGATCCCATTTTCCTGACTGACATAATTTGGACATTTCATGAGGATCCTCTGAATTATAATTTAATTTAGATTCAAAATGTTTAAAAATATATATATATATTTAAAATTATACATACAAGCTATATATATACAAATACATTTAAGCACTGTTCATCACTGTGATGATATAGCAACATGCTGTAGCAATGTTTCTCCTTCTCAATGGTGAGTGTAGTGGGTTATGCCACATGATATAAAACAGAACATGATTTGTGGAGGATACAAAGAACTGAGTGCTGGATGACCTCAAGTTAGCACCAATGCTCCAAGTCAGCACTTACCACGAAGATTTTTGCTTCCCAAGTATACAAAAATATCTGGACAGAGCAGAAAACTATGTTGTTAAATAGCGAAACCACACTGAAAGACAAAACAATGGAAAATACAAAAAGTGGATGTAATTTAATTCCTTTAATATATGACCCTCGATTCTAGCATGCGAATTTTTGTAGTAAACATAAAAGTGGCTGTACTCACTGGTATGGATTAATAGTGTTATACCACAATCAATTCATTTGTTTTACTATGAAAGTAGAGAGAAATAAACAATTGGTTCAAATGTGTCTAAGATTTTAATGGTCATACCAGAATTGAGAACTTCAGTACAATCTCATCAAAGTCTGCTTTTTATTGGAATGTATTTGAGTTGAGTTAAAAAGAACAGATTTTAATGTTAAAGGTGTCAATTTCAGTGACCAATTTAAATGGGAAATATTCTAAGTTTTTAGTTCACTGAGCATAGGATATATTCATTTTCTCTTAATAAGTTGACTAGACATTGCAAGTTTGAATGGCTTGTACTTGAGTAATGGGTAGAAAGTTTAAGAATCCTAATACAATATGATATTCAATTACAGTTTTAACAGAGAATAAAGAAAAATAGTAAAAAAGTACAGAAAAAATTCTAGGGATATGACTCAATATATATTGATTATGGATAGCAATTTGTTGGGATGAAGATTCTTTATTGACTAATAAAAGTTAATTTTTATCCTATAAGAAGTGTACCTTGTTAATCATCAGCTAGCATCTACTGCATGCATGAGTAAGAACTGTATTCCTATTGTGGACACAAAGGCATGATGTTGATCCCAAAAAGACTAGGACTATGGAATGGAAGCTGCATGCTGTGTTGGTAAATGGGGTAGAGATTTGGTAAATATTTCCACTCAATAAACCCTGAATTTATATATGAATTTTGGTATTTAAAAAGATGTGCGTAGATTTCCTCTTTCAGGATATTTCTTGGCACAGGACTAGCCTACAGCAAGTGGAAAGGAAAGTGGTAAGTAGAGTTTGCTCCTCGATTTTTTTTTTATTAAATGATAAATGAAGAGTTGAGCCTTTTTATGTAGAGGAGACATGCCTGACAATTCTGAAGAAGATTAATAGAAATCTGGATTCCATAAATCATTAAAATGCTTTCCAGTTTAAGAGATTGTGACACGTGGCAACAATATAGATCTAGCAATGGGGAATCTTACTCATGTAGTGCTTTCTCTAGGATTTCACCCTTTAGTTCACACTTTCCATAACAAAGTTCTTTATGGGGAATTACTACTATTTAATGGGCATAAAGTTTCAATTAAGCAATATGAATAAGCTTTAGAGAGCTGCTATATAACATTGTACACATAGTCAACCGTAATGTTCTGTGCACTTAAAATTTGTTAAGAGGGTATTTAACATAATCCTAGCCATAACAATCAAACAACAAAAAGAAATAAAAGACATCCAACATGGTAAGGAAGAAGCAAAATTTTCACTAATTTCAGATGACTTGATACTCTATATAGAAAATGCAAAAGGGGTGCCTGGGTGGCTCAGAGGGTTAAAGCCTCTGCCTTCTGCTCGGGTCATGATCTCAGGGTCCTGAGATCGAGCCCCGCATTGGGCTCTCTGCTCAGCAGGGAGCCTGCTTCCCCTTCTCTCTCTGCCTGCCTCTCTGCCTACTTGTGATCTCTCTCTGTGTGTCAAATAAATGAAATCTTTAAAAAAATGAATGAAATCTTGCCATTTGCAACAACATGGATGGAGCTAGAGGGTATTATGCTAAGTGAAGTAAGTCAGACAGAGAAAGACAAATACCATATGATTTCACTTATATGTAGAATTTAAGAAATAAAACAAGCGAGCAAAGGAACAAAAAAGGATAGAGAGAGGCAAACCAAGAAAACAAACTCTTAACTGTGAGAACAAACTGATGATTACTAGAAGGGAGGGGGGAGTCAGGGGATGGATAAACAGGTGATGGGGATTAAGGAGGGCACTTGTTTTGATGAGCACTGGGTGTTGTATAGCAGTGTTTGAATCACTGTATTGTACACCAGAAACCAATATTACACTGTATGTTAACTAACTGGAATTCAAATAAAAACTTTAAAAAATTGTCAGGAGGGTAGATCTCATGTTGGGTTCTTACTGCAATAAAATAAAATATAAGAAAGAAGAAAATACTATAGATTAACATCATAGTTTTTTGCCGTTTGATGGCATTCAGAAAATAAATACATAAAAGAACATTTAAATAAATGCTTTGGGAAAAAAATCCAGAGATATTGGGATACAAGTTATTTTTTGTTGTTGTTGTTGATGAATTAAGTCAAATATAGTAAGGTCTAATTTCTAAGGTATTTATTCCACATAGGAGATCTAAGACTATTTTCTCCTTTACCCAATCTCAGTAAGCACTAGGGGCATGCTGTAAAATTAGAATGGGTTGTCTGGAGCTATCACATTCACAATTGTATCTTTTTCCACAAGAGCCTGATGTGTCTCTTAGCTGATGTGACTTCCATCTGCACAGAAAAAAAGAATCCTGTTTTGTCAGAATCCAGTTAATAAGAGTATTTGGCAAATCTCTTTTAAACATGTTCTAAGACATGGGATCAGTATCTCCATACAGCTGCAAGTAAATTAATTTCAATGTTTAATAAAATATGCTTTCCGTTTTCATTTTAATTTTCAATCCTGTGGAAATTCAAAATTTCAAACTCTAGGGAAGAAATAACTGAGGCTGTGATTCAAGTAACATTCTCAGGAAAATAAAGTTCCTTCTTTTGAGCTTAAGAAGAGTTCTTAAAATATGCTTTAGCATTTCCAGCTCAATATAGCCAAGAAGAAAATGTCTCCCAGTAGGTAAGGAAGTGACAGGTGTGTATGGATCTGGAACCGGAGTTTGGCTGCTTTCTTTCCTCATCATGGGTGATGGATCCTTTTCCGTAGTGGAAATGTACCTGATGAGAATCAGCCAGAACCTTAGAAATAGTAAGTGCACGCACATCCTTTTGATGAGATAGTGGTTTATTGTAAGAATTAAGGAAATAACAATTTAGTTTCTCAAAGTGCAACATAAATTGTAGTTGAGAAACTTTCTTAAACTTAGTTTCAGAATGTGAACAGTGACAGGAAACATGCTTAAAATACCCCCCCCCCCCGGCCAATTTTTGGCATTCTCATTATTAGAGAGGTTTTAATTGTAACCATGTGGTTCCTATTGAATCTGACAAGTCATGTAGCGATTAAAAGTTGGAATGCTTTGACAGCAGGGTGAGCATGAGGATCAGTTGCTGTGTAACTCCCCATGATGGGGAGAGCCTGGCAAATGACTAGGCTCTGGTCAGGAGGGAGTCTTCAGCATCAGTGCACAAGGCAGAGAGGACTGACAAATCTCACTAGGACAGCACCTGGGGATGGCAGATGCACTGACCACTTCCACTACTTGCTGGTCTTTTACTTGTGCTGTTTCTCTGTAAAAACAAAATGGAAATGCATTTTTCACAACCTTGGGAGGTAGATTTTATGATTGGTTCTGCAAGCCAAATGGGGAGCCTTAAATACAGTATCACATTAAAAAATATCTATATCTATATATGTACATATCTTTATATTTATGTACATATGCATGTGCTTTCTTGCAAAAAGTTAATGTATTGTTAAAGCTGTTAAATCCGTGAGCAAAATTTAAGGGTGAGAGATTCTAATTTCTGTTCATTTCTATTATTCAATGTCAAGCAATCACAAGATGATTGTTTTATCAGTTTTTTTTCCTAATTTTAGTATAAATTGAGATCTTTATTTTCATCTAATGTATATCTTTGTTAATGACATGATAATCTTTTGCTGGTGCTGACTGATTTTCAGAACCCATAGAGGACATCTTGCTAAAAACTTCAGGTTTAAAATTAATGCTATTGAAATAAGTCAATCAAAAGACAATTGCCATATGGCTTCACTCATATTCACTTCCACACTCATATGTGGAATATAAGAAACAGTGCAGAGGACCATTGGGAAAAGGAAGGAAAACTGAATGGGAAATCATCAGAGATGGAGAAAAAAGACGAGAGACTCTTAACAACAGGAAACAAACTGAGGGTTGGGTGGGAGGATGGGGTAACCGAGTGATGGGCATTAAAAAGGGCAGGTGATATGATGAGCAGTGGGTGTAATATGCAACTAATGAATCACTGAACGTTACATCAAAAATTAATGAATTACTATAAGTTGGTTAATTGAATTTAAATTTAAAAAAGAAAAAAGAAAATGACAATTGTAAGCAAAAAACCAAAAAATAATAAATAATTAAATTAAATTAAATAATTAAATTAAATTAAATTAATTCTATTTACAAAGAGAAGAAACTATGCCACAAGTCCTATCCACGTATGTGTGAAAAATGTGTTTCCATTTAGCACTCAAAGTTTTTTTCAGTAGGAGTAGTATTTCCTTAGAGTGGTTGAACCCATGGAGGACAAAGCGAAAAAACCAAAGCAAAAAGTTCAGAGAAGGACAAAATAAACTTATGAAGGAAAAAATGTAAATGTTATTTTCAATATTAACAGTGCAATTGTCAAATTTATAACCTACAGGTTTTAATATTTTAACATTAGTATAAAATATCTTTAAGTTCCATCTCATTGAAACAGCATTATAAATAAATATCATTAGTCTCTATGGACAATTTGAAAAATGATACTTTTTGTCACTTTATCAATTTTCAGAAAGGTAAGATAGTGAGTAAACAATTACCAATGGTAGCTGGTTGTGTGTGTCTGTGTATGTGTATTAGTTACTATTATGTACATATAGATATTTTTTTAATTATACTTCATTCTTTTATGTTGTTGAATAATATTCCATTGCATGGGTATGCCACATGTTGTTTAACCATTCATGTGTAGATCGTCATTCAAATGCTTTTTTGGCTGTTATTATAAATAATGCTGCTATGAATATCCATATATTAGTTATTATGTGGACTTATATTTATCTAGGATACAAAACTGGTTGTGGAATTCCTGTGTCATATAATTTTATGTTCAACATTTTGAAGAACTGCCAAGTGGTTTTCCAAAATGGCTGCCGATTTTATATTCCTACTAGCAGTGAGTTTTCCAATTTCTCTACCTCCTTGCCAATAATGCCTATTGTCTGCCATTTTTTTATTTTATTATTTTTTAAAGATTTTTTTATGTCTTTGAGAGCGCACAAGCAGGAAGAGCAGCTGAGGGAGAGGGAGAAGCAGGCTCCCCACTGAGCAGGGAGCCCAATGTGGGGCTCAATCCCAGGACCCTGGGATCATGACTGAGCCAAAAGCAGACACTTAACCAACTGAGCCACCCAGGTGCTCCTCTGCCTTCTTTATTAAAGCCACTTTCTTTGTGAGTGATATTTCTGTGGTTTTGATTTGCCTTTCTTAAATTATTAATGATGTTGAGTAGTGTGTGTGTGTGTGTGTGTGTGTGTGTGTGTGTGTGTGTGTGCTTATTACCACTTTTCATATATCTTCATTAAAGAAATGTCTATTCAAATCTTTGGCCCACTTTTATAGTTGGGTTGTCTTTTTACTGAGTTTTAAGAGTTCTTTATTCATTCCAGATACAAGTTCTTTATCAGAGGTATGACTTTCAAATATTTTCTCCCAGTCTATAGGATGTCTTTTCACTTTCTTGCTGATTTAATTTGCAACACAAAAATTTTTAATTTTGCTTGTGGTTTTTTGGTATTGAATCTAAGAAATTATTACCTAACCCAAGATCATGAAGATTCACTCCTGCATTTTCTTCTAAGAGTTTTGTAATTTTAGCTCTTACATTTAGGTAGAGAATCATTGATTTCCCTAAAGTGGGGTGCACATTGCTACAGAATTCTGTGACTTATTTTCCAGTGGACAAAGCCTGGAAATAAATGACACGCGTGCGCACACACACACACACACATACACACACGCACAGTGAATTTGAATCAATATTGATATTATTTTAAGATTATATAGGTTTTTTTTTTTTTGGTTTTTTTTTTAAAGATTTTTATTCATTTATTTGACAGAGAGAGAGAGATTACCAATAGGCAGAGAAGCAGGCAGAGAGAGGGGGAAAGCAGGCTCCCTGCTAAGCAGATAGCCCCATGCAGGGCTTGATCCCAGGGCCCTAAGATCATGACCTGAGCCCAAGGCAGAGGCTTTAACCCACTGAGCCACCCAGGCGCCCCAAGATTATATAGTTTTATATAGATTTACTTAGCTTTTATATTTTATAATTTTATAGATTTTAGATTTGGATTGCAGGATCAAAGTTTGTGCTTTTCAATATGGTTGTCATGGTCTCATGAAGACTGAGACATTTGAGCAGCCTGGAAGGAGGTGGCAAGTGTTAACCATGTGGCTGTCTGGGTGAGGAGGCTCACAGGCAGAGGGAACAGCTGGTGCCCAAGCTTTAAGGCAGTAGTGTGAGAGGGGTGCTTGAAGAAAAGCTAGAAGGCCAATGTGACTGTAACAGAATGATAGGGAAAGGAAGAGATGAGGTCATAGAAATAAGAGAGGGCAGGTTCTTTAAGGACCTTGTAAGCCATTGTAAGTACTTAGCTATTTGTGATGAGTGAAATAGAGAGACATTAAAGGTTTTGCACAGAGGAATGACAGGATCTGAGTTAAGTTTTAACAGGATCACCCTGAAATGTGTTACTAGAATGTGGGTGAGGGGAGCGGTAGAGACAGAGAGGTTAAGAGAACAATTCAGAGGTTATACAATACCCGAGAGAGAGATGGTGGTAACTCGCACCAGAGAGGAAGCTCTGGAGGAGGTGAAACACTTTGATTCTGGGTAAAGCTTAAGATAGAGGCAACAGTATTTCCTACCAAATTAAGTGTGGAGTGAGAAGGAATGAGAGGAATTAAAGATGATCTCAAAGGTTTTTGGTTTGATGAACGGGAAGAATGGAGTTGCCACAGTGAGATGGGAAAGAGTAGTGGTGGAACAGTTTTGAGGGAGAGTCTAAGGATATCAGTTGTGCACAAAGCGTAAGCCCTACTTCCGTGTTAAAATAATGCATGGCCTCTGAAATTAAAGTTCAAATTAAAATCTCCTTTAAGTTAGAAATTGCATCTGACAGCTTTCCAGTTCCCACAAAATGCCTAGTACAGGACATTACACACGGAAGGTGTAAGATGAATATTTGCTGAATGAAGTAAATACACTCAGTCCTTCCAAATTTCTCACCACAGTGTGTGTGAAATACAGGAACGTAACCTGTCTCAAATTTGTTGCTAGTACTTTGTGCTCTATTTTAAGTGGTGCAACAATTTTTGAAAAATTGGTAGGATAGCCAAACTGATATACTTATAAAAGATAATCTAAAAACAGTACCATAGAATGTGTATATAAATGTATATAATAGTTTTCAACATTCCCACTAATAGTTTTTCATTTAACATAAGCACATATAATTTATTTAAGAATACATTTCTTGTATTTAAGTAAAACCTAAATAAGCTTGAAATGTATCTAAGTTTTATTGCCATCCATTTTACACAAAATTCCATATTGTTTGTTTGCTAAATCAAAATGTACATGACTTTCGTAACTTCAAATATATGTAAAATAACATAAAGACAGCCATGTACTTATAATATCTTATTTCCATATTTCTTAACAAAATCTTATATTCATAGAATACTTCTTGGATTTCTTTCTCATACTATTCTACAACACCACAGAAGAGATGTGCATACAATTCCAATTACTTAAAAGTGAGGCTCATGCAAAAAATGGTATCGGGCATCTTTTCATTTTAATAGATGATAATTAAATTTAAGAAGAACTTGAATTCTCTAAATAAAGCTGTATCACTGCATGAGCTATAGATATGTTGCTGTGCAAAGAATTAATGTTAAAATATTTATTCCTTTATACTTTCCAAATTATAATACTTAAAGCAAAACGTTCCTTGGGGGAAAAAATTAAGAATTTAGTCTCCAGAAAGTCTGCTGCAATATTGGCTGATAAAGAAAGAGTTAAATTGAACTTTGGATATAAGTTAGTCATAACATAATCTCTTGATATATTAGTAGGTCAATAGTTCAGCCAAGAAAGGGACTCTAACTTGAGCAGACACTAATTAAAAGAATCAATTCTTATCCTACTACATACGTCCAATCATATTAACACATTTCTAGATTTCTTACTCAGTGGACTAGTCAAGATTAAAGGATTTGCTAATATGAAGGAACAGAGTATGCTTCCAAACTGACTGAGCAGATTTGTGAACAAATTAGTTCATTTAAAATTGACAGTGAAAGATTGATTTTGCACAGAATGAGTTACCTAAGGTATTCATCATTTCCTCTGCCTCTGCACACAAGACAGAGATCCGTTTCCTTCACTTTCTGATTGTAATAGGGCTGCTTACTGAGCACCTTTATTTTTTAGTCCTGATTGCAGCCTGTCATTCTTTTTAATTCAGACATATTTTAGCCTCTTAGACAGACCTTCAGAAATAACTTCCTTAAAAGCCTCAGTAAAATGACTCATTACATGTTGTTCAATTCAACTATACTATAAATTATAATATGGGGGAAGTTCTAATTGCACAAAAGATTCAATTACTCATAAGGCTATTGGACTCATTATTCAAATGCAGGGGTGAGCAGGAAATCCAGATGCAGAAACACTTTTCCAAAGTTGAAGGTCAATATTCTACAACTCCAATAAAATCTAAGGTGTTTGATATTTGCTATATATTAGTAAATATTCAATAATAAATATTTTATGAAAAAGGTTAGAAACTATATGCACACAAAAAAATGGAAACAGAAATGCTGAAATTGTTGAGGAATTCCTTTTTAAGTCTAAGAAAATAAAAGCAAAACCTTGTGGAAGAAGAAAAAAATCGAACACAACAATGACAACAAACACAATTTAGGAAACAAGAATTCAATTAGAACAGATCCAAAGAAAATGTTATGAATTCATGCTATTTTATTCACAAAGAACTAGACTTCAGATATTGGAAACAGAAATTATGGTAAGATGACATTTGTAGAGGCTAGAATTTTTAGGACTTGTTAATTAGTTAAATTTGGGATGGTGGGAGAGTGGGGAGAAATCTATGTTAACAACTGGAAGGGGGAAGAGTTGGGTAACTTGGTCCATGCCAGTGCCCACTCATTTAAATATGGTGGGGAAATTAGAGGAGAAACGATTTTGATTTTTGATATCTGGAATATCAATGGGAAGTCAAATGGAGATATCTACAAGGGATTTGGATACACAGATCTGCATTCACAAGTTATATGTAAGTGTACTATTACCTCTATTTTGCAAATGCTCAGAGAGAAGATTCAATTTTCCACAAGGTATCACAGTCAATCAACCCTGGTAGCAGATTATCTGATGTTTTAGATCAAATGTTCATTTGTCCATGATAAGAGGGAAGGGTGTGTGTGTGTGTGTGTGTGTGTGTGTGTGTGTGTGTGTTTAAAACAACACAGATGTAAGATAAGGAAATCTGATGGCCTCCTTAAAATTTCTGTAGAATCCTAAGAATATTTCATATCTACTTTTGGTTCATTTTTGGTGCATTTTAACATCAATGTCCTGCTTGATTTGTTCCATTCCTGGCTGCACGGGGAACTTGGCTCCCATCACCAAGTCAACAAACCATACCTATATCTTCACCCATATATTTTGTCTTTCCTTCTGTTATAAATATGTCATAGTAACAAAATCATCATGTTCTAGTCCAACTCCACATATATACTTGCTGCGATCCCCACTTCCCTACTCAAGAACCTCACTCCTGTAGTGGTCTCCTCTTTTTCCCAATCATTTGACTTACCTCACTATCAAATTGTTTTTCCATTAGCATAAAAATAAAATTTAATAACAACTATTCCTCTATTAATTCCCATCAAAAATAATTCCTGATAATGACCATCCACAAAGAAGCCCCCAACACAGATACACCCCCTCCAGCTTACCCATTGTTGTTTTCTTGCCCTCACAGACATTCTCCACCCTACCAAGAGAATTACCTTGCAAAACACAAGTTAGATCATGTTATTCATTACTCAAAAGCAGAGTAAAATCTGTTGTCACTCAAAGCAAAATTTAAAGTCCTTACAATAGACTAAGAAGGCCCTAGGTGATCAGTTCCCTTCCTGACTTTAGAAAATAACACTCTCCTTCTTGCTTACCCTATTCCTTCATCCTGAAGGAATATTTCAGGCACTGCTCAAATGTTACCTCATTCATTTGAATATTTGGCTATTGTCACAAAGTAAAACATAGCAATGATTTTAAAAAAGATGGAAGATAGGGCGCCTGGGTGGCTCAGTGGGTTAAGCAGAGGCCTTTGGCTCAGATCATGATCTCAGGGTCCTGGGATCAAGCCCCACATCGGGCTCTCTGCTCAGCGGGGAGCCTACTTTCCATCCCCCCCCCCCAGCTGCCTCTCTGCCTACTTGTGATCTCTCTCTCTCTGTCAAATAAATAAATAAAATCTTTAAAAAAAAAAGATGGAAGATAGAAGTTTAACTCTCTCTTTCATGTATGGATCTAGTATTAGTGGTCCTAGATTGTTATTATTGCTCTACAGTATTAGACACTCAGACATCTTTAATCATGTTGCTTAGCCATCCTCAAAGTGCAGCTTCCACCTTGAAGCCGAGGACAGCCACTTCATCTGCCGCCATGTTCACCTCTCAGATGTTGGGAGAGAAGAAAACACAAGGGGAGGCAAAGCTCAGTTGCACACATCACTTCTTGTGATAGCCCACTAACCAGTGCTTACTCACCAACTGCAAGAAAGGCTAGGGAATGCAATCTTAGCAGTGTGATTCTGCGGTCAGCCAACATCCAAGTGTCTTATAACCAAAGGAAAAAGAAAATGTGGATATTGGGAGACAACTAGCAGCTCTCGTCATATTACCTTATCAGAGAAGTTTTCCCTGACCTACCTATATAAAATAAAACACTTCTTTCTTCACTCCACAGTCACCTTTAATCTGCTTTATATTCTTTATAGCACTTGTACAAATACACCTTATAAAATATGCCATATATAGTATATGTTTACTTACTAAATTATTTTCTGTTTCCCACCACTAAAATGTAAGATCCTTCAGGGCAAGAATTTTTTATGTTTTAATCATGGCATCCCCACTGATATAGACCCTCAATAGATGTATTTTGAATGAAGAGCTCTCTGAATATCCCTAAATTCACTGTATCTTGCTTGCTGTTCGAAATTTCCTCTCGCCTTTTGCCTAACACTAATGCCTTTTTAGGATTTAGATTCAGGCTCAGGCATTAGCACCGCTGTGAAGACTTTGTGAATCTTTTAATCATCCATTCCACATGCACATCTCTAACTCTGAGTTATGGTCCTCTATGCCAGCATCTATCTTTATTATTATAAACTCCTTTGAGGATGAGAATTAATCTCATATCTATAACACAGGCTCTCTGCTAGTCAAGACTCTTAGGTGCAATTGGCAAAAACTCATTTGAAATTGCTTAAGTTAAAAAGAGTTTTTAAAAACCAGGTGAGGGTGAGAGAGGGCTTGTCTTATGTGACTCCAAGAGCAACAAGACTGCTTCCCCCTTTATCTTAATCATTTCCAGTGGGAATAGAAGCTCTCATGAAGGAAGCTGGCTTTCCTGTTTTTTTCTGAGAAACACTTGGTCATATTTCGTATGAGCCTGCATTTCCTATATGTTTAATAATGTTTTTCCTCTCTCTGGATTAAAAGGTGAGGGAAAATGTTGCCCCCAGAAAATTGCCACAAATCCAAGATTTGTGGATACCTTTCTGGAAAAAAAATCAATTCATAAGCTTGTAATAATTCAAATACCGTAATGCCTATGGGAAATACTCATCTAAAAATAGTCTTTACTTGTTTAATATTGGTCACAAAGGCCAGAGAAAAAACCTGACTTATGAAAACCATCTCGAATTAGGTAATAAAGTTTTGATGAGATGTTATCCCTGCCAATCATTTTTACCTTAAAGTCATCATGGGAGAGACTGAATATCCCTTCTTCTTCAATGTAGAAGCCCAGCCTGCCTGCCAAAAAGTATGTACGTGTATTGCAGACCAGTCCTGCTTAAAAATACGGAAAAATAGAAAGCCTAACACACAGCACACTCAGCCTCGTGTATCTTAGTGTTGTGTGATATTATTTCCAACAGGTGATATTGGGCAGGCGCATAATTTTCACTGATCTGAACAATGATGCCCTGAAATTTCTGTCTCACTGCTTATTTTTAAAGAAATAAAACTCAGGTCTAGTCTGGAGAAAGTCCTCAACCTCTGACTTTGCAAAGCTTCTCCTATTAGAGCTTCTCTCAGTTCTCAGTTGTGTGTCTCCTTCCTCATTGGCTCAGATGGGTTTAGAGCCCATCCAGAAGCCAGTCGCTGTGGCCTGGAGGAGGGACAGGCGAAATGACTAAACCAATTCCGTTCCACGCAGGAAACATGGGCGGGTCAATCTTATGTCGAGTGTGGGGTGGGAAGGAAAAAGGAGTAAATTCTCCAACATAGAGCTTTTAGAGAGCTTTAAAGAGAATATAAGCTCACAAATGTTCACCACAGATTTCACTGAGAATTTTAGAGATAAATATGGATACTTTTGTGTAAAAAAACTATATTTAGAGAGAAATGGATATATATACTCAAAACAGAAGAAGGACTTCAAGTCAGGCATCACAATACTAGCAGTGGTTCCCCCTTGGGAGGGCACTGCGAACTGAGGGGGTGAGAAGCCGACTAAGGGGAGAGCTTTACATTTAACCCTGTGTACGTATGTATTGCTTGAATTTCATAATAAGAATGTAGTCACGAATTACTTGTGTGTTGAAAACAATTTTTAATTAGAAAACAACACATATCCCTTGTGACAAGAAGTTTATAGCTTCACTTAATGAACAGTCTTTTGAACAAGGCAGGCAATATTGACAGGATGTCATTACATTCATACTTGATGAACCTTGATAGGGACAGAAGTAACTGGCTTCACATATGGTTCTAATTTGTTTGAAATATATTTATTTTTTGCAATAAGCCTAATAGAACCATTTTTAGTAGATTAGCATATGCCTTGTGGAAGTTAGCCTGTAGAAAATAAAGCAAAAAGATGGAAAAAAGAAAAAGAAAAATATGTATTTGCCTAACGATTTCTTTCACATATTACAAAAACTGTCACTTTGGTCCCTGAAATTGTATCTATTTATTTTCACATGAGAAAAACATGTGGGTCGTGACTATCAGATCTTCACAGTTATCAATAAGTTTAGAGCTTAGCAAAGCACTAAGAATTGCCCATACTGTTCTTACTATAGTGTCTCTTACTAAAATAAATCCTTATTGGGCTACCCAGCCCACCATAAATAGCACTGTAATCTTCCCTTTGGTTTTTGATTTGTCAGCAAAAAAGTACATATGTGTATATGTGTGTGTGTTATAACAGTAATTATTAAACACATGGAAACATTTATTTATTCATGTGTCAAAACTTTATTGAATACCTACTATATCTTAGTCACTGTGCGAGGAATACAAACGAAGTTGAATGACAAGAGTTACTGCTGCAAGAATTCCCAGCACTACTAGAAATCACTAATGAGTAAGCAATGCCTTTGAGTGTGCTGCATGTATGAGGAAAGGGGAAATAGGTTACCAAGTCAGCCTTCCATGGGGGTAACAGTGGGGAGGAGATTCAGGCAAAGATTCACAGAGAAACAGCTGGTTGGCCAACAGATGGGGTTCAGGACATGCACCCCAAAATATGGCACCTTAGTATATTGACTATTTTAAGCTGAAAGAGTTTGAGAAAATGGAAGAAGCAGGAAGTTCACTTCGACCTTCCTCTCATTCTTCTCCTCTGAAACTGAGGTCATAAACCCTTCACCTGAGAAATGCCCTCTACACCTATAGGGAAAGAATATCCTTATCTCCTTAGAAAAAGATCTGAGAAGAATCTTAACAAACAGGCTTTGCTAAATTTCCCCAAGTTTACTATACTCACCTCATACTCTTAAACCTATCCTATTGTGACATGACTATCACTCTTCATCAAACTGAGCATAAAAATACTCAGTCCTTACTGTCTCTTTGGGTTTTTATTTCCTTATGAAGTTGCACACGTCATGACATAAAATTGATATTAAATAAACGTGTGTGTGGTTTTTTTTTCATGTGAATCTGTCTTTGTCAATCTAATTTTCAGATACAGCCAGGGACCCTAAGAGAATGAAAGAAAATTTTTTCTTCCCCTACACCATGAGGTGAGAGCACATTCTAGGCTTAGGGAATAGTAAGTATGCCAAATAGAGTTCTAAAATACACACTAGAGGGGCACCTGGGTGGCTCAGTGGGTTAAAGCCTCTGTCTTCGGCTCAGGTCATGATCTCAGGGTCCTGGGATGGAGCCCCGCATCGGGCTCTCTGCTCAGCGGGGAGCCTGCTTCCCCCTCTCTCTCTGCCTGCTTCTGCCTACTTGTGATCTCTCTCTCTCTGTCAAATAAATA
This sequence comes from Procyon lotor, assembly GCA_028646535.1. Lineage (NCBI taxonomy): Eukaryota > Metazoa > Chordata > Mammalia > Carnivora > Procyonidae > Procyon > Procyon lotor. The sequence goes on along the minus strand of CM053603.1, from coordinate 85,777,925 downwards.
AATAAAATCTTTTAAAATAAAATAAAATACCCGGTAGAATCGGTAAGCTACGAATAATCCAGTACTGCTGAAGTGGAAAGGGAGGAGTTATCACCAAGGCAAGAGACAACACTTAAAATGCCATTGTAAAGACCTTTTCATAGGTACTGAGATAATACTAAATAAGGGAGACGAATGATGAAATGTCCTTTAGGGAGAACCTTGTAGTCTAGATGCTATGGGAAAACAAATTAAAGGGGATAAGGACAGGGGGAGGGCCAGCTAAGAAGCCACCATATTAACCCAAGTGAGAAATGATGGCTTGAACTAAATGGCCCTAGAATACTAAGGAAATCTGAAGATCAAATAAATGTGGGACTGTGAGAGCAGAAGGGATCAAGGATGGGCTTCAGAGAGTCTGTAAACCTTCCCCTAGAAAGAGAAATATATATGATTACTTGCATTTCTCTGAGGGGAAATCATATATACCTCTTATCAGATCCCAATGAGGGTTCATAACTGAAATAACGTTCAAACTACTACACCGTGCCATTATCATAGTCACATTTTATTTAAAGACTCACATATTCTTATAATTGTTTCTTATAGTTTTCAGATTTAGCTAATAAAAACACAAGATTAGACAGGATTCAGCAAATAAAAATTTACATTTAGCTGGCTGCCCCATACTTTATTTGGCATCCCTACAGATAGACATTCACACCGTGAAATAACATTTCTCTGGGATGACATTTTATATTCCTCATTATCTGGGTATGAATTTCCTTCAATTCAAATTCCATTAATTAATTTATTCGTTCAACAAATATTGATTGGCTGCCTACTCTGTACATCCTGAGTACACATTAGTGAGTAAACAGATCATAGTCCCTTTCTCTGGGGAGTTTACAATGTAATTGAGAAGAGGAATTTTTTTTTGAAAAGTAAATTAAAGAATTAAAAAATAATTATAACTAGTAAGTGCTAGGAGACAAGCAGGGAGTCGAGCTAGAGAACAATGGGACATTTCGCTCAGAAGGAAGGAAGCTGGGCCAGGTGAAAGGCAGGAAGGAAAGTGTTCCAAGCAGCAGAAAGAGTTGAGTGGAAGAATTGGAGGTGAGAAACAACTATTGAGTTTGTGAAACAGAACGATTTTGTCTCATGGTCAAGGGGGAGAGTGGAAGCTGAGTCAGCGACATAACATGCAGGGCCCATTGCAACATGAGCATGTGGCCCCTTGTTCGGAGAGTAGGGAAAAAAGTGCCATTTAAGGTCTTAGAATATAACATTTTTCTTTTGTTAGATTTTTTTAAGCCTGTTACTATCATTCTAAGCTCAAAAAAATCTTCTTGAAAGTTAAAATTTTAAGTCATTAACACCAATTTTTCCATCTATCTTTATATTCGGCAATGTCACTTTTGAATGAAAATATAAGAACATTTAGCTCCTATGCAGAATCACCAAAATGACATGATTTGCATTTCATAGCTCATACCTCCACATGTATGTCATTCTTAACCAAAACAGTGGAAATGCTGCACAAAATGGACTCGACTGTTTTTATATCATTTCTTGAAACAGACACATTCTACCCACACTCTTGCCCTTTAGCTCGCTGATAGATAAGGAAGAAGAACTCAGTGGAAAAGGAGCTATGGACTCTCCGATCTTCCCCTTGTCATCTACATCATCCCTCTCCGTGTAAGTTACGGGCTAACCCAGGGCAATCATAGTAAGAAAGATATAGTAGGGTTTCTTGGTCCTTTGGGTTTCTAAGCATGCTATTGCCATCTTTCTTTCTTTTTTTTTCTTTAAGATTTTATTTCTTTATTTGACTGAGAGAGATCACAAGCAGACAGAGAGGCAGGCAGAGAGAGAGGGGGAAGTAGGCTCCCTGCTGAACAGAGAGCCCGATGCAAGACTCGATCCCAGGGTCCTGAGATCATGATCTGAGCTGAAGGCAGAGGCTTTAACCCACTGAGCCACCCAGGTGCCCCTGCTACTGCCATCTTTCTGCACTATAAGCAAGGTCTGGTTCAGAAGGAAAGGATAGCTTCTGGGGGCTTCAGCCCCCTCCACTTATTTAGCTGTAGACAGCGCCCACATCTTGTACTCTGAACTCCCGCACAATCGTGAGTCCAGTGGAATTTCGTGCTTCTAGAGCACAGCAAACTGGGCATCAGTATAGACGATGGGTCTATACAGTTGGACGTATTTCCTCTGCTAGCGGCATGTTCTTTTGTCTCATCAGACTTTACTTACAAAAAGCAAGTTTGATGATAAAATTAAGAATTTCAGAATGGCGACAGCAGAGCATTAAACCAAACACAAGACCTTGTGCGTCACAGGCCCAAGAAGCCAGCCCTCTGTGAGAGGAGAGGAAGCTGGAGGAGTGGGTGGAAATCAGACCTTTGAAATCATGATATTTCCGGTCTATAATTTTCCCATTGCTCTCTCCACTCCCAGATCCTCTTTCTTCTGTATGGAAACTCTATGCATCATTTAAAAGCAACAATCCTTCTTAAATCCATTCCATTTATTCCAGTATAATTTATTTCTTTCAAATTATGAGGCCTTTCTTTCTTTAGTAATAAGAAAGTAATGACACCTTGAACTTAAACAAAAACAATCAAACCACAAATTTTCCTTTATCTCAATATTTACCTCTAGCTCTGTCACCAAAATAATAACAATAAAACAACAACAACATTATGAATTGAAGAATCCGTAACGAAGGTCAAATAGTTGATGTAGTAGTTTGTAGTAAAAACCACTTAGAAGCAGACATCATGAATCTCCAAGAACTCTTTCACAGTTGAATTTTGCCATTTCACAGGACTGTTGGCTCTGGGGTGATGCCCTCTTAATCTGTTTTCTGACACCCATTAATGCATTTCCTCACTTCCATGATTGAAGTACTGCACTCACTGATCACTGATTTGTAAAGTGGAGTGTGAATGTCCGATGCATTTTAAAAAGAAACCTTTAACACTTCACTCTGTTCTAGCCTGACTTCACTTTACAGTGCAGTCCCCTGTGTCACTTGCTGTCTGGGTCCTGATGCATCAGAGTTAGGTAAGCAGGGGATAGAAGAAAGAAAGCATAATAAACTTGCAGACCAACGGCACTCATACCGTCAGCATCCTCTCATAGATTATAATTAAATGAAACCTCTGAAAATCTTCTTGAAGGTATTTTTGCTTGGTGGGGTCTTTTTGTTTGTTTTTGGTGTTTTGCTTTTGTTCTTCTTATACTACACAGCACCACTGAATCTCATTATAATTCTGCTCTGGTCTGTTCTCTTCCTGCACTTTGGGAAGCTGGCTGTCATTAAGGGCTCATGAGACACCTGTGCAATGCTCACTGGGTTTCATGGAATTCTCCATGTTCATGGTTTTTTTTGTAATGATATGAATGCCTGAGCTTGGAAATTTGCATCACTTGAGAATAGTAACAAAATATTGAACATGGGTTTTTTCTTCAAATACTTCCTATCTTTGAAAAGAATCATCCTTTTTCTCAAAATAATTTTCAAAAATACCCATAGAATATATACTTTAAAGACACGCATTTTCATCACCTTTATTCTTCAGAGCTGATTTATAAATACTGTTTATACTATAAATTTTTTGTTCTAAGAGCCAATATTACCTGTCAACAAAAGAAAAGATAGATTACATTTTTTTTTATCTTTGGTGACTTAGGAAAAGTACCAATGATATATAAAAATAATTGTATCATGATGTAAGATTACTAATTATTCCTAACACATCAAACTTTTTTTTTGTATCTACCGTGTATATATATATATATATATATATATATATATATATATATAGTGCCACATGTATATGTATATGGTAGATACTAAAACCAGAGTTTGTCTGCCCAACGTGCAGCAAGACAATAAAAACAGACACCAAGCTTTTGCAGTGAAGAAAGAAAGACTATATATTGGTGAGGAGAATGGGGAGCTAATGCTCAAGAGTCCCAAACTCCCCAATGGCTTGTAAGTGAGAGTTATTAAAAACAAAATTTGGGGCAGGGGTCCCCCGAGGAGGTGGATGTTGTTGACTGAAGGCCCGTGAGGTCATGTTGACAGAAGCCTCCTGAGAATGTGGACACCATTGGTTGGAGGTCCATGAGGTCATATTAGCAGATGTTACTTAATAACCTCTGGTGCCCCTTCACCTGATCCCCTGGAGGCTTATGCTATCTCAAGAAACTTGGGATCTAAAAATTATCTTTATTCTTTATGTTAGAGATTTCATTAGGTATATCTTGTGATTATATCTTTAAGGTAGTGATGATTAAACTACTTGTCCTACAGGTTCCTTTGAATGACAAGCATTTCTATCCCTTGAACCTAGGCCTATGTATTCCTTGACTGGTCCTGACTGGTTCCAGACCAGTCAAGGGTGGGGCCCTGGGGCTGATAAGACCCTGTCCATTTTTTCAATTGGACTCACAAGATGGATGCTGGCTTCACTACTAGGGACTGTACTAGGTACCAAAGTCTATATACACACCTCTGTGTGTAATCTACAGTACAGTACAATTGCCATAAACATTAGGTTAAATAAGCTGAGATTTCTTTGAGACTGTCTTGCTAGCACATTTCTGTCATTTTTTTCCCTTATTTAGTATACTTTACTTAACGCACCATTTTCTCCTCTGGGCCAAAGCCCTGATTCATGACTGCCTGACTCTCTTTTCATCCTTAGTCTCTCCCTTCTTCTCATTTCTTCCAAGGTAGACAAGTTCTTTAAGTTGTCCAAACCATACGCTTCTTTTGCCAGGTACTAGTAATTTCAGGAGCTCAGTGCTGAATTTTTGATATGTTAAAGAAGAGAATAAGGAATTTGGAAAATCTTCTTTCAAGGAAATAGCCTGGTTTATGAAGCTATTATCTTGATTCATAATCTACTTTGCATTTGTTTGCATTTGTTCCTTCTCTTTGAGTGCCTTCTTGAAACTATCTAATCTGTACACATACTCAATCCCGGGCAGATGGATGAACAACTAACCAGAGTGAAGCATTATATTAAGAAAAAACAAAAATAATAGTTCATAACTTTCAAATGCTCTCCCCTTTTTAATGATATAGACAATACCCAGTTTCATAGGAATTCACCTACTGTCTTCTCAACTTACATTTGCTACTTATTTCCTCATCTTCTTACAAATCTACCATTTGCCAAAACTGCCAACAACAACCAAAAAACTAAATACTATACTTCTTCCAGATTCATGCACACCCTTGACATCTCCACTCTGGTGGTAAAATGGCAGCACTAAGGCAGCATAAGAAGAAATGATAGAATGCCTGAAATTGAATACAGCTCCCCAGTTAACAAAATTTATTTTTGTAGTAATAGTAGTATCAATATTTATAACAAATGAAATGTATTGAAAAACCAAGACTACGTAGGCACCTTTACTGACTGCCTTTAGAGAGGAGGAAGGAGATTAACACTTCAGGGGATTCAAAACTCTTCCCCAGCTAACACTGGCCTCTACTAACCTTGTGACCCGGTTACTTAAGGCCAATTTAACATATCCCTAGAAACGTAACCAACATGCCACTTGAATAGGTTCATGTTTGGCCAGGGGATGACAGGTTCTTTTTCCTCCTATATGTGCTTTCCAACAGCTGCAAGTTTTCTATAATTTCTCTTAGGATGCCAATAATTATTTTTCAAGTGTCTCCGCTTATGCTAATATGAGGATGTCATTTCCAGATGTGATAGCCATGTGATTTCGGAAATGTTGAGTGCAATGAAGGCAAGATACACAAACAGAACCATCTCATGGACAACTTAAGGAAAGGACTGATGCCGTGAGGGCCAGGAGAGGGCTGGGGAATGGCTGCTGAAGGGAATTAACTATGTGTAGTTCTCGAAAGCAAATTTTGGGAAGAGACAGCACCGACTTTCTGTCCTTTCTCACTTTACAGGCCTAACCAAGGATTAAAGGAGTCTCCAAATGACAGGGGTTGCAGGATCTTGTGACACTGCTTGGTAAATGGTTCATCCATATAAAGGAGGACCTCGTATGAGAGTCCCAAATTCCTGATTATGTCATTCCTCCATAACACTGGGGGGAGGAGACAGGCAAGAATCTGTATGATGGGTTAACACCATTTTTATTTTGGATTGCTCTGAGTGTGCAGTTAGGATTTAGAAAGTATATATTTGCACTGCTTAATTTCCAAACTTCTAAAAATTTTTAAATTACAAATAAATTCCTCTCATGCTGGGGATCTACTCTGTGTGTATTTGCAACCAAGTTGCAATAGTTGTAATAGTTGCTACTGCTGATTGTCCCTATTTTAATTTTCCAGGAAACATTCTCTAGAACCTGTTCATGCCATATACGTGCATAACTTAAAAAAATAGGATGTATTGCTTCTTTCTTTACAAAAAATGTAATACATAGTTATTGCAGAAAAATGTAAATAGAGAAAAGCACAAAGTTGAAGGACATTTCAACTTCCAAAATATTTGTATGCCCATTATCCAACTGTATCCCCGCAACACCCTTACAGATAAGGCAAGGTCATTGTCCATACAGCTGCTGTGGAAAATGAGAGTGAAGTGAGTTGCCTCTAGTTCACGGCAGATCCAAGGCTACCTCTGGGCCTTATCTAATTCCTAGGCCAGAACCTTTTTCTATGCCATACTGTGGGTCTCGGGGAGTGGAAAGGGAGCAAGGATTCCCTGGGAATTGGAGCCAAAGACAGAAATGCAGACACACATGTGTGACTAGTCCTGAGCCCAGTAAGGCTCATGAGAGGATTCTCTCCAGCCACATCTTCAATGATGGATTTCTCAGTGGTATTGAAAGCTGCTTGGAAAGCTGCTTCCATGAGAGACCATGGAGGCTGACAGCTCTAGCTGAGTGATTCTTGGCCCTCATTAGATATCCACCTCTGAGTTCTGAAGGGTGTAGAAGGAGTGTGTGTAGTCCTTCCTCTTCCTCTCCTGACATTTGAAGAGAGGCTTTATGTTGTAGGCCAGATCCAGAATCTGGAGAGCATTGAGATTAGCATGATCATTCATTTAGATGAAAGGTGTGCTCCACTCTGTATTCCAGTCAAGGGTGGGTATATCTATGTTTGTGTATAAATACATCCACCTGGGGCACCTGGGTGGCTCGGTCTGTTAAGCGTGTGCCTTCAGCTCAGGTCATGATCCCGGGGTCCTGGGATCGAGCCCTGTGTCAGGATTCCTGCTTCGTGGGGAGTCCGCCTCTCCCTCTCTCTCTGCTCTTCTTCCCTACTTATGCGCTCACTCTCTCTTTCTCTACCAAATAAATAAATAAAATCTTTAAAAATAAATAAATAAATACATCCACCCTCCATTTACTGTCTGTCCAGAGACACTCTGGAGAGAAGGTAAGCAGAATCTGCTTTAATAAATGGATATGTAAAGTGCTCTGTAATTCTTACACAGTTGATTATTCATGTGAAAGGTTTCCCAAATAACAAACAGCTAATAGCAAATGAGAATGTGTGATGCTACTTGATGTCTATATGAGTAACAGATTTTAAACAGACAGTTTTCCCTGCCAATTGAATACCTGTCTTTAAAGCCTATATTTAAAGTTAAATATTGATACATATGGTTTAGGGAGGATTAGCCCTCTGTGGTCCTGAACTATATTGAAAGCATCATTATTTATATGTAAAGTAAATTTATGAATGGAAGACCTTTATATTAAATATTCTCAGTGGCAAATAACATGAAAGAGAATGGCTGTATTCAGAACAGTAGGAAATAGAGACAAATAGAATAGATAAGGGAAACGATTTCATAAAATGGGCCAGGGGCATGTGGAACACATTAACAAAAACAAGATAGGTAACCTATACCACATGTGCACAAATCGATATGCTCAGCAGACTCCTAACTGAGCATTATGACAAAGAGACTGTCATGGACCTGGAAGCAGAGGGCAGATGTGACATATTTGTTAAGCAGGACTAGACGATGAAGTTATGGAATCTGTTAAAAGTCACATTTCCAAAAAATGGGGCAACATCTTGGATGAGTTTTTTGCTTATTATTTTTTTCTAAAATTGCAAAGTAATAGCATACTTTTTTAAAAGAAACACTTCATATTGAATCTTTCATTTACACATTCATTTATTCACCTTCATTCACTATGCCCTCACCTCCACTCCCAGCAAAAATACAAACCTACTTACATATACGCATGCTTACAAGTGGGCCTGGAAGGCCAATATTGCAAGTAGACTACCTCTGAGATTTTTGCTCTCTTTGTGGACAACCACTAGGGAAAATAGTAGCTGACCACAGTCCTTGCACCCAGGTGTACTCGTGACCAGTTTTTAAATTGACTGTCCATGGAACATCATCTAGAAAAGTAAGGACAACAAAAAATCCAGGCCTCTGATGACTCCACTGTCTAAGGAAAGGACATATACCAAAAGGGGGTTCTTAAAACCAATCGGTTAATTTTAAGGCCAGAATGTGACCATAGACTAGAATTTTTTTTAATGACTAGAGAACCAATACATTGAAATTATCATATTGAGGTTTTTTTGTCACACAAAGAACTAAGGAATCCTGTGGATCTACCCCCAAAGAGATAATTCAAGAGAATAAAGTGTAAAATTGTTCCTTGGAAAGATTGTTTCCCCTCTTGTAACTCATCATAGGACATCCTAGACCATTTTCTGAGAGTCTTTTCTGATACTGAGCTTTGATGAGTACTCTTCCTGATACTAAGCTTATACCTACTGAATTATCAAAAATATTCTTAAGTGATAGTACCTACCATAGGTGTAGGCATGGAGAAATAAGAACTCATATATTGCTGGAAGGAGAGCAAGTTGATTCCCACTGTCCCATTGTATAAATCTTATCTCTTATGAGGGATTCTCTGGGTCTGGCTTAGGAGAAAGAACATCCAGAGGTATCCATTCCTTTAGAACACAAGAATAACACAAAGACAGTGGTCTTAAAGGTTTACAGAGATGGGACCTGGAGAGACACAGAGACAAGAGGAATGAATGGTTAGAGCATAAAGATGGTCTTTATACATGAGGAGCTCAGTTCAGTGCTGACTAAGGGACTCTATCCAACAATACAACCAAATTTCCAGACTGAGAGTAAGCATTCCAGACTGCCTTCTGGGTTGTTGTGACATTTTCCCCATCAGCAACTGATCTGCCAAGATCTTGGGAAGAGGCACATGTAATCTATCAAACTCTTCACAAAAACCAAGAATTAATTTGGTAATAAAACCCCTCAAAATGGAAAATACATCAGTGTCTACTTCTTTCATCATACCCAAAATCGTTTGGCATCAAAAATTCTACCACTGTATTAGCTTATTACCTTTGAAAACTGGGTTGTTTGGGATGGCAGCATTTGGATATCACTTACGGGATCTAACTTTCTGCAGTTCAGAAACCATCCTAGGCAAAATACATACAGTCCATGCTTAGGTGCAGTAAGTGTGTTTATTCCAGACACAGATGCATACAATATATTTTAGTAATACATATTCAATTATATAGAGTGTTTTGTAAATTACTTTGCAGGGAACAAACAACTTTTTCACTAATGGGTAAGTTTTATTATTATCTAACATTAATTGCCAGACAAAGTCAACTTCACAACAACTTAGAGTAGGCAGCCACATGTATGGGGTGATTTACGGACATCTTAAATAATACTGATGAAAATATGGCTCACCACCGGCCTGCTACCATGGCTGACTTTACTATGATCAGCATCATACGAGGGAGCTATGAAGCATTTTACTATCTGTAAATGGTAATCTATCATCTGGCTAGCATTTCAGCATGAATTACTTAAACTCAGTATGAGGCAATGTGATTTAGCAGAGGAAATGCCAAGGGAGTAGTAGTATAAGACAGAAACGTATTGATTGGGAGACAAGTGGAGAGTAAAAGGAAATAAGAAATGTCTGACAGTGACATTCGGCACCACTACCACAAGGAACCCCAGCAACCGGTGTTTGGCTGTAGGACACAACAACCCTAAAAGGTGTGATGAAAGGTCATATCATCAGGCTGATAAAAATCAGGAAAGAGTGGGTACCTACTTTCGCAAAAAGAGAGTATTTTATCTAAGTCTATACCAGTTCTAATGTGGTAACATATGTAGGGTTTTACATGGGTCACTCTAATTCAGATTATTTTCTCTGGCATTCTAATGTTTAAAAAAAGTTAAAATTAAAATGTGTGTGTGCCTCTGTGTGTGTGTGTGTGTGTGTGTGTGTGTGTGTGTGTGTCTGTTGCCTTGTATACCATAATTTGGAGTAATAGGAGGTGAACCTGTTATCATAAATCTGATTTAGGTTAGATATTACAAAAAGATTTCTTTTTCTGACCACTGCTTTATGCATCTACCTTTTCTCTCACTTTATTTTCATGAATTCATCACATGTCAGTATAGAAATCTTATCAACAACTGGTATGAGGATTCAGAACTTTGTTTTTTGTCTTTGAGCAGAAAAATGCCGACACACGCTTCCTAAATAATCCCTAAGTGTTCCATGCAAGGTGCTGGTAGAGGGACATCCCAGATTTGCTAAACCCCTCCCCCTCCCCCTTGGCCCAAGCTATTTTTCTGTTGAATGTACAATTCTTCAGAATTGTTTGTGTGAATTTGAAAGACTAAATGGTTATGGTGCAAAGAGGTGTGCGATTATTAAAGCAAAGTATTTTCTAATTCTTTTGTCTCCACTTCCTGCTTCCAATAGCTGACACTAATTTAAATAATAAATAAGCTCCATGGTTACCTTTTGCTCTATTCCGTGCTAAACATCAGCACCTGATCTGATTTCCAGCATTATTGCAAAGACATTTAAGTGTACAGTATAAGATTGTACTTGATTTATTAAAGTAATGAATTAGTTTTATTGTGGGTGATTAAATGTATTTTACTTTTTAAAGCACAAGAACTAGAAAAGAAGAGCATCGTTACAATCTGAAAATAACTAGAAAGATAAGTTCATTAACTTGCCTACACTTGTGCATCATAAAAACCTTGTTAAAAATTACTCCCTAGCCTGCTGTATTAGCTTCTTTATGAGGTAATTTCTCCATACAGTAATAAGATTTTTCTTTTACTCTCCAGTGCATATTAAACCCACTAATCTTCTTTTATAAACTATAGTTTCAGCCACTTTCTCAATTTACTCACTTTAAAGATACACTCCTATTAATATTAAAGGTAGCAAATGCAGATATGAACTTTGCAAAACATGCTTTCGGATTTATGGCACAATCTTTTAACAGTGCACTGGAATAGCACAAAAGGGAAAAAGCAGTAAATGTCGAGTATGTGTCATGACAAACCAAACAATCTCGGTCCCCATAGAATTAATTTCCCACCCCATTCATTATGTGAATGAATTGTAGACATATTTTCTGCTGTCAGCAAATAAAAACAGAATGGAAAGACTCTGTTCATTGAAAGAAATAAAATAAAATCTTGCACAGGAACCACACAGTCATCAACGATCTGATTGATATAGATTATTGGTGTCCTGGGGGAAAGGATGACTGGTAGCCATTTCTACCTGTGGGTCTCTAAGGGTCAAGATTTTCATTCTGTATCCAGAATCAAATAAGTCATGCATGAGGTAGAAAATTCAGTCTTTCCAAGATTGAATCCCAGTTATTTTGGTTATATGTCTTGTTTCTATAACTCTCCTAAAATATCCAATATTTTAAACAGCTTATTACTTAACAATAGCAATAAGTAATTAAGCTAGTAGTGGGCTTCAAGCATCCTCAAATGGGTAACCTATCTTGGAAATAAGTCAAATTGTCATGGAAACCTATTTTTTTTACTTTTTAAGAAATTTTTTAAAGAGATTTTTTATTTATTTGACAGAAAGAGACACAGTGAGAGAGGGAATACAAGCAGGAGGAATGGAAGAGGGAGAAGCAGGCATCCCACTGAGCAGGGAGCATGATGTGGGGCTGGATCCCAGGACCAGTGACCTGAGTCAAAGGCAGACGCCCAATGACTGAGCCATCCAGGTACCCCTAGAAATCTATTTTAAAAGAGAACGTAGAAACAGCTGCTCTGACATTTTCCCTTCCATTTGACTTTAAAGTGAAAAATAAGACCTTCCCTATTGCTCAGTAGTTGGACTTATGTTGCTCACTGAATAACAGAGATTTAAAATTTTTTCTGTTTGCGGAACTGGGAAATGGCATTTGAAATATATCAGCAAAGCAAACTTGCTCATATATAAAGTTTCTTGCAGATCAACAAAAACTAAAGAAACACTTCAGTAGAAAAAAAATTTGAATTGAAGAGACTATACAAAAGAAGGACTATAACGGGCCAATAAATATATGAGAAAAAAAGTTCAACCTTTCCACTAGTTAAAAATACAAATTAGAAATTTTAAATTTTTTCCAACATTAGATTGACAAAGATTAAAAATAATGGAAATAACTTATTGTTCATCGTTTGGGAAAACAGAACTCTCCTATGTTCCTCATGAGTACAATCTTTTGAGAAACTTTGAACAATATGTAAAAAAAAACCCAAAAAACTAAATATGCATATTTACCCAGTTGCCTAAGGGTGCATTTAGATGTATACAGAAGATGATGGTGAGAGAGAAGAAAAAATTGGTAACAATGTAATGTTCACTAATACTTCAGTAATTATGATACATTTGAAAATATGGAACATATTCAACCATTATTTTATTGGCCAACATTGAAGGATTTTTATGATGCAGTAAGTAGAAAACAAAAGATCAAACAGAACACATGGTATAGTGTGGGCTTTTTTTCAAAAGTACAAATATATAAATATGCATGTCCATTAAAAAAAGAATATATACTGGGGCGCCTGGGTGGCTCAGTGGTTTAAGCCTCTGCCTTCAGCTCAGGTCATGATCTCAGGGTCCTGGGATCGAGCCCCGCATCGGGCTCTCTGCTCAGCAGGCTCTCTGCTCAGCAGGGAGCCTGCTTCTCCCTCTCTCTCTGCCTGCCTCTCTGCCTATTTGTAATCTCTCTCCCTCTGTCAAATAAATAAATAAAATATTAAAAAAAAAAAGAATATATACTAAAATGCTAGCAATAGTTATTGCACAGAATAATGGGTTGTAAATAGTCTGTGCTGGTTTTCGTTAACATTCTGCTCTTCCTTTTTCTTTCCACCTATTAACCACATTGAATAAATAAATGCTTGGAAGTCAACTTCAATCTTCTATGGAATATATGATTACTGACACAAGAAGTTAAAGCCCAGATATATCTTTAACTTTTGTAGGTAACACAAATCATTCAGCCATATGTAAATATACATATGATAGAATAATAACATATGGGTGAGGTCTCTGACATTTAATAGATACTCAATAAATAATGTGTCAGTAATGCTAAAGATAATTTAAGTTAACATTAAGTTAACATTTATGCCATTTTTACTGAGTTAGCAGATTAAGATCATAAGTAATTATTTCCTCTTTTTTCAAAATTTTCAATGTTATTTTAAGTTAGAATTTATAACACTTTAAAGTCTCTAAAATTTTTATACATATTAAATCTAACATTACAGAAGTTGGCAAACTATCATTTGTTCATCTAAAATAAAAATATGAAGTAAATTTTAAGTAAGATTTCTCCAAATTTGCTTCTTCTGCCTATGTATGTGTATGTGTATGTTTGAGTGTTTTAAAAAGAAATTGTAAGGCTTTTTTTAGATAGGCCAAATAACTGTCTTAATTGCTACACTCTATGGAGAGATACTTCTTAGTTGAAATGTTTTAACTTTTTTTAAAAGTAGAAATTTGTATCTTTATTTGTATATTTATCTCATACAGTTTTACATTCTCATATTCTTCCCTCTTCCTCTCTACTTTCATTTCTTCTTCAAGCTAATTTGTTGTTCACTCCTACAATCAATCACATACGCCTTCCTCCCTGGTATATTTTCTTGAGAAAGAGAGAGAGGTTTGTGTACACATGTGACTTTCCCTGGAGTTGCTCTCATTTTTCTCGGACCAGCTGTTACATTTCTCTTTAGTATTTTCATAAACCTACATTCTACTTTATTTCTTTTATATCCCATATTCTGAATGAGCAGATTACCCCAACATGAACACCCCAACACAATTTCTTTGGACTCTTCCATTTAGCCATGTATTACTTGATTCTGCAAAGGCATCGGAAAAGGAGCTTTCTCTGGTATGGTCTTATCAAGAATCCATATTTTGTAGGCTCCTCTTCAACAAAAGCAGTAGTTTGGTCAAAAATAAACTAAAATAGAAGACACCGCTAGAAGTTAAAGATGAAAAAAACACAGGTGAAGAAAATTCAGTAGTTATGCTTGGTTGGTAAAAATTATAGAAAACTTGACCTCTATCAGTGAGAATACAAAGCATAAGTCAGTGTGAAGACTTCTAGACCTTTGTTCTATTTCTAGCCATTTGTGCCTCACACATAGTAGGCTATCAGTTAATATTTGTGGAACAAATAAATAAGTGATGGAGAGTGGGCTGGCCACTCTGATGGAGAGATTTCAACACTGAATGAAGCATCAGTGTTGCTTACATCCTCCTTACATCCTTTTTTTTTTTTTTTTTTTAATTTTTTCCAAGAGAAATCTAACACTGTTTCATCACAATCACTGTTCTTGTATCTGGTCTAAATAAAAAATAAATTTTAATTGTCTCAGAACCCATTACATTTGGCTGTCATAAGCTGTTTCCACCTGCAGCCTTTATATAGGCTTTAAATAAGCCTCTTCTGATTAAAGAAGGGCAGACCAGGTTGGCATCATTAATATGAACTGTTCCTCCCTTCTGAGTACATATGTTGCTCCTAATGACAGATGGGACCATTGGCTGGTTACACAGACTGCAAAGACTGAGGATTATAGGGCAAAAGGGAGGCTAAAATAATAAAAGACCAGCTCTGGTATTGTAAGCAAGTGCGGAAGGAATTTCTTCATTCTTGCTTGCCACTGGGCCCAACAAGGGAATTGGGGGGTAGGGGTGGGGGGTTGCTCTGTGGCAAATGTGTTGACCAGCACACATTATAAGCAACTGTAATGGTGGGCTTAGCCTTATTTGTGTAAGACATTAAAGTTACCCTTTTTAGTTAAGTGTTTTATTCTGGCATTTTGGAAAGATACATGATGCCAAACAGAATATTTATAACAAACCTTTCAAGATTTATTCTCATCTATTTTTGCCCTCAAAGGTCATTTCATAAAAGAGATCAAAAGGCAGCTTCTTCCAGGCCAGCTCAGTGGGTGGTCAGAAACAGATTAAGTACTAACAGAGCCCGGAAGAAGTACAAATCTGTAGGACTTGTTTTACACAGTTCCATAATATATCGTCTCGATTACTATGCCACATAATTACATATATGAAGTAGTTTAATTATAACTGATAAAATGAGAAAGCATTAAAAATGATCTTGAAACAAGCTTACCAAATGGGCTTCCTGTGAATATCTAAATCCTTTACTGGCGGTAATTTGTTTATGCAGTAATTTAAAGATCTTCAGGAACCCTGACATCATTTGGGGGTTAAACTCTATCCAAAAGAACAGTTTCTATCTTTCCAATTGCTAAAGTTCTACTGTTGAGAAAATCTGAACTTTTGGTTTATTTATTTTCCAGACCAGTACAAATGAAGTAGCTAGAAGTTTGAATTTGAAGTTTGTATTCCCCCCATTTTTAAAATCTTGTTACTTTTGTGGGTCCATTCGGTCAGCACTACTGTGTATCATCTATGTGCAAGGCATTATGCTAGCCTTTTCTGGTATACAAAGGTGAAAGGGACATGGTGACTAATCCAAAAGGAGAATCGCACATGTCAAACAAAACAAAACAAAAATCTAAAATATCTCTTGCAGTCTGAAGAATGCTAAAAAGAGGTGCCTAGAAAGTAGAGTCGCAGCTCAAAGGACATGTGCAACTCCACCAAGAGGTGCAGAGAAGACTTAAATTCAGTTAAAGTAAGACTTAACAAGTGAACTGCAGTTTATCAAGAGAATGACAAGGTTGCCAAAGGAGGAGGAAGAAAAAAGACTATTTGGAGGGAAAGAAAACAATATGTGCACAGGTAAAATAGGGAACTCAAAGAAGTGGATATAAGTAGATTGGCAGCATGGAAGGGGAATACGGAAAATGAGAATAAGCAAATAGATAGGAGTCAGGTCATAGACAACTCTCTTTCTTTATAAAAAGCCATCAACCAAGTAAGAAGAGAGATGATACGAGTTGTAATACAGACAAATAGCTGGGAATGTATTGGAGAGCAATGGAAAAAGAAACATGAGTTGGAGAGAACGATCATATATGTTTCAGTCCTTCAGGAGAGAGGTGATTAGGTGATCAACTGAGAGAGCACAGAGAGGAAGGAACAGATCTGAAAGGGAAGTTGGATGAAGTAGCAAAAGGACTTAGCAGCAAGTTTTCTGAGTGCAGTCTCCGGGATGGGTGAGTGGGTGGGTTTTAGTGCCAATGACCACTGATGGAAAATCAGAGTGAGGGGCAGATAAAAGAAGCATAACACTATTAGAATCAGCTTCATTGGGTAAAATGAGGCATTACGTTAACAATAGACTGCCGTGATTGGGTATAATGAGATTCATGCATAGGTATGGCTGAAATCAAGAAACCCATGCCTGACCCAAGGGTATGGGAAGGTAGAGATTCAGTGACAAGGGTGGCAGAATAATGGTCACCCAAAGACGTCCATGCCCAAATCTCCAGAACCTGCAAATATGTTGCTTGCACGGGAAAAAATGTTTTGCTGATGTGATCAAGGTTAAGGTTAAGGACATTGAGATGGGGAGATACCAGATGGATTCA
The DNA here is from genome assembly GCA_028646535.1 of Procyon lotor. Classification (NCBI taxonomy): domain Eukaryota; kingdom Metazoa; phylum Chordata; class Mammalia; order Carnivora; family Procyonidae; genus Procyon; species Procyon lotor. The sequence goes on along the minus strand of CM053603.1, from coordinate 85,761,093 downwards.
ATCTAATCACACAAGTCTGAAAAAAGGAAGAGAAGGGCAGGAGAGTGGCCAGAGAGATATGATATAAGAAGGACCTCATTTACCATTGCAGATTTTGAAGATGGAGGGAAGGGAGCCATGAGCCAATGAATATAGATGTCCTCTAGAAGATGGGGACACTCCTCAGCTAACAGCTTGAAAGGAAACTGGGATCTCAGGCCAACACTTTGATTTTAGTCTAGTGGGCTCCATAACAGACTTCTGACTCACAGAACTTTAAAATAGTACGTTGTGTTGTTTAATGCACTGAGTTTGCTGTAATTTTGTTACAGTGTCAATAGAAGACCAAGACACCAAGTTAAAACATATGATGAAGGAAAATTATGAGAGAAGGGGCTCAGGTGGTGGTAGTAAAATTTTTGAATCACAAAGAGTTGTGAAAGCATTTTCCTCTCCATTGTAAATAGCAAAATATAGAATTTTTCCAGGTACTTAATTGGGAAGTACCTAGGTTTGTCTTCCCAAGGCACTTCTCTAAATATCACTTGGAAAACTTTGTTAATATAAAATATTAGAATAATATAGCACTGATTATAAATATTTTATTTATTTACTTCTACCTCATTACCAGCAGACAGAATTATCTAACAAAAATATGTATAACAGAATAAAATTTAATGTGTTGTCAGGGGTGTTTTGCTTGCAAGTAGAAGTAATAACCTACAAGGGAATTTATTATGGATTTGAGAATGGCCCAGAGAATTTAAGGACAGGAATGCTGCACTGCCTCAGGACCGAATGGACGTGAAACCAAATGTGGCCGGCACATTCCCTAAGTGTTTAACAGTGGTCTTGCCCAGCATCTGTTCCACCCTGCTCTCTCAATATTGACTGCCTTCCTTTGTTCTTGATCTACAAGGTAGCACAAGGTCATCAAGTGCACCAAGTTTTAATTTTATTAGAGGTCCCCGAAGAAAGATTGACTTGCCTCTCTCTGTCCCAAGTCTAAACCAGAGAAAAGAGACTCATGTGGTCCAGGTTAGGTCAGGGCTCAATCACCTGTGGCCAAGAGTGAGGTTATATCAGGTTAAGTAGATCCATGAGGCCATGGAAAAAGGAAATTTCCACCTAAGGGATGCTAGTCAAGTCAGTTTCCAACATAACCACTATAAGTAGATAAAGAGTATAAAACAGAAAGTAAAGACAGAATAGTAGAATAAAGCCAGTGTTAAAGTTGACACACGAAATTGCAGATTGGAATGTCTTAGGCAATTGTTAAAGGGGCTTGTATATTTGTTTCTAAGCTTTATAAAGTCAAACTAAAGGTGAAGACATAGCTCAAAATTCACCACCTCTCTAAGATAAAACCACTCAATAGCTAAGGAAAAGCAAATTCTCTTGAGCATTCAGGTTTAAGAAAAATTTCCCAGAATGGATTCTTTGTGTGATATAATGGGCAATATCCTAAAAAGCATTATAAATTACAACTGGAAATTTGCATTCAGCTGTTTCTAATGGACCCTGCACTGAGCCAATGTCATGGACATCAGCAATATTTGCTGATTGGTCACCTGTTAATTGACTGAAAGCTTTAAGTTTATCTATTAAGTCTAATCATTATTTCTAATTTTGAAATTAAAACATACGTTGATCATAGAGTACAACTAATCTTATGTTAATAGTTATTGTGAATGTTGAAAACATCAATTTCATACTAAGTTAAAATCTCATTGTATTAATCCAGTTTGTATGAAAACCAACGGTGTGCTGGTCGATGTTTAACAACCAGTTCTAGGTGGTGTTGGGGTGGGAGGGTTGGATGGTGCTTTACTTTGTAGAGTTCATTGATTTCTACATTGTAAATACTTTTTTTTAAAGATTTTATTTACTTATTTATTTGACAGAGAGAGAGAGTGTGCACAATAAATAAATATATATACAATTTAATAAATTATCAATTTATTAATAGTTGCAGGCAGAGTGGGCAGGGAGCCTGATGTGGGGCTCGATCCCAGGACACTGGAGTCATGACCTGAGCCAAAAGCAGACCCTTAACGACCAAGCCACCCAGGCTCCCCTGTATTATAAATACTCTTACATTAACCAATTTCAAGTGAGCAGTGGGATAGCACTGAATGTGGAGTTGGAAAGAAATGTGCAACCACACACCATTATATAGTATTTCTACTACACTGATACAATAAACATAAATAAACTCAAGACATAGGTAATAGTAAAATGTAGCAAATAATCAGGAAGTGTTAAATTTTTAGTATTTGTTAACCAATTTATTTTCAAGTATATCATTTAAATTTGATAATGGCTGGATTTAACAACTAGTTCTCAAAGTTCCTGAAAGTGTAGCAGTCAGCTCTTGGGAAGTCGTATGGGCCAGTTCTAGGACAATACCGGAAAACCAATACCAAACAACTGTTTTCTAAAACGATAAATCCACTAAGACATCCAATATGGACCACGCTTGGCTATAATGTAGTGTAATCAGCAAACAGTATTGAAAACATTTTTCTAAGCTGTTTTGCCCCAGTACAGGAATAAACATCTACTTTATTGTTGCAGTTGCCTTCTTAGCAGGACTTTTTGGGTCAGCTGTTGACAGTTGTGAGCACTGGGTCAGTTTTTGTTTTGATGGTCTATAAACCAACTGAATTTGATCCAGTCCGAATGTACTTCAACATTCACTAAGAGTCTCTAGATTTTATTACCTGATTCACTATTTTAGTTTTTAATGATAAAAGCTACTTTACTATTTTAAGTCATCCAGGAAATACAGCCTTCTGAAACCTCCATATTTGCTAACTCCTTCCTCCCAACTGATGGTATTTTTGAGAGAACATTTGGAAAATATGGGATTTCTTAGCAAAATAGCTATTTGATAATAGCTTAACATACTATATATAAAACTTTTAAAATGTTTTCTTAGATGCCAAAGCCTTAATTTTATCACATTTAATAAACTAAAACAATAGGGTAAAATGCAAAGATGATACATTTTTAAGAAAGAAACATGTAAAATCGGCTGATGAAACAACTCTATAAAATATTCAAAAAATACCAACAGATTAAAACTTGTTGAGAGTATATGCTACACTGTTGTGTAAGTATATGGAGTTTTGGAAATTCAGCATCTCATTCAGAGATATAAAAAAGGAGCAAATAAGTCAAGCAGAGAGAACCAATTACCTTATGGTCCCACTTACGTGCTGAGTATAAAGAAAAACATGGAGGGCATCATGAGAAGGAAGGGAGGGGTGAATGGGGGGAAACTAGAGGGGGAGATGAACCATGAGAGACTGTGGACTATGAGCAACAAACTGAGGGCTTTGGAGGGGGGGTGGGGGTTGGGTGAGCCTGGTGGTCGGTATTGAGGAGGGCACGTACTGCATGGAGCACTGGGTGTAGTGCAAAACAATAAATCTTGTAACACTGAAAAAAATAAATAAATAAAATTTAAAAAATAAAAAAAATTAAAAAGGAGCAAAAAACACTACACCAGAACCAAGAAAGGAAAAATAAAGCTCAAGCATATGGGAAAATTTCTGAAAGTTTGGTATGTGGCTGATGAAAAATTAGAGCTTATAGGTGCCCTGAAGGGAGTAACATTTTTGCACAGGTATAAACAGCTACTATCCAAAGAATTACGTTCCCTTGCAATTTTGATATAGTTTGATGAGATAGAAACAGGATAAAGAAGAGTGAGAGGAATACAAGGGATGATACAGAAATGAAAACATGGTTGCCACCAGAGAGTCAGAGCAGTATTTCCCAGGTGCTAAGAGACATCATCGTGAAACTCTTGATGAATTTCTTCTCTCTGCTTTATTATTTCTGATTAACAGACAAGGAATCAGTACAAAATCGGTTATGAGTAGAAAGGAGAGATTATGATAGAAAGACTTTTTTTTTTAAGATTTTATTTATTTATTTGACAGAGAGAGAGATCACAAGTAGGCAGAGAGGCAGGCAGAGAGAGAGGGGGAAGCAAGCTCCCCACTGAGCAGAGAGCCCTATGCGGGGCTGGATCCCAGGACCCTGAGATCATGACCTGAGCCGAAGGCAGAGGCTTAACCCACTGAGCCACCCAGGTACCCCAAGATTTTTTTTAAAATAGGTATTTATTGATTTTTTAAATTATTTATTTATTTCAGTAAGCCCAATGTGGGGCTCGAACTCATGACCCCAAGATCAAGAGTCACATGTTCTATCAACTGAGCCAGCCAGACACCCTGATAAAAAAAAAAAAAAAAACTGGTATAAAATTTCCAGTTGCTAGAGACCTCATCATAGCCACTATTTCATAGTGACCTCCTTTCTCCTATGTTTCACCCAGACTATAAAATAGAAAGCTATTCATACTAATTAGAATACATATATCATAGCAATTCAAAGTGAACACTGGAGTAAGACCAACTACATGCAAATCCCAGGTCTATCATTTACCAGTTGTATAAAATTAATATTTAAACTCTTTATGTATCAGTTTCCCCACTTATATGAGGGGGTTAGTAATAACTAATTCACAGGATTGTGGTGAAATTTTAATAAGGTAATATGCTGTTTAACAAATTAAATATATACAGATATATTGGACAGGGTTCAATAAATGTCAGCAACTGTCATGATCCTAATTACAATCATCAACATCATTGTTATGTTATGACTACAAAACGAAGAGCATAAGTTCACATATATACACCACATAAATGTTGAGATGATGTCAGCTAGGAACATTCTAAAATTGAAGCCTATGATGATTGTTTAGATAGTCCCCAGAGGAAAATTGTTAGGAAAATTGATAGGATTAGGATTAGGAAAATTGATATTTTTATCAAAATAAAGGGTGGGTGGAGTGACCCCACAAGATGGATGCAGAAGATAAAAATCTTACAGCTGGACCTAATAGCCCAAGCTCCTGGCACTGCTCCCACATCTTAACCTTTTCTGACCTGGTGGAAAAGGATCTGGGCAAGCTGCCCCCATAGCTTTGGGGAAACCACCCCTAGATGGAGCAGTTTAATTGAACATTCCAAAACTTCCTAAAATTCCATGATGGGATCATGTATGTCATCCTCACTCAAAGGGTCTAGAGCTGTTTTTTGCCACCCAATGAATATTTATTCCATCACTGTGCTCCAAGAAACTAGGTTTAAACAACTTTTTTCCCCATTCTTTAAAGGAGAAGCAAGGTAGCTATTTAAAGAATATAAATATGTATTTTTTAACTTTTTTTTAACTTCAAAATCTATTTGGGATAAGACTAGAATATAGGGGGTAAAGCTTGATAGCTTTGATTAAAGAACTGAAATTCTATTCACATCGAAAACTGTAGATTGTGTGTGTGTGTGTGTGTACACATACATTTTGCTCAATGAATGGATTTGAACTAAAATAAAGGCCTAAAGAATGATGATCTTCAAACTGAAGAATAATCCTGGAAAGTGATTTGAATTGTTTTGAAAAGAAAATTATTAGATAAGCTACATAAGATTAGAAGACATTTGTCTTTAAAAAGGAAAATCCAGGGAAGCCTAGATATGAAAAGATGGGCTGAGGGTGATGTTATGCTGTTTAAAACACTAACAAGATCATAGAAAAGATAGTCCAACTAGTTATTTACACAGACTCAGAGTAGAGGTGAGTGGAATAAACATGAGCTCATATTATCTTAGCTAAATTTTCATGGAGAAAAACTATCAAAAAGAAAAGTAATCAATGAACTAGTACCATGTAAAATTGACCAATGTCATTGGCTTCTAAATATGACTAAATATAATTGCCCAAAAGGGACATGATTTTTTCTTATAATTACACTGTTGTGTTATTTTTTTCAAAGTGTATTAAAGATCCTTGTCCCCAGATAAAAATTCTGCTTTTGGTCTTTTATCTAAAGAAAAATCTATAGCCTGTTGGGTTTAAAACTAGGTTTTCAACCCAGTCCCCAGTTTCACTTTTAGGGTTTAATAAGCTCCACCTTGGGAATAGGTTAGCATCTCTCTACTTTGTTTACAGGAGGAGATCATACACACTTCCTTATTTACCAAAGAGATAACAATGTAGACCACTCCTATCACTGGACTCAAATAACATCCTAACAGCTCAGCAAAAACCAACCACATAAGGTCTGGCAACTGGTACCACTGCTCTCTTGGACAAAATTGACCTTCTACCTGGACAGACAAGTAGGAAGTACATTAAGCCCATTTTAGTTAAGTGTTTCCTTGAATATCTTACTACTGAAACTGCCACCTGCTTTGAAACTTGAGTTTTGTGACCTCCCTTGTAGATATATTCATTTACCAATTTGGGATGTGAAGCCTTGGAGGCCTGATACCTAGCACTACTGATGATAGTAATTAAAGAAAACAAATATGTTGCTCACTATCAGACTATAAGAAAATATTTTTTAATTGTGTATTTTTTCCTTATTGTCCCCAAATTAGTTCTGACAGTTTGTTTTATTAAGAAGTTACATATTTACCTATATCTATATATATATATATCCATCTTTATATATACATCTTAATGTATATTGTATATATATCATTATATTGTAAATATATAATATATCTTTAAATATATATATCTTTAAAATAGGGAGATATATTGTATAACTACAGAAGTGAAAAATCTTAAGAAGGAAAAGAGGAGACACCTGGATGGCTCAGTTGGTTAAGCAGCTGCCTTCAGCTCAGGTCATGATCCCAGGGTCCTGGGATCAAATCCCACGTCGGGCTCCTTGCTCTTCGGGGAGCCTGCTTCTCCCTCTGCCTCTGCCTGCCTCTCTGCCTGCTTGTGCTCTCTCTCTCTCTTTCTGATAAGTAAATAAATAAAATCTTTAAAAAAAAAGAAAAAGAAGGAAAAGAAAACCTCCAGGCAGAAAATGAACCTGAGGCAATTTTTAAATATTATCTATACAATTCATGAGTATTTCATGAATATCAATAATCTATTCTCTTTCTGAAAGCCAAATTCAGCAAAATCTTAGACAGTTACAATTTAAGAACTACTAAATATTTTTACTTGGGCCTTTATTCCATTTAAAGAGAGTGAAAACTATCATGCCACCCAATCCTACAAACACTCAATTTGAAATACTTATAAATGAAACTGTGGCTTCCAAGTTCCTTGAAATGCAAGTTACATTTATGTTTGACCAGGCATCTGGACACTCAGCTAGTACTCCAGAAATCTCTAACTGAATTTAAATAACCAGCTCAGGTATGTGCCTTCACTTTCTTCTTTCTTTCTTTCTTTCTTTCTTTCTTTCTTTCTTTCTTTCTTTCTTTCTTTCTTTCTTTCTTTCTTTCTTTCTTTCTTTCTCTCTTTCTTTCTTTCTCCACTCATCAGGGGCTGCTCCAGGTTCTACGCTAAGTTCTTTATGTACTACACTAAACAGTCTAACATAATCTACTAAAACTATATCAAGGGAATGACTAGAGCCGCTGACTAAACATGTTATTGTGGAAATTAAAAATGTAAAATTAAAACTAAATAATTTTACAAGCTATCAGTGCTGTTGCCTGCAAAAATGAGGTCTGTCTTCCCACTGCCTCATTTACTGCTCTGTAACTCGCTTGTACTTGCCCCCTGTCTGCACATCTGGAGTGATGTCCCCTTGGCACAGGTAGAGTTAAACCGATTCTTCCATCCACTCTTGTCTAGTTTCTCTTATAACCAAAGGCATATAATTCAAGGTGTCTGTCAGGAATGAAGCTGGCCATTTGTCCTGGGAGTAGACAGGGTCACTGGACCCTGCCCTCTCCAAAAACTCAACTGCTATATTGTGGCACTAATTGGAAATTACATTTATCGATTGACTGATAGATAGACAGACAGACATAAACTTTTACGGATATAGGCTGAGCTTCCAAAAAAGAAGGTCTGCTTTTTAAGGAACCAGACCACATCGTGTTCCTCAGTGTCGTAACACCAGGAGCCCAGAAAGAGAAAAAGAACAGGGGGAGTAAAGCACATTGGACATGCCAATAAATGAATGATAAATTATTAAAGCATGATTGGAAATATTGCAATTTTTCATAGCTGTCACTTTAAGTATAAAAGCATCAGCACATTAAACTAGTTACTGCTTTTTCATAATTGAGACTTTAGCTTCTAGCTGTGCCCTGCAGCTTTTCATTAATCACTGGGACTGAAGTTCAAGCTCAGTGACAGCTTAGAAGGCATTAAACGGGCAAAGTATTTTCCAGGTACAGTTAGGAAAGGCCTTTTAGTCCTATAATCCAGAGCTAATTGTTTTTCAAAATCTCTAAACACAATCTACTCCTGGCGTTTCCTAGTGACAGAATTAGCTGCAAACTGGTTTTCTTTTTATCTTCCCAGGCTTTCTCTCGCTAAAATCTATTGAGAGGCCTATTGTTAGCTGCATAAAACAGGTGCAGAATGACTGTGATATGTAAAATTGTAACTGATACTTAACCAAGGAAACATTTATTAGATAGCCTCTGAAACAATACTTCCTGAATACTTATTCTAATCATACCATTTAATTTGTCATAAAAAAAACAAGATGGCATGGAACTTTGCACACAGGCCGAGTTCACTTTTCCAATGGAAAAAAAAGACCCCATTGGGTTTCTTAAATGCAACCGTATCTTCACCCGACATGAAGTAAGACTGCGGCTTCCCACATTTACACTTGAACTCCAAGATTCCCAGCATAAGCCCCTCTGTTGCTTTGGTTTGCCAATTTTTTTTTTCCTTCTCTGCAAAGTGTTGTACATCAGGTTTTAATGGATGTGCCAAAACATTCTTTCTTTTGTATAACAAATTATCAAGAGCATTGAGGTTCATTAATTATGTCATCTAATTGGATTGAGGCAGGTGCAAAATACCTCAGATGAAGTGGTCACTGGCAGGAAGGCCTAAGTGCAAGTTTTTCTATTAGAAACCAGCATGTCTCCAGACTCTTGGAATTACTTTGTACTTATTGATTAATGGCCATAATTTATTACAGTGCAGAAGATCTTGCATTGAGTTAAATGTGTGATTAATCAATTTTCCATCAAATTATGAACAGCAGACCAGTTGCCAGAAAGAAAATACCAAGTGCATTTTCCCATGGTGTAAATATATCAGGACTTCAGCTAATAACTGTCTATCACTTGCTTAATATTCCCTGTCACACTGATAAATGTCATCTCCACAAATGGGCCACAGGTAGTAATGATGGAAAGACCACCAAATATGTTTTATAGCTGCCCTTCTTATATAATGAAATACTCTTTGAATCCATCTCAAAACAATTTATTAATGTAAAATTCATTTCTGCCTTCAGCTTGAAATACATCATTGTTAAATCAACAATATTATATTAACCTGGTAACTAATATTGAGGAAAGAAAACCTTAGGCAAGAGAGAGACGAATTTTGGACTTCCTGAGCACTCATTTTTGGTTCCCGTCAAAAATTCAGACATGTGACTAATTGTTGTCAACTCTAATCTGCTTTGAAAGCATAGCACAGGGGTGGGGTCACCACAGAGACCTGCTGATGAAAGAGAACGCAGTTTGTTCCAAAGGTTAATTTCTTTGGTTAAGTAACAGGTACTGTGAGGGTTCACTACAGTAATTGTCTCCTTTAAGCAAGGGTAATTTATCTTACAACTAAATTAGGTGGATGCTACCTCCAAAAAAGTACAAAATGCAAATCAAAGCCATGAGATAAAAAGAGCAGTACCTGAGCCAATTGCGATTTGGGGAAATGAACTCGTATTAAAACCCATAGAAATAAAAACTGATAAGATAAAGATTTAACTGAGATAAGTAAATGGCAGCGATCAGTCGCTAGGCCATTCCAATCCAGAAAGAGCACAGCAATACATAGAATAAAGGAAGCCAAACCAATACTAAAGAAGTGTCCTAAGAACGCTAGAGCAGGAGAATCAGGATCATCCCTCCTCTTCCTGGAGCAGGGAGATAAACGAGCCCTGCGTACGAAGCTTGCCGTGTGGTTCTCAGTTGGTGAGACAGCAGCTCTCTCTTAGTGATGTTAGATGCCCACCTCTAGGAAGTTAGGTTACTTGAGAGCATTCACACTCTCTGTACGAGGGCATGACCATGTGGCCAAAGTCCCTGGAAGAAGTTCTCTGAGTGGCATACCTATGAGTATGGCATACCTATGAGTTTCATCCTGATACTTTCGGCACTCTGCGCTGAAGTTGGAGTCTACTCTACTTTATCTGAGATTAGAATGTTTTTGTCTCAAGCCTGTCCCTAATACGGTGCAACTTGTCCTGTCTTGAGAAGACTTGGTTCTACTAGGGTAGTAGTCGACCTGCTGTAAAGCTTTGCAAACCACTTTCCCCATTGTCACACTCTCTTGAGCTGAGTAAATTATGATGTCTCCAAACCTATTCTCCTCCAAGAGTAGTCACATCCTCTTCTCAAATTTAGATTCCCTAGTTTCTAGACTACCTGTGCAAGTAGAAGGGGAACTAAAGTTACCTCTAGAAGCTCTTTCTAGCCCCATTCCCTTCTACTGTATGATTTGGCACACATCGTCTCGGAAATAGTTCCCCAGCCCTCTTTTGAATGCCATGCAAGGGATTTCTTTTAGCTGACTCTTTAATCCCAGTTCCCTCCCCTTGTGTTGTATAGAATCTTTAAGTATGTCTGTGTTGGATGTTTTATGCTATGTATTAAAATTCTGTAATTCTTCAAGCTCAAGTCTCAATCATTTTAACACCTATTAAATCTCTCCGGCTAGAAGGGATCAGACTTCTTGGAGGAAGGGGGATTAGAGCTTTCCACGTGCCTAGCAAAAGTGTGTATTACACAGATTTTTTTCTTAGTCCCGTGGAATTCTCAAGTTGAATCTTATTCTGACACTTATCTTAATATTTTTCTTTGGTCACACCATACTTAAGGAAGGTAGACCTCAAACTTGCCACACAGGAGGAAGTTTTTGCTTCAGGGAGGTGAACTGGCCTAAAGAACATATTTTTGTAGTGAAGAAATTGGACCCTCTGTGCATTGCTGGTGGGAATGTAAAATGGTGCAGCCACTGTGGAAAATTGTAAGGAGCTTCCTCAAAAAATGAAACACGGAATCACCATATGATCCAGAAATTCTACTTCTGGGTATAGGCCCAAAAGAATTGAAAGTAGAGACTTGGATATTTGAACACCCATGTTCCCAGCAACATTGTTCATAATAGCCAAAAAGTGAAAACAATTGAGCGTCTATTGACAGATGAATGGGTGAATATAATGTGTTTAATACATATAGTGGAATACTATTCAGCCTTAAAAGGGAAAGAAGTGGGGCGCCTGGGTGGCTCAGTCATTAAGCGTCTGCCTTCGGCTCAGGTCATGATCCCAGAGTCCTGGGTTCAAGTCCCGCATCGGGCTCCTTGCTCAATAGGAAGCCTGCTTCTCCTGCTACCACTCCCTCTGCTTGTGTTCCCTCTCTCACTGTTTCTCTCTGTCAAATAAATAAAATTAAAAAAGAAAAAAAGGGAAAGAAGTTCTGATCCATGCTGCAACATGACTGACCCTTGAAAACATTGCCCTGAGTGAAACAAGCTAGTCACAAAAGGATTAAAATGGTATGATTCTACTTACAGGAGTTTCCTAGAGATATCAAATTCATAGATACAGTAAGTGGAATGGTGATTGCCAAGGATTAAGGGGAGGAGAAAATCTGAAGTTACTGTTTCATGGATACAGAGTTTCACTTTCGCAAGATGAAAAGAGTTCTGGAGATGGGTAGCGATGATGGTTGCACAGTGATGTGAATGTACTTAACACCACTGAGGGGCACCTGGGTGGCTCAGTGGGTTAAAGCCTCTGCTTTCAGCTCAGGTCATGATCTCAGGGTCCTGGGACTGAGCCCCGCATCGGGCTCTCTGCTCAGCAGGGAGCCTGCTTCTCCCTCTCTGTCTGCCTCTCTGCCTACTTGTGCTCTCTCTCTGTCAAATAAATAAATAAAATCTTAAAAAAAAAAACAAAACACTAAAAGGTACACTCGGAATGGCTAAAATGGGAATTTTATGTTATGTAAATTTTAGCATCATTTAAAACAAGAAAAGGAAAAAGAACACAGGGTAATAATAAAGACAGGAGCAAGGGGGAAAATGGACAACAGCTCAGAGGTGGCCTTGTTAGTTTGAGGTTGAACACTCCCACAAATATGGTACAGATCCTGGAAAGGTATGGCCAGTCTCTTTTGTAACAGTGCAAAATGCAACTGATCTATATGTAGAGAGAGAGGGAAAGTTCAGTTATGTCACATGTAATTGGTTGAGTACATTTTTGCCTCTCAACATAGCCAAACAGGGAGAAGAGTGGCTAGGATTGGCAGGCACCATGCAGCCAGCAGTGTGTAAATCTGGAATATTTAATTTTTGGGTACCAGGATTCTCTAGTGGTTTCAGGTTTGGAATCCCCAGTTCACAGATTTAAATATGACTCCTGCTATCATAGCAATGGAAAGAGAGGATGCCCCAAAGGCCAACTGTTACTTGTGCTATGTACTGAATGTTTATGTGCTCTCCCCCCAAATTACTATGTTGAAATCCTTTCCCCTGATGATGGTATTAGGAGGTGGGACACTTGGGAGGTAATTAGAATTGCAGGAGGCCGTGAAGGTGGAGCCCTCAGGAATAGAATTAGTGAAGTGCTCATGGCTGGGACTCCCTAAGAGAGTTGCAAGAAAGCTTGCTTCCTCTCCCACCTTTCTGTCATGTGAGGGCACGATAAGACGGTGGCAACTATGTAGAGGAAATGGGCACCCACCAGACACTGAGCCTGTTAGCACCTTGATCTTGGACTTTCCAGTCTATGGGACTGAGAAATAATTTCTGTTGTTTATAAGCAACCCAGTCTATAATATTTTGTTATATCAGCGTGCAAGGACTAAGACAACTTGCCTCCAAATGATTATGGCAGTGTGGGAACAAAAGTTAAGGGTTGTTACCAGATCTTCCAATTTTTCAATGAAAGCAAAAAATACAGACATTTATTTAAGAATGTCTAATGTTTAAATATTGAAAAATAATAATAATAATAAAAGAAGATCCTTTGAAATATTGCATGCTTTAGCCTGGCGACAAACTCAGCCTTTGAACTAACAGTTTATCCCTTCTATTTTCATGGATCACGTCAAATCCTTTTACCTAGACTATATTATTTTTCTAAACTATACTGGTTAGAAGCTATCTCTCCCATCTCTGAACTCACAGATACATTATCTGTATCTACCCATACCCTGAACAGATACCTCTTTTTTTAATGTTTCCGTGTGTGTGTGTGTGTGTGTGTGTGTGTGTGTGTGTGTATGTGTATAATTTTAACTCCTATAACCTGAGCTGCTTGAATAGAATACAATTATTCAACCTCAAATATATACATGATGCTGAGTACTGTATCTTCTACCCATTATCTGCTAAATAAACACTTGCTAATGTATGAATGTCTGAATCAATGAATGTGAACTGAGGGGGTGATGACCTCAAATAACAACCTGCATTATACTAGAAGTATATTTCCAAAGTCCAAATTTGTTTGCAATATTTTCTTTTTCAATTTGTAGATTTATTTATGTGCAAAGTTTATATCATCTTTTATCTTTGTATCTCTCCCCCTCTCTTCCATGTACTAAGCGCTAAAGTATATGGATTAATTATTTCAGTCCTATTTAACTATTCATTAAGTGCCCCCAATTCTACACACTAACTAATTTAATCATTATACAAATCCTATGATGCAGGTGTTACCACTGCCCCTAATTTCAAACGAAGAAACTGAGAGGAAAGTAACTCGCCTGTGGTCACACAGAGTAGGGGACAGCACCAAAACTGGGTCCTGGCCACAGGTTCTTCACCACATGGCACTGTCTCCGAAATGCCTGGGAGGCACTGTCTCTGGGCCTGGCAACAAAGGCAGGAGAAGGAGGATAAAGATGTCGGTGGCTCTTACTCTTTTCAGCTGTTTCAATATTTTACAATGTAGTTTTAGCCTTGGCCTTCGTTTTCATTTTTATTTTCTTCCATTCTTTTATAATAAAAGAGATGTAATTGCATTTGCCAAATCAGGCTTGAACTGAAGCCACAGGATGGTCACCAATACAAGACTTTCGCAAAAATCAAGGGAAACTTTCCATGAGAATCAACTGGCCACGTGAGGAATTTATAATAGAGTGTTACATGTTTTATTAGTATTTATAAATTGTATGCAAATCCTTTATTTTAGTAAAATCTACAATAAACATATGTCCATATATGTGGTCATACCGTTGGTCCCAGAGAACTGGTTGTTCAACCCTTACCACACACCACTGTCTTGCAGAAACTGCAGGCATATTTGAGCACAGGCTAAGGAGAAGCCAAGCTGCAGATGCATTCCCTTTGGCTTAGTGGGATATATTTATGAGGTTTGGAGTCACTTCCATGTATAGCTAAGTGATTGTTAGCCATACACATTTAGGAAAGGGTTCTATAAATATTTCAACGGCTCACTGTGCTGACTTACTTAGTACAATGACATAAAAGTGCAAGGCTGGAGATTGTATTGTGATCTGAACATACCCTGTGGTGCCCAGTACAGGAAGTACGTGGGTTGCGGTCAAGAAGCAAGAGCCAGAAGTTAGTCTGCGGAAAATTCCTCCAATTATCAACCATGAAAATTATTAGCAGAGAATTAAGAGACGCTTGACACCTAATAAAATCCAAAATTCTCCCCTGTCAGGAACATACATAAAATGTAAAGGTTTATAATTATAAACATACCACGCATTTTTTGTGTTTGTGTCCCACATGGCTTTTAGTTTTTTTATTTGAAATAATGAATTCAATAAATATCAGTTGGATATTCATTATTTTCAAGCCCTTTCTAAGCTTGGGAAATTTCTAATTTAATTTTTTATTTAAATTCAATTAATTAACATATGATGTATTATTAATTTCAGAGGTAGAGGTCAGTGATTCATCAGTCTTACGTAATACCCAGTGCTTATTACCTCACGTGCTGTCCTTAATGTCCATCCCCCAGTTACCTTATTGTCATACCCACCTCCCCTCCAACAACCCTCAGTTTTTTTCCTATGATTAAGAGTCTCTTATGGTTTCTCTCTCTCTCTGATTTTGTCTTGTTTTATTTTTTCCTCTCTTCCCCTATGATCTTCTGTTTTGTTTCTTAAGTTCCACCAATGAGTGAGATCATATAATTGTCTTTCTTTGATTGACTTATTTTGCTTAGCATAATACTCTTTAGTTCCATCCGCATCATAGCAAATGGCAAGATTTCTTTCCTTTTTTTTTTTTTTTTTAAGATTTTATTTGTTCATTTGTCAGAGAGAGAGAGTACAAGCTGGGGAGCAGCAGACAGAGGGAGATGCAGGCTCCCCACTGAGCAAGAAGCTCAATGTAGGGCTCAATCCCAGGACCCTGGGATCATGACCTCAACCAAAGGCAGACACTTAACAGACTAAGCCACCTAGGTGTCCCAAGATTTGAATTTTGGTGTCCCCATTTTTTGATGACTGAGTAGTATTCCATTCTATATATGTACCATATCTTTATCCATTCATCTGTCCATGGACATCTGGACTCTTTCCATGCTTTGGCTATTATGGACATTGCTGCTGTAAACACTGGGATGTAGGTGTCCCTTCAGATCACTACATTTGTATCTTTGGGTAAACACCCAGTAGTGCAATTGCTGGGTCATAGGAGAGCTCTATTTTCAACTTTTTGAGGAACCTTTATACTGTTTTCCAGAATGGCTGTACCAACTTGCATTCACACCAACAGTATGGGAGGGTTCCCCTTACTCCGCGTCCTTGCCAACATCTGTCATTTCCTGACTTGCAATCCCTATCAAAATACCATCAATATTTTTCACAGAGCTGGAACAAATAATCCTAAAGTTTGTATGGTGCCAGAAAAAGACCCTGAAGAGCCAGAGGAATGTTGAAAAAGAAAACCAAAGCTGGTGGAATCACAATTCCAGACATCAAGCTATATTACAAAGCTGTAATCATCAAGACAGTATGGTACTGGCACAAAAACAGGCACAAAGATCAATGGGACAGTATAGAGAGCCCAGAAATGCACCCTTAATTCTATGGTCAACTAATCTTCAACAAAGTGGGAAAGAATATCCAAGGGAAAAAAAACAGTGTCTTAAACAAATGGTATTGGGAAGATTGGACAGCCACATGCAGAAGAATGAAACTGAACCAATTTCTTACACCATACACAAAGATAAACTCAAAATGGATGAAAGACCTAAATGTGAGACAGGAATCTATCAAAACCCTAAAGGAGAACACAGGCAGCAACCTCTGTGACCTCAGCCACAGCAGCTTCTTGCTAGACATGTCTCCAAAGGCAAGGCAAACAAAAGCAAAAATGAACATTTGGGACTTCATCAAGATAAAAAGCTTTTGCACAGTAAAGGAAACAGTCAACAAAACTAGAAGACAACCGACAGAATAAGAGAAGATATTTGCAAATGTCTCATCAGATAAAGGGCTAGTGTTCAAGATCTATAAAGAACTTATCAAACTTAAAAACCCCAAAAAACAAATAATCCAGTCAAGAAATGGGCAGAAGATATGAACAAACATTTCTTCAAAGAGGACATCCAAATGGCCAACAGACACATGAAAAAATGCTCACCATCACTCAGCATTAGGGAAATACAAAGCAAAACCCCAATGAGATACCACCTCACACCAGTCAGAATGGGTAAAATTAAACATACAATACTGTAAAAAAAAAAAAAAAGTTACTCGATTTAGAAAGGCAACTGTTTAAAGTAGCAGGAAAACTGTAAAGGAAGATGTCTGCAGTATCCTTTTTAAATTTTTTCTTTCTTGATGCAAGTGGCATATTTTATAAAGCTAGAATTCAACATTTTAACTGTAATTTGAAAATGATTGAGGATGTTTCAATAAAATAGCTGAAAAATTATAATGATCTGATTTGGGTGAATATGAAGGTTATATCTTTGGCCTTTGTAAAATTTATTTAATAAAAAACTGAGAAAAGTCAGATAAAAATCAATGAAACTCATGAAGAGTAATAAAGTTGAGTGATGAAATCAATATTGATAATATTAATAAAACTTTTATCAGGTCATAGCATTTTGTAGTAGTTCATTTAGAAGAGATACAAATGAGATACATTTCTTTTTTTTTTTTTTTTTTTGAGATACATTTCAATTGTAGTGAAAATGATTGTCACTGAAAGAACTGCTAGCTGATAGGTAGTGATTAGGAAATTTATAATGGGGTAATGGTGTTTTGGAAAGGATACTGGCCTAGGACTTGATAGACGTGAGTTCTAGCCCCAGCTCACCCTCAACTAGGGGTGACACTGGGCTATTTCTGGTTCTTGACTGTTAAAAACGCCTCACCGTTGGGCCAAGAGTCAATCATCTGATTGAATCTCAAGGTCTCTCTCATTCTCTTTCTCAATCAATTCTGATCCTTGTCACAAAGAATAAATTACCATCTTACATCTAAATGATACAAAATTTGTCAAATTCATGTTGAGTAGCTCTTCAAATATAGCAGGGGTTAATGCATGGACTATTCTGAATTCATTTGATATGGAACAAGGCGCTTGCCCCTCGGAAATCGCTCCTCTCCCCATCCTATACCCACACCACCTCACCCCCAGAAACACTTTGTAATGTCTCATTACAGCATTGCCAAGGGCATCCATCTGTGCTCTGCCTACTGAGCTCTGTCTCAGTAATGTAAAGTGTTTGAGCTGGGCAAACAAGTTGGAAATTCAGTATTCATTTCCCAGACTGTGGTGGCTGTGGTTAAGCATTAGAGAAATATTATTTCTTATTTATACATTCTGGGACACCAATTAAGAAGTACTGCTTGGATGTGTTCCACACCAGAAGGTACTGAGGCCAAAGGCTTTTACACATTTTATCCATGACTTGAATGATGAAATAGGAATCCTGTTTATTCATTTTAAGGATGAAATCTTGGAAGGAGGTGCTGCTTATCCTTTGGAATATTTGAATAAAAGTCAATAAAACCTAAGTAATTTGGAAAAGTAATTAGGAAAAATGTGAGTAATCTCAAGAAATGGACATTGGATGGTAAGATTTAAAGTAAATTAAATTTTGAGGATGTCAAATAAAAATGTATTGTATATAGTTGAGAATAAATTTTAAGGGTCTAGTTCTCAGATGGGCTGCAAATTGAATAAGAGACAGCAATCGCTCAACCTAGTTTTCTTGTGGCCCAAAAGTCACTGTGAATCTGGCTGAACTTGGATATATACAAAGGAAAAGTTTCAAATTCACCCACAATTTTATCCTTGAAATTAATAAAATGAAGATAAAGCGGTAAAAGGCAACAGTATTACCTGTAGGAATTATTCGTTCAAACCTCTCTGCACGTCAGCTATCACTGTCTCCATGGTATATGTTTGGTTATTGATAGCACATTTAAGAAAAAAAATGTAACTTGGAGATAATGCAGAAGAAAGTAGTGACACTGGTCAAATAATTAGAATTTGGTGACTATAAAAAGAAATCTTAATAAGAATTAAAAGTGTTCAAAATGAAAAACAGAATGCCTAAGGAATAACACAGTATGGATTTTGATGTTTGTTAAATGTAAATGAGATTCTTTTTGTCGAAACTATTTGGGGCGCCTGGGTGGCTCAGTCGGTTAAGCAACTGCCTTCAGCTCAGGTCATGAACCCAGGGTCCTGGGATGGAGCCCCACCTTGGGCTTCCTGTTCAGTGGAAAGCCTGCTTCTCCCTCTCCTTCTGCCTCTGCCCCTCCCCCTGCTAGTGCGCACTTTCTCTCTCGTGCTCTCTAACTCAAATAAATAAATAAAATCTTTAAAAAAAAAAAAGAAAGAAAGAAAGAAACTATGAATAGAAAAAATAATTTTAAAAATGGAGTTTGGACCTAAGAAGCTACTTGTAACCATCTACTTATGATCATGGCTGTTCGTGCAGGGGGCAGTCATACAAAGCAGAGAGGCCACCTGCCCTGGTCTAAAATTAGCAGCCCCTGCTTCTCCTTCTGCACTAAAGCTGCCTTAGGCTCCTCTATCTCCTTGTGTTTCCTTTTAAATGCAAATGATTTGGGAGGGGCTGCCCTTAATTCACTAATTTTATCCAGCAGTTAACATCTTAGCAACTAGAAACCCAACTGAAAGAGAAAGAGGACCTGGATGAGGGTTTTGGTGGATGTGCAGCCTTCCTGAAGATAAGAGGGAGCTGTGGGGGAAGGAAAGAAGTGATTGTCAGAAAGGAGGGATGTAACCAAACGGTCCCTCCTATCAGTCCATTTTTGGTGTGTGTGCCAAAGGTCCCAATCCCTGACCTAGCGTCACTCTGTCACTCCTGAGTTTGGTATGAAATGATGAAAGAAAATTTAAAGAACTCTCTTTAAACTTGTCACAGGCACAAATTCCAAACCCCGCGAAGTGAGGCACTTTTATCTGTGGTGAAGCAGGGCGGGGAGGAAGGGAGAAAAGTAAATGGCTTGAAAATAGTTAGACCTCTTTAACTAAAATTAGTTTCTGGCAAGGGCTCTCAGCCACATTGGCCTACATTTTTCAGAACTATTGTTCTTATGCTTTTTGCCCAAGTGTGTTTGCGTCGTTTCCAAAGTCAGGAGCTGACCATAAAGGGAAATCAGAAAAGCTGTGACTAAATGAAGGAGAAAATAAAATCCATATGACTAAAATTCTACTGCATAAACGTCATTAATCGTTACTTCTGGAATGTAAGACTCCTCTGTGAGCATTCATGGAAAACTTAATTTTGTGTCCTTGACATACACTATTAAAAACTGCCTTCTAGCCAAGAAGAAAGAGTTGGCTTACACCCACGTAAATGGTGCTATCATTACTCAAGGGAAGTGCAGAGCACTCTGCTCTAGATGTATGCTGCTTTTCTTATTTGATGGCCATTAAAATTCTATTTTCATTCTCCAGTGTGGTTATGTCCTGTAAAGCCTTTGGTGTTAAGCAACTAAACTATGTCCAATTGAAAAAATGGAAAATGGGCAGGCATAGTTCCTATGGCCATATGATATACATATTCATCAAAATGTTTTGAAAGACTCGTCAAGAAACATAGAGCACAAGTTACTACTGTCCTGGGAAGGCTGAATATTACATACTGTCCATTCAAGTGAAAAATTACTGAAGCACACACTTAAGCAGTGTAAGAATCATCAGATCAACATCACTTTGAAGAGCTATGTTTACACAAACTATACACATAGTCATTCTGACTGAAGAGACAAGGATATGATAATTTAGCAAAACATATTTTTTAAAACTTACTTTAACCAAAACAAAGGTTGGTAGTTGCATCTTTATTGCAAAACACAACGATTTTCTGTGCTTGGCATCCCAATTAGCTTTAACAAAATGGCAGTCTTTTCTCCCTCTTTCTACAAAGTATGTATGGAAACTCCATTGCCAATATTTGTCATGACCTCTAAGTCAGCCCTTTCAAGAACATTTCCATTTTTGTATTTGACTTTGCTTTAAGCCTGTAAAACATTCTGAAGTGAGAAAGCAGGGAGGGGAAAGATTGTTTTGGGGGAGGAAAGCATGATTTAAGATGTGCGGAAAAACAGGGTAAGTGTTTTCTCTCTGTTAATAAAATATACTCTCTTGCTCTCTTTCTTTTCTTTCTTTCTTTCTATTTATTTTTTATTTTTATGAAGGTAAAGATTTAGATCTGGCTTGTTCACTGCTGTATTCCCAATGCTTAGAACAGTATCCATCAGACAGTAGGTGTTTAGAGAATGTGTAGTAAATGAATAAATGGTATTTTCCTCTGTAAATAACATCCAATGAATATTTTTTAAGTATTACTTCTTGATTGTAGAAAATCCATTGACAATACTGAATGGAAAAGAGTATTCTATTTTCCTACCCCCATCAAGGAAAGAATCTTTCTAACAGAGCACATAAATTCCAGAGGAGCACATGTGAAGAGATGAGAGACAAAGGTAATATCCTCTCCACGTCACATCCCCCCACTGCCCAGAATAAACTCAAACCAACCCAGAAACCAGTTGTGTAATGATGTTGCAGTCTCCATTGAACTGCTGTCCACAAATATTATTAAGCATCTATCGTGTGTATGGAACTATGCTGGGAGCCATATACAAAGATGAATAAGGCATGGACTTTATATTCAAATTAGAGTCCGTAAGGGAGAAGGATACATAAACAAGTAACTTCAATACAGTGTACAAAGAGCAATAATAGAAGTGGTTTACCGTGTTTGGAGGGGCTGGCAAGCAGGGCAGGTTTCTTAGAGGATATTGTGACAGATATTACAGAAGATATTTTGACTGAATGTTAAATAGAAGCTTGCTAGGCAGACAGGAGCAGAAAGTCCATTCCAGAGAGAGCAGCTGGAGCAGTAATGTGAAGTCAGGAAGCTGCCTAATGCATTTGGGAAACCACAAGTCAACCCTGTGAGGTGAGGAGCAATGTGAATGAGTTTAGAGAGATGAACAGATACGAATTCTAAAAGTGATGGAAAGCAATTAGAAGGGTTTAATAAATAAGAGCATAACATGATCAGATTTGCATTTAAGAAAAATCACTCTAATTCCCATGGAGAATGAGTTTAAATGTAGTGTAACC
The DNA here is from genome assembly GCA_028646535.1 of Procyon lotor. Taxonomy (NCBI): domain Eukaryota; kingdom Metazoa; phylum Chordata; class Mammalia; order Carnivora; family Procyonidae; genus Procyon; species Procyon lotor. The sequence continues at coordinate 85,739,478 of CM053603.1, read as the reverse complement.
AAGAATAGGACCAAATTTAGGGGCTTGAGAGCAGGGAGAGAGTATAACTCAGGTGTCTGTGAATTCTTTGATGTACATTCCTCTACATTTCAGGAGAAATTTCTTAGCTAAAAATGCAGCTTAAGGAACATTTGGTATATAAGCAATCATTAAAGTCCATGGTGTGTGACAAAGTTATGATAAAAAAAATCGAAGCAGAAGGAATCAAAAGAAAGAAAAAGAACTCCATTCAAGAAAGAAAGAAGCAATGAGCATAGACATGAAGTGTGAGGAAAACCAGGAGATAAATGGCTTATACTGTAAATATATCCACCTACCTTGTTTCTTCCTAATGCTGGATAGTTGGAAGAAAGGCAAATAGGGACAAGGGGTCCCCCACCCTAAGAGGAAACCACCCTTAAAAGGATTTTACACCTCGATGGAAGGAGCCCTCCACCCTTTCCTATGTGATAGGTAGATGACAAAAACCTGATTGGAGGACAGGAATGTGAAGGGTTAATCAGATTTAAAAAGCCTGCCAACAAGCCCATAAAAACCCCTAGACTTAGAAACTCCAGGGGCAACCCTCTGGGGTTTCATCCTTCTTTGGGAGCTTTGCACTATCGCTCAATAAACTTTGCTTTGCCAGCCACCACTCTGGTCTACTTCCTTGTTCTTCAAAGTGGTGGGACCAAGAACCTCGAGCACCAAAGGAAAAGAAATCCTGTAACATTTCTCCAGTTCAAAATCTTCAGAAAGTAAGCATATATTTCGGATAGGTATTTCTGTTGTTCAGAATACAAGTGTAGAAAGAAAATGAATTTTCTTAAAGGGTATGAAATATTCTTACCACCAAATCTGGCTGCACATTGACTCCTGGTTTTACCTATAAGCAAAGCATTTTTTTAAAATTCCACTTGTGGGCGCCTAGATGGTTCAGTTGGTTAAGTGTCTGTCTTTTGCTCAGGTCGTGATCTCAGGGTCTTAAGATAGAGCCCCACATCTGGTTCCACGCTCAGTGGGGAGTCTGCTTCTCCCTCTCCCTCTGCTCCTCCCCACCTCTCGTGTTCTCTCTCTCTGCCTCAAATAAATAAAATCTTAAAAAATAAAATAAAATTCCACTTGTGGAGCACTTATGTGGCTCAGTCGGTTAAGCACCCTTCTCTTGATTTTGGCTCAGGTCATGATCTCAAGGTCATGAGATTAAGCCTTAAGTAGGGCTCTGCACTTAGTGTGGAGCCTGATTAAGATTCTTTCTCCCTCTGCCCACCCCCACTCACACTCACTCACAAGTGCATTCTCTGTCTCCTCCTCGCTAAAAAAAAAAAGAGCTAAAAGGATTACAAATTACCACTTGACATTTGCATACAATGTTTTATTATACATAAAGTTTTTTTCATATGTACCCAGCTTATTATCAATTCTTACAATAAACCTATAAGGTAGGAATTATTTTGAAAAGGAAAAAAACGAAGGCTCAAAACCCAAGTAACCTATCCAAGGAAAGTTCCCAGGTCTTCCAACTGAGTTCCAAGTTGCTTACACTAATATTATACTCAGGGTTCTTGGGGTAAATCTCTTTCATTCATACAAAACAACTTGCCATTCTCTGAAAAACTAAGCTGATTTTCACGTTGGCAACTCCATGAGTTGCCTAAACTGCCCCTCTAGGGTTTAGTCCTATGGCATAGATAAGGGCTTTTAAGCTGAAAGGACATTTTAACAATATACACAATATGTCACAAAGCCTTAAGGGGATGTGTTGAAGATTTGCCATGGTATTATAATGACCTTTTAAAACTTCACTTCACCCCTGTCAGAATGGATAAAATTAACAACACAGGAAACAACAGATATTGACAAGGATGTGGAGAAAGGGGAACCCTCTTATGCTATTGGTGGGAATGAAAACCAGTGCAACTACTCTGGAAAAGAGTATGAAGGTCCCTCAAAAATTTAAAAATAGAACTACCCAACAATTGCACTACTAGGTATTTACCCAAAGGAAACAAAAATACTGATTCAAATGGATATATACACCCTGATGTTTATAGCAGCCTTATCAACAATAGTCAAATTATGGAAACAGACTATGTGTCCATTGGCTGATGAATGGATAAAGAAGAGGTCATTTATATATATAATGGAACATTACTCAGCCATAAAAATGAATGAAATCTTGCCATTTGCAATGATGGTGATGGAGCTAGAGAGTATTATGCTAAGCGAAGTAAGTCAGTCAGAGAAAGACAAATACCATATGATTTCATTTGTATGTGGGATTTAAGAAACAAAACAGATGAACATAGGAGGAAAGAAAAGAGAGAGAGGCAAACCAAGGAACAGATTCTTAATTATAGAGAACAAACAGGGTTGTTGGAGGGGAGGTGAGTGGGAGGATGGGCTAAATGGGTGATCAGTATCAAGGAGGGCACTTGTGATGAGCACTGGATGTTATATGTAAGTGATGAATCATTAAATTCTATACCTGAAATTATTACTACACTGTATATTAATTAACAGGTATTTAAATTAAAACCTGAACTACAAAAAAATAAATAGATAAAATTTCAAAGAACAAAAATATCAGCTTAATCCAGATGTCTTAGTGAACTAAAGCAAAATGGCCTTACTTGACTGGGTATGGTCATGAAAACTCATGAGAATTTGGCAAATCAGCTTGCAAGGTACAGAGCAATAAATAGAAAATTTTTGTCTCTCCTGAAGAGAAAAAGCTCATATTTCTGGTGCTACTTGTCATGTCCCAATTTCAAAGTAGTATACCTTTCAGACTGGCCAAAGCCACAGTTTCAGCCCTCAGGCTAGTCTTGTGTCTTTAAAGAACTGATCCCACAACAGAACCCACAGATTCTGAGCTCACTCATCCCCCTGGACTTTTTGTCTGCCAGATTCCAGTACCCCCTCCTGCGTGATTCAACTTCTGTGTGTCTGTGGACAGCCTCAGGTTACACCTTTGCTACTATCATCTTGATGCTGGCAGCTCTTCCCTAAGCAACCCAAGACCAGCCGGGCCAGCTAAAGACCCTGGACTCAGCCCAGCATTCTGCAGAGGATGATGAGGAAAGGCGGCCAAACCTGGCCATAGCTGCCAGAGCACCACCCTATCCTTCACTGATAAAAATTCTGATCGGGGGGCACCTGGGTGGCTCAGTTCATTGAGCAACTGCCTTCAGCTCAGGTCATGATCCTGGGATTCCGGTTTCCAGTCCTGCATCGGGCTCCCAGTTCCATGGGGAGTCTGCTTCTCCCTTTGACCTTCTCCTCTCTCATGCTCTCTTTCGCTCTCTCTCTCAAATAAATAAACCTTTAAAAAAAAATTCTAATTGGGTTAAGATTTTTTTTTAACACCTTTATGCCACTATATAGTTGTTTTAAAAAGAAATGTTCATTTTTTTAATGTGACTTAGACTTTGACATTAAAGATCTCTCTAACATATTTATTGTCAATCCTATTGACATTATGGTAATATGAGTTTGTGTGTACAGTTATCCAGAGATAAAATCTTCTGAGATTGGAAAGAAAACACTTTTTGCATTAATTTTTAGCATTTTCTCTTAAAGTTAACTTTTAAGTCATCAAATTTCAGAATGCACATAAACTGGTGTTTTGGGTTTTTTTTGGTATAAAATAACAGAGCAGATTCATTCAATAAAGTCAATTCAGAAATTGTGTCTGTCTTACCAATATCTGCAAAGACATCTTTTTAAAAAAGAGTTAGAAGAAACTCCATTGTTTCAAGGAGAAATAGTCTCTGAAACCCTGGTAAGTATAAATTATTATTCACAGTACTGTCTAAACAGAAAGAAATTCCTTGACTCAATGGTATGGCTTCTTGAAAGTTTCAGTTGGAAAGTATTATGCACTATTACACAGGGTATGTTTGAGCCAAATCTTCAAATACACAGTCATTTAATAGGTTTTATTGAAAGAATCTTTCACTATTATTTTAAGACCTTTCTGTAATTATACACGGAAAATTTGTATTCAGTCAGAAAAATTTTACATTCTTCCTAATCCACCACTTTAATAGAAATATTTCTTCTAGCAATCATTTCTTCCCCTTGTTTCTAACTGTATTAAATTTTTCCAAAACTTAAAATTAAAGTAGAGGATGGTATACCTGAAACGAATGTAATACTATATGTTAATTACACTGAAATTAAAATGTAAAAAGCTATAGTAGAGGATGAAATAAAAGTCTCTGTCAATATCTAACAATCTAAAAATTGCCTTATACTTTTAGACTAATTTTCCTAGGCTCTGTATTAATTATCGTATGCATTCATGTTAGCCACTGTAGACAGAATGTCTGCTAGCGTCCACAGCAAGATAAGACAATTAGTAAATTCAAGAAATTTTCTCCCATTTATACTTGAATTTTAAAAGTTAAATGTTAGTTTGTTTAAGATGTTTTATGTGTTGGTCAGAGATGTTTCTATACAATAATGCTGAATGGGTTTCTTTTTGGTATGAAATACAAGTGTGTGAAAATCAAGTATGCCTAAGGAATCCAAATTTGGTTTAATTTATCATATGGCCATGAACATTATGAAGCCTATGGAATAAATAAGTAATTCAATCCATTCCATTTAAAATACATTTACGGACTGTCTACATTGAGCAGGGCACTGTGATACCTTTGCAAAGTTTGTGCCTAGTAAGTACACCACACACACAAAAAACCACAAAGACACACGCACACACCCAAATGGCCAACATAAGGACACATGTAAAAAGCAGGGACGACTAGTGGAGGGTGGATTAATGGGCAAAGACATTGTCCACTTTGCCTCAAATACGAGCAGGGCTGATCCTCAATGGATAAGCACCGACACAGCGGTCCTATTGGCTTAAAACTTGAAGCCTTCTGTCCCGGGGTGCTCTCCCTCATCTTGGCCACTGAAGACCCTCCCCCAATCTCCTCAGGGTTTAGAAAGAAAAAAGCACGGCAGGAGACAGTGAGGTTGCACTGTTGGTTGTGGCTTGGCGGTTCGAAGCCAGTGTAACCACTAGTCTGATGTTTTGAGCATCCATCCTGAGAATGAGGTGGAGATGGGGGGAGAGAAAACAGGTGAATCAGAAGTCGATCAAAAATTAATTGGCAAAAATTAATTAATTAATTAATTAATTAATTAATTAATTTGCTTAAAGTGTAATCTGAAAACTATTCCTTAAGCCCAGGCTCAACACCACAAATGCCTGTGGGAGTTAAGCAAATAAAGTGAATCCTCAGAGGAGGACGGTGGCAAAGGAGAGTAGATGCCTCATAGAAGCTGGAAATTGCTAGTCCCACACTCAGTATTATGGAAGTCTTCAGAGATTTCAAGTGACATCGGAAATCTAGAATTGTATGTGAGATCTATTGATTTCTTTTTTTTTCTTTTCTTTTTTTTAGAGAGAGAGAGAATCTTAAGTAGGCAACATGCTCAGTGTACAACCCGACACAGGGCTTGATCTTACTACCCTGAGAACATGGCCTGGGCTGAAATCAAGAATCAGATGCTTAACAGACTGAGCCACCCAGGCGCCCCTGAAACCCATTGATTTCTAAATGTTGACAATTAATTCAAATAAATATCAAAACCCAAACCCAAATACCAGGAGAGCTAAACCATACACATCTGCTAGTGGGATTCAGCTTGAGTTCCATTAGCACGCAACTCTGACCTAGAATTCTTTTCTGGTAAGGTGTGAACTTGTGCCTTCCCTTTTGACCTAAATAGTGCAAGTAGAAAAAGCTACATTTTATGACCCTTGCAATTTTATCAGTTCACAATTAACACAAAATGTTGTGGAATTGTATGCCTTGAATGTAATCAGGTGGGTTGAACTCATTTCACAAATTAAAATTATAGGCATTCATGGAGCCAAGCAAAAAGACATAATCTTTTAAGGTTACAGATCATAACTAATTCCCCTCCCCACCCACTGTTAAAAGTTCAACAAGTGTATACTATTCTACAAGAACATGAATTGGTGTTCATTTTGCCTCTTACTTAATGAAACTCTGATATAAGCTCTGTCCTAGGATTTATGCCTAAAAAATTTAAAAAATCAGGCAGATTCTAGAAAAGTTGTACTAAAAGCATGGTTAGATACAAAGAAAAGAAAACATATATGCCCATTTCCTCATTTAAACAAAATGAGGACCAGAACAGAGCACCCCTGCCCAAACAGAGGTTGAAAAAGAATCAGAATTCAGGAGAGTCCAGAGATTTTCCTCCTTCCGAGTGAGGAGATGGTGGTTCTCGGCACCATGTAGGAGGATCCTAGTCTGTCGGTACTTTAAAAAATCTCCATCTCCAAGCATAAATGTTACTGGAGGGAGAAAGAACACAGAGCTGTCATGCTTCGGAACATCTCAACTGACAGACAATACAAGTGCGGTGTAGCAAATGTAGCAAATGAAGCCAGCGTTCAGGCATCAGAAAACCTCTGCCAAAAAAAAAAAAAGAAAACCTCTGCCATCTACTAGTTGAGTGATTAAAAGCAAGTTGTTTAACCTCTCTACAAGTCAACTTATTTTTCTGCAAAATAAGAATCAAAACGTCTACCAGAAATGTGAGAATCAAATGAGATTACAGAGGACTTAACAAAGAATTAACTATATTTAGCATGGTGTCAGGATGGTGTCAAGTGTCATGGCATCAGGATTACTTTTTCTACTATCCCACCCATCCAACACATCCACAACAAAAACCCCAGGTACCTGCAGCCAAGAAGCAAGCAAGATTCTAGAAACAAGTTTGCCAGTGAGCAGGTAGAGAAGGTGCTGGCCCAGTTACATCTCCTGCCCGCACAGTCCATCCAGTAGTGGGAAATTCTACTCTCGAGGAATAAAAGACCTTCTCAAAGTTAAAGGGACTCCTTACTAGCCTCCCTTATCTCTTCCTCATTTCTCCTTGCTCTTCCCTCACCTCTAGATCATTAAAGTGTTTGGAAGGAAGAATGCCTTAAAGTTTATCAATTAAGAATGTAGCAGGGATTCATTTTGCAGTCGTGGCAGAGTTACTGAAAGTATGGGGTGGGGGGATAGCAAATAACATATCCTCTAAGTAGGCCCTTGAATGAACAATGAATAAATGAATGAGGTATCTGTAGGTGGACAGGCTCACCAGCATGGACAGAAGGAAGACAGGATTTAGCAAAGCCAGACTTGAGATCAGTCCTATTTGATCAACAGATGTGGTATATAAGTAACAGGAGCTGTTTTTTACTGCCTGCTGATTTTGTTCCAATCACCACGCAAAGTGCATGTATAACGATGGCTTCTTTGCTCCCTATGCTTAACTTTAGGAAGATACTGTTATCCCCATTTAACAGATGTGGAAATGGGAGCTAAGTGTGGTTTATCCTGTGCACTGCAGGCCACAGCACATCAGAAGTGAGATTTCGGTCAGGTTCTAGTCCAATCTCAAAGCCTGTGTTCTTAAGCAATTCTGTTTACTGTCTCCCTTGCCAAGAAAGATAGTACACCTCTAGTCTCATAACTGAAAATGTTCAAGCAGTTCCTTCCCCCGAAGGTATGAAAACTAATGAAGGATAGTGCTTGAGAACAGGAAAGAAAGAACTCACACATTTGGGAGAAACAGCCATGAGAGGAGGAAGTGAGGGAAAGAGGTAGCATCAGCTGAAGAAGAAAAGTGAGAAAAATGAGAAAGAATTGGTTAGACGGAGGCGAGGATAAGGAGGGAGGGAGGAGAGAAAGGGAGAAAGACAAGGAAGGAGGGAGAGAGGGAGAAAGAGGTAGAGGAAAAATGAAAGAAAATTCTTTCCCCTCAGGAGAGCAGAAGTGCTAAGGGAGCAAGCTGGTGATAATGGAGGGACATGATGAGAGGGAGTGTGGCGGCAACAGTAAAGGGACCCAGTTAACATGGCCCTGACTAGTTGTGCTAACGAGCCCTGTGGAGATTACCACCAAACAGCTGTTCAGGGAGCTTCGGGGGCTCAGAATTGCCCTGAAGCCCCAAGGGGGTCCCCGTTCCAATTCTTGAAGAAAAAGGTTGCAGGATCCATCCAGTTATCTCTTTTCCATTTTATCATCTAAATCAGCCTGCTGAGGAAAGATTGGTTCATGAGGGAATATACCTGTGCTTTGAGAAAAGGAATTAGGAAAGGGAAATGTCTCTGTCCAACTATATTAAACTGCACTGAATACAAAAAGAGAAAAAGTATATTTTTCCGCCATCACTTTTCCTAGATATCTAAAGATATATTTAACAATATAGTATGTTGTTATTGCCGAATGACTGCTATTTCCATCTTGATACTTTGTATAATCTTTAGTTGAAATCTCTGAAATCCCATGAGGGTGGTTATTATGTTTTCAGATGCCACTATAGGTAGGAAGCAATGTTTGGGCTTTGGATTGGTCAGAGAAAGAATGACATAAACTAGATGAACTCATACTCCATCAGGATTTTTGGCTTTGGTTTTACTGAAAGTCATCGCCAATGCCTTCTGCCAATATATACCAGATATTCTGTTAACAATAACAATAACAAATCTGAGTTTCTTCCTAGAGTAAATAAGTATGGCTGGATATCCAAAGCCAGACTTTGGGTAGAAAATTCAGAGATAATGCAGAATTTCGAATTCAGAAATACCCCTTCATACCCATGGCATCATTCTAAGAGTGAGTCTACAGAAATTATATTCTCTTACCCATGAGTCCAATGCTATAGCTGCTCATACATGGTGTTCTTTAGCTCACTGAAACAAAAATTGGATTTAGATTTAGGGTAGGGTTTAAAAATATACACCTCACATGGCAATGGGACTATTTCAGTCATCTTCAATCAGTCCTAAAAGTTAAAGTTATTTCACAAAATGGAATTTAGAAGTCACTTAGCTCACCTCTTCTTTCCTTAAATATTGCAATCTGTGTGTATGTGGATTTAGATTATGTGACCACTTGAGAGTCAATATTAGGTGCATATTTTCCAAAGTTCTAGAAAGGTTCTGGCCCCTCACATGTTTCCCACACTTCCTGAACACTACATCAGCAGTCATGCTAGGAGACGCTGATCACCCATAGGCATCTGACAGAATAGCCCAGTGCCCAGGAGCAAGGGCTTTGTCATCATTAATCCAAGCTTCCTTGATTACTAACTGTATGAATGTGGGCAATCGCTCAAGCTTTGATTTCAATATCTGTAAGATATAATGACAATTGTAAATCACTTCATGGGTTATCATGAGGCTGAAATGAAACGATGCACACAACGGGCACACAACATGCTTTTACTGGATGCCTCTTAATCCATTTTTAAATGATCAGAAATAATAGTGAAAATGAAAAGCTCGTGGGAAGAGTTCGCCAAGCAAGTCAAATTTGGTTTAAATTTGGTTTAAGTTAAACATTGGTTTATGTTTAATGACTATCAATTACCTAGGAAATGCAAGAGAGAAGGAGGACTAAAAATGTTGGCCCCTGAAACAGCAATTAAAAAAAAGTGCTGGAGGAACTGAAGAACCAGCCCTCCTGATTATTATTACCTGTCATTTGCTAGACGTTTCATTTAGTGACCAAATAAGTTTTTTCCTCTTCAGTCCTGTGTCTACAATTCTAAGACGCATCACTGAAGCCCATTAAATCACATATTTTCATTAGGAAGCTGATAGAACAGAAAGAGAATGATCTTTAAAGACACACAGAACTATGATTAACTCTCAAACTTTATAAACTATAGCCATAAAAACTTCGACAAATACCTCTCTGATGCTCAGTTTCTTCATCTATAAAATGGGGACAAGATTAACCAACTCCGGCTCTTCAGATTGAGTAATCAAGTGCTAGCCTTATTCTTGGCATACAGTAAATACTCAAAAAATGTTTATTGCTCTCCCTGCCCCCTCCTCTCAGGCATGAATAGGTAAAACTATAAAACAAAGTCTACACCCAAGCAAATGCTTCCCCTTCTAATGTTTTAACTCAACAGCATTATAATAAAAGTAAATATAAATCTATCATTTTATGCCAGTTATACAGAACTTTTTTCATACAATAGTTAGTCACCTTCATTTTGTAAATCACACGGCTGGTATGGAGCAAAATTCAAGTTTCTACATAGGTCATTCAATTGTCATCCCACATGCTCTCCATGCATATTATGAATGTATTTGAGGTAAACCACAGAGTCAAGGTAAATAAACACAAATACTTACATAGAGACTTTCACCTCAACGAACTGTTAGTGGATCACTTCCTAACTAAATGTCCGACTCCTTTCACTCCTTGTGTGTCTTTGCTTTTTTTTGCTTTTCTTTTTTTAAGATTTTATTTATTTATTTGACAGAGAGAGAGAGAGAGCACAAGTAGGCAGAGTGAGGGGGAAGCAGGCTCCCCGCTGAGCAGAGAGCCCAATGCGGGGCTCGATCCCAGGACCCTGAGATCATGACCTGAGCTGAAGGCAGAGGCTTTAACCCACTGAGCCACCCAGGCGCCCCTATGTCTTTGCTTTTAACACAGAGTTCTCAGGAGTTGAAATACTTTCTTGCATTCTCCTGTCCAGACTTTAGCCAAGCCACCTCCAGCTTGAGCTACCAAAGGCCTTAGAGTACTTCCTCCAATATTACGCTTTAATTTAGAATCGCTGACAGTTGAACTTTCTCAGTGCTGACACTTAGCTTTGATTACGCAGTGATACCCATTAAAGCGGCCGCCTTGCTAATCTTGAAGCAGGCCTCCAACCAGCTGCCTCTTTTACCAACTTCTGTTTCTAGATCTTTTATTTCTTCATCAGATTCGGAAAACATGGAGAAACAGTCAAACTGTTTGTACCTAATCAACGGAGATTTTTATCCAAACTCCTCGGTGTGACTTTCATCGGGGAGGTGGGCCGCTAAATAAGCTATTTATTTAATCAAATCTTCCTTTTCTCCTTTACACGTCTGCAATTACTTGACTCACCCTTTGACCAAGTCACACATTTTTATTATCTGCATTCTTCAGACACCATTTCCTATTTCCCAAAGTGTCTAGTCCCTTTAAGAGATATTTTCTTTTTCTTTTTAAGAAGTATTTTCTTCAGAAGGTAAGTACTTTCTCAAGAAAATTTTAAAGTAGAGTTACTATGCAGCTTCTTTATAAGTGAAATTAAAACCTTACCTAAGGACAGCCAGTTCTCTTAACCCTCCTGGCATCCTCCGTCTTTATAGAAAAGGGTACAGATATCCTCTCATTTAAAAAAAAAAAAAAACTTTTTAAAAAGATTTTACTTATTTATTTAACAGAGAGATCACAAGTAGGCAGAGAGGCAGGCGGGGGGCGGGAGGGGGGGAAGCAGAGTAACTGGGAGAAAAATTTACTCCATGGTACATTAGAGATGTCATGAGAAATATGAGGATTACATTTTTTTTTTTAAATTCTTAATTATAAATACCAACAATGTTGGAATTACTTAGATGACATTTACACCTTAGAGGAGAGGAAAAACTTAGTTGGCAGATACTGTCTCTACTGATCTGAATCTCTTTTACTTTTTGGCCACCATCAGTGAAAAGTTAACCTCGTGCAAGTTTCACTCTGTAAGGTAGACAGTTACAGGGCCAAGCAGTGTTAGCCCCACAAGTACCCTCTGTGGAATGACCAGAACCCGGTTGAGTTCTGGTGCTGTGGGGCTTGGTCAGGTTTCCTCTCACTCTTAGTCTGCCAGAATATGAAGATAGCATGTTGCATAATAGCAAATTTTAAAAGTCTAATAAATCACCAGGAAAAGAGACAAACACAAAAATGGCTTAAAGAATTGCAATAACTTCCTATGGAGAGAATTCTTTTTTTCTTATGATACTAAAAATACATCTTTAAAAATCCACAAGAAAATATTGTTGAGAAATGCACACCTACCAGATTGACTCATAATGACCTCTTCAACTCTTAAAAAACCAGGCTAAATTATTACTTTTTCAGAATATCTGTATATATGAACTAAATATAGACTTTGTAGAGAAACTGTTTTTCTTCTACTTTCTCCTTTTTTTGTGTGTCCAGCAGGCCTTCAGCTTCTATACTCTGATGAGCGGTGCCAGATTTGTTGCACTGTAACTTTGAGTTAAAAGTACATTGGCCTATTTTCTGAACGCAAAATTGGGACATATAGTCTGACAAAAGATTCTGTAACTCTTCTAGCGAAAGGGATAGTCTGGAATAAATAATTCAGACACCAAAAATATAAGAAATTTTAAGATGTTTCAATAATTTTTGGTGGTAGAGACAGAGCATTTAGAATCAGGTCTGTCCCAGAAAATTCACCATCGTAGAGTATGATCTATACTCTGCTTTTGAATAATTTTTTCTCCGGTGTTTTGGTATCCCACTCTCTTTTAGATTATCTCATATAGTCCCATAGTACCCTATGGAATACTGAACGACCCTCGTGTTGTGCAAACTAGGTCTGGTGGTTGAACAATACATCTTCCAGGTGTGTGAGGAGGATATTCACCAGGAAAAACAGAGGCAACAGTGATAGAGTGGTGGCAGTTCCCCCTGTTCTAGTGCTGTTCCTGCTGTTCTAGTGCGGTGCTGGCTAGTGAAGGTATTTGTCCTATCAGGATTCCTAACTAGGGAAACAAAAGCTATACTCCTAGCATGACAATTGGGGCTGGTGATCACAGGCTGGGGTTCAAGCTTACAGTGGACCAAGTGGCTCTCTTATTTATTACAATATAACTACTCCTGGGTGGCTCAGTGGGTTAAAGCCTCTGCCTTCAACTCAGGTCATGATCTCAGGGTCCTGGGATCGAGCCCCACATCGGGGGGTCTCTGCTCAGTGGGGAGCCTGCTTCCTCCTCTCTCTCTGCCTGCCTCTGCCTACCTGTGATCTCTCTCTGTCAAGTACATAAATAAAATCTTTAAAAAAAAGATATTACAACATTACAACTCCAAAACTTAGTATTGTGAGAACTATGTTGTTATAGATCCTGATTTTGTGGGTTAGAAATTCATGCCATTTTCAGCTCTGTGATTCTTCTGTCTAAAGTGGCATTGATGGAGTTTGGGTTGTACTCTGCTGGCAGATGGGCTGATCTGAAGGGATCTAACATGGTTTCACTCATCTGTCTGGATGCCTCATATGGATGTCTCATATCCAGCAAGGATAGCTGGAAGGCAGCGCTGATTATGTCGACCATTGGATCCAAATATGGCCTCTTGATGGGGAGAACATGGAAGCCTCAGGCTTGACAGGCATTTTACATGATGGCTTGGGACTTGACACAATTGCATGGCTTTTAATGACCCCAACTTGGAAGTCACATGGTATCACATCTGCTTCTATTCTATTGGTAAAGCAGTCATGGGTCCAACCAAACCTCTGATGGGGAAAAATGAGAAAGATCTGGACCACGTTTGTAAATGACAGGACCAGGATTGACTGATTTAACCATAGACACATAGCCAAATTTTATGTAGCCTTGCAGGAAGCTAATCTATAGACAATCATCTTTGAACAAAATCATGCTTTCCAAATAGAATTGATGCCTGTTGGTATTTGTATGTTTCTAAGTTTTTTTTAATTTAAAATACTTGTAAATAATCAAGTAAACTAAACACCATCATGGTCCAGTTGTGGAGTCCAATATATCCTATATACTACAAACTGTGTGTCACTGTTCATTCTATTCCTTTTCTCCATGTCAGATGTTCTTTCTGATCCTCTGTATTCATCCAAATCAGCCATTCATCTACACACAGGATAAACTCTATGAAGCTTTCTCTAGCACTCATGGTCCACCGCAATGTTTTTGTTTTTATTTTTGTTTTCTCTTACTGCAAAGTCTTGCCCTATTTATACCAATCATTTGGCTTTCTTTTATTGTTAATGGTTTAGGTCTATTTTCTGACTCCTTGGCTAGGTGAAAACCTCTTCACAGTGTCTAGTTTATTGATTGCTAATTGGTTATTGACTAATTTGTGATTGATTGATTAATTGATAGACTATTCTCCATAGACCACAGGGATTCTTCATCTTCATCTTCCTTCATCTTCATCTTCCTTTTTCTTTTCTTTCTTTTTTTTCTTTTCTTCTTTTTTTTTTAATAAAGAGCTGTTAATATGAGCTTAAAAGAGTAATCTAGGATCCTGATTTGAGAACATGTCACACTTTTCACTTGAAGAAACTTCTAGATAGGGGATAATGATTCTCTATAGAAAGAATGACTAAGTTAAATGAATACAAGACAGTTGTTCTAGGTAATACAGCATTTTTCATTGCCTGGAGTATGACTTTGGACTTCAGCTCCTTCAGCTATAAAACAGAGAAAGTTGCACCTACCTGTAAGAAAGTTGTTTTAAGGATTAAATGAAATAATACCTGACAGTGCTCACCACAGAGCCTAGGGCTTCAATAAGTCTCAGCAAATTAGTATAGTGGTAATACTTTCAGAAGAAAGTATATTATAGATTTCATTATTATTATCATTATTACTACGTCCTCCATAATTTTAACATAAGAAATCTCAAAACATTGTTCTGTCATTTTATTCTTCTTTAAATAAAATTATTTCCCACAGATTGAGGTCATGTTAGTGATTTAATCTTTTTTTTTTTTTTAATAAATAAACAGTAGAATGTATGCATTAAAAGCTCAGGCATAGGACTTAGATCTATCTGGGTTAGAATCCTAGTTCCAAGAGTCACTACCTTTGTAACTGGGTAAGTTCCTGAACTTCACTTTCTCTCAGTTTATTCATCTGTAAAATTATAGCATTAACACTATATATTTCTCATTATTATTATGATTAGAGTACACTTAGCAGGAGATAAATGCTCTATATGCTTGGGATGAATTTTGGTAGAAAATCTCTTCCATTCTCTGTATTTAAATGTAGAAAAGTAAGCTTAGAGTATGAGAGAAACCTCAGATGTAATCTAATTCAGCTTTTCAACTGCATAAAGATGCTTTAAAAATACCTCTCATAAATTATTTGGGCTTCCATGAAAGGAAAGCACAACCTCATTCCAACTTTATATAGCTTAAGTTATTTCTCATTGCATCTAATTTTACACCCCAGGTAATCTCATATTTTGCTTCTAAAACTGTTCCCTAGAGTACGTGGAAAAATGTAAAATCTCTTTTTTATTCAATATATTATTAAAGATTATTTTCATATATTCCCAAAGTCTTCTATTTTTTCTTTTCTTCCGTGTGCCCTGATCTTTCTTCATGTGCCTTGATCCCTAGAATCTTTTTCCTTTCTGTTGTCTCACCACCAGATTGATTCTAAAATATTTTTGGTGGGAACCAGAAATGAACACACTAATATGAGCATGCAGGGTAGAAGTGGTTTATTATCTCCTTGGTTCTAGGACCTGAAATTCTATTTAGTGCAGCCCAAATGTTGACTTAACTGTCAGTTCAGTTGTGTCACTATCACAGTGTCCTTTTCTTCCAAGCCACATCAAAAATTGTGAAAGGTTTTGATCAATTTATATTCCCTGATTATTAGACATAATTTTAAAAGTTTTATTTATACTACATAGAAGGAAAATACAATTCTAGTCTACTAAGTACATAAAATTATAGAAACTTACCCCAAAAATAAAGGGAACAATAGAAAAAAACAACTTTATAGACTATCCATTTCAATATTTTAAAGGACATTCACAGTATAAAAAAATAATGATGATGATAACATTACGAAAGAGCTTAAGGACAAACATCACATGGGATGTTCTATTTAAATTGTATTTTGACAAGAAAAATATTTTTAATGAAGAGTTATGTTTTTGGTTTAACAAGCTGCAAATATAAAAGTTAACTTTTTTTTAAATGATGAGGTTAAGTTATAGGGCATTTTTAACTAAAACTGAGAAAATAACCAAAAGTTTTCATATTGGCTTGGCAGGAAAATGTTTGTCTAGCTAGCTAAAGTTGAAACATTCACACTTATTTGAACAACTTTATTCCATTACAATAAGAGGACCAAATAATAATTCATTGTGAAAGTAGTAATAGGTCTTATTTCATCCCACTCTCCCTCAACCTATCTTGGATTAAGAGTTTAACTTTCATATTTTGGCAGCTGTATAATCTATGTAATAGAATAAAGTTAAGGACTAAAGGCAACTCAGGAAAAAACAATTAAACTAGTAATCAAAGTGTTTTAATTGTGTTTTTAAAAGCACAGTAATAAAGAACAGGAATCGCAAATAGGAATAAAGAATATTAAATAGAATACCAAATTTCTACACGGGGTAAAAGGATTGCAATTCTGGTATTTATTCTTAGTCCTTGGGTCAGAGTTTTGGAATTATCTAAAGACACCCTTCTTATCTGTGGCCAGTTTGACCTGTCCTATTCTAGAATAATCAAGTATCACCAAAAGTGTTCAAAAGTCCTGAGACTAGTAAAGCATAGCCATGTTTATGTGTGTGCAGTGAAGACCAGACTTTTTGAAACAAAAAAAAATAATTTTGTTGAGGTTAACCCTGCTTTGGAGACGACATCATAGTCTTAACATGTTTTCACTAATACTTCACAGAAAGTTTACATGTGACAGCCAGAAAAGCCAGGTAGCAAGGAATACAAGATAGACCCAAACAGATATATACACAAAAAAGAAACAAAAAGTAAAAACAATAGTTAACTTCATAATTTTATCTCCTCTGATTGATCTGTTCAATTTTTCTTATTCCTATCTGAACGGAGGAGCCTCTACTTTGATATATGCTGATCGTTAGGCTGCTGTTTGATTTCATTGTGATATAGGCTGATCATATTCACTAATTATCGTATTTAAAAAAAGAACATCTCTGAGTCAAGAAGACGTGCTATGACTGGGTGTTACAGGCATTCTTTGTGCTTAAATATTCTATCGGCGTTTCACTAGAAAGAAATCCAAATGACATAGTGCCACATTATCTTACCAAGCTTCAGAACAAAATAATGTAGCCCAATTTAAACAACCAAATACAATTTTGAGTATCATAACTTTTTCATATTGCATCTCATTTTATTTATTATTAACAAGATTTCCCCTATTAAGATTACTTACCAAAATAAATTTAGAATCCCCACATCTTGTGATTTTCTTCTTAGCAGCTAGAATGCAGTGTTGTGAAATTCAAAACTTCTATGTTATTTCCCCATTCACTTAGGCAATCTGTGTGTTAAAAAATGCAATGGGTATCTGTCTCCTACAGAATGAGACACAGTAGTATGGTTTCCTTCACTCTAAGGGGATGCGTTAATAAATAGGTATTTTCTAACCTGTGCCCTCCTTTCCTTGAGGAATAAGATGTAAGACTCTAACATCTTTTCACTGGAAAGGCACAGGACAAACAGGGCAGAAAGCAAATCTATGAAGGCTTATTAGTCAGATCAACAAGAATTTTGATTGCAGAATTAGAAGATTCTGGTAAGATTTTTCTTTGTGAGTTAATAGAGTAATCAATGGCCTGACACCCTAGTCAATAACATCTAGAAACAAAAATGATGTGCTTTTTGCTCATTTTTAAAGTAGCCTTTGATTTTTAAAAACTACTCTACATATTGGGATTTTTTTGTATCCTTACTAGATTTAGTTATGATAGATTAATTTTTGATATATGTTTTGAAAAAACACCCACTATGATTGCATTTGTTGGTTTCACTTTGTAATTTTGTATCTTTGGCTTTACATATATTAGGTTTATGTCATTAGGTGAAACACGTTCATATTATGTACCTTTTCCCATTCCTTTGCTGTTTTTATGGTTTTTTTCTGTATGTTTTGATTTAGTTGTCTTACCTATATATATCTAGTGTTTAAAATATAAAAACAATGTGTTCCATACTGCATGGAGCACAGGGTGTTATACATAAACAATGAATCGTGGAACACTACGCCAAAAACTGATGACATACTGTATGGTGACTAACATAACATAATAAAAAATAATGATATAAGCTGAAAAAAATAAATAAAAATCAAAACAATGTGTCCAATCTGAAGGTCTTTGGCATTTACTTATTTTTTTTTTCCTTTTCCTTCAAAGATTTTATTTATTTATTTATTTGTCAGAAAGAGAGAGGGAGAGAGAGAGAGCACAAGCAGGCAGGGTGGCAGGCAGAGGCAGAGGGAGAAGCAGGTCCCCCACCATGCAAGGAGCCCCATGTGGCTCTCAATCTCAGCACCCTGGGATCATGACCTGAGCCGAAGGCAGCCACTCAACCAGCGGAGCCACCCAGGCGTCCCTGAAGGTGCAACTAACAAAACACCACTCCACTGCAGTAGGAAAGGCTCAACCACCTGGAAAACCATTTGGTGGTCTTTGGCATTTTAGAAGAGTTTAATATATACTTATTGTGCTTGCCAAATTGTTTGGATTAACATTTTTAGAGAAAAAAATCGTCTATAGCAGCTGCTCATTTAATATTTACTGAATATTGAATATTAAATATTATTTACTGGCTTTTTTTTCCTGATTTTTCCCCTCTCCTTACAGCCTTCTATTGACTTGATAGATTTTTCTTTATTCTCCTTTTTTTTCCTCCTAACAGTTTGAAAGTTATGCATCCTAATTCATCCACAGCCCTTAGATAACCATTCTGATGAACAAATTTTGCAGACATTTATTTCAACTGTTTAAGACACACTATTTTTACCAAAAAAAAGATACCATTTTTACACATTTCTATAATTTCTAACTATTCTTCAGCCTAATTCATTAAGGCAGTGTCCAAGTAAGACAACGAACCTGAGTCAGACACAGAAATGTGCTTTTGAATACAGATATTTAAATATATTTATTCATTTTTAGGGGTAAATCAAATGACTATGGAATAATAAAACTTAAAAACAAGAAAATCAACGTAAGAATACTTAAAACTCCAATAGGAATACATTGCATTTATTTAAGAAATTGTATTTATTCAAGAGTCTTCAAGAAAAACAGAAATGTTTCCTTTTAAACATTTTTTTTACAGACTATTAAAATTACCAAGCAGGATGAGGTACCCGATAAATATTCATATCATTACAACTTGGTTTTGATTGTCATTCTCATGAGGCTGCACATAACTATTGAGACATTACATGACTCAGTTTTTTCATTGGTGAAACTGTATGTTCCTTCTGCTGTCAGTGATGTGTAATCAATTGCTGCCGCTTTATTTGTACTGCCTACAGCACAGGAGCAAATTGAGATTAGCATAAATAATTGCAACATCTAACCTTTTGGTTAGCATGAAGCCATCCATAGGTAACAAAAGTAAGATGCTGCAGTGGGAAAGAATCATCAGTTCACAGTGTAGTTATTGATGGACAAAACCTATGAAAGTCAAATGAAATAAGAACAAGTGTCCCTGTTAATTAGTGTTCAAGCATACTAATAGAACCCTACACACTGGCATTCTTAAAGAGATAATTCATTATACGAATAAACTCAGAAACAAAACAGTTATTTTCCACATCCAAGTGGAGAATTGTCTTAAAGTGATATTTTTCCCCGTTGCTGGTGGTAGGGTAAGGAGGTGCACTCTGTAAAGAGTATCCCTTCTGGCCTCGTGATGGGCAGAATAATGCACGTCTTTTCCCAAAGATGTTCACAGCCAAATCCCTGTTGATATTTCATCTTTCATGGCAAAATGGACTTTACAGATGTGATTACACTGAGGAAATTGGAAGAGTATCCTAGATTATCTGGGGGGCCCAAATGCAATCACAAGTGTTGCTGTAAGTGAACAAGAAAGGTAGGAGGTTCACAGTCAGAATGAGTAGTGGCTACTGAAGCAGAGGTCAAAGTAATACAATGGAAGACTTTCGGGGTGGATGGGGGGTCACAAGCAGGAATCAGATGGCCTCTAGAAGACAAAACAGGGAAACAAAGAGATAAATGCCCCACCCCACCCCCCACCAACCACCACCAAAACCTGCCGAAGGAACGCAGCCTTTGCTGACACCTTGATAGTAGCCTGGTGAGACCCATTTCCAACTTCTGGCCTCCAGAATGGTAAAAGAGTAATCTTGTATCGTTTGTTGTAATTTGTTACAATAGTAACAGAAACTAATACAGGCCTCCAGTAGTAGGAATTTCTGAATGAAAAGGAAAAGCCGTTTCGGGTTGGGAAGAATAACAACTGAGACTCAGAAAGGTTAAATAATTTTAACCTTAGAATCACTGAGCTAGGGAGTGATAGACCAGAATTCAAATGTGGATCTTTCTTTACCATGAATCCCTACTATATTACTAAGAGCTTGGGACTATCTCAGTGCAGAATGAGCAGAGTCTGTCCAAAGGTAAGTGGAAAACTGTCCTTTCCATGGCCAAAGCAATAGGAAAAATTAAGCTAAAATATTTTCAGTTCTATGTAAGGGTGAAATATTTTGAAATCCATAAAGGAATCTTAGTTTTGTGCATAGTCCTCGAGATAATTCAAATACCAAAATTTTTAAACTGTTGTTTTACACGTTAGTGGTTCTTGAATGAGGCAAAATCTGACTGAAAAAGAGCTACGCACAATGACATTTTCAGGATGAAGAGGCTTTTATATAAAATGCAATTGTAAATGGATGAGCCATAAAGAGTCGTGTAAATAGGGGTGCCTGGGTGGCTCAGTCGGTTGACCGGCTGCCTTCGGCTCAGTTCATGATCCCAGGGTCCTGGGATCGAACCCCAAATCAGGCTCCCTGCTCGGCAGAGAGCCTACTTCTCCCTCTCCCTCTGCCTGCTGCTCCCCTACTTGTGCTCTCATTCCATCTCTCTGTCAAATAAATAAATAAAATCTTAAAAAAAAAAGAGTGGTGTAAATAAACATTAATGGAAAAAAAACATGCTAGAAAGCTAAACATATGTATTTTAATCACAACAGTGATAGAAACTGGAAGAGAATGTCTAAGAGAGATAGTGAAATTACTTAAGAATAGTAAACAATTTTCCTACTTTATTTTTTCCCCAAGATTTTATTTATTTATTTGAGAGAGAGAGAGAGAGAGAGCATGAGCAGAGGAGAGGGGGAGGGACAGAGGAAGAGGGAGAAGCAGGCTCCCCACTGAGCAGGGAGCCCGATGTGAGGCTCAATCCCAGCATCCTGAGATCATGACCTGAGCAGAAGGCAGAGGCTTAACCAACTGAGCCACCTGGGGGTCCCTTTCCTGCTTGATTTTAACCAAATTGGAACTGGCTGAAAAAATGGAAGTAAACTTGCCAGTGATTCAAGACATACTTTCTGATGTCCAATGAAAGGTGATCAAACAAAAAGGAGCAGGTTAATTACTTTGAATATCTTTGAAGCTCAGTGGGGAGCTGATTAGTTTCCTTTGATACTACTGTGTACTCTACTTTTTGCCTCTACTGGGTCCTTACCTGCTCAAAAATTCTTTCATCCTTCTCGTATTTGTTACTCTATGATATTTCATGCAAAAGCCTACCATACTTCCCCCATCCTCTTTAAGTAACTAATCCCAAGACTGTCCCCAAAATACTCTGCAGTTGAGATTTTCTCTTGATGTTGACGCTTGTAGCCATCTGACTATGGTCCCTGAGTATAATAACCTCGAACATTTTCAATCATACCTTTGTTTCTCACCTTCTTAACGTCAGTCTCTGAGAGAATTGTTCTCAACAGGTACCCCAAGGCTAACTCCTTTATTTTTACTATTGATTGCTTTTAGTTCACTTTTTCTAAGGTATTCCACCGTCTTAAATCTCTCCTACTTTCTTACAACTACACTGCTGAGAGGCTCAGAGTTACGTCAAATCACACAACTAACAAGACACAGAAAAAAATGTAAATATCTTCTGGAAATTCTCAAATTATAAATAAATAAATACCACTTCAAGTTTCCAGGTTTCTCTCTCTACCTCAATACTCATAGTATATGCAATAACTCATTTCAATCTAAGTTCAGCCTCTTCGCTCTACTGAAATTACTCGGTCCAAAACAACCACTGGCCTTCTAAATGCCACATCTAATACTTTCTGCAGCCTTTTTACATTTTTCTTCTTCACGCTATTTTTCCCTATGGACCGTGCTTTCTTCAAATATCATCTAGGTTTCTATAACCCTAAAGTCTATGATTCTTTCCACTCCTCTGATTGGTCCTTTGTTCTTTTGTTGGATCAAGCCACTTTTTTTCTTTTTCTTTTTTTTCAAGATTTTATTTATGCATTGAGGGATCAGAGAGAAAGAGAGACAGAATATGAACAGAGGGAAGGGGAGAAGCAGAGGGAGAGGGAGAAGCAGGTTCCCCTCTGAGCAGGGAGCCCCACATGGGGCTTGATCCCAGGACATGAGGATCCTCATGACTTAAGCAGAAGGCAGATATAAGCAACCAACTAAGCCACCCACACACCCCCTTTTTTTCTTTTTAATTTACCTCCATTACTATTTCTTTCCTTTCTTCCCTACCAACTGGGGCCAGACATTCTGTATTTTATGTAAAACGCAGTTTTAAGTGGATAAGTCTAATTACATCCTTGGTAAGAAAAGTGGTATAAATAAACATTAATGGAGAAAAACATTCTAGAACCTATGCATATATATTTTAATCAAAACAACAATATGACATTCTATTTTCCAATTGTTCTCATCTTATTATCTAGAGTTTTTTGAGTATATCATCATATTATATGTAAGCAATGATAACTTTTCTAATTCCTTATTTCTCTAATTCCATTGGTCAGTAATCCCACAAAAATATTTAAATGATGATGATGCAAGCAGTGATTTGTGTTTCACATTAAGCTTTAGTGTTATAGCATACTTTTTTACCATTTTATCATTTTTATTTATTTTTATCTTTTTTAAGAAGGATCCATCTACTTCTATATTACTAAGAGAGTAACATCAAGGATAAATGTTAAGTTTTATAATCATGTATTTTTTACATCTATAGAAATTATTTTTTTTTATTTTATTTATTTATTTTTTTCAGTGTTACAAGATTTATTGTTTTACACTATACCCAGTGCTCCATGCAGTACGTGCCCTCCTCAATACCCACCACCAGGCTCGCCCAACCCCCACTCCCCTCCCCTCCAAAACCCTCAGTTTGTTGCTCATAGTCCACAGTCTCTCATGGTTCATCTCCCCCTCTGGTTTCCCCCCATTCACCCCTCCCTTCCTTCTCATAATGCCCTCGATGTTTTTCTTTACGCTCAGCACGTAAGTGGGACTATAAGGTAATTGGTTCTCTCTGCTTGACTTATTTCACTCCGCATAATCTCTTCCAGTCCCATCCATGTTGATACAAAAGTTGAATATTCGTCCTTTCTAATGGAGGCATAATATTCCATTGTATATATGTACCATATCTTCTTTATCCATTCATCTGTTGAAGGACATCTTGGTTCTTTCCACAGTTTGGCAATTGTGGCCATTGCTGCTATGAACATTGAGGTACATGTGGCCCTTCTTTTAATGCATCTGCTTCCTTGGGGTAAATACCCAGTAGTGAGATGGCAGGGTCATAGTGTAGCTCTATTCTTAATTTCTTGAGGAATCTCCACACTGTTTTCTAAAGTGGCTACACCAGTTTGCAATCCCACCAACAGTGTAAAAGGTGCCTCTTTCTCCACACCCTCTCCAACATTTGTTATTTCCTGTCCTGTTGATTTTGGCCAATCTAACTGGTGTAAGGTGGTATCTCAGTGTGGTTTTGATTTGAATCTCCCTGATGGCTAAAGATGATGAACATTTTTTCTATAGATTTTATTATAATTTCTATAGAAATTATAATAATTTAATTTTTATAATTCTTAAAATAAGAATTTTAATTTAATTTTATATAAGAATATAATTTATAAATTTTTAATTTTTATTAAATTATATTTAATATAATTATTTATAAATAATTTATAAATTATAAGAATATAATTTAATTTTTATAATTTTATAATAGATATAATTTCTATAGAAATTATAGATAATAGATATAATTTCTATAGAAATTATTATAATTTTTTCTTCTTTGAGTGATTAATATGATTTACCTTACTTTAAACTTTACTTTAAAATTCTATAAGAGGGGTGCCTGGGTGGCTCAGTGGTTAAAGCCTCTGCCTTGGGCTCAGGTCATGATCTCAGCGTCCTGGGATCGAGCCCCACATAGGGCTCTCTGCTTGGCGGAGAGCCTGCTTCCTCCGATCTCTGCCTGCCTCTCTGCCTACTTGTGATCTCTCTCTG
>CM053603.1:85662539-85715269 GCA_028646535.1 Procyon lotor | reverse complement strand
GGCGAGGCGAGGCAAGGCAAGGAAGAGAGAGAAAGCAAGAGAGAGAGAGAGAAAGAAAGAAAGAAGAGTGACAGATGGAGGGGAAACAGAATCCTTTATTTAAATGAAATCAAGGATAACAATTCTAAAAAAATGATAAAAACACACCTGCTCTAGTAAAGTGAAGGTAAGGAGCACAGAGCCCTGATTTCTCAGCCACCGTGAACACTCAGAACAATCTTTGATGCACCAGAACTGAACTCCAAGGAACAGAGTTGAAAGTCAAAACATGCTACGACTTCTATTACCCATGCCTAACTCATTAATTTGTTCTACAGAATCTTTATTATAGAAGTTATATATGCATATAAGTTAACTTAAATTCTAAACAACAGTATTAAATGAAATGCAAAAGTATCCATTACTACCCCTACTTTCACTCCTTAGACTTGGATATTTAAATTTCATTCAATTTTCTAGTTGTTTAACACCATGAATCTAAATAAAATGCTATATTTTTATCAATTATTTTACACCTATTCATAGACTGCTTTGAAAAATAAGGACCTCAGTTGCAACTTTCTCCTCCTAAGTAATGTTTGTTATATTAATTTTTTTCAAAGATTTTATTTGTTTATTTGACAGAGAGAGAGATCACAAGTAGGCAGAGAGGCAGGCAGAGAGAGAGGGGGAAGCAGGCTCCCCGCCGAGCAGAGAGCCTGATGCGGGGCTCGATCCCAGGACCCTGAGATCATGACCTGAGCCGAAGGCAGAGGCTTTAACCCACTGAGCCACCCAGGCACCCCTGTTATATTAATTTTAATTCTCATTTGCTTTCATACCCTTACATTATTTACATAATAAATCAGTGAGTAAACTTTAAATAATGTAATAAGCTTCTATTTCTTGTTGTAAATCTTTAGATGCCATCTCTTAATTGTGCACTATGCAGTATGAGAAAATTAGCCCTGCTCTACCCCTGAACATGGCCGCCTCTTCTTTTTATTACCCTTTCACTCGTGGCTTCAGTCCACCGGAGGCCTTGTTTTTCCTCCAACATGCCAGTCATGGTCCAGTCTCAGAGCACTGGCACTAGAACCTGCATGTTGGTTGTTCAACCAAATCACATAGTCCTTATCCATAATCAAATAAAACTTCCGCATAACAGACATCTCTGTCATATGTTCAATTTCAAAATTCTGAGATACCTAGCAAGCTTTAAAAAACTTGGATTATAAGCAGGCAAATTTCCTCTGTCTTCTATCCCTCCTTTGTCCTTGGGGTATCGTTCTGCAAATTACCTTCTATCTCCTTTGCTTCTTCAATTTCTCTCCTCTCCATTGGCTTTTCCAACTTTGAACCCAAATGTATTTGTTGTTCTCTTAAAGAGCAACAATAAAAAGTTTCTGGTCCCTGTCTTCCCCTCAAGCTTCTTTCCTATCTATCTCTTTCCTTTCTATTAAAATTCTTGGGGAAGAATCCATATTGCAGCTTCTAATTTCTCATCTTTCATCTACTCCTTTATGAAGGCCATCTGTCCCTGCCCTTCTTTTCTCCTAAATGCTCTTCACCAGCATCACTAACAATGTCCTGATTGCCAAGTTCAGGGATGCCATTAAGATCCTCACCCCACTTGAACGTTTCTATCACATACACCACAACTGAGTCTTACCCATCTCTGCTCTCCACTCCTATTGCCCTGGCTCCTTCTTTTTTGGTTCTTGCCTGGAACACTGTAATAACTGGCTTCCCTCCAATCTGTCTTCTCCACCACCTCTGGTTTTCTTTCTAAAATTCACATCTGTTCAATTAAAAAAGGATTTTTTGAGTTACTGGGATAAAGAAAATATAATTTTAAGAGAAAGTGTTCACAATATGACATTAAGTGGAATAAACACTTAAAAATCATATAGATTGAGTTAAAATGTATAAATAGTATCATTTCAATTATATATAAATATATGCGATGTATACATAGTATGTATTTATGTGCATATGTATGTATCTGTAAGAACAAAAATATCAAAATGTGAACACAGTTTTCTCTGCTGGTAGGATACTGAATGATTATTTTCCAAATGAGCATTTATTAATTTAGAATATAATGTGATGTGTAGTATGCTAACATTAAACTTTTGTTTGAGGTACAAGAAGTCCAGGAGAGCTATAGAGGTATAGTATCACTCTAGTCAAGTTTTGAAGGGTGAATGGGCATTTTTTCCAGGTAGACAAGAGAACAAGTATATTTTAGGTAGAAAGGAGCATGAGAAAATCCATGGGTATGTGAAAGTACTTTACATACTCAAAACAATATTCCAGCAGACTAGAGAACATGGTGGGTTCACATTATGATAACCTTCTATGTATTCCTTGCTAGTGTAATGATCTCCTATACATCCTGTAACAGGATTTTTTTTTTCTAAAAATTCACCTCTTGCCCATGACCATCTTTGGTCATCTCTTACCTCTACACCCTCACACTTAGACCATACTGCTACATAACATCAATCACGGAACAGCCCTCACTGCCTGGCTGAATCTCAGATGGTTGTTTTCTACAACGATGCCTTTGCCTCCCTACTCATGGCTTATGTGATCTGTTTCTAGACAGCAGCATAGAAAGTGATAGATGAATGCCTAGCTCTCACTCAACTACACATACACCCATACACACACACTTAGATCTTTCCTCCAAAATATGTATCCTCTCCAGTGACATAAAAATATCAATAAAACCAACCCAAAGTCAAGCCTATAAAAAATGTCTTCTTTCCTTCAATATTTCCCATATTCAAGATAACTTCAAAGAAAAACACAGGTCATCTGCTTTCTAAATTTGCTAGTCATTTTAGCAAAACTTCATCTTACGATCCTGCTTCTGGTCTCTGCATCACAAATTAGTGCATAGGAATGACTTAAATGCATTTTTAACAAGTAACAAATACACAATGAGTAGGATCAAGTCATCCTCAGTGGTTTGGCACAACTGTTCTTATTCTATTCGATACAACCATTCAAATAGGTATTGATTTTGATGTGAATGGGGCTGGGGGAAAAATACTGGCCTGGTAAGTAGGAAACTCGGATTCTAGTCCTAGGACCGCTAACTGCCTAGTGGACTCAGAAAGACCTGAATTTCTGAATTTCTCCTGCCTTCAACCACTTCATCTTTAAAATGAAGGCCTTAGATTAATCCATTTGAAAACTCTGACTCTAAAATTCAAGATCTCTAAAGGAAAATTATCTGGAGGTCTACCTTAACTCTGTACCTGATTTTGCCTATTTTGTAAATTGACGTTTAACAGGGCTTGCAAAGCTGACCTCAGTTTTGACATTTGAATAACTGACAGATGAGAAAACACAAATGTGAATTCCCCTCAATTTCATCAACATGAAACCAGCTTTATCCAACACTAATAAATTCACCCTACACAAAATATAGGCCTAGAAATGCAGATATTTTAGTCACTTAGACAATTCTTAATACTATTATACCAAAGTGAAGTTTTTGTCTTCTCCACAGATTAGATTTTGGAGCTACATCTTTAGATTTACTACTGTGATCATGACTTAGACCTAAGATATTTGAGCAATACTTGTATTATTATTTTCTATAACACAAACAGAGCTGATAACAATAAGTATTTAAAAGCTCATTTTTCCTTTATTGTGAGATAGGAGCCTTTAAAGTCATAGATTCATGACCTTTTTATACAAACTAGAGTTTGAACCATGAGCATGCAGTTCAGCAACTATTAAAAATAAATAATACATAATCACTGAACCAAATACAAAGTTAGGCTTTCATATCCAAAAAAAAAAAAAAGTGTGACTTTCCTTTGGTGGAGTCAGTCCTGTTTTATAACGATTAATATACATTTAAATGATTAAAATAAATTCAACATAATTTAAAGTCACAACTAATGCTAAAATACCCCAGTAAATATTTTTTTAAAGAACTAAATTAAAAAAAAAAAAACACTAAATCATAGTTTCTTGAATTTTATCCACGCTAGAAATATAAGTAAAAACTGAGTGATTCGCACGACTGGATATAGAAACCAATTACCTAAATTGACTACACACATTGATATCTTTTAGCCAAAGCATTATAAAACAATTTTATCTTTTTTTTTTTTAAAGATTTTATTTATTTGACAGAGAGAAACACAGCGAGAGAGGGAACACAAGCAGAGGGAATGGTAGAGGGAGAAGCAGGCTTCCTGCAGAGCAAGGAGCCCGATGCGGGGTTCGATCCCAGGACTCTGGGATCATGACCTGAGCCGAAGGCAGAGGCTTAACGACTGAGCCACCCAAGCGCCCCAAAATAATTTTATCTTTTTTTGAAGTGGCAATGCCTAGTTTTGTAAAGAAAATCACAGCACAACAGAAAACTCCAAAAGTAATTTTAGAAGCTTCATATCTCCATTAGTTAATATTTTTCTTCTTAGTTCATAGCTTTATCATATCTGAATTACAAATACATGACTATGAAAGTCAATAGTATTTTCTAAGCAGGAATCTGTTAAATTACCCCCATGATTAAAAAAAAAATCCAGCCTCAAACTATTTGCCACTAATATGAACAAAAATCACCCTAAAACGTTCATGGGCATATTGAAGTGACTCCCCACACAAAGCAACTGGAAAGGTCAATCAAATTAGGTGTTGAAGATTTCAATATTAAAGAAAAAATAACACTAATTTATTTTTCACTTAGAACCAAGGCTGGGTCTAGCATAATAAACTCTATTTTTAATCTGCTTGTGCACATAGCCAAACATAAGGAAGTCAGAGCCTTTATTTTAAAGCAAATGTGTCCAGCTTAGATGTATGATAGAATTTTTAAATCATAACACCCAACATCAAACAGCAAGATTTCAGAGATTCCCTGATTGATTAATCAATTCCATAGCTTTCAATGTAAACACATGTGGGAAAATGTGAATTCTTTGTTTTCTAGATTTTCAAAGATATAATGCAAAATATTCGTGAATATAAAAAATTGTATTTTCACATTGATTGATTAAAGCTTGTTAACATGCAACTGTAGCCATTTTTTTCTTTGTGTTACAGAATTTAGAAATGTATGAGAAACTTGGTCAAATAACAGTTAAAATTACGTCTATGCATTAGTATTTTTAAGAGGCAAAAAATGATATTCTATTACCATGATGAGACTAGAATTAATTTAAATAACTTTGGGCTTGATTCATGAAAAACAAAAATACTTACGCCGTAGGGGGGCATTATTTCTGCATTTTTTTTATACGCACAAGTCATGGTCTGTATTCAACTTCCAATTCAAAAAGAAAAGTTGCAGATTTATGTAGGCAGGGTTTTGTGTGAGTGCACAGTTCCAAAGTGAAAAATAAATAAGCCTGGAGAGAACTTACGCCTGTTAGCAGAGTGTTAAAAGGATTGCAGGCTGAACTCCAGCAAAAAATCTCATCCCAATAAATTATTACCAAAATGTTAGCAAGCACTGAGTTGTCACACTCAGGCAGCAGGGACATAATGGTGACACAGAAGAAAACTGCCACATAAATCACTTTAAAATAGCCCTTTGCTTGGTATAGGGGAGAAACTTCCATTCTCAGCTGAATCTCATCTCCCACCTTTTCATCTCTATGATAAAATGGCAACTGTCCAAATCACTAAAAATAATTTAAAATAAATCCCTGGAGAGATTGCTACCAAATTTAGTAAAGCCTTTCGTGATTAAGAAAGAAACAAATAGAGACCGTATAAGAAAAATGCTTTTCAGAAATATTCTCCCTTTTAAATCTGAGTTGATAAAGTAAATCACAGGTTTCAAACTAAACCAAAGGGGAGAGAGAGAGAGAGAGAGAGAGAGAGATGATTGATAGATTTTTTTTTTTCTTAATTCCTCTGGGGAGGTATATCTTTTGAAGAGAAAGAAACATAAAGAAATAGATTATATAAGTAAAATAGCTCGGTATTGTCAGGACAATTTCCATGGAGGCGAATGCATTAAACTCGTAAAAAATGTTCTCAGGATGTTTATGTATGTTTGTAAAAGACAACTTAGAGCTTTCAGATCACATCCAAAATTATTTTTTAGAAAACTATTCAGTAGAAAAATATAGTTATCTTAAATAAAAATGGACTTTGCAATTAATCATCATGAAAAGTCATTCTAATAGTAAATAAAGTAAATCAACATTATCAATAATTTTTAGAATAAAATGGGTCATATGTGTTTTTACTTGGATATTTATAGAAACAGAAGTTTCAAAAATAGAAGTAATCAATTTTATTTTAACATAAAGTATTTAGAAACACTGTCATAACTTTATCGTTTCTTACATTTTTAAGGAAATCACTTATGTTGATTTATCTTTATCCTTTAAACTTTCAGGAAATCTTAGCTATTTCATAGGCCGATCCTGTGAAAATGTTTTCTCTTTATTCGGTTTTTCTTTCATCACATCTTGAAAATAACCGGAAAATAAACCTAGACACTCAAGATCATTTTATTAATTCTGTGAAAACTATTGCATAATAACACAGAGAGCACTCAACTTCCCTCGTCAATTTTGAAACAGAAGTTTCATTACTGTTACCGTCTTAAATTTAGCATCCTTCCTTAAGCTGAAGGGGGAAGAAAATCAACTTGCAATTTAGACAGTTACCAAATTACCAAAACTGGAACAGCAACTCTTAATGAGCAAAACCATTAACAATTTTCCGACCGGAGCCCCTGTTCAAATACCTTGGACACCTTGTTAGCACAGAATGAGGTGTTCAATCAAGAGACTGGGAATTGGAAGTACCAGGGCACAGTTTTGAGTGGTGATTACAAGGGCGAGAGGGTGAGTGCCAAAGTAACAGTCTTCTACCCTGCAGGAAGCTGAGAAACCTTCAAGTCTACATTTGTAAATCAGGCCCGATGATTACAGCAGTCACAAGCAAAGAACATATGAAACAATTATTTGCACCATTCTTTCACTGTTTTAATTTGCTCTTAAAATGAACAAGATGATCCCCAGAGTCACTGGCATTTTGTCTTTATAAATTTAGAGCATGTGCTAGGATTTTTCATGGCACTGTAAGCAAAGGAAAAGACTAAAGGAATCATTTCAAAGAGCATTCTCTTTTTTTTTCTTTCAAGTTATATTATTATGCAGGTTTGCTGTAACTTAAAATGTACAAAGCAGGCTGCAGGAGCTTATTTTAGATATTTGAGTTCTGTGACTCTTTTTAAAACATAAAATACTGGTTTCTTAATTATTAATTTCTAATTTTTGTGTTGTTTTTCATTTAAATGAAGTGACTTAGACGTTGAAACTCTGGCATTGAATGGGTGACGAATAACATAATACGTTTCCAGTTTTTAACCATCTTAAAATACTCTTTGCCAACCCACAGTTTACAAATAATTTATTAAAAGAATTTGTGTTTAGCCTACAGTATTTAAGTTGTCCTCAGAACTTAAGCGTGACACAGTATCAAACTTGTGTGTAAAAGAATATAGTTAAGCAAAATATAATTTTTAAAATAAATATTTTCTTATGTGAAAAAGTTGTACTAAAAAAACACTAAACAGAAAGCTAATTCTTTCAAATGGCAATATGTTGGATTGATTTTGTTGCTATTAAGCACATTTTTTACTGACTGTTGAGGGAAATTAAAAATGAGTTGTCATAGAATAAAGTATTTGTAGTTAGAAAAAAGAATTGCAAATATATATTTTAAATTTTTATTCTCTACTATAAAAATCTGTTGTAATTTTTTTAAAGGATATGGATATGATTTTCCTCTAATTATTTAGGGGACGATATTATAATTGTTTTGGGGATAGTTTTGTTAATTACAGGCATGAGGGTCTATAGCTATGATGACTAATTATATTTTTATATGTCTTTATAATTTCATAAACTTCATTATGCCTTAATCTGAAAAATAATTTTCAAGAGAACTTACTTCAACACAAATGAATTTTATTTCATCTCATGAAAACATATTAGATATTGGATTCAGAGTCTAAGTTTTCTTCAATAGCTGGGTCCTGAAAACTATAAAGCATTTTTAGAAAGCTTTCAATGCATTTAAGAATTTGAAAACATCCTAACATCCTGTTTATATAAGCAAGAAAGAAAAATGACATAATTTTAACTATTCACAACTTATTTCAGAAAATCTATTAAATAATGTAATTAAATTTACTTTTGAAACAAGCTTATATATTTTCCTAGAGAGCCTTCTCTTTCTTAACTATAATTTCTGTCAGTTTGTTTGCTGAATGGTGCAATATTGAGTTTCCAGATTTTGATTTCCCATACTAAATCAATGGTTTAAAAGACTGGAAACTCATATGAGAGATTACCATGTAATTTTGTAATGTGTTACAATCACTTCATTTGTCCCCCCAAACCACAAGTGATTATTGTTCAAGTGCTCTTTTTTCCAATCAGTAAAATCTTTTTCATCATGTGTTATCCAAATGTAGAGGGCGCTGTTGTTCATGTATTTTGAAAGTGTTTCATACAACAAAACACGTTCAGCTAATAGTTTAGTATTTGTTTTTCAAAACCTGCTTATAAAATCCAGTGGAAGTATGTACATGTAATGCTTGAATTTAAATTTAAAGTAACTGAAAAAGTGCTTGTGTAATAGATTATTAAAGTTGTTATATTTGCCATTAAGGATTTATGTATTTTTAATTATCCCCAGGTTCTAGCTAATCTTTAATTCATTTTAAACATTCTAATTACTGAATTTTATAGAATATTTCAATTTTCTGGCATTATAATTATGTAAAAAGTGTGGCCTTGTGTGTTGGAGTTGCATGCTGGAAAACTTAGGGGTGTCATTTTCAAATGCTTCAAGATAAAAAGAAGTAAAGTGGCAAAATTGTTAATAATTGTTTATTCCAGGGGGGTGTGGAGCACACAAGTGTTTATGGTATTGTGTTTTCAACTTTTTCTGTGTTTGAAATTTTTCAAACTCTAAATCTGGAGAAAATATTCTGATTACTTAACTCAATTTTATGGTTATTTTTGTTAATCATTTTTCAAGTAAATAAGATATTTTAAAAATATTCACTGAACACCCTGGCTTCTTTATGGTTAGCTTTTAATGCGGTTGTAAAGTATAAAAATTTATCAGGAATGTATATGAAAAAAAAATTTCTTTCATTAACTGAACAAGGAAAAATAATTCTAAAATACAAATCTTTTAAAAATGTTTAAAAGTGACCATGTGGTAGTGATTTTTCTGATTTTTTTAAACGTTTTCTCCAATATCATAAAATCATGAGTTTACCTATCTTCTTTTGATCTATGACATTATGGTTGCTGTAAAGAATTTTAAGATGGAATCAGAAACCCAAACAAATTACAATATTGTTTTATTCTAAACACAAAACTTTAGTAAGACATTATTATAACTCATCAAATAAAATTTTAAAACTCTAAAAATTTGGATGCATCTTTGTATAGAAAGCATTAAATAAATGCTGCATAAAACTAACCAGCACGTTCCCAGAAATAGTAAATGCTAGATAAGCATTAGGATTCCAGATTTAAAATACATTAACTTAGTAAACTCAAACCAGACTCTAAAAAGAGATTATATTCCAGTGTTTTTATTCTCAATTCTTTACATTTAATACTTAGAAGAAACCACTTCAAAACTTCTCTTGCCATGTTTGTATAAATACAACTAAAAGGCATTTTTTATACTGTGATATGTGCTGAAT
Source organism: Procyon lotor (assembly GCA_028646535.1). Taxonomy (NCBI): domain Eukaryota; kingdom Metazoa; phylum Chordata; class Mammalia; order Carnivora; family Procyonidae; genus Procyon; species Procyon lotor. Next base: position 85,705,566 of record CM053603.1, on the reverse strand, counting down.
AAAGTTAACAAGAGGATAACCTCTCTAGTTAAATAAAATTACATTTGAAATCATATGGAATTTGAATATTTCTTGTTCATTTGTATTGTCGGGCACCATTGAAGCAGCAATAATATCTCTCTTTCTTTTAAATCTAATTTGCAGAAAGAGAGAACATTAGTGACTAGTATATGTAAATATGTAAATATATATTCTATGGAGAGCCAAGAAACTCAATCACCAGAAAACCATAAATACAGCTTAAAGAAAAGTTTTCAGTGTAGCTCAGACATAACTTTTCACCACTTCAAGATATTTTAAAATCAAAATAAGCATGGCAGAAAGCACAAGAAGGAAAAGCAGTTCACTAAAATGGCTCATAACTTGCTCTCTTGAATAGGGTATCTGAAACTTTGTCTGGTTAAACTGTATCTAATCTAGCACAAGTAGGCATTGTCCGCTTTTTATGGTATCCATGAACATGCAAGAAGTTTTCCACCTTAAAAACAAGGAAGTGGGGGCCAGGGACAGTGAGGGGGGAGGGCTGATCCATAACTGAGTAACAGTTGCCTTTTATGATTGGCAAGTTCTTTGGGACCAAGATACCCCCCAGCCTGACTGAGGAGGACGCAGAGATGCAGTTCGGCCCTGTCTTTATGTCAAATCACTGCCATCAAAACAATGGCTCATATTACATGAAAATCTTGTGCAAATGAGCCATAATGGGAGTGAATGACAATCACGTAAGACCATGCAGCAGGGTCTCCCTTTGATCTGCAATACTGTTAATCTTTCTCAAACATAGCATACTAAGTATACTTGGCAAATCCTATAGGAGAAAGTCCCTATAGCACATATCCAGAAATCAACAAGCTGTAAGTGAAATAGACACCAGTGAAAAGTTCCATATTGGTCATGGATTTCCATTTTACAGGAGCCTTTTATATTTTTGTTTTTTTTGTTTCTGTTGTTGTTTTGATGGTTGTTTTTGTTTTGTCTTTTATGGAACATTTATACTCCATACTTCTATTTTAAAATCTTGTAAGGGTTGCTTTACATGTATTGGGTTGAATTTTAAACGCCTGATGTGAAAAATTATTTTGAAAAGACTTCCATGGGTTCTACTAATTTGAGGATGTATGAATTGCCTTATTTACATAGGCTTTTGTCATTAATCACAGTGGACTCAGACTGATGGCTTTATATGATGTTGCGCCAAAACGTGAAAAAGGGAGAGACAGGCGAGAACTTTCAAGCATGATGTTTTCTGGTGTAAGGAAAGAATGATTTAGGTGTTTCTGTTTCTAAGGTGGTTTAAACAACCATCAAAATATCTCACAAGGAGTTATAGATCACCCTTTAGATAACAAAATATATTTTCTTTTGCTCTCTAATATCAAAATCAAATTGGTTGGGTCACCAAGGCACATGTAGACTAACGCGAGCTGAGTCAATCATGTGCTGGGAGGAAATATGCCTCTTCAGTTGTGCTCTGCTTTTGAAGTGTTGCCTAAAAATCAGAATTGGGCTTCAAAGAGAGAAGGATTATAGCCTTTATCCAGCCATTAATATGGCTGGAACTCAGAATGTCAGCATCTAACCACGATCCTGGCCGGACAGTAGCATAGCAGAAATTCAGTCTCTTTCAAAACTTGGAGTAAATCATAAAAATGAAGAAATAAGCAGTGAAATCTTATTACAGTGTGGCAGGAAAGAAGGGGGGAGGGGAAACCCTGTCCGTTTTTTGACATGCAGACCAACCCTCCCCCAAAAGTGGTGTCCCCCTAACATTGCACCAGTCTTCTCCACCTAGATCATTTTAATCTCCCACCAACCGTTAGGCAAAAGAAGTGCTATCAAGGAAAAAGCTATTCCTTTTGCCTTCTAACACCGATCGGATGACAACCTTTCCAAGTCCCTCCTCTCTGTCAGAGTTCAAGGGTTCAAAAGTGGTCAGAATATCAAACAACAGAAAAGCAGCAGGATTTTGCGGAGAGTTTAAGTACATTAGATTATACAGAGGGGTTCGAAGAGACACTGATGTTAGGTTTCATTTTCATTCTCAATCACATTGTCAGTGCCCTCTGCCAACAGCCTAGAGAGGAGACTGATCCCCTTGTGGTACTGGGATACCGTGGAGTGCAAGTCCTTAAAATGCCGGTCATTTCTACTTAATACCCTGGTATGTTTGAGACGGAATATTAAATGACAAAAATGTCCTCACCTTCATGAAAATAGGTTATTTGGAATTACTATTTCAACATATGTTTATTTTGGTCTAAGGGCAAGGGGTGTCATGTCATCCCTTCTAGAAGTTGTGAACAAAAACGGAGAGAACCTCTCACTGAGTTTAGGGGAGGATTCTCCCTTTGAATAAGCAGACCTCCCAGAACACTGAGCAATCTGTCTGTAAAAATCTGACACAGTTGTTGCTGGATGTTTCCCTATACAATTTCTACTGACGCTGAGGAAAACCCACACAGAAAGTATTTACAGAAGAGGATCGCAGCATCATGACAGGCTAAGCAATGGTTTTCATTAATAAGCAATGTTTATTGCTCAGTGCAGAGGTTTCATGTGGAAAGCGCTTGAAGAATGATCACTATAAAATCTAATATTAACAAAAAATTTTAATATGTAATAGGGTCTTTGATATCATATACATATTTACCCCTAGGTCCCACACATAAATATAGAATTGAGATCACAAAGGCATTTGATTTTCTACATCCTTCTTGCATTTAAGATATTTCCTTTCTTATATAGCCTTGCATTTGTCATTCAGAGTGAAGAGCCTGACAATGTATTTTAGTTCCACAGAAAGTTGGAAGGAAGAAGAAAAGGTGGTTGATGAATTAAGTAGCTAATGGAAGGACGAAGTGATGCTCATATGCCTCATTCTATTGAAAATGGGGGCAAAATTGGTCCAGACTTAACGCAGAATCCATTGTCCCCTTTCCATGTTTGCTATATTGCTATGTAAGCAATGTGACTCCCAGGTCCTAGTTCAAGTATTAGGGATCTCACCGGGGCTATTCTGCATAGAATAAGAGCCCTTAGTGTCAGAAGGCAAGAGTGAAGGAAAGACGGTTCAAGAAGCAGGAAAACAAATTCTTCAGCCTGTAAAAGCTAACAGGAACATGGAAAAAGACAGCTTTTAAGATTTCATTTGAATAATTTTTTTTAATGACATAAAATTCTCTGGTAGTACACTATCATTATCCAAAAACTTGGGGCGCGGGCAATGTCTCTTTATACATGGCATTCAATGAACTATCCCTACAATGTGTTTAGTTTTCAGTAGGGCCCAGTTGTTAGGTTCACAACTATTCAAAACTCATTTCTACAGAAATAACCAATTTGCAGTCTAATGTTACTGGAATCACCAACAATCACTGTGCTATCCTATCCCCATCGATGCCCTTCAATGACCACAAAGCTATAAATTTACAGACTAATTATAAATCTATAGGACAGATTTATAATACATCTATAGATTTATTAGATAGAATCTATGTATTATTTTGTCAAAATGTTGGGTAAAACTCTTCTGTTGTTGTTCTTATGAAATCAGTATTTTCCATAACAATATGCACTGGAAAATGTTTTTAAAGAAGAGAAAAACAAAACGTGGGGTTATTTGTTTCTTACAAAGTTAATATTTCTGCAGAGTCCTCAATGATTGCCAGCAGTCCTGTTTATCATTATCTGGTAAATTCATTTCTAAGTCTTCTGGTCCACCATTTAAAATTTTTATTTATTTACTCTCCTGAATAAGACATCTGTATGGGCTCAAAATGCAAAATAAATAATAACATTGTGAACAAGTAAAAATTCTTCTTCCTCTCTTTCTATCCATCCAGTTTCCTACTCTCTCCAGTCAGATAATTTAATGCATTCTTTATTTCTGTCATTTTTGCACATTCTTTCATAGTATCTTTATGTATATATAAGAAATACAAGCAACCACTATCTCCCCTCCTGGAATATCCTCCTGCTGTCCATCCTTCACTCTTACCTTTGCCTCAGACTTCATTGTCATGACAATGTTCTTTTTCACTCACACATCCACCAACCTACTCCATCTGTGTCCATTTTTTCCCCTTCCTTTCTCTAACAATGGAGAAGGCATTCTTTCTCCTCACTAAGTCCAATTCTTTCATTCAGGTTTAAGCACTATCTTCTACACTGACTCAAAACTTTTCTGTTTTTCCCCTTGGCCTCCTGCATATCCATTGTCTACCTCTCTAGATTCTGGAGCTAGTTATTTAAACTTAAATGAATTCAAATCAAGAGGTCACTTCCTCAGGGGCACCGGGAGATGTAGTTTGTTAAGCACCCAAGTCGTGGTTTCGGCTGAGGTCGTGATCTCAGGGTCATGAGATATGGCCCTGCATCAGGCTCTGTGCTCAGCATGGAATCTACTTGAGTCTCTCTCCCCCTCCAACTGCCCCTCCTGCTCTTTTTTAAAAAAATTCACTTCCTCAGTTGCACTAGCCATATTGCAAGTGCTCACTCAGTACTCACATGTGACAAACATGTCCAACATTGCAGAAAGTCCTAATGCATAGTACTATTCTAGAGCATATTTGAAAAGTGATAGAATGTCCCAACTCCATTACTCACTAAATGTGATCGTGTTACTTTCTCTACCAACCTTCAGTTTATCTAGTAAAGTGAGAACAAGAGTAGCATCAGTTTCATAGATTATTGTATATAAACAATATGTATTAATCACTATATTGTATACCCAAAACGAATGTAACATTGTGTGTCAACTGTATTCAAACGAAAAAATAAAGAATAAAAAGAACATATATCATGTAAGTTGGCATTAATATTGAATATAAATATGGACCAGGAAATAGATATGGGTATGGATACAGAAATAAACATACAGAGTTAAAATTATTTTAAAATATTTAGTTTTCTCTTTTCCATAATAAATACTTTGAGTGTCTTTGAAGTTACATTTTTTAACTTTAGGCAATTTTAATAAGCTATATTTATGTCCTCAACCTTTAAGTATGAACCAACATTTATTTTCCCATTTCAATTTATATATACTTCTTAAATAAGTTATTATTATATCATGTCTGCAAGTGCAAAGACCGGAACTTTGTGTTCTGGTCACATAACAAACACTCCATTAATACTGTTGAATTGGACCGAATCTAGTCACAGGCACTTGATTAATGTCTTCTTGTGTGTGCAAGTCTTCTCATTGCATTCAAACTACAGTTCCATTTATATGCTCAAGTATCATGTTTTCTTTGTATCTTCTGTTCTACAGTATGTAATCATCTAAGTTTTAAGTCCTCCTAAATCTTCAAATATGCATTAGCCCATCCGAATTGCTCTAGATTCTTTCCAATTTAAAGGTTACTGGAGAATCTACTATGGTCAGAAAATTATGCTTGCTAATCAAGTAACCAAGATAATTATATTCCTTAAAAGCCTTTGATGACACTTGCAGATTCAATTATCCAGAATAAAATGGTTATCAAGGGAAGAAACAAAAAGTAATAAGGAGTGGTATTATTATTTTTTGCTCTCTGCATAAGAAGTCACTTTTTCTGAAGAGAAAAGCATTTTTCCTACTAGATGCCTACAATGAGATATTTTAAATATACATTTTTAAAAGTTGTTAATTTATTTTCCTTTGGATATATATACATTCAGTAAAAATATATTGAAAATACTAATACTAAAATTTTCAAATAAGAGGCACCAAATGAAGGGCGCCTGGGTGGCTCAGTCGTTACGCGTCTGCCTTTGGCCCAGGTCAGATCCCAGGGGCCTGGGATCGAGCCCCGCATCGGGCTCTCTGCTCTGCAGGAGGCCTGCTTCTCCTGCTACCATTCCCTCTGCTTGTGTTCCCTCTCTCGCTGTGTTTCTCCCTGTCAAATAAATAAAATCTTTAAAAAAAAAAAAAAAAGAGGCACCAAATGAGCCACTCTGATGTCGCAGACATGTACATTTTAAAAGGAGAGCTTCCAATGTCAAATAAATCGGGTTACATTCATAAAATAGAAGACTGGGCAGCCATTAAAAAAGAAAACAATAGGGACACCTGAGTGGCTCAGTCAGTTAAGTGTCTGCCGTGGGATCAGGTCATGATCCTAGGCTCCCCACTCAGCAGGAGCCTATTTCTCCCTCTGCCTGTTGATCCCCTTGCTTATACTCTCTCTATATATATCTGGCAAATAAATAAATAAATACTTTTTTTTTTAAAGTAAAATATTGGGGCACCTGGGTGGCTCAGTGGGTTAAAGCCTCTGCCTTCGGCTCAGGTCATGATCTCAGGGTCCTGGGATCAAGCCCCGCATCAGGCTCTCTGCTCAGCAGGGAGCCTGCTTCCCCTTCTCGCTCTGCCTGCCTCTCTGCCTACTTGTGATCTCTTTCTCTCTGTTAAATAAATAAAACCTTAAAAAAATAATAAAAAATCTAAAAAGTAAAATGTATACCTATAGATAGAGAACAATCTGTAAAACATGTATTTTTTTTAATTCACAAAGGCAAGTGAACAGTTTCACTGCTTGCATAAAAAAATGAGAGGGGGGGCACCTGGGTGCCCCCTTATGGCAGTCACTTAAGCAACTGACTCTTGATTCAGGCTCAGGTCATGATCTTGGGGTACTGGGATCAAGCCCTGTTTAGGCTCTGTACTTAATCCTGCTTCAGGATTCTCTCTCTCTCTCTCCTTCTGCCCCTCCTCCTGCTCACTCTTTCTCTCTCTCAAATAAATAAGTAAATCTTTTTTTAAAAAAGAGAGAAAGAAATATATCCATATTTATATGATTAAGAATATTTGGATTACTAGTGGAAGAAAAATTTTGTCATGTTTGAATTTTTTGCCATTTTTTAAAATGCTTTAGTTTTCATCAAATTAATGCATTCAGTATTGAAAGTCTTAAAACAACATAGTCTTCTACCTCATATCCACTAGACTCTTTTCTTCAAGAATAACACTTTCTTTACAAATCTATTTGCTTCTGTTTTTCTAAATAAATGCATTACACTAGTATTCATAATCTAACAGTTTTGTATATTATATATTGATTTATTATGGTAAGTACCTTTTAACACTTTACTTCCCATATCCCTTCCTTTGTGATCACATACCTTTTAAGATTTACATGTTTTGGTTATATAAATATCGTTCCCTGCTGAGTCAAGTGATAGTCAAATGTGCTATCATTATTTTTCTTGCATTGCTTGTTATGTTTCACAGAGTCAATATTTGCCTTTTTAAAAGTTAGTGTATTATTTTGCTTATTGTATTATTAGTATATAATTTCTCCTAAAATTTTCAACAGAATTTTAATACTTATCTCGACACTATTCTCCCATATCATTAAAATAAAGCAAATCAACCCAAAATGATTTTCCACCATAAATCTTCTTTGGGTCCTCTGCTTTCTTTTGAAACCTAATCTGGTTCTTGTTAGGCCTTTTACAGTTATCTCAGAGTTTTTGTTTGCCTCTCCCCTATGACAAAGCCACATCTTTCTCTTTCTTCATTAACTTATTCTACTATAGTGAAATAATAGTACCTTATTGAGAATAAATGTATAGACGATAATTTGCTGAAAACTTGTATGCTTGAAAATGCCTTTATTTTCGCAGAGTCTGGTTGCATATAGATTTGTAAGTTGAAATTATTTTCATCCAATTTCATGTGCTAAATACTTGGTCGACTTTTCTTATCAGTTGACTAACGTCCTTCAGTTCTGGGGATTTTCTTGTATTATTTTCTCTGTTTTTTCTTTTTGGAAGTCTTCCATCATCTTGATGTTGGATGTCCTGGAAAACCTTCTAATTTTATTTCACTTCCCAATATCCATTCTTTGTCTTTTTATACTATTTTCTCAAGATTTACTCTATTTTATCTTTCAACCCCTTATTGTATTCTTAATTTTGTTTTTAATGTCCAAGATCTCTTTTTTATTGCATGATCCTTTTTTTTAAATAACACCCTGTTCTTGTTTCACGGAAGCAATAGCTTCTTTGTCCTGCTGATGTTATCAATCAGCTTCTGTCTTTTTCTGTTTTCTGAATTGTGTCTATTTCTTCATAGTTCACTACTTATTTTTTTGACCCCTGTATTACGGTAATGAAGTCTCTCCTCAAATGTCTGGAGGTTCTAAGCCCTTCACCCATAATTAACAGTGAGTAACCAAGAAGTTGATTGGGAGCTCTGCCTGAGTTGGAAGAGTTAACAATTAGTGAAACTGCCTTTTTTTTATTTAATTGTTGTGGGAAATCCCAACATCAATGCATCCCAAGTGTCAGCCCCTTCTTTGTGTATCTGGAGCCTCTGAATTCTGAGCCTCTGAATACTTCTCATTATCTCCCTCCATAGGCATTTGGGTTTCTACTCTGCATTCTACTGTGTCCATTATTTCCTGTCCACCTGATTTCACCTTCTAAATATCTGTTGACATCTTCACTTATTTCTTCTTCCTCACTCTTTGCCTTATGAGTTTATAATTTTTATATGCCTGTCATTGCAGTTAGGAGAGGCTTGTATTTATTATATGTTTGCAGTTTGTCATGTTTAATTGAATGTGCGTATATCATTTCTTATTAAGTATTCAAGAAAGTCCAGAATTTACAGGAGCATTCATATAATTTTCATCTCCAGAAAATATTAAACTAAAGAAATCTTTACCACCCATGAAGATTTTGAAGTCTTTATCACTGGGAAAATTCAGTGTATGGTGTTGTAACTAGTAGTTGTAACAACTCCATGTCCACTTGCCCCAAAGTAGGTTTTCAGTAAAGGAAAAGAGTTGTTGTCCTACATCCTCTTGTAAGTGCATAAATCAGTTCAACATTTCCAAAGAACAATTTAGAAATATATGTGAAGGGAATTAGAAAAGTGTAACTTCTGATAGTAATTACATTTATAGAAATATACTTAGGAAAATCTCGGTATATCTATCTAGTCAAGGAACATTTGGTTGCAGGTCAAATGAAAATTGATTGCTGGAAATCTCCCCAAACCATGCTGTTGACAAGATGTCTTACTTTCACTGGGTTGTATTGTGATTTCTTTCTTTCTCTGTAACTACCTCTGTTTTCTCATGGTCACATCAATACGTTCCCAAAATGGCACTATCAGCCTTCGATATATGGGATCATTTAGTTTGATTCCTCACAACCAAATGGCTCAGTTTCCATGACTGAATTCCATTTCCTGGGAGAATTAATTTGATTGGCCTGGTCAAGTGAGTTTTTGTGGTCAGTGCCCAAGAGGGAATTATAATTTGTACATGAGAATTGCCTCTTCTCAGACTGCTAGAGTTGGAAACATTCTTTTAGAAAGAGGGTATGTGCTATGGTAAATACTGTGCAATGTGTAAGCCTGATGATTCACAGACATGTACCCTGGGGCAAATAATACATTATATGTTAATAAAAATAATAATAATAAAATAAAAAAAAGAAAGAGGCATAGAAATTTGGAGAAAATTATCAGCTTCTCTAAGGCAGCAACAGAAGTAGTCCAAATAGTATCTAGAACGCTAGCCAACTAGGTAAATTGGATTAGTCTACAATGGCTAATCTAGGTTCAAAGATTGGCATGAAACATGATGCAAACTCCATTGAAGTTGTTCCAGTTTCAGTCTATTACTGATCCAGCAAACAAGGAGTGCAAAAGATAATCAACAGATCAAGGATATAATTCAGTAGACACAGCTCCCATTGACTTCCTGGATCCTCAAAGTTTTGTTCAAATGTAAATAAGCTTGGCAGCACTCAGGGAGTGAGGAACCAGACAGAAAATCCTAGAAATCTCAAGCTCCGGCTTTTGTTTATTTGTTTTGTTTTGAGTGGCTGGGCTGAGATTGGAAGAGAAGCATGTCAACATTCAGGGATTTACTCTGTTACCAGAGAGGGAAAAAATAATGTATTTAACTTACATTTTTACATAATATATTTTGTATTATCAGCAGGTCTGCTGGAGGTTTCATTTCACTTGGCCTGTATATGGACCCACAATATATAATATTAATGAGTGAAAAGAAAGTGTAGAACAAAGTGTGTAACACTGATAAATGGTAACTGACACCCAGCCTTTAAATGGACAGGAAAACTAGAGTTGGAGAGACTGTAATATATGGGAGAAACTGCTATCCAGTTCTCAGTGACTATATTTTTGCCGAAAGATGTATTTCTTTATTTTCTGTTTTTTAGAAGAAGTCAAAAATCAGATTCTTATATGACTTTTCTGAATTTTGAAATGTTGGCAAATTATCAAGATTTTTTTTTAATTGAAACAATTTATAACTTCTGGGATTCTGAGACTCTGTGACTCATCCATTCCTCATACTTTAGTTCTAAGAGTGTTTTCCTACCCACAGCCTAGACAAAGCTGCATCAACATGAGGTTGGTCCTGATTCTTCATAGGTGCTAGACTTCAATATCTACTGCTGGAAGACTAGCAAGATACAAGATGTAGTGTGGATAACAATGGGGAATGCATACTACCTAGACAAGCCTACATTTTCCCCTCTGTTTTGGCTTCACTGCTTTAATTTCATTTGTTGGCCTCCCTTTTCCTCTACTGAAGTGTAAGCTTCATGAATGCAGGAGATTTACACGTACAACAATAACAACAACAAAAAGTGTTTTTAAAATACTGTGTTGATAAGCAAATCAGGAATTTACACAACTAATTTGTGAACCTGTCTACACATACCCTAAATATACACACAAATACAGACACCGATACACAATCGGTTATGGATTTTAATTATTCCCCTAGGCCAAAACCCAATACATCAAGAATGAGGAATTCAGTCTCATATGCCAATTTTCAACAAAATGACAGAATGTTAGAGTAGGAAAGGATACTAGAGAACTTCATTATTTTATAGATGAGATAGCTTTAACAACTTATTCAAAGTCTTAAAGACAGTAAATTATATGTATCAAATTATTTTTGGATTTCCTTTGACAGGTGATAAGATTCCTTAAATTTAAGATATAAGTCATGGCTAGGAATCCTATCTCCAAAGGTTTTTGAGGTGATTCTTTTTTAATCCAAACTATAACTTAACAAAAAGCTTTATTTAAATTCCTTTCATAAAGCCAATGAAAAATTTTTCCGTATTCCATCTAGAAGGTTTAATATAACTAAAACATGTAACAGTAGTGCGATTATTCTGGAGTAAATAATATCAGCATTACTCTTTATGTCCTATTGGGCAAAACACCCACTTTAAACCACCCACTTCACTTTATATATGGAACTGGTAAAATGCTATATTTATTTTAGGGTGCATTTGCCCCGGTAATTTTCAAATTTCAACTCTGATTCTTGTGCCTAGATTTTTATTTTTATTATTATTTATTATTATTATTATTTTTTTTAGCTCCTTTGACTTCACACATTGAAATTTATGGTGCATTTCACAGTGCTCCCTGCTGTGGGCCTCATCAGGTCCTGGCTGCCAAGGCCACTAGGAAACAAGAAATGAATGCTGAAAGACCCTGTGGCTGTTCTTAACTAAAGAACTGCAAACATGACCAAAGTTCCCTGCAAATCCTCCCAGATTGTCAGAAGAAAAATGGCAACAAGCTGTAGCCACTCAATGAAGCAATATTTTCCTTATTACTTGCAAAGTCTTTTATTTAGCCTCAACAGTATCATTTTTGAAGTGATTGTGTGACTAGGGGCAATACCCGGGTAGCCATCTGTTCTCTCAGATGGGCTGTCAGATGAGTAGAGTGTTTTTAGTCAATGTTTTCAAAGTACTTTAAAATACCAACAAATTCAATATTTGTTCATGACATTAATGAGGAATGTTTTCATGTTTTCATCCCAAACAAAAAGTTGGGTTTTCCAATCATGTTACATTCTCTCCATTGTCACTGGTGCAAATGGGTAGTTTCTAACTTTTTTTTAAAAAAAGAAAGAAAAGAAAAAAAGAAAGTCGAAAGGCGGCCAAAATGTCAAGATGGATTTCAAATGCCAGAGCTATCTTTGCACTTACAATTTTAAAAGTAAATCTTTAATTTGGGGATCTCTGACTACCTACCGTTACAAGCCCCTTCAGGGCAATGATCTATCAAGTTTTGACTGTCTCAAACTGTTTGTGCCCAATTCCACATCGATCAAGCTCACACTTGCTGCACTTTCAACCAGAGAGCCAAGAAACAATAATTTTCAATTAAGAAACCAGAAGACTTGGGGATTTGATTTATGGTGCATGACTAATTATCAAATAGCTGGCCTAATGAAAATTAAGCTGCTGGTTACCACAAAGATTTAACTTCGTTTTCTCGAAGAGATACTGATATGATCCAGAATGTAATTTATTGAAGTAGTATGATGCATTTTAAAAGTCATAGACATGTAAATGAGATAATTATCATTTTAAAATGACAGGACTAATTATTTATATTATGATGAATTTTATATTCAGAGTACATATACACCTGAAATAAAACATTATCTTTGCTTACAATGATTTTCACTTCCTAATTATGCTACATAGATCTAAAAATACTACATACAATGTAAGGATTGATGAATCTTTTTAAAAGAAATAAAGTTAAAATTTTAATAGTTTTTTTCTGTGTTTTTGAAAATTCCTTGATGAAAATTATTCAGAATCAGTAAATGAATGAGACTTTAAAACTGTATAGTCAAGCCAATATGTAAGATCATATATATATTTTTTGTTAATTGTAGTTTTTTCTTGTATTATTAAATACAGACTTACAAATCCCTAAAATCATAAATGTGCTAGGATGCAATTAAATGAAATTATCATGTGTGATGTTCTTTGCTGCATTAATGTAGACCCTATTTACAAATATTCAACTTTCCACACTATTTTTCTTCTACTCCACCTCACACATTCTCCTGTGCAACCATTACTTATTCCCCAAACATCACGTTTATCTCTTGCCAATCTTCCTTCACTCACATAAGTGTAACTACTTTACATTTCTCCAAAGTCCACATTTCCAAATTCTGCCATCTTTCAAGTCCAATCGTAGATGTCACATCCTCCATGAAATGAGCAAAAACTGTTCCTTCATCTTTCCACCCCATCCTGAAAGGATGTCTTCTTTCTTTGGAATCCCATAGATTCTTATGGTCACCAGTCAGACCAGTGGTTCTCAGTCCTGTCTGCTCTGGTGGAGACATGTAACATTCTATTTCTGATTTGGGTGTCAAATAATGGGTGTTTCAATTTATGAAAATGTATCGAGCTGCATACTTATGCGCAGTCTTCTAGATGTATACATTATATTTCACTGAGAAACATTTAAAAGTATCAATGCTGTGACTCCAACCAATACCAATTAACTCAGAATCTCTGAGGATAGAGGTTTGGGCATTGATACTTTTTAAAAGTTCCCCACATGACTCCAACATTCAGCCAACTGTTCAGAACCATTAACCTATATGGTGTCTTGAGAAGTTTCCCTTCCTTTCCCAAGGAGTGGATTCCACTGAGATAACCACATATAAATGGACAACCAGAACTATAGGATCCTAACAATATACATTTTACAAAGGAGTTTATGTTTGACCATTTCCTATATAATGTGCTTGTGATTTATAATCCTACATGTTTCAGAGTTGATCAACTGTTCTTGGGAATATTCATTTCAAAAATGAATCATTTCACGGGGCTGATATTATTATAGTATTTCTAATTTTATGTCTTACTATGGACTTATAGAAATAACATCCTCCCTGATGTGTGATTCTTTTGACCAGGAACTGGTTCACTTTTCTAAATAGATATTCATCATACTACTATTTCAATGTTGTTTGGCCAAAAATTAAAAAGAGAAGTGAGAGGAAGAAAGAAAGACTTGGGTTAAAAAAAAAAAAAAAGGACTACTTTTGTGCCTGTGTTTAATTATATCATTTAAGATGGTAAAAGTATCAGAACTAATCTTCTAATTGTGTGAATCATGAGATATCAGTGATCAGAAAATCCTTTTGAAACAGCTTGTCTTTGATGAAATTTGTTTTCAACTATTCTCTATATTGCTCTTAAATTTGTTTGTACAGATAGTAATTCATAAATTTCTACTGGAATAAAGCATCTTAGTGACAGCCCTCCAATCTGTTTGCATTTCACCCTATGTCCAGAGATTCTAGATTCACAGATTCTAAAGTATGAATCAAATCATGCCCTACCTTATTTCAGAATCTTTGCCATGGACCCATCTTCTTGGTACTCAAATTGAGATTTCGGGGCCACGGCATGGCTGGGAGCTTATTCAGAAAGACTGGATTTCAGGCCTCACCCCAGAACCACTGAATCAGAATCTGCATTTTACTTTTTTTAAAAATATATTTTATTTATTTATTTGGGGAGGAGGGGAGAGAGAGAGCTCAAGCAGGGGGAAAGGGCAGAGGGAGAGGGAGAAGCAGACTCCCTACTGAGCAGGGAGCCTGACTCTAGGCTTGATCCCAGGACACCGGGATCATGACCTGAGCCGAACGTAGATGCTTAACCAACTGAGCCACCCAGATGACCCCAGAATTTGCATTTAGTAAGATCTCCGAAATGAATCAGGTGCACATTGAAGTTTAGAAGGTCTTATCTTAAAGATAAAAGCCAAGCCCTTCATTATTTACCATCTTCCTCTTCCAGCTAAATCTTTACACTCAATATAAGTCTCTAGCCATGCTGGCTGACTGACAGAGTTCCTGGAACAAACCAGCATTTTCTTGTATTTGCAGGTGTTGTTTTCTCTGTCTGGGCTGTGTTCCCATAGATTTACCTGGTAACTCATCTGGCAAATTCCTCATTCAGCTTATTCTCCTCCTCTTTGAAGAAAGACCTTTCCTGACTCCTCAAGTACAGTTAGAGTCTTTTTCTTCCTATTTATAAGGCTCTAAGTTAAGAGTTATCAAGTTGTATTATAAATAGTTTCTGCCACTTTTTCTTTAGACACTGGACTCCTTGAGAACAGGAATTGCATCTTGTTAAAATCTACGGTGCTATCTAACAATATTTAGACATGAAAAAATAAGTCAGCAAATGTTTTATGAGTGCTAGACAAAAGGCTTAGCTAGCTAAGGTCATTTTTTGAGGACAAAGTATTGCAAAGTGTTCCTTTTATAAGAGTGTACTTAAAAACCACACATTTAAAAGGACTTTATTGTAATCACTTATTGATACCTCTATTTGCAGTGGAATAAGACTTACATAGAGTTAGAAGTGACTTGGGGATAATCTAATCATCTACCTATTCTCTCTCAAAGAAGATGATCTGGGATGATTAATTAATTTCTCCTATAACAACAACAACAACAACAACAAAAAGATGTTACATTTAGAAGATGATCTGGGATGATTAATTAATTTCTCCTATAACAACAACAACAACAACAACAAAAAGATGTTACATTTACAAATCTGTTTACCTCCTCTTTACCTACTGGTATATGTTTTGTACACAAATGATGCTCAACAAATTATTTCTAGATAAGACAATAAACTAGTTAGCATTTTTGGTATTTCTAATGGCAACTTTCACTGATATATAAAGTAACTTATAAAAAGCATTTAGCACAATGTTGGTATAAAGTAAGTAATCCATAATAGATAAATCCTCTTTCTTCACAGTCTCTTTTGTGTTTAACTTAAATCTCTCATACTGCAATTAAATCAACATTTTCTGTGTTTAGTGCTTAAAGAAATAAAGTTAAAAATCTAAAATTAATAGCTAAACTTAATTTTTTGTTAAAAAGTAACAGAGCATCCAGAAAGGAAAAATCTACTCACTAGTTATGTTTCCTTTGCCAAACTACTGATGAAAGTACCAGTGCAGAGCTCATTGTTGTTGTTTTGTTTTTATGAATATAGAAAGAGAACTTTTATAATATAATAGTAAATAACATATATCTGAAAAAGGAGACCCTAAGCTTGGTGCACATCATGTACTCACAAAATTTAACTTGCTGTACTTGCATTCTATTTTTGCAGGATTCTGTGACTCCTGCAAGAGAATGGATGGCAAGAGTTAATGCCTTAGTGGGCTAACTGTGTAAGATATTTGATCAGAGGTTCCTTTCAGCATCAAACCAATCAGTCCCAAAGAATCAAGTCCCTGCATGGTTTGAATGAGTATCAGTTGTACCACAAGGTAAAATGAGAACTGTCCTACTGTTTTCAGTACCTAGATTTCTAAATACTGTCTTTGAGAAGAGTATGAATATTTTATGGATTTTCTGGTTCTAATGCTGTACTTCTATTTAAGCTTTTATGTCCTAAGTCAATTATTTCTCTCTTTGTTAATCCTTTCTTAATGAAACAATATGGACACTATCCAGTGAGCCACAAATAATGGAGAGCAGGGCACAACTATCTAGGTTTGTGGTGTATGCGTAGATAATAACCTTACTTGTAAAACCTAAAATGATTTTTTTACAAGCTCTAAGTAAAAGTAAAGAGAAATCAAGTCATTAGATTAAGGAAACATTTCTTAAGACACAAAATGCATGAAGCATTAAAAAAAAGGAGTAAAGTGTATTTCATTAAAATTAATTTAAAATTTAAAATTTCTGCCTTTTGAAAGATGCTCTTATAAAAGGAAAAGAGGGGCGCCTGGGTGGCTCAGTCGTTAAGCATCTGCCTTTCACTCGGGTCATGATCCCAGCATCCTGGGATAGAGCCTACGTGGGGAAAAAAAAAATCCCTGCTCAGCAGGGAGCCTGATTCTCCCTCTCCCACTGCCCCTGCTTGGGTTCCCTCTCTCCTTGTCTCTCTCTGTCAAATAAATAAATAAAATCTTTAAAAATAAATATAAAAAAATAAATAAATGGAAAAGATAAGCAATAGGCTAGAATATATAGATATAGATACATCTGTATATGTGTGTTTAAAAAATCACTGAGACACCTAAAAAGAGAAAATTTTACTGTATATAAATTACATGTTAATAAACTTGACTTAAAAGGTTAATGATTAATTGTTATATATTTGGAGCATATATAGATAATATTATCATAGCAACAAATCATTTCTACAGATTTAGTTCTGTATGAACTAGAATAGTTATTTCTGTATCTCCATAACTGATTTGGTTATTTTAATAAAAAGAAGCACAAAAACTTCTCTATGTACATTCTGTAATCCCAGAAGGAACCCAAAATCTATTTTAACGTACTATTGGATGGAAATCTTTCTTGTTTTCATGGAATTACCACTAAAATTCTCATGCTAAAAGAACAATGGAAGCTAAGTGGTCTCACAAACTAAAGCCTATCACCAAGTAGATCCCCAAAGAACTTACCAAAGAAGGCAGAACTTCTTGGCTACTCCTACCATTACCACACCACAGCAAAAATTAAAATAATAATGATAAAATTAAAATAATAATGATAAAAATAAGGTGAGAGGTATCAAGGAGGATCATTACAGTGATGGAACCTTTACTCCTTTCACCTAGAGCCAGATGAGAATTCTAAGAGAACATTTTAAAGACTCTCAGGAGAATCAGACACCTCATTTCCCACTTGAATTCTTCTTTATAAGGTAAACTAGTATGACTATCCTCAATATCTACTGAAGTAAAGAGAGAAGAGCGTTGGAGAGACATGGCAGAATAGTTTGTATTCCCTGGAGTTTCCTGCGTGTTGGGTGGACCATAGGAGACAACTGGGTTTGGACCATTTTGCTATTCTTTCTAGAGATGGCTTCTTCTAGAAGAGGAAAGCTCAGGAGCTAAAGAGTATGAGTGCATTGCCTTAAGAAGAAGCTGAAGGGAACAGTGAAAGAAGTGGTCACATCAGAGGAATCATTCAAGTTCAGGAACTGTGTAGTAGGAGGACCTCCAGCATGGTATCTAATGAACTCATCCACAACCATCAAGAAGGCACCCAAAATCAAGAAAAGATAGTAAAGAGATTTTTGCTTCTCTTTGCTTCTCTTTCTTTATTCCACCTTCCTATCACGGCTCATAAGGGGTGGGAGAGGGGGAATGTTGCCCAGAAAGTAGAAAAATGAAATAGGTCTCCCTCAAGACAAGAGCTATTCTGGTGGTAGGCGAGAGTAAAGCCTGAAATAAATTTGAAATCTAAATTTTAGTCTAGACTGGACTGGATCAAATTTTGAAAGTAGCTGAAAAGCTATAAGGTCAATCTGAGCTACTGTTAAAAACCATAAAAGTTAAACTCTTAAAAGCATGTTCAAAGGCCTTGATAGAAAAAAGAAACATCCTATTCAGTTGAGGCATTCTACTGAGGAAAAATTAATTTATGTGTTTCATCAAATAAGAATGTGTCTACATTGAAGAATGGATATTAGTGGTTTAAAGTATAGTCCCAAAGACAATAGGGGAACACTCTTTAGAAATGTCCTATCACAAATGATGGTGATGACATAACACAAAGAGCAATATTTTGCAAATTAATGTAAACATCAACAGTTCTGAACCAAAAATGATTCAGTAGTCTACATTCAAATGTAAAGAAGTTTTGAGAATACCTTAATCAATGTCTAATACTTTGGGCTGTCTGTTTATGAGAGCACAAAAATAATACATGATACTTTGTAAATTATGTGTAAGTAGATCTAGAAGAGTTCTTTACATAGTTCAAAATTTAAATACAAGCAATTGTAAATCATTGAATCACTTAATTAACCTAAGCATATACAATGGGTTGTCTTAAAATTGATGGTATATTAGGTTCAAAACAGTAAGATAAATTCTGGAATGTGAACATAAGTATTATATCCAACTTCTGAGTCCCATTCTTAAAAAAGAAAGTGATAATCTTTTATTCTTATTCCACTTTTCCATTCCCTTTCTATGGTACTTTTGTGCGGTACAGGCCAGCTCTGACCATGCAGATGAGAGTAACACCTCATGGGATCACAGATTAATAATATAAAAGAAATCTGGATCCCCAGAAGATTACATACAACAAAGCTACCAACCTGTTCTAGGCATTTTTCTATTTCTAGACTGTTATATAAAAAGGAAACAAATTTCTATCACATTAAGTCAGGTATTTCCATCATATTAAAACCATCTATCTCTTATAGCAGCTTATTCTATACATTAGCTATTGCAATAAGTAGCAATTAAAAGCTAATATTTATTTTATTTATTATTTCTAGACACTGTATTAAATGTGATTTATTTATCACAGAAACCCTAAAAGAAGGTATTATTATTATCCCTATTTTTAGGGTTAAGAAAATGGACACTCGCAGAAATTAATTTCCCAAAGTCATACATTAAATGGAGGAATTCTCCATACACACAAACTGACTCCAGAACCCTCACCCTTCTTCACTGTGTTATTACTGTTCCCAACTAACACACAGCTCCCTGAATCATGTTACGCTAGTGTAAAGTTTTGATATGATACATTCATACATTTGTAACTCTATAAATCAATACAAGGTCAATACTTGCATCCAAATAATAAACAAATCATCTTAACATAACCATAATATTGAATGTTTAATCCTAAGAAATAGCTCAAAATATATGAAATAATGTGATATTATCTAAAATTGACAAGAACAGAAAAAACAGTATTCAACATCGAGAAAGTGGTTAAAGAAAATTAAGCATCACAAACTCAATGAAGTGTTTTTGTTTTTTTTTTTTTTAAAGATTTTATTTATTTGACAGAGAGAAATACAGCGAGAGAGGGAACACAAGCAGAGGGAATGGTAGTGGGAGAAGCAGGCTTCCCGAAGAGCAGGGAGCCCCATGTGGGGCTCGATCCCAGGACCCCGGGATCATGACCTGAGGCGAAGGCAGACTCTTAACGACTGAGCCACCCAGGCACCCCTCAATGAAGTGTTTTTAAAACACACTAAAGTATAAGTATAAACATTTTGCTGGTCTTTCAACATGTGTAATAGAATGCTATGTGGAAAAGGCAGGCTACAAAGCAAAAGGAAAAAATATAACATTTATTAAGCACTTCCTATGTGCCAGACACTAAATATTTTATATAAAATTTAACTTTATTTAATTACTACCCCAGCAATGAATGGAGAACATGATTACCCTTTCCTCCACCCCATTTTCCAAATGAAGGAGCTTATGTTCAGAGAGAGTTTTTGCCAAAGATCATGCAACTTGAAAAGAATGGTGTAGGAATTTTCATCAGGGTCCATATCTTCCCAAAGTATAGTCTTTTCTATTATTCCATACTGTTTCTCAGGAACGTACATATGAACAAAACTATAGAAAAATACGACGTTAATAAGGGCATGAACTTTAAAAACGTGAAAAATCGGGGCACCTAGGTGGCTTAGTCCTTAAGCGGCTGCCTTTGGCTCCGGCCATGATCCCAGGGTCTTGGGATGGAGCCCGACATTGGGCTCTCTGCTCAGTGGGAAGCATGCTTCCTCCTCTCCCACTGCCCCTGCTTGTGTTCTCTCTCTTACTGTTTCTCTCTCTCTCATTCTCTCTCATTCTGTCAAGTCAATCAATCAATCAATCTTGAAAAAAACAAGAACAATATGCTGAGATAATAGGATTCTTTTTCTTTTCTTTCTTTCCTTTTTTTTTTTGGCATTTTTTTCTTAATGGTCAAGAATATACTTGGTGTCCATAATTGCATCTGGCGTATTTTCGTACTTGGGCCTCTTCACTTTTTCAGTAGGTGTTACTCTTACTTGATATGTAGAGATGTAACATTGCTTAAAGTTTGCACACCACAGAACTGGGCATGGCTTTTTGAGGGCAGTGGAAAATTTGTTCTTAAGTCATCTCTAGAAAAAAAGATCCATGTGTGATTAAAAAAAATGAATTTTGAATGCCAATACAGTATAGCTTTTCAGTAAAACCATTTGCATCCCAGATTTACTCATGATTTTTCCCAGACCTGGATATTGCCCAGTGTTGCCTTCCTCAGTGTAGAGCATCACCATCTATCCAGTTGCACAAGTCATCTATGACACCTCTCTCTCCAACCCCTGTTCTATCCATCAATTCTTCTCACTTTTACATCCTGAGATCCCCTAAATTCACCCATTTTTTTTCTCCACCAAGGTGCATTCATTTCTCACCTGAACCGTAGCAAATAACCTAGCTGATCTTGGTCCGTCCACTCTTGACCTCTTCCAGTCTACTACAACCAGAGTAATTTTTTCAGTGCTAATCTTACAATGTCAGTAATTTTAGGTTTACTGACATTACAGCCAGAGTAATTTTTTAAGTGATAATCTTATAATTTCAGTGCATGCTTAAAATACCTTAATTGATCTCAAAATAAAATCCAGGTCTACAGGTCCCTGAGGAATCCTTACTATCCGCTCCAACTCACTTCCTCTTAGCAGTCCAGCTTACTTCCCATGTCTCAATCGTGGTGTCCTGCCTCAGAAAGTCTTGACAGGTGATGTTTCCTCAACTAAATATGTGCTTCTCTACATTACTCCATCTTTTCCCAATGTTAACATCTACTCATTCTTAACATCTCATTCCAATTGTCTTTCCTATAGGAAAGCCATTTCTGATACTACATAATGGCAGGTCTTCTTACTTTCATTTGCAGAGTTCACTTCATTTCATATTCACTGCAATGAAATAGCTAACTGCCATTGCTAGCACTGAAAGCAATAAACTTTTATACTTATTTATGTAATTATTTAATTAATATCTAACGCTCCTAGGAAATTATAGCCCCCAATAAAATAAGTCTTTTACCTATTTTTGCTCAGGTCATGCATCCAGAACCTAGCACTGGGCCCGACAAATGTCAGACATTCAATAAATGCTTCTCATCAAAGGTCAATAAACTGACTAAAGGAAGCACTGATGGTGACCCTAACAACCATGGCAGAACATGAAATACATCCATCCTCGACCTCTTTGAGTGCAGATGGATAAAATCAAAGCACTTTCTGTATCAAAACTGTTAAGTCAGCGAAATTTGCCTTTCCGTCCCCTTGTTCCCCTTTCTGGCCTTTCATCTCCCCAGTTGTATTCTCTGCCCTCCGTATGTCCCGTGTCTTTTTTTATTCCCAGCTCCTCACAAGATTTTCATTTAGGGGGGTCTGGCTGGCTCAATCAGTAGAGCATGTGACTCTTGATCTTGGGCATGTGACTCTTGATCTTGGGGTCATAAATTTAAGGCCCAGATTGGGGGTAGAGTTTACTTTAAAAAAGAAATGATTTTCACTTAATTAACAAACATGGTAAGACCCTTCTACACTCAAAATACTGTGTTAGATATAAGGAATAGAGAAATGTATAGTGGTAACTCCCATTAAGATATGAGAATGACATATAATTGGTGATAACTATTGCATACCTAACACATTCCAATCATCGTTATTTATAATATACACATAAGGGGGAGACGAGATGTGAAGAATAGTACTTACCCATGAGTGAATAAGAACTTAAAAGGCCCCACCCTCAGCAGCCAGCCCATCTTAAGCTTCACATTTCCCCACTGTGTCCCGATAACTTCATTTTGGGGTTACCCAATACAGAAAAAGAAGGAATAGAACAGAAATGTTTTTAAAGGCCATTTGTAGTACAGGCCAGACTTCCTGCCCTGCTTTGAGGGAGACCACAAGAGAATCAATCAGAAAGCATCTCTAAGGCATGTGTTTGATGCAACTCTCTGAATTGTGTTTTTGAGGACTACAGAGTGTCAAGTAGTCTGTTAGTCTTCCTCGAGCTGACACTGTGGTGTTAGAATAAAGCAAGCATTGGAATAACTCAGTGTTAAAGGGCCTCTGCGTCTCATTTCATGAATCCAATGGCTGAGCTTTGTTTGCCTTAGTCAGTGCCTTGACAAAGTCAAGTCATTCAGTGTCATGACAAAGAAGCAGCAGCAAAACTAGGGTCACTGGGGAGAAGAGCCTCCTTCTATTTCCACAGATTATCTCCGATGGAGACTATAACTCTGAAAGGGGGGGGGGTGACATAATGTCCATTATAGATAAGGAAACTGCCTCACAGGTTATCCAACAAATATATGAGACATAATTCTAACTTTGTTCTCTCAGTCTCGAAAGACCATGTCCTTTCCACTGTACTGTGTGTGTGGTCTCAGAGTGGGAAGCCGTAACATCTAAAGTCTTCAGATCCGGGCTGCAGATTTTAGGGGACAAGGAAGTGTTCCTCTGACGGGGTCTTTGGAGGAGGCAGCATGGGGCTCAGTAGAAAGAATGTACTTGAGCGAAGATGCCAGTTGCAGAAACAGCAAATCACACACAGTTTAAGTGAACTAGTAACTGTGTGCAGGGAAGAGGAGCTGAAAATTAATAGTGGAGCAGAAATGTGATAGACTCTAGAAGATAGAACCAGAGTTATCATTGGAGCCCAATGCTTTCTCTCCAATTCAGATGGGACTTAATCAATCTATGTAGAAATACTCTACTAAAGACTTGACACTAAAATTTGCAATTACAACACGCCATTTGCTGAGCTACTCGTACTCTGACTCTTGGATATTTTAACTTATTCCAGGCTCTCATGAACTCACTTTCTGCAAGAAGGTCAATCAACTTTCCCATTATATTTTGAAAATCAATGACATTATAACAATAAGTTACATTATAACAGTAAGCAAAGGTCACAATCTTCAGTCTTCAGTGGCCACACCATTAAGATATACATGTGACAGATAGACAAATGAAAGAGAGCGGTAGGGATTTTGGCAAACTGGATGTGTTTCCCGTCTAAGGCATCAAACTCAAACTTTTTTTTTCCAAGCCAAACTGTATCCAGCTTTATTAAAGATACTTTTCATAAACAATCATGGTATTTCAGGCAGGACATGGGCAGATGATCGTTAACAGTAGACAACGACTTCCAAACTCCCTTCCTCAATGGACTACCAAGATCAAAAACCCACTATAAAACCCCACAAAGTCTTCATGTGATGTTCTGGAACAGGAAAAGTTTAGAGCGAGGGTTCACATTTAGCACGTTGTTTAACAACTTTTCATAAGCCGACCCTGACTTTCAGGAAATGAATGAAAATGGCAGAATTATCCATCTGAAGATCCACGAGCTAAAAAAGGAGCTCTTCTGAGGGACGCCATCTCAGTGGGGACACTTGGTGAAGTCCGGATTGCCTGACATACTGGGAACCATGTCTTGTGGGTCAGGTTCCAACAGGTCTCTGAGTTTAAGGGAGTCAAGTCGATGTTGAAGGCAAAAAGGGAGAAGAGGACATAAAAAATGAATTTGAGTTTTTTCCACACCAACAAGGGGCTTGTGCCCAGGCGGCTCATGTTGTATCAACGTAAAGGAACCCCTCCTCCTGAGAGCCAAGAGGAATGTTCTTAAAACAAAAAAGGAAAGGTGTTTTTCCCCTTGTGGCAATCTAGCTTTGAAGATACTCCTATTAGTGACATAGGCCCTTCCCCCAAAACAACAATGAAGTGTTCTGTGTGCTAACAACAGAGCTTAAAAAAAAAAAGGTAAAACAAAATTCTGCATTTTTATAAAACTTGATAAAAAATAGTATTTAAAACTGTACAGTCACCAGAAGTACACAGTTATCAAAAACACACACTTCACTTGGCATCTCCAGCACCTTCAGCTTTCTGTGCCTGGTCTGTTTTGGTGTCTCCATTTTCTGCAGGGTTATTCCCCTCCTTGTGGGCATCAGCTTTCCCCTTTTTCCCTTTGGGTACCTTCTCTCCCTTCTCTGCAGGGGTCTTTTTAGGCCTGGGCTCTGGCTTTGGAGGAGCAGGTTTAGCAGATAACCTTGCAGATTCTCTCTGCGGCTCATCCTTCACCTTGGCTTTATCTCCTTTAACATCCCCTTCAGCCTTTCTCGTGGGCACGGTGGCAACCACGGCGGGACCTAAGTGCTGGATGCGGGGACGCGGAGATGCAGCGGCGCGCGGGCTTTGGCCGGTCCGGGGGGTCGTTCTCGCCTCTTCACACTGCTCCAAACTTTTGATAAACATAGAATTTACCTGTTTGGCCTACAAGCTACTTGGATGCAACATCTGTGTTTATATAAATGTAGTATTTTCTAACATTACTAAGGGTATATTATGCATTATTCTAACTGCTTTACATCTATTAGTTCATTTGAACCTCACAACAACCCTATGAATTGGGGAAGATGAAAAATGTGAGGTGCAGGGATGTTAAGTTACTTACTCAGGGTCACTCAGATTAGAGCCAACACTTGAACGTTTGAACCTAGACCCTCTGGCATCAGCGGGTATGGTCTTAAGCACCAGGTTATACCCCTGGACCTTGTAGGATGTGTTCATGATGAATGGCTTACTTACTGCTCATCCATAAAAATTGAGGATCAAATGTTGATGAATGTTTTTGCAAATAAAGTTTCATTGGAATGCAGCAACGCACATCCTTTTTTGTCTATGGGTGTTTTCATGTTACAACAGCAAAATCGAGTACTTGCAAAACAAATTTCCTGAGCCACAAAGTCTAAAATATTTACTGTCTAGTCCCTCATAGAAAGTTTCCTGTCCCTGGGTTTAGACCAATAACGATCTATTATACGCACTGGGAACATCACCACACTAGTGGTCCTGGTGGCCAAAATCTATCTTGGGCAGGCAATACCAGTGCTCGCCAGGCTGTGTGTTCTAAGGTGACTTTCTTGCTTACCACTCCACCTGTCAAAAAAGAGGTACCCTCATAAAGTTGCCTCTATCTCAAAGTTCATGTGAGTATTAACTGTGAATAAATATGTGAAATATTTAGTCCTACCACATAGCAAAGGCTCAGTCATGTTAGCTATTGGTGTTACTATTCGTATAAAACCTACTGCAGTAGCCTTTCACCTTCTTGAACTGTCCCCTGAACTGCCTTTGCCTTTAGCAACTATTGAAAGGCACTTTCATTTTAAAAATCATCATTAGGGGCGCCTGGGTGGCTCAGTCATTTAAGCGTCTGCCTTCGGCTCAGATCATGATCCCAGGGTCCTAGGATGGAGTCCTGAGCCCGGCCAGGGGGAAGGGAGTCTGCTTCTCTCTCTGCCTGCTCTGCCTGCCACTCCTCCCTGCTTGTGTTTGCTCTCTCTCTCTCTCTGACAAATACATAAATAAATAAATCTTTAAAAAATTGTAGTCATAAGAAATGTATTTTTTGTAACAGCCTATTCGTAGATTACGGTAATGTAGACTTGAAAGCACATTCTGGATATGTATAGACCCAGCAACCGATAGAGTGTTCTAGACCTGACAAATTAACTTAGACATATTCACCAGATATTCTCTATCATCAAGTGCAAAAAATCTCTTCACTTATCTCATACACACAATACCGTAATCAATTCATTATTAGAAATCTTCTATAAAGAAAATGTTTGGGAGGGCCTTCCTTCTGACATGCTGCTATTTTCCAATAGGGCTTTTGTCAGGCCTTAGATAAATATTGCAGCCAGTCACATGCCTTTAGAATTGTCTTGAAAGCATTCTTTCCAAAAAGGTATTTTAGGTGCATGAGGCCAAAAGGCTACAGTATGGTTTCTCTGTATTCGCATATATTTCTTATTCCTTATAGTCAAGGATAAATATTATCTTAAATATTGCCTTCCTTCTAAAATAAATTATAAATGTGTTACAAATAAAATATTGGGAAAATTTACATTTTAAATATGAAAGCATAATCACATAAGGCTGATCTCTTCTATTGTATGATTTTTTTCAATGTACAGTACTAAGTTTTGTATTAAAAAGATATGGAGATCTACTTCCACAACATAATTTGAAACACAGAGAAAAAAATGTTACATGCTGAGCAATGAAATTGAATTTTTTTTTGACTCTCGAAGGAGACCTATCCATTTCATTCAGGTCTCCCATATTTTTAAGTTAAAAAAAATAGAAGTCTACAAAATATTTTGGTGAAATCTGTGGAACTCTGCAGGGGTCCAGGGAGTAAAGTGACATTTCTTCCCTGCATTGCATGAATAACTCATCTACTGGCCCCATCCTCATTTGGTTCCAATGAAATAACAACAGAGAGACTTGTATAAAAGTAATTCTTTGTCTGCTACAACCTCTCATGCTTGTTTTAGAATTATTAATCAAAACCCAGATATGTTAAATATAGAAGACTAGAAAGAATCATCCAGTGGTGTGGCTTGCAGCTAAGCGTTTAGAGAGAACTTTCTTTGTGCTGGGGAAAATACTCTATTATAGAACAGGTGGCCACGAGAAGGCAACTCCATCAGTGAAAAATTGGCTTGAACAGAAATTTGGCCTTCAAAAAAAAAACAAAACCACAACCAGTTTCATTGACAGATCCCATCAGAAACACTGTTGTTTGTGATATAATTCAATATAATTCAATAAGTAGTCAATAGAATCATACTACTAGAATAATTATCCTATGTCCAATCAACGGAAACCCTTAGGAATTCAAACATGCAGCATAAAACTTAAAAATGTACCAAGAGGGGCGCCTGGGTGGCTTAGTAGGTAGACTTCTGCCTTGGGCTCAGGTCATGATCCCAGGGTGCTGGGATTGAGCCCCGCATCGGGCTCCCTGCTCAGTGGGATGCCTGCTTCTCCCTCTCCCACTCCCCCTGCTTGTGTTCCCTCTCTCGCTTTGTCTCTCTCTGTCAAATAAATAAATAAAATCTTTATAAAAAATGTACCAAGATACTTTTTTCCATTGAGACTTTCTGTACCCTTTTGTCTGAGATTATCCAAGAACTAGCTCTTTTCACAATATTCTCTAATCATTTTGCAACTTTTTGGTTCTGTGAATCTGACTATCATAAGCAGACCGGCAGAGACCACTGTTTTGCTGTGAGATTCCACTTTTTTTTTTTTGTAAATACTTATATATATACAAACACCATGATTTTAATACTCAGGAAAAAGTTTAAGTTAAATTATGTAACAGGGCAAAATTCTGGAAGAAAAGCAACTTCTCACCACCATTTTTTAATGTTTTCTCCACAAGCTTAATGCATCCTCTTCAGGGCTTCAAGGATCTTTCTGCTTCCCCTGGACCTCCTCTGTAGTACTTAATCTACATCTTTTCTTCCAGAGATGTTCCCCTGCTCTGAATCTTTATTATATCCCTTTCATGTTCTGTTCTGATCAACATCCTCCAGAGTTATCCCTTGAACTATAACCATTTGCATATTTTTATTTCACTCACAAAACACTGATTTCATGTCCCCCACAACAAAGTGATTAGCCTTCATATGTTATCCCCACCAATAGCATTTAAGGATAGTCAAGTTAATAACCCAAAAAACAAGTTTCTAATGGTGAAATGTCAGATATTGATAAAGGTAAGAGACCAAGGATATACTGGGGTAGAAAGCTTTCTTGATATCTTATAAATAATCAACTGGAGTTGTAGAATCTAGTATATTTACAACTAGTCTTAAAGAAACTTGGTTTTATTGAGGTATTACATACTATTAAATTTACCCATCTTAACTGTAAAATCCAATGACTTTTAGTCAATTTACAGAGCTATACAACCATTACCCACAATCCAATATTTGTGGCAGGATTACTCACAATAGCCAAAAGAGTGAGAAAGTCAAACGCCCATCAATAAGCAAATAAACAAATAAGGAAACAAATAGAATCTGGCTTTTTTAATGAGATCACTGCAAGCTTCATGAAATCTTAAATTTGATGTATATTATTTATTTCTTTATCCTTGGGAAAAAAAGTAGTTTGCAATTCTCCTAATTCTGAGTGAAAAGTTTGTGTTTTAAGTAAAAGAAAGTTGCAATGTTCAATGTCACTGAAAAGTTGAAGATAATTTTACCATTTACATTTCTACTAGTTCCATTTAGAGAATGAATGTATTTCTTTATTATGTAAATAAAATGCTTTATTCTTTCAGTAAGCACCAGTCTGGTTACCCAGAATAAGGCCCCAGAAAATTGATTTCTTCCAGAGCCATGTCATAAATGGTTCCAAAAATACAAGACCCACCTATGTGGTCATCCAATTATTTCTAAGGAGAATACTATTTATGCTTTGAAAACTTAAATGATTCATAGTTGGCAAAGAAAGAGATGATGGAAATAAATGTAGCTCTGGAAAATCATTCTGTGTGTCTTATAGGATCAAATTCTAATAAATTACTGTAATTTGAGTACTACTAGTCCCACTTTGGGAAAATCCTGTTCACCAAAATTCTGACCAAATCCTGGCTAGAAAGAAAGATTTTATTGGATGCAATCTGGGCCTTTCCATTAGAAAGAAATGAAGATTACAAAGACTGCAGTTGTTATATACTCCACTTCTCCCACATCCAAAAATATAGGTCAGAGAGCTTATATTAAGAAGGAAACTCCCCCCCGGAAAACATTTCTACCTCAACACAGAATGCCTTATGTCTCTCTTCTCCTGACTGAAAACCAGATGAATCAAAAACTGAGTTTAATGTTATTAATATTCGTCATTGTTAATTTTAAATCTCAAAATCCTCCTGTTGGTATATAAGATTGTGTTTGCTGTTTATCAAGACTATGCAAAAGAAAGGCTACACTAGTCATGGAATTACTTTATCCTTACCTAGTTTAAAGCATAGTATCTGTTTTACCTCTCTAAGAAATCTATGTGATTAAGTCAAAACCTATTTGATTTTGTAAGGGAGACTCTTTCACTATTTGCAAAAATGATTCTGTTCTTACCTAATGTCAATTGGTGTCTCATTAGAAACTGTGGTTTAAAGAGAATTTCATCTCTGTTTTGCTAAAGAGAATTTCATCTCCTGTCTCCATATTAACATTATGGATATAAGGAGAAGCAAAAAAAATATGGCTTCTCTCATCCCCTTTGTCATTATATCAAGAATTTCCAACAAATTTGTAACAATTCACTGATCAATTTTGGAAACTAATCTGGTCAATCATAGGTCAATAAATTTATAAAAGTCATAGGATAAAGAGACCAGTCTGACTCCTGGAAGTCCCACCATCCTCGATTCAGCCATTTGTAGAGAAGGTTTACAGATATACCATGACTGGGGCTCAAGGCACAGTACCATTTAACCTTCTCACAGCAGCTGATTACATAGATGTATGTGACAATCAACACTTATGCCCTCTGTTCCTTCCTGAGGGAGAGACATGAATTTTCACTATTAAACAATGAGCCACCCCTGTCTAATCTACCAAAGAGCATGAAGAATTAAATCAAAGATTGACCTAGACTATGACTAATTTATGTCAAACAAGCAAATTATGATAAAACTATGCATATTATTGAGAGAATAGAAGCCTTTATTATTTGGAATGCTTTTAAATTGCACTATTATATTTTTCAACATCACAGGAAAATTTCCCTTAATAAATCTTTTTCTTGGTGTGAGCTAATAGCAAATATGCATATTGGTCTCTGCCCTGGAGTCCAGAAACCTTGTAATTTTCTAGATGACGGGAGTGTCTTTTGTTCTTTGTGGCAACTCTTGGTGAGCTCCTGGACGGTTTCCCGATAGGGGCTGGTCACCAGAAAGACCAAGCCATGATTGAGAGCTTGGTATTTTCAGCCCTAACTCCCATTCTCTTGAGAAGTGGGAGAGCTGACAATGGAGCTAATGATCAATCATGCCTATGTGATGCAGACTTGATAAAATCCCAAAAATAAGATGTTTGGAGAACTTCCAGGTTGGTGAACACATCCACACAGGAGGGTGCCACACCACATCTCCATCAGAACAGAATTTCCTGTCTCAGGACTCTCCCAAAACTCTCCCTATGTACCTTTTATCTGGCTGTTCATATGTATCCTTTATTGTGTCCCTTAATAAACTAGTAAACATAAATTTAAGTATTTCCCTGAGTTTTGTGAGCCACTCTAGCAAATAAATAGAACCTGAGGAGAAGGTCATTGGAACCTCATATCTATAGCTGTTTGGTCAGAAACACAGGTGGCAGCCTGGACTTGTGACTGGCATAGAAGGTAGGGGAGGGCAGTCTTGTGGGGACTGAGCCCATCCCTCTGAGATCTGATGCTATCTCTGGGGACACAGGGTCAGAATTGAGTTTAATTGTCAGATATTCAGCTGGTGTCTCAGATTTGCTTGCTGTTGTGGGGAAAACCCACACTTCTGAAGTGAAGTGTGCTGTGTGAGTGTGGTAGTAGCATGAAAGTAAAAGAAATATATAGGAAAGAAAGATACAGAGGGTGGAAAACAGAGTTTTTTGTTTTTGTTTTTTATGTGGTGTCTGTCAAAATAATATTGCCCTGATTTTGGAGAAAAGCAGTAGAGAACACTTTATTTTTAGACCTTTGAGTAATAATGTTTATCATCAAACACTTTCAAAGTACTCTTGAATTAGCCCAATAATAGGTAGGAAAAAAGATAACTGTGATATGAAAAAAAGTATTACTGTAAATGTCTATTGAATGCTATTTAGGGCTCTGTGTTCCTAGTGTATTCTCCTACTACTAATGTACCCATTTTATTTTTGATAGCACCTTAGGTGATGTAAGAGACAAACTCTATGTTATATCATCCCCTGTGCTCATGGTCTTCACTGGGCCTCAAAGGACAACATGTTGTTTCTTTATAGAATAATAAGTCAATTTTTTTCCTAAAAAATCACTTTTTAAAAAATATTTTGGTATATTTTTTATATTTTTATTATATATAAATTTATATTATATATTTATATATATTAATATATATTAAATGTTATATAATATATATTTTTATTATATATATTTATTATATATAAAAATATAAAAATATATTTTTATATTTCTGCCATCTGCAGAGAAGTAGGAAACCTAGGTTTCTTCAGGTCCCAGGAATTCAACTGGGTAGTTATCAAACCATTCTGAACACCTACAAACTCAACAGGAGATTGAAGAAAACAGTAGCAGCAATTGGAAGAACAGGAGAGCAACCACTTACGGGAAGATAGGACATGCGGAGAAGTGAATCCGAAGTGATGGGAAGATAAGCCACAGCAGGAGGGGCCAGCTCCCAAGAAGTGGTAGATCAGTGGAGCACAAAATTAGAACATTCAGAAGTCTGCTGTACTGAGAGATGTTGTTCCAGAGGCTAAGCAGGGGGTGGAGCTCTCATGGGGACAGTGTGGTATCAGGACCCACGGGGTCACAGAAAGACCCAGGGTGCCTGAGTGTGGCAGAGCTCCCTGGTATCAGAGTGGAGAAGCCAGCTGCAGAGATGGACCCGAGCAGAGGGCTCTTAGCTCTGGGTTGTCATAAACCATGATCCAAGGCACAATCAGGCCACTACTCTTCCAGTACGGACCCCACAACTGGAAGATCCAGGGATACCCCCTCCTTCCTCCTCCAGGAGAAGCACACTGCAAGAATCTGCTGGGTTTGGAGACTCCAAATGTGGCCAAGCACCAGAGATAGAAATGTTCAGTCAAGGGCCGGGTGACCATGGAGTGCAGCCGGAGACCAGGGAGATGGGATTGATTAACTGCTTTTCTCTGAGGGCACTGAGAAGTGGGGTCCCAAGTTCTCAGCTCCTCTGAGCTAGAGATCAGGAGGCTGCCATCTTCATTCTCCTCCTCCAAAGTTGTACGGAACGCGTTTAGGGAACAAAAGCTCCCGAGACCAAAACCAAGCAGATTACTTAGCCTGGCCCCTGGCAAGGGTGGTACAATTTCACCTCCGGCAAAGACATTTGAGAATCACTGCAACAGGTGCTTCCCCTAAAAGATCAGCAAGAATATCCAGCCAAGACCAAGTTAACCAATCAATGATACCAAGGAACTCCAGAGCTGGGGAATGCAGCATATAGAATTCATGGCTTTTTTTCCCACAATTCTTTAATCTTTCAAAGTTAAAATTTTTTAATTATTTTTTTCTTATTCTATTTTTTAAACTTTCCTCTTTCCTATTTTAACCTTTTTAAACTATTTTACCTTATCAATACATTTTTACAAATCTTTTTAAATTTTCATTGTTATAGTCATATTCTATCCTTTCATTGTATTTAAACTTATTTTTTGTATACATATAAGTTTTTCTTTCTATAAAATTTTGGGATACAGTTTCTTTTAACAGATCAAAATATAAGCTAAATTTAGTGTATGGCTTTGTTCTACTCTCCAGCCTGATCACATTGTCTCCTTTTTCTTTTTTCTTTTTTTCAACTAACTTCTTTATTTTTTTTTTTAAGATTATTTATTTATTTATTTGACAGAGAGGAGAGAGATCACAAGTAGGCAGAGATGCAGACGGGGAGGCGGGGAAACAGGCTCCCTGCCAAGCAAAGAACCCAATGCAGGGCTTGATCCCAGGACCCTGGGATCATGACCTGAGCTGAAGGCAGAGGTTTTAACCCATGGAGCCACCCAGGTGCCCCTCAACCAACTTCTTATCTTATCAATTCCTTTTTTAGATTATTTTTTAATTTTCATCTTTACCATCATATTTTATCCCTTCATGATGTTTACCATTATATTTGCATATATATAAGTTTTTCTTTCTTTAAAATTTGAGGAAACAGTTTCTTCTAACAGACCAAATATACCCAAAATCAAGTGTGTGGTTCTGTTATAATTAAACATATTTTTTTTCTTTTTTCTTTTCTTTTTCCTTTCTTCTCCCCAATTTTGAGTCTCTTCTGATTTGGTTAGTGTATATTTTTCTGGGGTCATTGCTACCCTTTTAGTATTTTATCTCTCATTCATCTATTCTTATTTGGATAAAATGAAAAGGCAGAAAAACTCACCTCAAAAAAAAAGAAAAAAAAAGAACAAGAGGCAGTACCTATAGCTAGGGACCTAATCAATACTGATATTAGTAAAATGTCAGAACCAGTGTTCAGAATGACGATTATCAAGGTGCTAGCTGGGCTTGAAAATAGCACAGAAGATACTAGAGAATCCCTTTCTGAAGAAATAAAAACCCTTTCCAGAGAAATAAAAGAACTAAAATCTAACCAAGTTGAAATCACAAAAGCTATTAATGAGGTGCAATAAAAAATGGAGGCTCTTACTGCTAGAAAAATGATACAGAAAAGAGAATTAGTGATATAGAGGACCAAATGATTGAGAATAAAGAAGATGAAAAAAAGAAATACAAACAACTACTGGACCATGAGGGGAGAATTCAAGAGACAAGTGATACCATAAGATGAAGCAATATTAGAATAATTGGGACCCCAGAAGAAGAAGAAAGAAAGCGGGCAGAAGGTATATTGGAGCAAATTATATCAGAATTTCCCTAATTTGGGGAAGGGAAGAAGCAGCAAAATCCAGAAGGCACAGAGAACCCTCCTCAAAATCAATAAAAATAGGTC
This sequence comes from Procyon lotor, assembly GCA_028646535.1. Taxonomy (NCBI): domain Eukaryota; kingdom Metazoa; phylum Chordata; class Mammalia; order Carnivora; family Procyonidae; genus Procyon; species Procyon lotor. Next base: position 85,671,410 of record CM053603.1, on the reverse strand, counting down.
AACACCCCATCATCTAATAGTAAAACTTACAAGTCTTAATAACAAAGAGAAAATCCTGAAAGCAGCTCAGGACACAAGGTCTGTAATATACAACAGTAGAAATATTAGATTGGCGACAGACCTATCCACAGAGACCTGGCAGGCCAGAAAGGACTGGCATGATATATTCAGAGCACTAAACGAGAAAAATATGCAGCCAAGAATACTATATCCTGCTAGGCTGTCATTGAAAATAGAAGGAGAGATAAAAAGCTTCCAGGACAAACAAAAACTAAAAGAATTTGCAAACACCAAACCAGTCCTCTAAGTTTAAATATTTAAAGGAGTCCTCTAAGCAAAGAGAGAGCCTAAAAGTAACATAGACCAGAAACGGACAGAGATATGATACAGTAACAATCACTTTACAAGCAATACAGTGGCACTAAATTCATATCTTTCAATAGTTACCCTGAATGTAAATGGGCTAAATGCCCCAATCAAAAGACACAGGATATCAATGGATAAAAAAACAAAACCCATCTATATGCTGTCTGCAAGAAACTCATTTTAGACCCAAAGACACCTCAAGATTTAAAGCAAGGGGGTGGAAAACAATTTTCCATGCTAATGGATATTGAAAGAAAGCTGGGGTGGCAATCCTTATATCAGATAAATTAGATTTTAAGCCAAAGACTATAATAAGAGATGAGAAAGAATATTATATCATACTTAAAGGGTCTATTCAACAAGAAGATCTAATAATTTTAAATATCTATGCCCGTAATGTGGGATCAGCCAATTATATAAACCAATTAATAACAAAATCAAAGAAACACATTGACAATAATACAATAATAGTAGGGGACTTTAACAACCCCCTCACTGAAATGGACAGATCATCTAAGCAAAAGATCAACAAGGAAATAAAGGCTTTCAATGACATACTGAATGAGATGGCCGTCACACATACATTCAGAACATTTTATCCCAAAGCAACCAAACACACATTCTTCTCTAGTGCACAAGGAACATTTTCCAGAATAGATCACATCCTGGGTCACAAATCAGATCTCATCCATACCAAAAGATTGGGATCATTCCCTGCATATTTTCAGACCACAATGTTTTGAAACTAGAACTCAACTACAAGAAAAAAATTGGAAAGAAGTCAAATACATGGAGGCTAAAGAGCATCCTACTAAAGAATGAATGAGTCAACCAGAAAATTAAAGAAGAATTTAAAAAATTCATGGAAACAAATGAAAATGAAAACACAACTTTTCAAAATCTTTGGGATACAGCAAAGGCAGTCCTGAGAAGAAAGTATATAGCAATACAAGCCTTTCTCAAGAAACAAGAAAGGTCTCAAATACACAACCTAACCCTACACCTAAAGGAGCTTGAGAAATAACAGCAAATAAAGCCTAAATCCAGCAGGAGAAGAAAAATAATAAAGACCAGAGCAGAAATCAATGAAATAGAAACCAAAAGAACAGTAGAACAGATCAACAACACTAGGAGTTGGTTCTTTGAAAGAATTAATAAGATTGATAACTTCCTGGCCAGACTTATCAATAAGAGAAGAGAAAGGACCCAAATTAATAAAATCATGACTGAAAGAGGAGAGATCACAACCAACATCAAAGAAATACAAACAATTATAAGAACATATTACAAGCTACTATACACCAGCAAATTTGACAATCTAGAAGAAATGGATGCATTCCTAGAGATGTACAAACTACCAAAACTAAGCCAGAAGGAAATAGGAACCAGGAAGAACAAACCCATAACCAATAAGGAAATTGAAGCAGTCATCAAAAATCTCCCAACAGACAAGAGCTCAGGGCCAGACGGCTTCCCAGGGGAATTCTACCAAACATTTTAAAAAGAATCAATACTTATTCTCCTGAAAGTGTTCCAAAAAACAGAAATGGAAGGAAAACTTCCAAACTCATTTTATGAGGTCAGCATTGCCTTAATCCCAAAACCAGACAAAGACCTCATCAAAAAGAAGAATTACCAACCAACATCCTTGATGAACACAGATGCAAAAATTCTCACCAAAATACTAGCCAATAGGATCCAACAGTACATTATAAGGATCATTCACCACAACTAAGTGAGATTTATTCCTGGGATGCCAGGTTAGTTCAACATCTGAACATCAATCAATGTGATACAATACATTAATAAAAAAAAGAACAAGAATCATATGATACTCTCAGTAGATGCTGAAAAAGCATTTGACAACGTACAACATCCTTTCTTGATCAAAACTCTTCACAGTGTAGGGATAGAGGGTACATAACTCAATATCATAAAAGTCATCTATGAAAAACCCACAGCAAATATAATTCTGAATGGGGAAAAACTGAGAGCTTTCCCCCTAAGGTCAGGAATATGACAGGGATGTTCACTATCACCACTGCTATTCAACACAGTACTACAAGTCCTAGCCTCAGCAATCAGACAACAAAAAGAAATAAAATGCATCCAAATTGCCAAAGAAGAAGTCAAGCTCTCACTCTTTGCAGATGATATGATACTTTATGTGGAAAAGCCAAAAGACTCCATTCCAAAACTGCTAGGACTCATATAGGAATTCAGTAAAGGGTCAGGATATAAAACCAATGCACAGAAATCAATTGCATTTCTATACACCAACAGCAAGACAGAAGAAAGAAATTAAGGAGTTGATCCCATTTAGGATTGCTCCCCAAACCATAAGATACCTAGGAATAAACCTAACCAAAGAGATAAAGAATCTGTACTCAGAAAACTGTAAAGTACTCATGAAAGAAATTGAGGATAACACAAAGAAATGGAAAAATGTTCAATGTTCATGGATTGGAAGAACAAATATTGTGAAAATGTCTATGCTACCTAGAGCAATCTATATGTTTAATGCAATCTCAATAAAAATATCATCAACTTTTTTCAAAGAAATGGAACAAATAATCCTAAAATTTATATGGAACCAGAAAAGACCCTGAATAGCCAGAGGAATGTTGAAAAAGAAAACCAAATTGGCAGCATCACAATTCCAGACTTCAAGCTCTATTACAAAGCTGTGATCATCAAGACAGTATGGTATTGGCACAAAAACAGACACATGGATCAATGGAACAGAATAGAAAGCCCAGAAATGGACCCTCAACTCTATGGTCAACTCATCTTCAACAAAGTAGGAAAAAATGTCAATGGAAAAAAAGTCTCTTCAACAAATGGTGTTGGGAAACGGGGACAGCCACATGCAGAAGAATGAGTCTGGATCATTTCCTTGTACCACAAACAAAAATGGACTCAAAATGGATGAAAGATCTCAATGTGAGACAGGAATCCATCAAAATCATTGAGGACACAGGCAGCAACCTCTTTGGCCTCAGCAGCACAACTTCTTTCTAGAAACATCACCAAAGGCAAAGGAAGCAAGAGCAAAAATGAGCTATTGGGACTTTATCAAGATCAAAGGCTTTTGTACAGCAAAGGAAACAGTCAACAAAACCAAAAGACAATAGACAGAATGGGTGAAGATATTTGCAAATGACATATCAGATAAAGGGCTAGTATCCAAAATCTATAAAGATCTTATTAAACTCAACACCCAAAGAACTAATAATCCAGTCAAGAAATGGGCAGAAGACATGAACAGACATTTCGGCAAAGAAGACATCCAGATGGCCAACAGACATATGAAAAAGTGTTCAACATCACTCAGCATCAGGAAAATACAAATCAAAAACCACAGTGAGATACCACCTCACAGCAGTCAGAATCACTACAATTAACCAGTCAGGAAATGACAGGTGTTGGCAAGGATGTGGGGAAAGGGGAACCCTCTTACATTGTTGATGGGAATGCAAACTGGTGCAGCCACTCTGGAAAACAGTATGGTGGTTCCTCAAGAAGTTCAAAATAAAGCTATCCTATTACCCAGCCATCGCACTACTGGGCGTTTACCCTAAAGACACAAATGTAGTGATCTGAAGGGGCACGTGCAGCCCAATGTTTATAGCAGCAATGTCCACAATAGCCAAACTATGGAAAGACCCTAGATGCCCATCAACAGATGAATGGATAAAAAAGATGTGGTATATATATACAATGGAATACTATGCAGCCATCAAAAACCCAAAATCTTGCCATTTGCAATGATGTGGATGGAACTAGAGGGTATTATGCTAAATGAAATAAGTCAATCATAGAAAGAAAGTTATCATATGATCTCTCTGATATGAGGAATTGGAGAGGCAGGGCGTGGGGTCATGGGGGGGATGGGGGAGGGAAATGAAACAAGATGGGATCAGGAAGGAGACAAACCACAAAAGACTCCTAAACTCATGAAACAAACTGAGGGTTGCTGGGGGGTTGGGGGGGTAGGGATAGGATGGCTGGGCTATGGACATTGGGGAGGGTATGTGCTATGGTAAGTGCTGTGAAATGTGTAAGCCTGATGATTCACAGACCTGTACCCCTGAAACAAATAATAAATTATATGTTAACAAAAAATTTAAAATTTTAAAAATTAAAATATTCTGGCAAACATCATAAATTTACATTAAAAAGTGAAGAAAAACAGAATTACGGAATTTTTACTGTAACATCCTATAACTTGTTATATTTTGTATACAGAATCAATAGTATTTCTGAAGAAGCTTGCTTTACCTTTTTTTGTGATTTATCATACCACTTTCCCTTTTTGCAGTAAAAATGATTTTTGTAAAGCAAGAAAGATGATTATTATTCCCTATCATTTGGATAGTTCCTTAAATTATATTTCTCATAACAGTGTTGGGTTTTTTGGGACGCCAGGGTGGCTCAGTTGGTTAAGCATCCAACTCTTGATTTCAGCTCAGGTCATGATCTCAGGGTAGTGAGATAAGCCCCAAGTCAGGCTCCCAAGCCTGCTTGTCCCTCTCCCTCTGCTTCCCCCACACACACACACACTCATGCCTTCTCTATCTTTCTCTCTCGTGACCTTGTGCCCAGTGACAAACATGCATTTTATCCACTCATTATTCACAGGAATATTTACTAAGCATCATTTGTGCACAAGAAACTATGTTGGACAGGACACAAAGATAACCAAAACATTCTCTCTGCAATCAAGAAGCCTAAAATCTCTTAAGGAAGATGAGATAGTGCCCAGATAAATTCCAAACAAAGTGATTTGTGATAAATGTGCCATGAGTGGGATAAACCAGAGCCACAAGAGTTCAGAAGGGTACTATCATTGTTTCTGAAGGGAATATTGAGTCTTACATTTGTCTCTGTAAGCTCCTGTATGCATGGGATTTATGTTCAAAGCTAGCACTATTACCTAACCAATTAAGTGATGGGAACATAAACAGAAAAAAATAAGCTCAAGGATCTCTTAAAAAAAACTGATAAATATTAAGTTTTCAGACTTCAAAGATCAGAGTATAAATTTTCATTTATACTCAGTCCTACCATAGGCAAATATATATCAACAAAGTCCTCACAATGTCTGGCTGATTTCAATTACTGGAATGTAGATTTACAACAAGAATTTCTACAGAAGTGGAAAACAAAGTCTCCTAAAACAGCCTTCAGTATCAGTATCCTAAAACAGCCTTCTCTTCTGTGTTAGACAGCCCTTACTCCCAACTTACCTTTAGAGAGCTCATTCTGTATCTATTCAATTACTGTTGTCATCTCTCTAACCCACTTTGTTAAATCCCCTTATATCTTTCTTTAAAATTCAGTGACTGAACAGAATATATTAAAATTCTACTAAGAGCTTCTGTGCCCACTAGAAATATGAGAGTCATTATAAAACTACGTTACTTACACTTCTGAAAACTGTATTTGCCTTTCAACTCCTGGTAGTTTATCCTATAGAAATCCTCTGGTAAGGACAGAAATGTTTATTTATCATATTTTTAGGATATTAAAGTTTTTTTCAATAAGTACATAATGATAAGAAAGTAATTCAATTATTGTGCTGTATGCATGTTAAAAAGAATGAAATAAATCTATATATGGTGACATGGCAAGATCTTCAAGACTAGAGAAATATGAATATTTTGCAGAGCTATATGTTTGTGTACATATAAATGGAAAAGCTTGTGGGATGCTTATCAGACATTTAACGTTTTTCTGCAGTGAACAGAGTGGGATTGAGAGAAAGGGTAAATAAAGAGTGCCTTATTTTTGCTTTAATATTTGCATATTGTTTGGCCATTTCATGTTGAGCATGTATTCATTGTATCATATTTCATTAACACACATAAAGGACTTCATTTGGAAGAAGTCTTTCAATTCACAATATAAGTTGCAATTTGCTGCTTGCAGACTAAGAGACCATGTATAATCTCAACACCTTAAAGCATAGTTGGTAAGAAAATGTTTCAATAATTTACAAAAAGTTCGAAAGAATTCAAAGCTAAATTGCCTTGTCACTCTCAAACTTTCTAATTCTATTTCTAAAGAAAAATCTTCAATACGCATTGAGTTCATGAATGCAGAATAGTGATTAAAGTGATCTAGATTCATTTTTAAAAAGTAAGCACATTTAGAAAGCTACTTCTTTACACAGTTTACAAATTCTGAACATACAAACTATTCAAAAGCTGGTCCCTTTGAGAAGCTAAGTTGGGAGAAGCAGGTGGAGAGAGAGGTGAGTGAGAAAAAATACTAAGGAAAATATGACTGATATCTGGGTATCTTAACACTTCTGGGCAGTCTACTTTAAGTCCAATCCATAGTGGATTATAATTGACTTGAGCTGTTGATCAGAAGGGATAGAAAGGAGCAGGTATCTATTCTAATTAAGGACAAAGTCTTGACCGTAGAGATGCTAGTGGCATTAGTACCATTCTCTTATTGGAGATTACAGTTTAGTGGTAGCATTCTCAGCCCCAACCCAAGAAAGATAAGCACTAACTGCTACACAACAAGCGCCAGGCAAAATGGAAGATGGAGCAGGTTTCTGAAGAGATCATTGACAGTCAGCAAGTCCTTTGGTTGGTCACAGTAAAAATCCTGGAGAACCATGGAAAAGATCTATGAGCTGGCATTAGCTTTGAATAAGTTTGCTATCCCAGATGGAGAACAAAAGAGAAAAATTAATGGTGTCTGAGTTTGTTATTTCTTCAGATCTTGTATTTTCTTATGATCACTACTGTCTATTGAGGTGTTATTTAATTAATAATTTTTATTTTAATAAAAATATATCACTGAAAAGAGCATGCATGTATTTGTTATCAACTGATTTCTGCATCTCATCCATCTATTTGGGGAAGGAAATAAAAGGATGTAGGACATAATATGGCACCACCATTGCCTAGGGGATATTGCCTTAAGTTCTAGATAAGATATTTAGAGAAGCAAACCTATCTCTAAGGTCAGCCAATCTTGAAGATCTATGTGCTCAATCATCCATATGACAGTCTAATGGCTATTGTATAACTACCACCCATTCATGGTCTGAATTATTCCCAGCAGTAAGTAAACCCAGTATCAGGGTCATTCCCATCTTTTGTTTGGTGCCTTTGCAACCAGCATATGCTTCACTCCATTCATTAGTGTTGATGTTAAAACACACACACACACACACACACACACACACACACACATCCCTGATGATCACAAGGCTTTGGGGAAGTTAAGATTAGCCACTACAAGAATATACAATATGAAAAAATGATAGTCTCTTCAACAAATGATGTTGGGAAATCTGGACAGCTACATGCAAAAGAATGAAACTGGGTCACTTTCTTACATCATACACAAAAATAAACTCAAAATGGATAATGGACCTGAACATAAGACCTGAAATCATTAAAATACTAGAAGGGAGCACAGGGAGTAATTTCTCTGATGTTAACCATAGCAACATTTTTCTAGATATTTCTTCTGAGGCAAGGAAAACAAAAGCAAAAATAACTACTGAGACAAGATCAAAATAAAAAGCTTCTGCACAGCAAAGGAAACAATCAACAAAACTGAAAAAACCCACTGAATGGGAGAAGATATTTGCGATGACATATCCAATAAAGGGTTAGTATCCAAAATATATAAAGAACTTATGCAACTTAACACCAAAAGAACAAATAATCCAATTTAAAAATGAACAGAAGATGTAAACAGACATTCCTCCAAAGAAGACATCCAGCTGACCAACAGACATATGAAAAGATGCTCGTCAGCACTCATCATCAGGCAAATGCAAATCAAAACTACATTAAGATATCATCTCACACTTGTCAGAATGACTAAAATAAAAACCACAAGAAACACATATTTGTGAGGATGTGAAGAAAAAGGAACTCTCTTGCACTGCTGGTAGGAAGGCAAACTGGTACAGCCAGTATGGAAAATAGTATAGAGGTTCCTCAAAAAATTAAAAAACAGATCTACCCTATGATCCAGTAATTGCACTACTGGGTACTAGAATACAAAAACACTAATTTGAAAGGGTATATGCATCTCCATATTTATTGCAGCATTATTTACAATAGCAAATTATGGAATAAGCCTTAGTGTCCATCGATAGACGAATGGATAAAGAAGAGGTGGTGTATATACATATATAATGGAATATTATCCAGGTGTAAAGAAGAATGAAATCTTGCTATTTGCAACATGAATAGAGCTAGAGACTATAATGCTAAGCAAAACAGTCAGAGAAAGACAAATACCATGTGATTTTTATTCATATGTGGAATTTACGAAACAAAACAAATGAACAAAGGTAAAAAGAGAGAGAAAACCCAAGAAACAGACCCTTAACTACAGAGAACAAACTGATGGTTACCAGAGATGAGGTGGGTGGGGGAGGGGGAAATAGGTGAGCGAGATTAAGAGTGCATTTATCTTGATGAGCACTGAATAATGTAGAGAATTTTTGAATCACTGTATTGTATG
>CM053603.1:85635450-85662039 GCA_028646535.1 Procyon lotor | reverse complement strand
TGGAAAATACTCTTAACCTTTCCACTATACAAGCAGATTCCAAAGTACAGTAAGACTACCTCAAAATGTAGGATTAAGATGTAGTTATATAGAAAATCTCCATGACATGCTTCTATCTCATAGAACACTCCCTCCAGACCTCAGAATGAGTAAATTGCCAGGTTCTTTGTGTTTGTTTAAAACAACAACAATTTAGGAAAATCATAACTTTTAAGCTCATCTGGATGAAAAATAAAATTTTACCACCTGTTTTTCACTCATTTATTCTCCATCAGAAAAAAACTTAAGTTTCCTGTCAGCTAAGGAGATGAGACTCTTTTTTTTTTTTTAAAGATTTTATTTATTTGACAGAGAGAAACACAGCGAGAGAGGGAACACAAGCAGAGGGAATGGTAGTGGGAGAAGCAGGCTTCCTGCTGAGCAGGGAGCCCGATGCGGGGCTCAATCCCAGGACCCTGGGACCATGACCTGAGCCGAAGACAGAGTTTTAACAACTGAGCCATCCAGGTGCCCCTAAAATAAATATTTAAAACATTATATTTGCAACCCAGTGAAAGAAGAAAAGTGTTTTAATCATGAAGTATGACCTGTCCTAATATAGTTTTCTTTTCTTATACTTCAAAACAATACAATACTTTATTTTTTCATAGAAATTTAAAAAGAAAATCAACTCACTTTAAAAAAAAGTATTCATCTTATTTTCATTTCATTGCCTAAATTGACAAGTGAAATTTTGCATACCCCAATTTGCATAAATATAAAAAGGAGATAAACTTCTGTAGGCAGTCTGTACTGTTTAGTAAAACAAGAAAACAACAACGAAAACCTTTAATGAGTGATTAAATACTGAATATCTACATAACATCAGAGGAAGTATTCTGACTCGTACATAGCATAAAGTAGAAAAATTAATATGACACATGGATAACACTTTTTATAAAGTATTTTTTCTATTTCTTAAGATCCCATGTGATGTTGCAGTTGCTATGGTAACTGAATTTTTGTTCAGCAGGAAAATACTTATGTACAGAATGCTTACATTTACTCACCCAATTCTCAGTGAAAATTATACGAAATGGAAGTGATGTATTAAAATTCCCAGGGGGATAAATAAGCAGGTCTTGCCCCTTAATTTTAAAATTACCATCAAATAATTCTATCAAACATGTTCTTTTCATATAAATATGATTGTTCTTCATAAACTTCACCATGTTATAAACAAAAATGGCTGAGCTAGAAAGAAATTTTAACTTCTCATTTTAGTAGTTCGTGTGGAGTACAATATATGAAAAAGATTAATTACTTTAATCAATTGTGAGCCATTAAATAAAAACTGTACATTTTTCAATTTTAATTTTAGTTTTAAATACCCCATGGGCTGGTTTCTACTCTCCCCTATAACAAGTCTTACAAACCTCCTCAATGGCACATACATTGAGTAAATACCTCCACACACTACATTTGCCAACAAAGTTCTAAAATCAACTTTGTAAATGTCCTGTTCCTTAATGCCATTGTGGTATAAATGAAGAGCGCTCCTTGAGTCCATTTGGCCAGGCTCGTGAGCGTACTTTGTTTCCCCAAGAGAAGAAAGAAGAGTAGTAAACCATTTTTGCAGAATGTCATTCTCCCACAACAGTTTATGAAAGAAACATCTGTGACAAGAATTTCTAATGCTTTCCTCAAAGCCACAGCTGACAGTAAAAGAGCATTGCTGAAAGTGGCAAATCAATCCCATTCCGCCCTTCCCGGAGCATGACACCTAATTTGCTATGTATCACATGTATTTTCCTCACATGTGCTGAGACTGTGACATTGATGTGGTGGCTTTCATCCAAGCCTCAGCTGAATAAACACTTGGGCCATACAGTGGGCAGACTGGCATCCTTAAAAAGTCTTCTGTCCCAGGCAAGTTAACTTCACCTCAGGGAAGCATTTTTCTAAGTTTTAGTTTGCAATTTGGGCACATAAATGGAATCTCTGAACACTGTTTGGAAAACCTTAAATCACCTGATACACATAGAGCACATTCTGTGTTTTTTGAAATAGTTTTCTGCCATGCAATTTTTATGTGACTACCTGAAAACATGCAAATCCAACAGATACAAACAAGTCACAGCATAAAGATTTCTTATCAAATTATTCCATTGCAGAACATGTATTTTTTTAAAAAGGTGTAAGAAATAACCACATTATGTATGTATGAAACTTGTATCATTGCTTTTTTTGGTTAACATTTTACTGATGTATAAAATATATCCAAAACATTCATAGCTCTTAATTGTACAGCTTGATGAATTTTGCAAAGTGAACACAATTGTGATCAAGTGCAGGACATTATCTGAACCAAAGATGCCCTCATTATACCTTCCTGAAACATATACAATTGGTTTTAAATTTGACACAAGAATCTTTAACCAACAGGAAAACTCCATTTAAATTATATCAAGCAAATGATTAAAGTTCTGGTAAACAATATGGATAAAATCAAGGCCCTGTAGTTAATGAGGATATCTTTTTTTTTGTGGGGCTGCAGGCAATTCTTTTTTATCCTTCAACAATCAAGAAAATCACCAATTACAATTACCCTCAAATTATGCCAATTTTTTTTTCTCCATTGAAGTTTTATAAAAAATACAGGGGTGATAAAAGAATACAGGGGTACATGCCATCTCTGCCTTAAATTATTTTCATTATCCTATTCCTCTTCCTTTCAAAGAACTCTAAATTCCTTTTTTCAATTTGAATTATACTTAACAAGGGAGAATACATATACTATAATTTTCTCTGTCTCTCAGATTTCTCAATATGATAATTCTCAAAGCAAAAAAAAAAAAAAAAGTCTATTCTTAAAAACCTAAAATTAAGGTAGAGCAAATGTGTTCTGTCACGCTCCTGTTCAGATAAGGTGCCGTAAGTGCTCTATGGTTAAGGGCCCATGACCATATGAAGCAGTAGAAATCTCTGAGTAGCCCTACTCTCCATCTCCGACTAGAATTTTCATGACCCAGCCAATACCTTCAGGTAAATTTTACGTGTTTACTTCAAGAGCTCAGTATGTTCAGAGTTAAACGTTCTCTACCTTGATTAACCCAGAAGCCCAAACCTCAGAGTCATCTTTAGGAATGCCTTTTTGTCAGTTTTTACATAGAAATGAACAGCAAGTGCTTTCAATTCTACCTCCAATATGTCTTTTAGATGTTTCCCTTCCTGCCCGTTCTGAAGCCACCGAAGCTCTTATTCTTTCCTGAACAAGCTATTGCACGTGTCATCTCATTTCTGGAAGTACGGCTCCCTCTTTTGTCTTGTAAATGTGTCCTCGGACTTCAAAGCCCATTTTGACGTGGTTTCTCCCCCAGGTGTCAGGCTCCACCCTGCCCATGCCCAGAGCAAAAACAATCCCTTTCATAACCTGTGTCACTTCTGTAAATACAAAGTCCTTTATGTCCTCAAGTGGAACAGGAACACCTTGGGCTGAAACAAGCCTTCATCATCTTTATATTTCTGATCCTGGGTATAGCACCTGGTGTATAATGTACACTAAACAAGCAAGGAAAAATGAAATAATAAAATGACAACAAAATTTAAAATAAAATAACAAAACAACTAAATTAAAATAAAATAAAATATGGTCTGCCTAAGAACATGGAACATTCAGTAGATTATTTTGGGCAAACCACAATCTGTCTGGGTCGACTTCCTTATTTCAAAACTAGATGGGATATAATGTGGATATGAGAGAGGGGTCACTGCAAAAGTGAAGCCCAGTCTTGCCAGCAGCATCCAAAAAATACCGCAAATGCAGAGTCATCAGGGCTGGGAGCAACATGGAGCGAGGAATGGAAGATGAGATAATTACTAAAGAACAGCCAAAGCTCTGGGTGTTGCAGAACCTGGACTGGATCCTGGTGGAAAAAAACAAGCGGCTCTTGAAGACTAAGAAGGATTGGAGATTTATTAAACACCGGTGAGCCCAGAGGAGACCCTTCTCCAAAGGTCTGAGCCCCGCACAAGCAGGGAGGGTAATTTATACCCTCCCTACATGTGCATACTTGGTATTTTGGTGCGCGGGAAATGGGGTAGGAAAGAAGAACCGGAAGGGCTTTGAGACAGGAACAGGAGTTCCCTTGCCAGTTTGGTGGGTCAGCTTAACGTACAGTTTTTTCCTTATCATGGGGTCAGTGTCCCACTCAGAAGACGCAATGTAGTGTTTGCTCTCTCAAGAGATGAAGCATCTATTACACCGTAGGAAGGAATGTCTCATAAACATTTTAAAAAATGAAATATTCCTTTGAAAAAAAGAAAGAAGTGAATGAGTTGGATTAAATCATGTCTCATATTTGATAAATTGCTGTCATAAGAAAAAATGACCTTAGAAAACACTCATGCTTCACATATGCCACACTGTTTTATTGTTGACCTGAAGTGCTCTCTTTGTATCATAAGTGGCCGTAGATAGCAACGCTACGATGTAGTGCTAGTGAAACTTTAACTTACTACGGTACATGTGCTCTTGGAATGCCCTGTGTCAAGGAGATGTATCTAAAGATACATATTAGATATGATGGTATAAATGTGTTTGAAAGACCTTGTACAAATATGTTTGAAAGAGATTTGTTATCCATACAACAAAACAAACAAAAAATATGAGCTAAAAGTCAGGGAATTTTTTCAATTACACTCTGGAGCTCTTCTCCACCCATGATATTTAAAGTTTGTAAGGATCATAAGGCTTCTTACCATTACCCAGCTGCCCTGATCAATAACAAAAGGGCTCCAAATGGTTTGGCAGAGATCTTCCCACTCCAAGCAGTCCTTATATCAAGGGATCCCCCAAGTCTGCAATGACCAGTTAGACAGTCCTTCTTCCCAAGAAAGAGGACTAAGCAAAAAGAGAAGGTACAGAGTGCACAGAGAACTTCATCTAGACCACTTTTAACCCATAAACGGTCCTCTTTTTCCTGATCCCCACGATCAAAGGTCTTGATATGATATAAATTTAAAAAAAACTACTCAAGGGACAGAAAGCCAGAAGCATTCATCAAAAACACAAACTCTTCTCAGACTCAGGAATGCTCTTGAGATGCAGATCAATTTCTAGACTTGCTTCACAGCAAAATGACTAGTTCGCGTTTGAATAATACATTAATATCAATTTTAGGAGATTCATGGTTTCTAAATGTCATGCATGTGCCCATGTTTAAAAACCCCTAGTATAGGGTGTGTTGGTGGCTCAGTCAATTAACCCTCCGACTCTTGGTTTCAATTTAGGTCATGATCTAAAGGTTGTAGAATCCAGCCCCAAGTTAGGCTCAGCACTCAGTGGCTTAGGATTCTCACTCATGCTCTCTCTCTGCCCCTGCCCCCTCACTCACTGCAACACACATGCTTGTTCTCTCTCTCTCTCTCTCTCATAAATAAATACCCCCACTATATCAAAATATCTTTCAGCAATTATTGCATGATTCTGTACATGAAATGAAATGTCAATCTCTGTTCAAAGAAGAAAATGTTGCCTAGAAACCTTTTTCTTAAAGTTAGAACAAATATGCTTTATCATCTCTGGGCTGTTTCCTTATATAAAAAATCTAGAAAGTGTTAGATCCTTGAAGTCTTTCTAGATCCAAGATTTAGTGAACTGCAAAGTATAATTCTAAGGCTCTGTCACAGAATCAGCATGTAAAAAGCATTAAGTTAAAAGCTTCTGAATAACAAAGACCAGTTTTTTTTGTTCATTCAACAAAAATTTGTTGGGCATCTAATCTGGGCTGGGTACTGTTCTAGACACTGAGAAAACAGTAAGCAACAGTAGTAAACAGAAAAGCCAAAAACCCCTCACAGTATGGATGAAGGTAATGATGAGGGAAGATAAGCAATAAATAACATAGTAAGTAAAATATATCATTTGTTACATAATGATAGCAGCTACGGAAAATAAAATAAAGCAGGTGAGAATGATATGAAATCATAAGAGCTGAAAATGTAAACACCCAAAGGACAGGAACATACAATTTCTGTAAAGATAGATGAAATAATTCAGACTAACTTTCTTACAGACGGCATCCAAAGATCAGAAAATGGGTTCTTAAAAATATCAGGTTAGAGAATGAAGACTTTTCAGGCCAATATATAGATGACCCTGAGACCCCAGAAATATAAGCTCAGAAAAGGAAAGTCCTTTCTTGAATAAGATACAATGATCTTAGGTCACAGATTATTTCTATAAGTAATTAAAGGTATTATGGGAAGATATGACAAGTAACTTAATGTCAATAAATTTGAAGATGCCAATGAAATGAGCTAAGAACTAGAAAAGGGGGGGAAGAATCTGATTTGCTTAAGAAATCAAGTTTGTCCATAAAACAGACTCTTTTTTTTATTTTTATTTTTATTTTATTTTATTTTTAATTAACATATAATGTATTATTTGCCTCAGGGTACATGTCTGTGAATCATCAGGCTTACACATTTCACAGCACTTACTATAGCACATACCCTCCCCATTGTCCACAACCCAGCCACCCTATCCCTATCCCCCCACCTCCCAGCCACCCGTAGATCGTTTCATGAGTCTAGGAGTCTCTTATGATTTGTCTCCGTCCCCATCCCTTCCTGTTTCCTTTTGCTCCCCCACCCCCTCACAAACCCCCGCCTTGCCTCTCAAATTCTTCATATCAGAGAGATCATGTGATACTTGTCTTTCTCTGACTGACTTATTTCGCTTAGCATAATACCCTCCAGTTCCATCCACGTCATTGCAAATGGCCAGATTTCGTTTCTCTTGATGGCTGCATAGTATTCCATTGTATATATATACACCACATCTTCTTTATCCACTCATCTGTTGATGGACATCTAGGTTCTTTCCATAGTTTGGCTATTGTGGACACTGCATAGCATAAAACAGACTCTTAACTACAGAGAATAAACTGAGAGTTGATGGAGGGAGGTGGCTGAGGGATGGGCTAAATGGGGAATGGGTATTAAGGAAAGCACTTGTTGTGATGAGCACTGGGTATTGTATGTAAGTCATGAATCACTAAATTTTACCCCTGAAACCAATATTACACACTATGTTAACTGACTGAAATTTAAATAAAAATTTAAAAAAGCAAAAAAATAATCAAGTTTGTGATCTATAATTTTCTCCACAAAGAAAATTCAGACCTAGCTGACTTTACTGGTTAATTCTATCATATATCAAGGCAGAAGTAATTCTAAACTCATAAAATTCTTTCAAGAGTAAAAAAACACACTTCTTAACTCATTTTATGAGCCTAGCAAATCCTGGACAAGGACAGCGCAACAAAGAAAACTTAAATGCTAATTTAACTCATATACATAATTGGAAAAATCCTAAACAAAATATTAGCAAACTCAAACCAAAATAATAAAAAAAAAGTGATATTGTATCAGGAATGCACAGATAGATATCAATGTAATTTCCCACATAAAAAGATTATAGAATAACAATTTTGTAATCATCCAAATAGATGTAGAAAATACATTTGGTAAATTTCATATAAAGGTAAAGAAAAATAAAACAACTTTTAGGCCTCCAAAATAGAAGAAAACTTTGAAATAATGGAAAAGAATTACCTATAAAAGTCTATAGCAAACATTCAGTGGTGACACATTGCAAATTTTCACTTTCGGTTGGGGAATAAGACAAAGATGTCTACCATACTTCTACTCAACATTTTATTTTAATTATGTCATAACAAGTCTAGCAACGCAAAAAAAAAAAAAGTACTGATATAAAAATTGAGAAGGAACAAATAAGACTATACTTGTTCTAAGATATCATGATTATTTACATAGAAATCCAACAGCATTGACATACTATTGTAACTTATAAGAGATTTAGTAAATTTGCTGAATAAAAAATTAATACCTAAAATCAACACATTTTATTATTTCAGCCACAAGTAGTTTAACTAGTGTTTTTATAGAATAAATAATGCCCTACTCAGAGGATCTAGGTAATTGCTCTTCCTCATATTCCTTTCTCAACAATGACAATACATAGGGTCCCTGGGTGGCTCAGTGGGTTAAAGCCTCTGCCTTTGGCTCAGGTCATGATCTCAGGGTCTTGGGATTGAGCCCTGTGTTGGGCTCTCTGCTCAGCGGGGAGCCTGCTTCCTTCCCCCTTTCTCTCTGCCTGCCTCTCTGCCTACTTATGATCTCAATCTCTCTGTCAAATAAGTAAAATCTTTAAAACAAATACAATGACAATACAAGGTGAATTCTGCACTAATAAATTACCTTAACAAAACTAGAAAACATGATTTTTTAAATAATGTATGCATGGTTAACACCTGATATGTGCAGCAAATTAATATCAGAGTTTTTAAATTGACCTATATACAATGCTTAGATCTATTAAATATGTAATATTTAAAATACATTTTAGAAAATAGAAATCCTTCCATGTGCAACAACAGGCATGAACCTGGGGAGCAGTGTGCTGAGTGAAATAAGCGAGAGAAAGACAAACTACATGGTATTACTTATATGTAGAATTTTTTTTAAAAGTCAAAATCATAGAAATAGAGTAGAATGATGGTTACCAGGGTTTGGGGGATAGAGGAAATGCAATGTTGGTCAAGGTCACAAACTTTAAGTTATAAGATGAGTAAGTTCTGAGGATCGAATATGGCTTAGTGACTATAGTTAATACTGTGTTGTATACTTGAAATTGGCTAAGAGAGTAAATATCAAGCATTCTTGTTAAAAAAAAAAAGTAACTGTGTGAGGTGATGTAAGTGTTCAGTAACTTGATTGAGGTAATCATTTCATGGTGTATATTAATCATCATTATATTGAATATTTCAGATGTATTAAAAATTATTTGTCAATTATACATCAATGAGGCAGGAAAAATAAACTACATATTTTTCAGATTGAGTACTGTCTCTAAATAATGTTAATTCACTTAAGATAACTTAAAATTTGTCTAAGAATGTCTGTCTTATATATTGAAATGGAGTTTCCTTTTTCTTAATGTGTAAATAAAATGGCTACACCAGCCTAAAATCTGAAAAGTTCTATAGAGCAAAAGATGATGTAAGAGTTCAGCTAAAAAAATAATTAAAGGAAAAGACACCATTTTAAGGAATAAAAAATAAACTTCGGAACACATGTCCATTCACATCACATCATTCATTGCTACCTAAGACACTTAAAATGGAAGATCTCTATAGCAACCAGCAGATCAAATGATATGAGATGACTGTGAAGTGCAGACATTTGTCTTTCTTACAGTAAAATTGATTATATAATAAACACAATAGATAATGAAATTCTATCATTTTAACCTAAATCTATGTGGGATAATAGATTTTTAAGTACGAATTTTTCAGACAGTAGTTGATGACATCAGTATTATTTTTCTGTATATTTTTTCCCCATTTTTAGCCTCCCATTTTTGCTTTGATGATTTAAAAATGAAAGTTAGCAAAACTAACATCAATGAGATTTAAGCTGAGTGTGTTGGGCAGAATAACGGCCCCCAAAGATGTCCATGTCTAGTTCCTGGAACCTGTGGACGTGGTACCTGACATAGCTAAAAGGACTTTGCAGATGTGCTTAAGGATATGCAGACACTGAGATGAAGGGACAATCCTGGATTATTTGGGTGAAGCCACTCTAATACCATGAATCCCTAAAAGCAGAAAATCTTTCCCAGCTGAAGTCGGAAAGAGATAAGATGACAGAAGAAGGCTCAGAGTGATGCTACATTTCTAGCTTTCAAGGGAACACAAGTCAAAGAATGCAGGTGGCCTCTAGAAACTGGAAAAGCTAAGGAAGTTGAGTCTCCGTAAAAGAAGGCAGCCACACTGATACCTTGATTTTAGCCCAGCAAGACCCTGTCAGACTTCTGATCTACAGCACTATAAAACAGTAAGTTTTTAAAGATTTTTTTTTTTTTTTTTTTTTTTTTTTGACAGAGAGAAACACAGCGAGAGAGGGAGCACAAGCAGAGGGAATGGTAGCGGGAGAAGCAGGCTTCCTGCCGAGCAGGGAGCCCCAATGCGGTGCTCGATCCCAGGACGCTGCGATCATGACCTGAGCGGAAGGCAGACGCTTAACGACTGAGCCACCCAGGCACCCCAACAGTAAGTTTTGTATATTGTTTCAGCCACTGACTTACGGCTTTGATGTAGTTTGTTATATAGCAGCAGTGTGACTAATAAATTAAGTGTGACATTGGTGTCTCTTAATGAAAGAAACCAGTTAGAAGAACAGAAAGGCAGAGTCCCACACTCCCTCATCCTTACTGCGTAGAATGTAACTTGACATATTGAAGCAAAGCACATGTCCCTTCAAAATGGCGGTGGGCCCAACCATAGAATTAATAGGCCACTATCAGCATCCAAGAGCCCTGGGAGTATTCCAAGGGATTCATGAAACTTTGTGTCCTCTGCCAGGCTCTATTTTATGCCACACTGAGCTTCTTTCAACTGAATAAACTATACCGAATCATAATTAAATGTGAAAACAGGCCCAAGCCTGCATATCTTCCCTAAACAGACTACCAGGTCAGTTAAACAGAAAATTTATTTTTCCTAAGACGTTTTTTGGGTGTGGATGTGTGTGTATATATTTACATATGTTTTCAATATTAGGAAAAACCTTTCCTCAAAAAATGTTTTCTTTCTGAAGGGTCTTACCCAGAATGGCTATGAGAAGGAGGAAGGCATTGGAGACGAGCACTTTCACATTCATTATCTCATTTTTGCATGAGATGAGTTTTAGGTAAAGACATTTGCTTTTCTAAAGCAAAGCATGCAGTAGATGTTTGACAGATTTTGTGAATAATACTGGACAAAAACTCTCTTCTTTCTCACAATTGTATAAGCATAACTTGCATTCTGAATCCTCATTTAAAAAAAAAATGAATTCTCATTTTAAACAGAAGCATGCAGGTGCCAGTATTACAAGATATGTTTTTTATAAACTGATGGAATTGAGTCTTCAAAACAAGTAATAATGTGTTTGTTTATACAATTTTTTATTTCCCTTTACAACATAAGTATTCCTATTTGGTTTCCTCTGTTGGTTTTTAACACTTTGTAGATACATAGCCCAACAATTCCCAGTGTGGCACAAGGACCCGTGGGAGTCCCTAAGATCCTTTTGGGGATCAAGAGATCTCCTTTTTCCCAATGACATATCCATGTGGGCCAGATTTTCTTCAAGGAATTCACCTAAACCAAATACCTCAACAGACAATGCAAAAGCATAGTTGTGAACCTACAGTTTTGACAGACATTAAATAAATCACAAAAAGGTAAAAAAAAAAAAAAAGGCACTGTTCCTACTAATTTTTTTTTAATTTTGGATAATACAGTTACCTTCTAAGGATGTTATTTATTTCAATGTGTAATGGTTTATTAACATTATTTTAAAATAAATTGATACCATATGATTATACTCATATGTGGAATTTTAAAAACCAAACAAACAAATAAACAAACAAAAAGCAGAATTAGAGAATAAACTGATGGATGTTGCCAAAGGGAAGGGTGCTAGGGGAATGGGTAACATGGGTGAAGGAGAGGGAAATACAGCTTTCCAGTTATGGAATGAATGTCATGGGAATAAAAGGGACAGGGCAGAGAATATGGTCAATGATATTGTAATGGCATTGCATGCTGACAGGTGGTAATTACACTTGCAGTGAGTATACATAACATACAGAGAAGTTAAATCACCGTGTTGTACACTTAATGTACATTGTCAACCATACTCAAATAAATAAATAAATAAATAAATAAATGCATGACTTAAATAAACTGAATCAATACAAAAATATGTTTTAAACTTCTTAGTGTTAATTTCTAGTGTGATAAATATCAATATATAGGATCTGCAGAAACAAAAGCTTTTGGAGTCCTCAATTATTTTTAAGAGTATAAAGGGGTCATGAGTCCAAAACCTTGAAAACCACTACTTCATTTGACTAGTCCCTACTCTTATAATCTACTTTCATTTCCATTGCCATTCTTATTTCCCGGTACCCCACTGCACACACTCTGTGATCCCACTCAGTTCTCTGTTTTTACAGACGTAACTAAGTCTTTCTAACCATTTATAAGCTATGGTCCTTGCCATCAAAGAAGTAGTCTGGTGGGGCGAAATAAACATTGTTCCAAATAACTGGCATAAAAAAAGACAATGATAACTGTCTCAAGAAACATGCAAAGAATGTGTTTGTGGTAGAGATGGACAGTGACCCACACAATGTCCATGCTCCTTTTCCTCTTAAACCAGACCCCAGTTTTATACTGGCTCATAGTTGTACAAGTCATCCTTATAGTTAGGTATGGTTTTGTTACTAAATTCGCTTGGAACTGATATGGCCATTGGACATTCTGATGAATGAAAGCCAAAGTCATTGACTTAAATGCCGTGGCAAGCTCATGATAGGAGTATATTCCTTCTGTCCTTTCTCTCCTGTTTTATACTGCCTGAAACTGGAGCAAAATGGTTAGAGCACCAACAACTACTCTGGATGATAAGAGAATCTAAGATGGAAGCTAGAAAGGTGCAGAAAAACCAAAGGAGTCTGAGTTTTTGATGACTGCAAAATCATGAAAGTAAATATCTATTTTGCTTGGGCTATTACTGAGGGAAGGGAGATTTCTATTATATAAAGTTGAATCTGATCCTAAATGATATGATGCTCTTGGAAATCCAGGAAAAAAAAATGAAATGCTTCCACTGGGTGTTTTTAGTAACATTTGAGCCAAATCTTGAAGAATGAATGGGATTTTATGATGTGGGCAATGCCAGAGAAATCCATGGGGAAGAGTTCAAAGAAGTTGTGCTCACATTAGATCACATTTAACAGAAAGGAGCACAGCGGCTTCTTCCTTTAACTTTGCATACCCCCTTCTCAATTAAAGGCTATGACCAGGATGCCTGCATGGCTCAGTTGGTTAGGCAGCTGCCTTCAGCTCAGGTCATGATCCCAGGGTCCTGGGATCGAGTCCCACATCGGGCTCCTTGCTCAGCGGGGAGCCTTCTCTCTCTGCCTCTGCCTGCCTCTCTGCCTGCTTGTGGTCTCTCTCTCTCTCTCTCTCTCTCTGACAAATAAATAAATGAAATCTTTTTTTAAATAAATAAATGAATAAAATAAAAGGCTGTGACCTTTTGTATCTACGTCAAAATTAGCTTCCTCATAATGGCCTTCCCTCTTGACACTCACTTATAACTCCTACAGCATCAAATACCCACTCATCATAGGAAATCTTGCATCATTTGCTATTCAATGATTTGCTTTTTTTATATGTTGTCTCATAATATAGATAATGGGCTTTCTGATGTCAGACGGTGCTCTTTAAATCCCTAATTACCTTCATAGTCTTTGCACATCTTACAAGCTCAATCATGAAAATGCATAATTTTCAACCCTTCTCAAAATGTCTTAATAGATTGGTCTGGCCTGGCTTGCACGTTGAGCATTTGGGTAGACATGGGTAAAAACATCAATAGCAATTCTATAGTGTCAAATAGCTTACACAAGTTTTCATATCCATTGTTTTATAGTGTTTTATAATAACTTTGTGAATTAGGTATTATCCATGCACTTTTTTATTCAACAAAATATATTTTGCTTTCACTGTTACTCTGGGCTTAAGACCTACTGGGGAAGCAGTACTAAGCATGTATATAATTACAATACAGTGGAAAGGTACTAATATAAAAGCCAGGATAAGGTACCAGGAGACCTAAGGGACAGAAAATATAGCAGCTATCTGTTGGAATGGACGTGAGAACTCCAAAGAGGGAGTGGTAGGTGAATCAAGCTCTAAAGAATGAAAGTACATGGAAAGTCATGAAGAAAGGGCACTATAGACACAACGAACAGCATGTGTAAAGCACATAGACCTGAGATATCATGGCTCATTTGATGAATAGCAAATAATTTAGGGTAGCTGAAGGGCAGAGGAAGTTTGGAGGGAGTTTAAAGTGAGACTGGAGAGTTGGCTGGAGGCTGAAAATGAAAGGCATTGTGTCTGTGTGGAACATTTCTGTTGTATCTTGCTGGCAAAGAAGAGGTGCTGAAGGATTGTAGGCAAGGGGGCTCAGCCATAGAATTCACAATATGGGAAGTTAATTCTGAATATGGTGTCACAAATTATCCAGGTAAGTAAGTAACAATAAAAAATTCATGAGAAGTTATGACACATAACAGAGCAAAAGCAGAATTGAGTTTCCAAGCACAGAGGCATGTGATTCTGCAGCTGATTTAGCACATTAAAAATTATACCAAAGTGTTAGCAATACGATTAAATGCAGCAACATACGTAAGAGTTTTCAAGATTTCAAAACAACTGTATTCCTGCCTCTCAAAAAAGGAAGTGAGAGGGAGAGATCTTCTGATTCACAAAATGCCAATATCTGTTAACAAATCATGTATGTTTCCTGTTTTTTCATATTTTTAGATTGATTTGTTTTTCCTTACATCCCTTCTTTAAAACTGAGAACTATTTACCGTCTTCACTTACAAGATGACAAAAAATGAATAACTATAGTTTTTCTTTCTCAATTGTTCTTTTCATATGTCTTCTTTCAAAATATAAAAATACTTGTATCAATTTCAAATATCAATTGTAGTAACATTAGGCAGCAACAACATTAATCAAATAGAAAAGAATATCCTACTTTTTTTTATTCTGTACGTATTCAAAGGTATTTTATAATTTTTAACCCATAAATGTAGCTTAGTGCACTGTGAGAATTTATTCAAGAGACTGGATAAAATGAATTAACTATCTAAGTAAACCAGTGGGGCAAGGTAGAGGTTAGGTATTTTCTTTGCCAACAACTGTTTCTATACTAACACACTAATGTACTTTTTGGGAAAATGCCAAAGGTGATACTATAGACCATTTTTTTCCTCTGCCCATATGTTTCTCAAAAAAAAAAAAAAAGTTATACTATTAACATGTCAAAGTAGTCTCTTTGCCTCACAGAGATGAAGACAAGTCCACCATATAGTGTGATACTATAGGTTTTTGAGAAACCTGAGGATGATTTTCAGCCAATTGTGACCTAGGGCAAGTTGCTTGACCTCATGGAGCCTGTTCTTATAACAGCAAAGTGAGGAGTATATATATTAAAGATTAAATAATATATTCTATATTAAGTGTTTAGCAGTGCATGCCATAGAGTAAGCATTCAATACAGAGAGCTATTACTTTTATTATTAATATTTCTATTATAGAAATGCTTTACTTGTTTTTCTTCTGCCTGCTGGGAAATGAGGCCTTTCCTGTTGGGGAGAAATTCCACTTACCACAAAACTCTGGCAATCCACCATTTCATTTATCAAAATTGTTTTGTAAAAGTGTGCTATGTCATAGTAGTTAAAAAATCTACTACTTTAGGGGCACCTGGGTGGCTCAGTGGGTTGAGTGTCTGCCTTCGGCTGAGGTCATGATCCCTGAGTCTAGATGGAGTCTGCATTGAGCCCCGCATCCAGCCCCCATCCAGCCCCCTCATCTGGCCCTCTCAAGGAGCCTGCTTCACCTCTCCCTCTGCCCCTCCCCCTCTTGTGCGAGCGCTCTCACTCTCTCACTCTTTCAAATAAATAAATAAAATCTTTAAAAAGAAGAAATAAATATACTACCTCATCACTGGTTTTTGTGCAAATTTGTGACTTTAAGCTCCAAAATCAGTTTAAGGTGAACTTAGATTGTAAATACCCACTGGGGTATAAGCAAATTATCTCACACACACACACACACAAAAGTCCTAGACCTTAGCTTTGGGAAATATCCAAAATTATTTTGGGGGGCAACACTAGTCACAGATGACCAAACATACATAGAAAAAGAAAAAAAATTATGACTAAGAACCGGAAGGAAAAAGAGATTACATATTGACATTAGCTCAGCTTATAACATGACCATCTTTACTGCGCATAAAGAAATCAACAACAAGCTCAAAAATACCTACAGAGCATAGGAAGCTAGAGAAAGTGACAAAGGAGATTTGAAAAACAATCAAATATTGTTTGAAGGACTAAATAATACAATAAAGTGCAGCACAGTAAAACATAAAATAATTATAAAAATTGAATACAATAAAATAAAATGTAAAAAATAAAATTTAAAAATATGCTCAGTGGATATGTTTGGGAGCAAGTCAGGACCAGGAATAGCAGTAAAGTAGTCAAAAGCTGAAAAAGAAGATAAATCAAGAGAAAATATCCAGAGAACTATAAGTACAGATAAAAACATTAAAAAAAAAAAAAGAATATAAAAGGCAAGAAGTACTTAGTGAAAAATTCTAGAAAGAAATAATATTTCTAAATGTGTATGCACCTGATTATATAGCCTCGGAAAAAAAGTGTGGGGAGGGGGCACCTGGGTGGTTCAGTGGGTTAAAGCCTCTGCCTTTGGCTCAGGTCATGATCTCAGGGTCCTGGGATCAAGCCCCGCATTGGGCCCTCTGCTCAGCAGGCTGTGCCTCACTGCCAACTTGTGATCTCAATCTCTCTGTCAAATAAATAAATAAAATATTAAAAAAAAAAAAAAGAACAAATATTGACAGACCAAAAGAAGGAACAAATCTGTATTTATAGTGGGAGATTGTGATGTATCTCTCTTAGTTGTTGGTAAAATAAACAGAAAAAATAAGTAAGGCCATAAATTTTAAAATATAATTAACAAAATGGACCTATGAACATTGTACTCTACACTTATAGAACACATATGTTTTTCAAGCACACATGAAACATTTAGAAAATTGACTATACATTGTGCCATGAAGTATATGTCAACAAATAAAGGATTGAAATCTCAGAGAAAATTGGAAAGGAACACAAAATAACTTCCGGGATTTTAACATTGTTTAATAGCTTACCCTGGGTGGTAGTAACATGAACAGTTACTTCAAAATAATTCATTTATCTATATAGCTATGTTTTATGCACTTTTTTGTATTTCTTTAATATTGCACACTATTCTGAAGTATATCTGAACCATACAAAATATGCTGTCTGACCACAATGCATTTAAGTCAAAAATCAATCAAAAACTGGTAACTAGAAAATATCCCATATCTTCTAAAATTTAAAAATATATTCTAAACATCACATGGGCCAAAGAAATATCATTTAAAAAATTAGAAAATATGTTGAACTGTGTAATCACAAATGTTATATAGCAAAACTTGCAGGTTGAATCTAAAGCAACATGTAAAATGTTATTAGCAAGAAATCCATATAATAGAAAAGAGAAGTGTTGAAAATTAATGAACTAAGAACTTTAAATACCTATGTAAAGTAGCTACAAAAACTATCAAAAGATCAAAGAAATATGAGGAAGGAAATGAAGATAAATGTAAAAATTAATAAAATGTTTTAAAGCATAAAATAGAGGGGCACCTGGGTGGCTCAGTTGGTTAAGTATCCCACTTTTGGCTTAAGTCATGATCTCAGGGTCATGAGATCAAGCTCCACCTGGGCTCCACACTCCGTGGGGAGTCTCCTTGAGATTCTTTCCCTCTACCCCTCTCTCCTTCTCTCAAATAAATAAATAAATCTTAAAAATAAAATGAAATGAAATAAAATATAAAATACCCAAGATGAAGAAAACTAAAGTTATATGTTTGAAAAGACAAATCCTGTGGTAAGAGTGACCAAGAAGCAAGAGGGAGAGAAGGAGGGAGAAATAGAAGGGGGGGGAGGGAGAGGGAAAGAATATTAAGAATCAATGGGACAAATCACTGCAGATGTTGCAGACATGAAACAGATAAAAAGAAGATAATTGGGAACCAATTTATTAATTCCTAGAAAAGTGTATCTTTGATATGCCTAGGTGGCTCAGTCAGTTAACCATCTGACTCCTCGTTTGGGCTCAGATTGTGATCTCAGGGTGGTGAGATCAAGCCTTGCATTAGGCTTCATCCTCAACACAGAGTCTGCTTAGAATTCTTTCCCCCCTCTTTCCCTCACCCTCTGCTCCTCTCTCTCTCTCTCTCTCTCTCATAAATAAATAAATAAATAAATAAATAAATAAATAAATAAATAAAATCTAAAAAAATATTTAACACTAAAAGAATTTGCAGTATCTGGGAACACTCATACACTATGATGGGAGGAGTGTAAAATAGTATATCACACCAAAAAGCAATTTCTTATATTTACTTGGGTTAAAGATACTGTATAATATGATCCAGAAATTTTTACTCATACTCCCTGTTCACTAAACAACCAGACAAGAAACTAATCATGTATCAGAGGCACATACAAGAATATTCACATTAGCAATATTCTTAATAGCTAAATACTAGAAATAAAGATCCTCAACAGTATAATGGATAAGAAAAACGTATTATGAAATATCATACAGCAATAAAAATAAATGAACTAGAGCTATTCACTATACCATGAATGGTTCATAAACATAATATTGAGCAAAAGAAGCCAAATACAAGGGTTCATTTATTTTGACAGAGGTTGTAGTTACATGTTCTCTTAATAATTACTCATCAAATATATGTAACTATTGAATGCACTTTTCTGAAAGTGTATTACACTTTACAATAAAAAATATTATAAGTAAAGAAGAGAGGGAGGAGGGAAAGAAGAAAAGGGACAGATAAAAAAGAAAAGTGAAAAAAATCGGATTCAAAAATTCCTATGTGCAAATTAGTATAAAGTTTATAAGGTACATAGAAAAATATTCCAGTAGCCTCATAAAGGTAATATACAGTTCAAAATGCAATTTTAGGAGCTAGATAGACTTATAAATATTTAGTTTTCATATTTATTAAGACAAACATTTAGTTTCCTTTTGCCATTCAAGTTGACGCAAAACCTAAAGGATATTTGATGAATCCCTGAAACAACCAAATACAAATATTTATGGATTCAAATAAAAGTTGAACACTTAATATTCTGTGAGGAATTGTACTAGATTCTGGGGCTACAGAGAGGCAAAGCATAAGCCCTGTCCTCAAGAACTTTACAGCTTATTAGGGGAAATGGGCAAGAAAAATAATAACAATAATAATGTATTTTAAAAGGTGGATGTTTTGAAATAATGACTCAAAAGATTGCTGGAGGGAAAAAGATGCCTAGTAAATGCCTATTACTCAAAGACTTAATTCTTCAATATTGCAAAATAAATGTGAGGGAGAGAGAGTAGGAAATTCTCTATATTCTTATCATATGTGAATATTATTTTATGCCTATAACATACAATATCTCAGTAAACGTAAGGCAGTTGTTATTTTATACACAAGAAAAACTAAATTCAGAGAGATTAATTATACTATCTAGCCAAAAGTAATAAAGTTAGTAATGGTGAACATAAGAGTTAAACACAAATCTGTCGGACATAAAGTTCACATACATGCATACAAGTCAGGAAATGAAACTGTGTAACTAAAACCTCATTAATTTTTATTCTATTAGGGCCAGATAACAACTAAGAAAGAAATTGGTAGACACCCTCATGCACACACACAGACAGACACACACACACACAATAACAATTTCATGAGGAAAACACCCAAGAAGAAATTACATGATAGAATATTTACAATTAAAAGGAATATGGGATGGGGAACCTGGGTGGCTCAGTTGGTCGAGTGACCAACTCTTGATCTTCCCTTGGGTCTTCATTTCATGATTAAGAGTTCGAGTCCCATGTTGGGCTTCACACTGAGCATGAAGCCTACAAAAAAAAAAAAAAAAAAAAAAAAGAATATGGGATTTCTACTTCAGTTAATGGTAGTAATTTGGAATCATTTTGCCACTAAAAATGACTAAAAAACTAGATTTCGTATCTTACAAATACTTTACATCTTTAAGATCTTTTTTTTTTTTTTAATTTACTTGACAGAGAGAGAGAGATCACAAGTAGGCAGAGAGGCAGACAGAGAGAGAGGGGGAAACGGACTTCCTGCTGAGCAGAGAGCCCGATGTGGGGCTCCATCCCAGGACCCTGAGATCATGACCTGAGTCAAAGGCAGAGACTTTAACCCACTGAGCCACCCAGGCGCCCCTAAGATCTTTTAAAAGTACTAAGGAACAAACAATATTTTGTAGGTAAGATTCAAAGAGGTAATTCTGGCCCTGGGATTGTCTTCACTCTATGAAGTACTTGCCAATCCTAAAGAGGAAGGAAGTCAGCTGAGCTACACTTTTGGTGACATTTAGGACAAGAGACAACACCTAGAGTCCAGAGCTCACGAAGGGTGAAGATTATGACAAAATAACTCCCACTTAGATGGTGACTCAAAGAACTGCACTGTAGGATTTACATCGGAATTAAGCCAGTTCTAAATGGAGAGCTGCCCATCTTCAAGTTATTTCTGCATCACAGAATATATCAAACTCTTAATTTGGATTAAAGTGGTCATGAATGGCTAGTGCTTCCATGTGCCAGTAAAAGGCAAAGAAAATCCTCTTTGGAGGAAGATATCAACCATAAACATATACTACAAATACAGGCATACCTTGGAGATATTTTGGGTCACAATAAAGAAAGTAATAAAGCAAGCCAATTTTTTGATTACCCAGTGCATGTAAAAGTCATATTTATACTATAGTCTATTAAGTCTGCAATGACATTATGTCTAAAAAAGCCAACATAATACCTTAATTAAAAAATATTACTAAAAAAAAGGCTAACCATTATCTGAGTTTTCAGCAAATTGTAAAAACTGATCACAGATCACCATAACAAAATAATAACTGAAAGTTTGAAATAATAATGAAAAGTCTGAAAGTTTGGAAAGTTTGTGATAAATAATCAAAATGTGACACAGAAACACAAAATGAGCAAATGTTATTGGGAACATGATGCCAATGCTCTTACTTGATAAAAAGTTACCATAAACTTAAAGCATGATAAAGGGGAGCTTGATAAATCAAAGTATGTCTATAGCTTTTCAAATACAATGACCAAATTAAATCAAGGATAACTAGACACATGTGAAGACAAAACTATTTGGTAAAGTATAACTGCTATCTTTGTCATTTCTAAAACTAAAATTAGAACTCCACGGGGAAAAAGCACAAAGGTAGATCAAACGTCTTGCTGGTAGCTTGAGTGTCATAGAAAATCATGAAGAATATCATCCAAGGCCTCCAGACAGCATTTCATCTTCTGTCAATTCAGCTTGATTAACCTTGTGTTAATTCAACTCATTCAAATTACATGTCAATTAATGAACAGAGTTTTTAACAAATTATTGTTGTTGTTGTTGTTGTTTTTGGCTAGTTAACTAACAAATGCCAATCAGAAAAATTGCTGATTTGTAGTCCTCAAGTCCTTAAAATTCTTCTATCATTCCACCCATGTGACAATTAGCTTCCTTCCAACTCAAAAGTCTGTTTATATTGGCCTGTTGTGTTAGTCTCATCATCAAAGCTTCTATGTCACCCTATTTTCATCCAAAACCAGTAGTCAATCTTTTCACCAAGGATCTAGACTAAACAGTCCAACCTCTTTGGAAAGAAGTGCTATGGTATAATTAGAATAAGATATATTACCAACACAGAAATAATCAGTAAAAACCCTAAGTGGAAAAAACTTGGAGAATAATTTTATCGATAAAATATGAGAAATTTTCCATACAGTGCAGAAATATTAAAATGTAGATTTACTCAGCAGTTTCATTACCTCATATGTAACCATTTACTTCAAATTTGATTCATTTTTTATTTTGAAGTAGAAATTCTCTTCAGAGAGTTGCCATTCAAAAAAAAAAAACAACAATGTAAAATCTAGAGTTTACTAAATATTTTTTCTAAAAATTGAACAGTAATTATTTGTGTAGAATAGATAAATACAGAACTATTTGTTTACTAATGAAACTTTCATAGCTTGCAGCATAGGAGCTAATTTCTTCATATTGAATGAAACCTACTGTTATTGTAAATTTTATTTATAAATAATATGAAATTGTTTAAAATAGTTGTTGAAAATTATGATTTCACTTTCTGCTGTTTTGTTTTTTTACAAGATAGTGAGTGTTTAATTTGAGATTTGCAAAAATGTAACAGCTGAAAGATTCTGAGCTCAAAAACAGGAAAATCCTCTACAACTTCCATATTGCTGCAAGGTATACAGAATGGTATGAGCCTTGTTATTAAAACTAAACTTTGGTTAGGGGCAATTGATCAAAAATAAGTTCTATTTATAACTTTCTTTAGCACATAACCATCCTTCAAAGCTAAATTCAATACTTTAACAATGTGAAATATTTACCTTTATTTATCAAAACTAAATTCCCAAGACAAAAGATTGAAGAAACAAATTAGATAATAAAATATATTAGTTTACTTTCATTATGAGAACTTTACTGGAGACATTATAGTAATGAAAAGAATAATGTATCAGTGTTACTTTGGGAAATGAGACAAAACAATAAACTAAATTTCACAGAAACTAAATTTTAAAAAAAGATTTGGTCATAGTCTACTAGTGTCCCATGATACATGACCTGCGTTTAAATCATTATCTAAACAAATGCCACATACATCATAAATCTTTCAATTTTGTTTACCTTTTGTATCATTCTGGAGGTGAAATTAATTTTTTAAACCCCATAAAAATTTTACAAATAAAATGGCTTACCTCATCATCTCCATGGGAACACTGAGGGCTGGTAAGGGTAATGAGAGCACGTGAGCAAGTATCTTAATTCTGGTGAAATTTACTTTCACTTAATGCAGAAAATAAAGTTCATATAGCTCCAATATTTAAGGATTTGTTTTACAAAATTAAAATTGGGGTGTGTTTTGTGGATTTTTAAGCATATGCTCATTGTCCAGTTCAAACAAGAGTATAACAAAGAATATTAAACATCACCCGGAATCCCACTACCAAGGAAAGTTTACTCAAAATATTTGGGAACATGATTCCAAACTCTCTCAATACATACAAATGTAATTTTTAATGGGCTTAATCTAAATGCTATGTTTTAATCTACATAATTCACTCAAAAACATTTTATAGAGAGCTTTTCTTGTCAATAAACATAAATATGTAATATCATTTTTAATAATCAAACTTTTCTATTACATGAATATGTCATAATCTATTTGAGCAACATGAGTAGTTGTCATTTGCCAGCAATTACAATACTTCCATTCTTATATTTAAATCATCTTTGTACACTTATCCAGTCACTGACTGAGAAAAAATTTCAACAAGTAAATTTGTTGGATCGAAGGGTGAACAAAAGTTAAATTTTGATAGTTTGTCAAAGAGGTTGCACTAATTTACATGTTCTGCAGCTCTGGAGACTACTTACTTTGCTTTACCTTTCCTTATATCAGTTTTTTAAAATATCTATCTTAAATGTTCTTTTTTTCTAAACTAGTAGCCAAAATTTTCTTATTACTTTGATTTTCTTCTATAGAAAGGTCTTAAAATGAATCTTTAATGTAAATTTTGCTTATGCAATTCTGATATTTAATTTTATAAAGTCTTACACACAAATCTGGCCTTAATGGACGAGCACAACTACATACCAGAGAAACATATGCCTAGACCATAGTTGCACCTGATTGCCCTATAAACTCTGTTTTGAATCAGCTACTTACAAATTAGCTTATTTTATTCACACTTCACCACTCACCTGACAGGCAATTTTTAAAGAGAAGAAATGTGTGACTCTATTTTCAACTTTTTTTTTTTAAGTATTTCACAATTGAAAGCATCCCCCTCAGTATTTCTATAAAGGTTTTTGACTACATTTTCCTTTACGATGCCATAAAGCTTTCTCTTGTCTATGCTTCCCACGTCATGAGTGATATTAACAGCCAAACTGACAGTTACAGAGTCCCTAAACCCAGTTACATCTTTTCATCTATCCCGAGCTGGAGTCAGACACCAAGAAGAGATGTATTATCCCCATGTCATCTGGGTGATCTTTAGCAACGCTCACCTTCACATATCCAGGTGCACTTCTAAGAACTGCTAATGAACCTATTTTCTCCATAGGGCAAATGTTCTCTTGCTTCAAGACCTGAAATGACACTACTAGCCACACCCCAGGCAAGGTCCTGATAGTTCCTGGATGTCTCCTATTTAGCCAATAGCTAGAATTTTTACATCTTTTAAAGGGTAGCCACTATCCATAGAGTTTTTGAACTACTAACATCTATTTTTAGTTTCAGCCATTTAAAAATAATTCTGCCTCATCTGAAGAAGGGAACAAAAAGAGAGCATCCTCACGGAGAGGCAGAGCTCTGGCCAACATCTGTCATTTGTCTCTTTCTACCTCAGACAGAAGGAACAATACTCAACTTCTCCAGATTTCCAAAGATACTACTTCTGGAAATCCCTGAGAAAATCAGAATTCACAGAGGAAAATCCCATTCGCCTGCCATTGTTGTTTGTGTCATTACCTTAAGTCTCTAGCTCTGGGCTTAATTGCCTCCTGGGGCTCCTTTGTTACAAGAGGGAAAAAACCATGTAGAATAGTCTATTCCCTTCCCAAAATCCCATTTTAACTGGAACATGCCAGTTTTAGCAGACATCTTTTTCTTGAAACAAAGTAAATACCTATTCAAAGTTTGCCTTGCATTCACCTCCCCTGGGAAAAGGGAGGTTAAGAAGGTTTACTACAGAGTATACATTCTGTTAAGATTTGGTTTTTTTAAGTACAGCTTCTACTCTCCAAGTCTCTATTTTTTTTTCCTTTTCTCTACTTATTTATATTGAGGTAAACATCTGTCTTACTTGGATTTATTTTACTTCAATTTCATTGAATTTAATGTGTAATTCAAAATTTTGTTCTATTTTTTTCTCTTAGCCAGGGAACGGAAATTCTACATGAAAAAAAAAGTTGGATAATAAAATTGTGAATAACTACTATTCCTTACGTCAGAAATAAACTTTAAAAAATTACTTAACTAAAATTAACATATAAAAATCCATTAGCTGGGGTTCTTCATTGAATTGCCTAGCTACTTCATGAGAAATGTTGCTCTAGAGAAGAGGGGAAAGAATAGTTTCTTCATAATATGAAGAAAAGCCTGATTACTGAGTTCTAAGAACACGAATGTTCATTTTGACTTCATAGAATGCTATACTGTGTCTGTTTATTCATGTGGCTTAGTTTAATTGCTAATTCAGTGTTGTTTCTTAGGTACTTAAAATTCAGTAATGAAGACTCACATAATGAAGTATTATGTAGACTAATTAATGAGTATATAATGCCACATAAAGTTATTGCAAATGCCAACTGTTATCATCATACATGTCAGACTTAATTTTGCTTCTGAATCCACTGAGGTGAGTACCTAATTCTATATTCACTACTTCATTTAGTATGGCGATGGCCCACAGTTCTACCCTAGCTTCTCAGTGTAGGAACCTATTTAGCAGAAAATCAGAAATACAAGCTGGAATTTAAAAAAGGAAAACCATATATTTACTTTAAATGATAGTTCTGTCATTTACTAGCTCTCTGATCTTGCCTAACTCCTTTGAAAGTCAGTGTCACAAGTTTTAAAATGAGAATAGTAATAGTCTCTTATTCAACAAATGTTGCCTAAGTATATATCATGTTCCAACTCCTGCTATCAGCATGGAGAGGTACAAAAGCAGACAAAGCACAACCCATCCCTCAAGGAAGCAAGTGGGAGGTAGAGTGTGTTATATGTCACGATGAAGACAAGGACCGGGTATTACAGAAGTCTTTTGAAGGGTCAGCTCATAATATTGTGGAGAAATTAAGTTAAATACTATTTATAGAGAAACTGTCACAATGCTTAGCACATACTAGATGCTAAGAAATATTCATTTGTCCTTTTTTTTAAAGGTATGCGGGGTTACCTAGAAAAATGGCACTACATATCAAATATTGATTGTGTCCACGTTAAGAGAGTAGTGTAGCCATTACAAACAATGGTTCCTTAAAGGTGAGATTTGTCTTCTTTACCACTGATAACTCTTCTATGCTTCAGTAATTTAGGACAAGAGAAAAAACTTTCAAACTGTTTGATCTGGTTACCTCTCAGGTGTAGAGACTGTGAAGAATTTAATTTCACACTTTATACATTTACTATTCTTGACTTTTCTGGTAACAGGTATGTTATTGTTATAATTTTTTTAAATTGCAGTAAAATACGAACCGTATGAAATTTACCAGCTTAATCATTTTTAAGTGTACAATTCAATAGTGTTAAGTATATTCACATTGTTGTACAATTTGTCTTCACAACACTTTTCATTTGCAAAACTGAAACTCTGTACCCATTAAACAACTCCCCATATCCCTCTCCCCTATTCTTATCAACCACCATTGTATTTTCTGTTTCTATGAGTTTGACTACTCTAGATATTTCATATAAGCAAAATCCCACAGTATTTGTCTTTTTGTAACTGGCTTACCTTACTTAGCATAACATCCTAAAGGTGCAACCACATAGCATGTGTCAGACTTTTCTTCCATCTTTTTAAATAGGGATATCTTTGTCTTTAATTTTTATTTTTTTAATAAAAATGTATATACTTAGGATGTACATGATAATTTGATATATATCAAATATATAGTTTTGATATATACATATATAAATTATATGCATTTATAAAATATATTAATATA
>CM053603.1:85618190-85634950 GCA_028646535.1 Procyon lotor | reverse complement strand
AGGTAATCCCTTCAAGGAGCTCACTTTTGGAGCAGAGACTATTTTAGGCAAATATAAGAATGCTTTCTGAGCAACATTCTTGACCAAGGTGACTGATGTCAAGGAAGAACAAACTTCCTCTTAACCTGGAAGGATAAGCCAGGCAAGTTTCTTTTCCCATCAAAAACAAGCCAAGACCAGAAGAGAAGGAAAATGGGTTCCAGGTGAGAATGCTCTAAGGGAGTTTTATATGACACAAAGGAAAGCAGAACACATTTATTTTCCTTTCCTCCCAGCTGTTCTAATGGCAAAAAGTGCTGCTGTCCTACCCATACGCATCTGCTTGCAGACTGGCATCTGCAGATGATTGCCTCCAGGTGTTTGCCTGAAGGAAGAGCCTGAAAGTCAGTGCAAGCTGGAAGCCGGGCCTCCAGGAGCAGATGCTGGACTGCAGGTTTCTGCACACTTCTGCAAATATATTTTGAGAAATAAAGTTGAGATCAAGTTCCGAAAAACAGGGATGGCATACATTAAGAACTTGAGAGATTACGTTTAGGACATTGTACATTTACATATTGAGTACTTTTTATTTTGAATCAAACTTCTGGGTGATCCACGAATAAAAACCTTGGGTTCTATTTCCCCTCAAAGAGGAAACAGTCCGCCACTTACTCCAGACATTTTCTATTTGCCGTGACAAACCGGTCTAGATGCTAAGAACTTAGATTCCAAAGGAGCAAAATCCACATAAAATGAAGCAACTGTGGTGAACTCGAAGACTGGACGGTGATAAGGAGTGGAGCAGTACAATGTATTTTTCATTAGGGACTTGTTCCTTTAGTTTTAAAACAAAAAGTACTGTTGAAAAACAAAACAAATGGGAGGAAGAATCCAAGCATCATACTTGCAAACATCTGAGTCAGCTTACTTCTTAAAAAATATTTCTCCAAAGACCAATTCTGAAATCGCCTGGATTAAGCCGGAGAGAATAAAGCTGAATATATTATTAAATTTTCTATTAAATAGAGATGAATGATATTTATTTCTGATCCTGGTTGTCCCCATGAGGGTGCTTTTCTACTGCCTTTCTATTGTGTCACATGTTCTAGTAGAGTTAATTAATCAAAAATCACAGAGGTAGTCAAATTCTTACTTTGTTTCAGAATATCAATTATATGTCTGTATACTCATGGCCACACAACTAAAAAGAAAAAACATAGCAAACTATCACAAAAGAACAAAGATGTGTTTCTGCGTTGGTGCTTCTTCCCTGATGAGCTTTAGACATGTTTGATATCCAGTTCCAGATATTATTTATTCTTTCATTTGTTTACTTGCTGTTTGTTGAGTATGAATTTTGCTAGTAGTAGCAGGAAAGAAATTTCAGAATAAAACAGATACTGATCCTGACCTCAAAAATCTTAGGATCTGAGTAGGTACAATAAAAAAAAAATTATAACTGTAACGTAAGCGAGGGTACACATAAGAGAGTTTCTGATCCTGATGAAGCTCTAAGGGGAAGAAGACTACAGATATTATCTGCAGCTACAAAAAGCCACAGGTTCCATAAAGAAAAGAGCGTTTAGACTAAAAGACTAGCATTAGACGGGACATCTTGAAGATGGGTAGGATTTAAGGAGATGAATGTGACAGAGGAACAGCAAAATAGGAGGAAATTAAAGCTTGATACATGTTTCTGTTTGGCTTTGCTTGTTTGTTTGCAAAATACTCAAAATAAACAGGAAGAGTAGGTTAAAACTTCTGTGTAATTAAACATTGGCAAAAGAGGAAACTCACATAAATGTTCCCTAAAAGTCTAATTTGTTTCAGTAAAAATGTAGCATATGCTTATATGCAACATTATATTAGAAGTCCTAGCTAACACAGTAAGACAAGAAGAAATGAGAGGCATGAGAATTTGAAAACCAAATCATTATTAATGTATGATATGATTTTCCATTGGGAAAACGCAAGAGTAACTACAGACAAACATACACAAATGAATAATAGCCTATATAGTAGCAAAAACTAAGCAGTAGATATAACAGGAGTTGGAATAGTGCTAATAAATCAAGTATATTAACTACTATATTCTAGGCATGTATTATCTCAATTACTCTTCCCAACAACACTACTGAAGTAGTGCTAGTAATTGTCTCAAATTAGAGGTAAGTAAATTGAGACACACCTAGAATGTGGTAGAGCTAGAATTTGAACTCAAGCCCTTGTATCCAGAACGCAGACTTCTTAACCTCATCTATTTGACACTAGGAAAAATATCCTATTAACAATACCAGTATAATCGATAAAGTTGTTAGAAATAACTATCAAGGTGAGGCCTGTGTACAAAAAAAAAATCATCAAATTTTAAGTAAGGACTAAAAAAGCCTCTAAAAACAGGAACAATATACAACCGTTCGGAGTTAAAAGACACAAGAGCATAAAGATGTCATTTTCTTCATAATTGATTTATAGATTCAATGCAAATCCAATCAAAATACTAACAAGTTTTACTTTAATAGTTTTAAATTTAATTTAATAACAGGTTTACCCTAATATCACACGGTAATTTAATAATAGGCTTATAATTATAATTTAATAATAGACTTATCCTAATATTCACATGAAAGTGAAAATGGCCAACAATGGCCAAAACAAAGAGGTAGAACTTGCTCCAGTACATATTGAGACATATTATAATACATTAATGAAAATGATGTGACTTTTGTGTATAAATGATCAATAGATAGTGAAGCAGACCTGAGAGGCCAGACACAACCCCACACATGTAGGGGAATCTGGCATGTGACATTACAGTGCAATGAATAAAGCATGTTCTAGTCAAGGAAAGGGGCCAGAAAAATCGGTTATCCATATAGGATTAAAAAAAAATAATATCTATAACATACTCCACACACCAAAATAAATTCCAGATGGAAAAGACTTAAATGCACCTCCTGCATGAGAAAAAAAAACATGGCAAAGCATTTTATAACCTCATGATATGTAAAGTTTGCTTAAATAAAACAAAAATATCTCATATCAGAAAAAAAAAGATTGATAAATTTGTCTGCTTTAAAATTAAATTACTTGGACAGGAAAGGCACCACGAACATGTACAGAAAAATCAAATGGGAAGAGGATGTAGGCAATACATATAACTCTAGGGTTCTTCGGTAGAAAAGTGGACAAGAGATATGAATAAGCAATTCACTGAAGAAAAATCTCACAAGGCAAACAAGCCTATATTACTTTACTCAGTCTCACTAGAAATACAAATATAAATTAAAATTACAAGATAGTATTTGATACACTTTAAATTTAGATGTAGATGCAGATGTAAATTTAAAACCAGATATAGGTTACACAGAGTGCAATATATTTATGTAAATTTTAAGCATAAAAACAATAAACTATTTTATTTATAGGTTATAGCTTGAAATGTATTCAAAAACATGAAGAGAAAGTGTACACACCAATATCAGAACAGTGATTGCCTATAGGGAGGAAGGGAGGCAAAGGAGATTGGAGAAGGTAAAAAAAGGAATTTTAACTACTTATATTTATTTATTTATTATAATATTTAGTTTTTAAGTAATCTCTACACCTAATGCAGGGCTCGAACTCACAACCCGAGATCAAGAGTCGTATGCCTCACTGACTGAACTAGCCAGATGCTCCAAAAATTTTAAGTATTTCTTAAAAATGATTTGAAGCAAATGGCAAACTGTCAACGTCTGGTACTTGCACATGTTGGCTCCCTGCATGTTCATTATACTATTTTTTTTCTTTTTTCTTTTTCATTATACTATTTTTATATTGTACTGTAGCTTTGAAAAAACTTGATATTTTTTAAAGTTCAGTGATGATTTTCTAAAACCGCTATATTTCAGCTTTTTCATATATTCTAAATATTCCAATGAATGTACTTGCTACTTCAGGTGATACAGTCCAGGGAACATAAAGAATGAAATTCAATCCCTGCCCTCAAGAATTCACAGTGTGGTTAGAGGGTTATACGTGTAAAGAAAAAAAGACAATTAGGCAGCAGGAAGTTCCCACAGGTAATAAAAACAAAAAGAAACTTAAGAGTTAGCTTAATATATATTACATATATCTTTTCTCTACTTGTCTTTAAATATCTTAATGGAATCACATGTATCTATTACCTCTCCCTCAATCTAACCCCATAATTTTAAATATTCTCTACCTCTTTTTGTATCTACAACTTAATTACTGACTCCTTCTGAAAGTCTGGTACCATTAGGCATTCAGGATGTCCACACTATTTTTCTACACTCATATTTTTGTTTGACTGGGCCAAACCAGGCTCACTAGGAGCAAGACAGATGATTTGCAAAATAGTGAGTCATTTCCATGTGTATGAGCAATAAGGGATTACTTTTTATAATTTAACAGTAGTCTCATTCTCCAACTAAAATGATAAATGATACCCACCATACTTCAAAGCACCACTTCAGTTATTCATTCGTCATTCCCTTTTAAAGTAAGCTCAAAACGGAGACAAATATTTTTAAAGACAACTTAATGTGCATTTGTAGATACATTGAATTATAACTGGAGAAAGGGGCAAATAAATTATTTGAAAGAATTTTGAAAAAATATTTTATTTTTCTGAGTATAAGTGGGTGTTTGTGAGAATAGAGAATTCCAGAGAAAAATTCTAGAAAGAAAGAAAGACTAAAAAGAGAGAATGGATGACAGCTAAACCAAGAACACTGAGCAAGATTTTAGAAATAGATGTGGACATTTCTCATAAAATTGGGGGTCTAAATAAACATATCTCTTGCATGGCGGTTCTTGAGATGGCTTCTCAGAAACTAAAAAGTTATTTTTTTGAAATCGTGGTTTTGTGGAACAGGATACATAAAGTTCTTTTTGTTGTTGTTGACAGTATCTTAATAACCAAGACGCGCCTCAATATAGAGTAAGTCTACTGCTTTGAAATTTAAAATATGTTTCTA
This sequence comes from Procyon lotor, assembly GCA_028646535.1. Lineage (NCBI taxonomy): Eukaryota > Metazoa > Chordata > Mammalia > Carnivora > Procyonidae > Procyon > Procyon lotor. Next base: position 85,629,986 of record CM053603.1, on the reverse strand, counting down.
TTCTAACAAAGTACATATTGATGTTTCTAGGATACAAAATAGGCCTAGAATTTTAAAACTATCGTATAATGCAAACCATATACTTAGTTTACTAAACGACAGCTTTCACAATTTACTTTCTAAGGAAAAAAATCTGAGGATATTTTTTAATGTTAACACCGGCTAGAACTTGTAACTGGCTTTTGCTAAGAAATTGCCATTACTAAAATTTCTCTGTAACTACATTTATGGAAGTATGAGAGGTATTCAAAAAACTAAGAAAGAAGGGTAGTTAAGGGATAAACTTAGAAACTGATTCCTGATATTTGACTTCTCAAATTGGAAGAGACCTTTGAATATTGAAAAGAAAATATGTAATATTTCAGTATTCACAAAGAAGTGATACCGCTACGGCTCCTTCCCTCTTGCTTCTGGTTGCACTGTGTTACAAAACAACAAACAGATTTTCCTGTGCTGGAGAGACTAAGGCAGTCATGACAGGCACTATCTCCAGGGCTATGGCACAGATCTCAGGACTTGAGGAAGAAGGGAAGGTAGGTCTGGGTCCCAGAACAAAATGGGGAACACCCTCTTACCACATTCAAAACTACACTTTGAGTCTCAACCAACCACTGTCCTTAGGTGGAGGGAATATTCCCTTGCCCTGAGATGGTGTAAGTCCCTCAGAAAAAAATATCTCAGAGGACCTGTCTTTCTGAAACAGAGCTGACTCAAAGGCTGCTGAATTTAATGGAATCTTTGCTGCAAATTTACAAAAGAGATAAGATGGAATAAAGTAAAGATAGGTATAGAGTTCAAGCTGGGGAAGGAGAAGCAGGTAAAATATCTGCCCATAAAATATTGAAATCAGTCATGTTCCTCAAATATGAAAAATTAAGACACTGCCTCAATTTTTATTTGCCTTCTGCCTAGTGAAACACGGGATTTCTATGATTTTTCTACTGTTTTTGTTCTTCCTGGATCTCTGCTTTCCAACCAGAAAAAAACAAACAAAACTACTTGGCAAAATGATAAAATCTATATAATAAAATGTATGTTCATAAAATAAATACTCGGGAAAAAAGATAATATCATTTCAATATGAAAAAATGCCTACTATTTCACATTGCAGGTGAAATTTAATAAAAATTTTTGACAAAGAACAAATTATAGACAATAGTTAGAGTTTTAAAAAGATTTTGTTTCCCTACCAAAGAATCTTTTTGGATTTCTGTTCAACTGTGTGACTATGGGATTTGATATGAAACAGTGTTTCTCAGTGTTGATACTATTGAAATTTTGGGTTGTGTAATTTTTTGTTGTCTTAGGGTCCACTCTTTTTTGCCAAATGACCTAAAATCCCAGAAAGAAAAAAACAGATGGAAAGGAATATCTAGTGAATTTATGTAAGAGTATGACCCTCATTATAAGAAGCGAAATGTCCAATGTCCACTGAGGGGCAAAATCACCCCTAGTTGAGAATCACTGATGCAATGCTTTGTCAAGGATAATGAAGCAACAAATATTTATTGTATGCCTATCATACAAAGCTGTGAATTATGAGCTATTAAGTTGTGAAAATGTTGTGTTTGCTTTTAAGGGAGTTATGATGCACTTGGAATTACAAAATTTACTTGCATTACCATCTAAAGTAGAAGATCATAAATACAAAGTCAAAACTACATATATAATATCATATATATGCATATATATAATGCCACAAATATATATACATATATATATATATACATACATACATACATATATAATCTTCCAAAGAATTATTGAGATAATCCCAGTTCTGCAAGTTTAAGAGTGGGAAGAACTACAATGGAGGAAATCAAGAGAGGCTTTATGAAATAGTTCAATTTCAGCTGTTTCTTCAAGTTGGGTTTGGAGATAAAACACTGAGTAAAAAACTTTTGGCCCATCTCTGTAAACGCATGGATAATGGGATTCTAGAAAGGAAGGAGGATTGATTAAAAAATAATTGGAGCGATGCCTGGTGGCTCAGTTGATTAAGTGTCTGACTCTTGATTTTGGCTCAGCTCATGATCTCAGGGTTGTGAAATCGAGCCTTGTATTAGGCTCTGCACTGGGCATGGCGTCTGCTTGAGATTCTCTCCTCCCTCTCCCTCTGCTCCTCCCACCTCTAAAAAAATAAATGAATAAAAATAATTGGAAAAAGGATTCTCTTTTCATTTTTTAAAAAGAATTTATGCTTAATTCATTTGAGAAATAAAAATATTCCTCTCTAATTACTAACATTCATTTATCTTACAAATTTTAATCATACGATGTTTAAAGAGGCTGAAAGAATATTTTGTAGTTTACAAATTTTAAACTGTAGGGCTTTGGGCTTACCAAAAAGCAGGCTAACAAATCAATATGTTAGATAGTTACCAAGATAGAACATAGTGTAGAGTCTCTGGTAGTTTGGTTTTTATTTCACAGAGGTAGAATTCAAAACACACATCAATTTTTTTTTTTTTAAGTAAGCCCTACTCCTGACATGGGGTTGGAATTCATGACGCCAAAATCAACAGTCACATGCTCTACCAACTGAGCCATCCAGGCGCCCCTACACATACTAATTTTTCTTTTTTTTTTTTTAGTAGATGAATTTAGAAATAAGTATTTAAGGAAAAACAGGAAGCTTAAGATAATGTTTCCTGGTAAATTTTGTCAAGTTCTAATAAATTTTAATAGATTTACACCTTCTATTTGTGTCTCTATCCTTTCCTGCATTATTGCATTTTTGATGAACTTCAAAATACATTACAAATTATTTTTAAATTTGCAGATGTACTAAAACAGGCTTTATTTTATCTGAATAATTAAGTAACTCAAAAGTTTATATTTTTAAAAAATGATAAAAGACTGAGACTCTACTAAGTTTTTTTTTTTTTTTTGAGACTCTACTAATTTAAAATCTTTGTCTGTTTTAAAGAACCAATAGGCAAGAATGGGAACAGTACTATTTTTGAATTTAAATCTTATATATTGGATTAACATATATAAAATGATGCATTATGGCCTATAAACATTGAGAACATTCTTATTATCTGTTGAGTCCTTCAATTTTAGTATGGTGAAAACAACTGCAAAAAGGGGGCAAATTATGTCTGTCCTTGCTAAATGCAAAACATCTACTAAAAAGAGTTGGCAGTAAGCAATAATTTTGATCAATTTACATAATAAATTCAGGGGAGATTGGAACATGTTGACAAGCATTATTTCAATCTTATAAAATTGGATTTATGGTTCTATGTTTATTTTTTATTTGAGAATATTTCTCCTCCAAAAGGTTGGTGATAGTACAATAATCTCAGAAGGTCCAGTTCATAAATATGATTTCAAAAACTAGTTACATGGGATGTTTGATAAAAATTTATTCAAAGACAGAACTAACATTTTAGAATATGCTTGTAGAATGAAGGAGTGGATTATACACATTATCATATATTTTTCAATACTAAAAAATTTATCATTATTGCCAATGAAATTTTAAACTTCAGAAAAAGTGACTGTAATTGTATAACTATGATATTAGAGTACTAATTATTTATTCAGAAAATTGAAAATTAATTTTGTTGTTGCCTAGTTTGTTTTTAATGAACAAAACAATCTCTCCAAGATTAAGTCTTGAGCATTTGATACCAAACTCATTGATCCTCAATTATTAGTTTCTAATTATAATTGGAAATTACCAACAATTGTGCTAGACATGTATAAAATGTTTCATGTAAAATGCTGTCTTACTGTTGCATCTTTATTCAACATCAACTTCCAGATGGGAACTATTTTTCATGGTTCATAAAGCCAAATCCAGCTGCTACATTTGGACCTACATAAGGAATCCACATTTTATTGCCTTCTCAGTGCATATAAAACAATTGCTGTTGTTTCTTTAGCCATGGTGCAACTCACTCTTCTCAGTGCAAATGAGATATCCAAAAAGAACTTTTAATGCCTTTATAGTTGATTACTTAGCAGTGCTATGGGTAATAGGATCCTGGTTTTACAACATTTTCTAGATATCTAAGCTAGCTTAAACAAAACAATCTTCAACGGTAACCATAGATTGAACGAATTACCGAAAGTGTTCATATAATTTCCTATTAAAACCCACAATGGTTATTAAATACTTCTGTAATCTTAGCTTTATTAAGAGACAGGAAGGGCACAGTTTCCTTTCCCTCCTCACTCAGCTAATCTGGCTCTTTGATGGTCATGTGCTTGGAATAACCATGGGATTTCCTCCAAAGCATAGTCTTCTTATAGCTAAATGGAATTAACCCTGTCAAGCCAAAAGAAAGAAAGAAAGAAAGAAAGAAAGAAAGAAAGAAAGAAAGAAAGAAAGAAAGAAAGAAAGAAAGAAAGAAAGAAAGAAAGAAAAAAGAAAGAAGGGAGGAAGGGAGGAAGGGAGGAAGGGAGGAAGGGAGGAAGGGAGGAAGGGAGGAAGGGAGGAAGGGAGGAAGGGAGGAAGGAAGGAAGGAAGGAAAAGAATGCATTTCATTATGAGAATGGAAATATATTTGGAACTTTACCATGAGTGAGTAGCAGTCGTATTAAAATACAGTGAATTTGTGCTCAGGACATTTTTGGCAGGGCCACCAATGACAAAGAAACATCAATTTCAGAAAATGAACTACACCGTTTGCAAAATTACCATGCTTTGCTTACTTACTATCTGTTGATGTCAAACGTTTGGTATCTTCTCAACTGTGTTCATTAAATACTTTTTAGATTCTGAATTAACATTTACTACTCTTTTTAGCCAGAAGACCTAAAATTCCAGAAAGGAAAAAAAAAAAAAAGAAGATGATGGAGATGGAGAAATGAGTTAATGTAAGAGTATGACAGAAAGGCAAGTTTTTCTATAAATTAGGAAGCACAGACTCAAGTAAACCACGAGATAATCCCTGTCCTGCTGCGTGGTTGCCCCAGAGGTCTGATACAGCGCCAAATCCTTTTACGCACACTGAAACAAAGCTTACTTCAAGCCGAATTCAGCGCCTAAAGTCACCTTACTGCTCCCTGACAACCTCCCCTTGCACTGCTCTGTGTTTTTGTTTCCTGCTGTTCATATTTACTTGTTCCCAAAGCCACAATAACTACAAAAACAAATACTTGTTATGCAATGCTTTGTATCGATGCAGGTAAAGTGCTCTGCTCCTTTTTTTACTTGTACATATAGCTTGTGCAAATAGGTTTTTAATATATTCTGAGATTAATTTGGTAATTATAAACCAGTTTAGAAACACTCGTTAAACAACAGGTCAGATAGTCCCCATTCCTATTCCAGAATAATTCTGTTTTGACCCTTGAGCAAAGATGAGCAAATGTGTATTCAAAAAGAAATGTATTTGAATTGTCCACTTCCTTTGCCTTGTCAGGTCCCAATTGATATTCTGTTTGGATTTTTACTGCAATCTTTTTGACCTTTTGCAAGGGATTGTGCTGACTTATCTGATTTAAATGTTTGCAACAAGCTTTTAAGTTATTTTTTTAAATTGGGCTAAATAGAATGTAGGTGATTTCAGGAAGCTATTTCTATTTTTAAGTCAGTTCTATTCATTCTTCATAAAAATAGGATTATACCCATTGTGGCTGCATAAATACATAGCCTGTAGAAGTGTTTGTAGTTTCTCTGGTACGAGAATGTCACCAAAATCCTCTAATGTAATCTGACAGTGGTAACAGAGTACCTTTTCATAAAAGGAAAACAAATAAAGAAGATTAACTAAAATGTAATCATATGTAAAATTCAAAAATAGAAAAATAGACTTTAAGCTTTTTATTATTTAAGGGTAATATAAGCACTAAGGATAACTGGGTGGTGAATGTATTACTTATCACTTTAAAACTCTGTACTCAAAAGAAACTGTGGAAAGCAAAAAGAAAATAATATTCCTTCTATTAAGTTGAAATATAGATTCCTTTAGGGTTCATCTTTCTACTTATACTATAATTAGATAGTTTAAAACTGGAAAACATAGAATTGAATGTCAATCAAGAAGAAAATATTATGGCACAATGTTAAATTATTTCATGACTACAACACATATATAAGCTTTGAAAATCGATCTAGTTATCAGGATATACGTGTCTACTCTTTCCGTTTAGATTTTCTCCTTTTTATTCTCCTTTGTTTAGGGAATCCCTCAAAACCAGTATAGGTTGACATAAATTAAAAAATTCACCCTGCTCCTTTCCAGAAATGAATGTTCAGTCCTAGAGACCCAAGACAAAAAGAAAACATAAATAACAATTAAAACAAATACTGTAATGCACATTTTTAGCATCTATTGTGCTAGGAAACCACAAGCTTATTTTCAGATTCTCTCTTTTCTAATCTATCATGGACAGCTTCATTTATAGTCCTATTACAGAGTCCCAAACACCAATATGAAAGACGGAAACTATTAAGAAAGAGGTGTGAATTTATAGCCCAAAAGAATGTAAAAATATCAACAGGCAAGGTACTGTGTGTCATCCCATTTTATTAGGTGTATAGCTTTAACCAACATTTTTGGCAACTACTCATTTTATTGAAATGACTAATGTTTGCTAATTCCAGAAAGATTACACCAACCAGAAGATATTTTGAGCCACAGTTTTAGTAATTCCTTCTTAAATGTTTTAAGACAAAAAGAGAATGTTTTACTAATTGTCTTTTAAGTGGAAATGGTGGTCAGTCAGAGCAAAAGAATGAAAAATAAGTCAGTAATAGAAGATTAAAAAATGATACCAAGGACACCTGGGTGGCTCAGTTGGTTGAAAGGTTGAGCATCTGACTCTTGATTTCCACTCAGGTTGTGATATCACAGGTTGTGATCTCAGGGTCATGAGATTGAGCTCCCCCGCCACTTGGGGCCCTGTGCTCAGGGGGAATCTGCTTGAGATTCTCTCTTTCTCCCTCTCCCTCTGCTTCTCCCATCCCCTGCCTCCTGGGCACATATGTGCGTGTTCAACTTGCTCTCATAAATAAAATAACTCTTTAAAAAAAAAAGAAGAAGATACTATACTTCCAGAGTGAGACTTAGAAAAATGACAGAAGCCCTATCAGAGAATTGTTATTCTTCTTGAAGGTATTTGCAGTTGTATTGTGTTATTCACATGAAGATTTACGGCATGATGCCCTTCCATTTTCTGGACTCATCTTTTAGTACCAAAGGGAGAAAATTCTGTGAGACACGGGTAGACCAATGGTTCTCAACTGGGATCAATTTTGACCCCCAGAAGACATGCGATAATGCCCGGAGACACTTTTGGTTATCACAGGCAGGGGTAGGGTGAGGGGCTACGGGCATCTGGTAGAGGCTGTTAAACATCCTACAGTGTACGGGATGGCCCTCCACAATACAGAATTATCTGGCCCCAAGCATCAATAGCATCAAAGTTGTAAGACTAAAACAAAACAAACAAAAACAAGACAAAACAAAAGGATTCACAATTGAGATTTTCTTTTTCTATTGTTTCCCTCCTTCCTGGAGTAAAATTAATGAAATACATGATAAAACAATTGTTATCATTATCACCTTCTGATTTTATTGATGCTTCTAATTTTCCCTTTAACATAAGTTTTCAAAGTTCTAAGCAGTTCTCACAGGTACCACTTTTGTTTGGGGTGTTGTCTTTTTCTCCTGGTACTTTAAATCTCAGGTGCTACTTTTTTCCTCCATCCTTAGGATCAGACCCTCTTAGAGGCAAAACCAAAATTTTTCTGGTCCTAACCTATGGAATAATTTGTACTTTTAAAATGGAAGAAAAAAGAAAGGGAGAAGCCAGCAGCCAGTCTCTTATCCCTAGAAACTGTCTGGTGAAGTATCTCTACATCCTTGTAGAAGATGAAAGAGCAAACAAGATGAAAATGTGGTAGAAATTTCTAAACTCATATGAACTTTGTTTTCTCTCATTTGCAAATGAAGACAGGAAACACGATAATCTTCCAGCCCCACACTTCTCAAAATATATTCCTTGACAACAGCTCCTCAGGAAAAGGATTCAGTGGTCAAATAATATTAGCAAATGAACTTAGAGATCCTTAGAGATTCCCAGGACACATTAATATATTGAAGATTCTGAGTAGTACAATAAAAGCCTTATTTTTGAGTATTAATTAATCTAGTGTCTCTCAAACTTGACCAGAGGAATATTGTCATTGTGGTTGGTTTTATTATCTACATTACACCTATTAACATTTGGGAAACACTGACCCAGGTTTTCTAACGTAGAATAAAATCATTCCCTTTCAACTCATCTTAAAGAACATATAAGCTTGCATATTTACATATGTCATAAAACACCATCGTTTTAAAATAATAAAGAATAACTCTGAATATTTAAAAGCTAGCTAGCTAATGCTGCATGCACTAATTACTAAAGATGTTCAAGAAGTTAAAATCCATCAGGTAATACAAAACACTCCCCCATTAAAAACATTATTTCCAGCCAAAGCCAGAAAGACTTTCAAAGCTATCTCATTTTGTGCTCACATGAGCCTGTCCGAGGAACACACAAACCTAAATGATCAAAATTATTTTTGTTATTATTTCTGTCAATGAAACGATTTTATTGCTGTATAGCATGCAGAACTTAAATATTGCATATTCTTCAACAGCATGTGTTTATTCTTTTCATTTCATTTTAAAACATTAATCTCACTTCTCTATCATTCTTACAATCTATATTAAGTATGTCCGTCCATTTGGTCTGCTTCTTAGCGAAAATAATGGTTAGTAGAGTAATAACAACAAAAAGCATGGAATGCATCCACAGCTGCCCCACCTGTTTGATATGTGGAGGTTCCCTCCCAACAACCCCAAGCCTCAAGCACCATTATTATTCCCATTAGAGAGCCAAGCTTCAAGCTAATGGTCTACTTTTAACTACTGTGATAGATTTAAGCGGAATAAGCATTTTACATTTAGCAAACCCTTTATAAACATCATCTCCACTGTTTCTCAGAAAAGCAATATTTGTAAGGTAGGTATTACTCCTCTAGTTTTCCATATGGAGAAACGGAGGAAAATAAGAAACTCGCCCAAGATCACAAAGCCAGAAGATGAATCCGAAGCAAACATTATCCCGGCCATTTCTGTAAGCAATGCTGCTTCGGCCTTTCGGTCTTCTGGGAAGCCCTTCAGTCTCGCTCCCAGCACTCCTGGGGGGCAACTGGGAAGCACTTGCTAAGCTCTGATCTGCTCCTCCTTTGTGGGTTAGCTTGGCTAAGATATGAGAAGAATCAGTTGAGAATAACAATTATTTGGATGCCTGGAAATACTCCGCAGGTAAAACTGACCTGTACAAATAATGTATTTATTAAGTAGAATAAGGTCCTCCTGTATTTCTAGCTGCTGTTTCCTTGCACAAATTAACTTTGCTTAACCTTCTTCCAGCGTTCACTGCTATTTAGCAATGTGTCATTTCTGTACAGCTGTAATAATAATAGTAGTATTAAAAAGAATAATGAGGAAAAAGGAAGATAAGGAAATAGTAAAATGTTAAGTATTTTCCACTGATTTTATATTAAAACAACAATAATACTTGCCTATTTAATTTCTGGAAGATGTAGTTTCAATAATTAGCTTCCTAGACCTGGTACAGGTGCAGTAAAAATAAATAAATGAGATTTTTAAAATAGTTTTAGCATTTTGTGTGAGAAGCGTTACAAAATGCTGAAGAAACTCTAACAGGAGATTTTATTTTTCTTAATCTAATTTCTCACGGAAATGTTATACTAGAAAAATATAACATATATTGGTTTACTTCTAAGCTTCTTCCTCCTATAATATTTTGTTACCATAAATATTATATATAATTATATAACCTACAAAATAAGATGTTTATGCCTAAGCCTGAATAAGCTGATTCAACACACAAAATTTTCCTATCTCTATATAAACTAGTAACGAATATTTTAAATTCCAGCACCCATTTGCCTTCTGAACTCTACCTGTCAATGTGCTCAGCTCCTTTCATGTGTACTTATCACAATTGTTGTATAAATTATTTTTTTTACTGATGAAATGAGAAAATCCTCAGTAGTCTCTCAACTACGGCTAAATTACTTTCTGAGGCTTAGGGTAACAATAACAATACTAATAGATACCATTTAGTCAATGTTTACTTTTTGCTAGGCACTTTGTTAATTTCGTTCACTCCTCAAAATTCCATTGGAAAATGTATGATCGTTATTATTATTAATATCAGTATTAATATTAATGAGGAAGCCGAGGCTCCAGTCAGACAGCCTTCAGAGGTGGAAGTAGGAAGGAAAGCCAAGTATCTCAACCTCAGTGCTGGAGTTTTTCACCACTATGTTATACTACACCCAGGAAGCACCAAGCCAGGCCTTGACCTTGGTATTTTCCTCATATACATATCCCTCTTTGTACTGTTGGAGCAGGTCAGTTTGCCAGGGAAGTTTTAGAACTCACCAGACTTCCTGGAAGAACTTCAGACTAGGGATGCCTCGAGACCATGCCATATCAAACCTAGTTCCCCAGAGTCACTCATTCCAGTTTAAAGCCACATCCTAGAACTTCCCAGGAGCTGTCTTATGGGGGAAGGAAACCATTAGTCAGTCACCTGAACATCTGTAACATTGAACAACTATTTCAAGAGCCAGAGATTTGCCCAGTACGTTTTAGGCCCTCTCTTGGGAACAGAAGGTCACCCCACTGGTTTATAAAGTTGAAAACAAGCTCTTAGTCAAGTGATGGATGTGGCATCATTGCACAAGATGTTTCCTGAGTAATGTCATCCTGTTCTTGGATAACTTGAAACAAATTCTGGGACTCAGGCTAGCAAGCAGTCTGAATATTGACTATATTCATGCTGAACAACGGAAGTTGAAGGTGAACTGAATATATATCCTAAAGTCATAAACTGGCAACTCTCTTCAATGACCGTATCTTTTCAATGAGTTAAGAAGAAAAGGAAGGTTAAAAAGAATGAGAAGTGGAAAGAAGAAAGGAAGGGCGGTAAGGAGGGAGGAAGTAAAGGAGGGAAGAAAAAAAGAGAGGAAGGAAACAGTTACTTGAAAAACTTCAAAAATTCAAGTCCCATGATCCCACTATAAAATCAGCTTGTATTTTTGCTATTTCTCACGTGAGCTGGAAATTTTGTCTAGTCCTGACACATTTCTGGGGTGCATAATATGTAAATGTGACCCAAGTGATAAGGTGCACTATCAGATAATAGATGTGACTTGGTTTTCTTTAAGATAACATTGTAGTGATTTATGTGAATCTGTTTCAATGCATTTATAGAAGCTTTGTAAATCTAATTTAGGTATGTGAACTGAATTTTTACTTTTATATGATGCCACTATTTGAAAAGTATATCTTTGGGGCTCCTGAGTGGCTCAGTTGTTAAGTGTCTGTCTTCAGCTCAGGTCATGATCTCGGGGTCCTGGGATTGAGCCCCACATTGGGCTCCCTGCTCAACAGGAATCCTGCTTCTCCCTCTCCTTCTGCCCTTGCTAGTGTTCCCTCTCTCACTGCATCTCTCTCTGTCAAATAAATAAAATCTTTTTTAAAAAGTACATTTTTCTTATAACTGAATAAAATGTGTGTGAGGGTGTAGAGGTGTTTTTTTTTTTACACAGAGTTTCTATCCTTTTATATGTTATAAAACTCTGTAAGTTTGTGTGTTGGCCCATATTCAACATACATGAAGGTGCATGTCTAAAATGTCTGAAATATATGTAATTAAAGGTTTGTATGTTAAATTTATATTTATAAATAAAATAAGAGGGGTTATTATTTATTAAAATTCAATTTTCATAGTTTTATAAAGTAAAAAAAA
>CM053603.1:85572397-85609978 GCA_028646535.1 Procyon lotor | reverse complement strand
TAGAGGGCGGCCCAGACCAAAATTTAAAGATCTTAGAATCTTCATTTCCATCTGTCTGATTTGGTGCTTAGTGTAAGTGTTGTCAGTCACAAAGGCAAAGTCACCAATTTCTGGAGGGTACATTTCTTCATATTTGCTTGCAATAAACATGGCAGTGACACCAACCAGCTGGAGCATCTTCTTGGGCACACAATTATTCCGCATGAACCGAGCAATAATGGATACAGTCATGTACATGGTCTCCTGCAGTAACCTGAACTTCATCTGAACCTGTACTAGCCAGTCAATAAGGATGGCTCCCACGTTTCCAGTGACTTCATGACCCAGTAGGTATTTTGGTCTGACGGCTTGCTCTTCCTCAAGTGGTCTCAGGTAAGTATAAATATCTTTCACATATTCACTACAAAGGTTTGGATCAGGTCCATCTTCTGCATCCACATCATTCACTGCAAGAATTACATCAGAGAACACCTGACACAGATATTCTTCTGCAGGGGCACATCCAGATGTTTCCATGGGGCTTGGAGAGGGATTATCAACCAAAATAGGCTCGGGCGAAAGTTTTTCTTCTTTAACAGGCTCAGGTTCTGGCTCGGGTTCTGGCACAGGCCCGGGTGCCTTCTCCAGAGGCTTAGCTATTTTTTTAGCAATAACTTTTCCAGGAACCAAAGTTTTTGCTTCCTTTTTCAGAGACAATTTGGTCTGTGGTTGTTTGCTGACTTGTTTCCAACGTCTTCAAGAGCTGTTCTCGGCCTCAGCCCCAGCTTGGAGGCCGCGGTGGTGGCCAGAGGCACGCACTTTGCGCCTGCCATGCTGAGCTTCGCCTTATTTTCCACATTAACTTTTGTGTTCCTGGTGACCCGGAGCGCCATGGCTTCCTCTTCACCAGGGCAGCAGCTCAGAGGGGAGAAGCAGAGCACGAGAGCCACCAACGAGACGGGGACCTGAACCCAGCGCAGCTCAACAGCCGTTCCTCCGCAGCACGCCCTCCATAATACCATTTTAAAGAGACCATGTCTTTAACAATATTTCTTCAGTGAACACTACTAAATATACTACCAAATATAGAGAGGAAACGTGCCTATAAAAGCTTATAAGTTGGGAAAATCAAACCTAACACATGAACCAAAAGTAAAGCAAAATAATAATCAGTGCTGTTATTTATTAGAATCAGTTCAGATACAATTGTGCTATATTTGCAACAATTTTAATCACTGCCTGTGAGTGGTTCATATAATTTGCATTAAAGTTTTAGTGGAATGCTGAAGAATGTGTAAAAACTTTAAACTGAAAGATTTCCAGATTGCATAATAGGAGTGGAATGACTCAAAAATATATAGACACTGGTAGATGGAAACATAAATTTTCTCCAATGAACAAATAAACTGTCCTTCTATCCCTCTGCCCATTAGCTATTCCTGGGCTCCCTCTTCCCTTCAAATGGTCAAACTTATCAATAGAATTGTCTATTATTTTTCCCATTACCTCATTTCCCCCTCACTTTTCAACCATCTCAAATCCGATTTCCATACACATCATCACACAGAAATTGTTTTCATAAGATTTTAACTCTCAATTTTCTAATTATAGAATATCACTTTGAACATTTCTTATCTCCTATTTTAATGAATAGAGAAATGTCCCTGGAGCAAAAAATAATAATAATAATAAAATCAGAACTATAAAGAGAAATAAGTGAAAATATTGACACCTATTTGGGAAAAAAAAGTACTATATATGTTTACATGTTAAAATCCTATGGTCCCATTATTACTAAAATACAGAGTAGGCACAGAGTAGGTTAACAAAAGACAAAAGTCACAGAAAGCTTATGAAATATAAAATTCACATGACAACATAATTACATTTAATAAAAGTTAATATATTATATATGAATTTTGCAAAAAATGCCTAAACAAAGTCATTATTTAATAAAGACATAGATAAACATTGTATTTATTTTTATCTATGTTTATGCAAAAGGAACTTATTCTTTTTCATTGATTATTTAATCACACTTTCATTTCTCTCCTGTGGGTCACTCTCACTGTGGGTCACAATCACTTTAAAAAAACTGTTTTTCCTGTCTGAAGAAAGACATGTATGGACAGGCACCCTCATTTTTACTATTACAACAATTCTCCAAGCCCCAAAACTCAAAGCTAAATATCCTGAAAAAAATATAATTATTTATAAAAATATTTTTATTTTCAGGGAGCCAGAGTGGTTCAGTTGGTTAAACCTCTGACTCTTGATTTTAGCTCTCATCATGGTCTCAGGGTTGTGAGATTGAGCCCCACATTGGGCTCTGTGCTTGGATATGGAGCCTGCTTAAGATTCTCTCTCTCTCTCTCCCCCTCTCTGTCTGCCCCCCCAACCCCTGCTCACATGCATGTGTGCTAGCTCTATCTCTAAAATTGAAAAAAAAAAAACAAAACTATTTAAACAATTTTATTTTCATATACTTACAATGCCCAGAATCATTTATTAAGTAAATGCCAAATCAGAACTTCTTAAGTTTAAGATGGGAAGTTGCTCTGGGAAACACTAAGACAAATAAGACTTGATTTCTTGGGGCACCTGGGTGGCTCAGTGGGTTAAGCCTCTGCCTTCGGCTCAGGTCATGATCTCAGGGTCCTGGGATTGAGCCCCACATCAGGCTCTCTGCTCGGCGGGGACCCTGCTTCCCCCTCTCCCTCTGCCTGCCTCTCTGCCTACTTGTGATCTCTCTCTCTCTCTCTGTCAAATAAATAAATAAAATCTTTAAAAAAAAAAACAGATTTGATTTCTCTCTTCAAGGTACAGAAGGAGAGAAAACTCTAAGAACTATCAGAGGAGAATATAGAGGTGAAGTAGAGGGACAGTTCAAAACCACCTGCCAACTTATCGAGAAGTCAAAGCTAAAATCAGGTAATTAGGCTAAGCAAGCCTAATTAAGCAAGCCTAAGAAAACTCTTTGCTGCTGGCGGCTGCCTTGGGCATTATAGAATGTGTGGCAGCAACCCTAACCTCTACCCACTAGACACCAGTAGCAATCCCTCCACTCCCTAGTCGTGACAATTAAAAATGTCTCCAGGCATTGCCAAACATTACTCAGAGAGAAGTTTGACCCCAATTTAGTGCTACTGGGAGTGGGGAGTATTCTGAAATAGTGGACCAAATCTGGGCATAATTTAGAAAATTATATAGTCCAAGCTGTGAGAGTAGTAATGAGAATGAAGAATAAAGAGTAGACTTCATTTATTAAATCATTCAAGGACAAAGAAACAAACATTTGTACCAAGCATAGTTCTTTGTATATAAGATATAATATGTATCTCACAGAAAATCTGTGAAGTGGAAATTATTATCCCTGTCTCACAGATTTAGGAGTTATAGCTGTTGTTGATTTTATAACTTCCAACATTCCCAATGGCCAACAATGGTAAACAATGACAAAAACCTCCCAACAACAACAACAGAAAAAGCCCAGGACCAAATGGCCTCCTAGGTGAATTCTTTTTCTTTTTTTTTTTTTTTTTAAGATTTTATTTATTTGAGAGAGAGCACAAGCAGGGGGAAGAGAAGCAGAGGAAGACAAAGAAGTAGACTTCCCATCAAGCAGGGAGCCAGACACAGGGCTTGATCCCAGGATCCTGAGGTCATGACCTGAGCTGAAGGCAGATGCTTAACCAATTGAGCCCCCCAGGGGCTCCCCAGATGAATTGTATCAAACATTTAAAGGAGAATTAATGCCAATCCTTCCTAAACTCTTCCAAAAACTTAAAGAAAAGAGAATACATGGGGCACCTGGGTGGCTCAGTCGTTAAGCGTCTGCCTTCGGCTCAGGTCATGATCCCAGGGTCCCGGGATCGAGCCCCACATCGGGCTCTCTGCTCCGCGGGGAGCCTGCTTCTCCCGCTGCCATTCCCTCTGCTTGTGTTCCCTCTCTAGCTGTGTTTCTCTCTGTCAAATAAATAAAATCTTTAAAAAAAAAAAAGAAAAGAGAATACTTTTAAACTTATTTAACAGGACTAACATTGCTCCCATACCAAAGCCAGGTAAGGACACACAACAACAAAAATTACAGGTCAATATCTCTTATTAACCTAAATGTAAAAATGCTAAACAAAATACTAACAAACTAAATTCAGTAGTGCATAAAAAGAGATCATTCACCAGGATCAAATGGGATTTATCCCCGGGATGCAAAGATGGTTCAACACAGGCAAATTAATAAATGTGATACATCACATTAACAGAATGAAGAATGAAATCATATGATCATCTCAATCAATGCAAAAAAAGCATTTGACAAAATTCAACATTCTTTCATGATAAAAACTCTCAACCAATTAGGTATAGAACTCTCAACCCTTTTAGTCAACACAATAAGAAAATTAATAATTCAATAATTCAATAAAAATAATTTAATAAATTAATTAATTCAATTAAATAAGAAAAGGAAATAAGGCATCCAAATAGGAAAAGAAGAAATAAAATTGTCTCTGTTTACCAGTAATAAGGTTTACATATAGGGGTGCCTAGGTGGCTCAGTCATTAAGCATCTGCCTTCAGCTCAGGTCATGATCCCAGGGTCCTGGGATCGAGCCCCACATTGGGCTCTCTGCTCAGCGGGAAGCCTGCTTCTCCCTCTTCCACTCCCCCTGCTTGTGTTCCTGCTCTCGCTATCTCTCTCTCTCTGTCAAATAAATAAATAAAATCTTTAAAACTTATGGTTTACATATAAGAAACCCTAACTACTCCACCAGAACTAACAAACGAATTCAGTAAAATTGCAGGACACAAAATCAGCATACGAAAATCAGTTGTTTTTCTATACATTAAAATGAATTATTCAAAAAGGAAATTAAGAAAATGATTCATTTACAATAGCATTAAAAAGAATAAAATATTTAGGAATAAATTTAGCCAAGGGAGTGAAAGATTTGTACACTGAAAATTATAAGACATGAAAGAAAATGAAGAAGACAGAAACAAATGGAAAGATAGCGCATGTTCTTAGATTGAAAGAATTAATATTGTGAAAATGTCCATACTAACTCAAAGCTATCTACAAATTCAATCCAATTCCTATTCAAAATTCCAATGGCATTTTTTATAAAAATAGAAAAAAAAAATCTTAAAATTCATGGGAACCACAAAAGATGCTGACCAGTCAAGCAATCTTAAGAAAGAAGAACAAAGCTGGAGGCATCATACTTCCTGATTTCAAACTAGATTAGAGTACTACAGTAAATGAAACAGTGTGGTATTGGCATAAAAACAGACACATAAATGTATGGAATAGAATTGAGAGTCCAGAAATAAACCCACACATGCACTGTAAATTAATCTATTACAGGATTCTGAAAATACACAATATGGAAAGGACAGTCTGTTCAGTAAATAATGTTGGGAAAACTGATTATCCACATACAGAAAAGTCAAATTGGACCCTTAAATTATACCATATATAAAAATCAAATAAAAATAGATTAAAGACATAAATGTGAGACCTGAAACCATAAAACTCCTTCAAGAAAACATAGGGAAAAAGCTCCTTGACATTTGTCTTGGCAAGGTTTATTTTGGGATATGACTCCAAAAATACAGATAACAAAAGAAAAATAAATAAGTGAGACTATCAAACTAAAAGTTTTCTGTCCAACAAAGGAAATAATCAACAGAATGAAAAGGCAACCTACGGAATGGGAGAAAACATTTGCAAACCATATGTCTGATAAGGGGTTAATATCCAAAACAAATAAGGATCTTCAAAAACTCACTAACAAAAAATAAATAATCTGATTTTAAAAGGGGCAAAGGAACTAAAAAGACATTTTCCCACGGCAAACACACAAATGTCCAATAGGTAGTAATAGGTTGTGATAGGATCATACTTTTTGTTTTTTCTTTTCTTTTCTTTTTTAATTTTTATTTATTTATTTGACAGAGAGAGAATACAAGCAGCAGACAGAGGGAGAGGTAGAAGCAGGCTCCCCACTGAGCAGGGAGCAAGATGCAGGCCCATCCCAGGGCTCCAGGATCATGACCCAAGCTGAAGGCAGACCCTTAACAACTGAGCCATCCAGGTGCCCCGTTTTTTCCTTTTTTCTATGATATGATATTGATAGATCTCTCAGAGTACTTTAAAATACACATAACTTATTGAAACATAGTTTTCTATTTCTTTTTAATATCTCCACACACTGATGCCACAGTCAAATTCCATAAGTGTGATAGATCTTACTAGTGCTCCTCCCTTTCCTGGTCTTACAGGAGAATTAAGCTTCCTTGTCTCTTTAAGTTTTTCATAACCATGTGGTTTGATTCAGCAAATGAAATATGAGTGGAAGTGGTAGGTCACTTCTAATTGGAGCCATATAAAAGGAGGTGATGATTCTCCCTGATTACAATGGCAGACCTTGAAGGCTCATGTTGAAATGCAGATATAAGATAATAGAGACTCCATCAGCCTACGCCCTACGCCCTACACCTCAACCCCAGCAATTGGCACAGGTACGTAGAGATACAAATCTTTTGTTTTATTTTTGTTTTATTTTTTTATAAAGATTTTATTTATTTATTTATTTGACAAAGAGAGATCACAAGTAGGCAGAGAGGCAGGCAGAGAGAGAGGAGGAAGCAGGCTCCCCGCCAAGCAGAGAGCCTGATGTGGGGCTCGATCCCAGGACCCTGAAATCATGACCCGAGCCAAAGGCAGAGGCTTTAACCCACTGAGCCAACCAGGCACCCCCAAATCTTTTGTTTTAAACTGTTGAGATTTAGAGGTTGTCTGTTACTGTTGTATAACCTAATCTATCCTAAGAAGAGTAGATCATTCTTGTGTTATATCATAACGCCAAAATTTCTTTTCCAAAAGCCCAACCAAAAGCCTATGCCTTTTACCATAGCCAAATATATATACCTAGAAAACTTTATATGTTAGGCTAAAATTATGTATTAGTTATTCTAAACAAAGAAATTTCAGAAAAATCAAAAATCCTGAGGATCACAAGAGCGTTAAAGGTCTTGTCAAACTCACAAAATAATACATTTCAAGGTTAACAGTCCTAATTTCCTTACTGTCAATAAAATCAAGGGAGAAAAGACCTGGCTTCTAATGAATTGATTGTATAGACAATCAATGTGTCTAACTTAGAATAAAATCTCACAAGTCTGTAGATGTTAGTAGAGTCTTCTCTTCCATTTGTTACTAACACTAGGAATTAATAGTTGGGAACTGAGTAGTTTAGCAATAAAAATAAGACATGGGCAGTGGTTAGAAAAACCTAAAGACACCTTAAGAGAGATAGTGATCAAGTATTTTTCATATCAGTAAAGTACTAAAATTAGAAACTAGGTGAAAATTAAAACTTTTAAATTTTGACCCCATTTTAATGTGGCATAGCAATTTTCTTGACATGTTGTAGTTACCATTAGGTTGTGGTTTGCAAATGATTGTCTTGGCTTGTAAATGAGACCAGATTCAGGATTATTCCTAAAATAATGTCACCTTCAATTCCATTCCTATCTGCATTCTTGAATACAGAAGAGGAGGGTAGGTTGGGTAGCCAGAAATGATTCCCAATCCACAGGCTGCAATATCAGTGCAATTGCCTGTGCATAATATGTTATCAATGGAACACAAGGGTAATCATACATTAGAATAGATTCCTGTATAGTTTCAAGAATAAAATCTTTACGTTACCTTCTTGGATGTTTTCATGTTTAAAATGTCACTATCATGAACATTCTGGAGATTTTTCATTTCCTTTGAGCCTCTTTTATCTTTTTATAAAATTAATTATATACTGTACCATTATTTGTTGTTTTCTAGTCTGGGAGCTGTAAAAGTCAGAGGCTGTGTTTACATTTATATTAATGCTCATCACACCCCACCGCGCCTAACACATAGTCTGTACTCAAAAAACACTGAATGAGTTTAATTAAATTCTTTATCTTCAAGATGGTCCTTCTCCCTAGTTATCTTTACCTAGACTTCAGATCCTCTTCTCTCATTGTACAGCATATAATGTCTCTTGAAGAGAGCATAAGAAGATAAAAGGTAGAAGAAGGATTAAATTCTGTTCTCTTTATAAAGGTCTTTACTCTCATTTATTGACAGGAATTGAGATGGTTGAAATGAACAACATGCAAAATACACCTAATAAATTAGAAACAAGGGTCAAGGAGAGGAGAAAAAATAAATATTCTAACTAAAACATTTTATCGTTCATATGTCAAAATATCCAATTTAAAGCTGAGCTTTGCGATAGCCAAAGTAGAAAAGAAACTTGTAAAAATGTGTACTTCCTATTAACTGAAAGTAGAAAGCATATTAATTCCTCACAGAAGAAAATTCTAATACTTAGACTCTAAATTCTAAAAGACATTCTCCTGTGAGATGTAATCTGAAACCCCTGAGAAATAAACCGAATGTTGCAGCTTCTTGTGATCTCTTCCAATAAAAGCTAGAGGAATAAAGAGTAATTCCCCCAGCTCTAAGTTAATACAAATGGATCTTATTGCCATTCTGTCTTCAAACTAGATCCAGTGATAATACCTAAGTATCCACAGAAGTTGATGGAAGACAAGACTTTGGACTAATGTCTCTCTCTCAAAAAAAAAAAAAATTACTTCTCACATTCAACTTTAGATGAAGGGTAGCACGTGGGAGAGATCACAGGCTTTGGAACCAAGGAGATCCAGATTTGACAATCTGTTTCAATTAGAATTTGAAATAAATTTGACTAACTTATTTCACTTCCCTGAGCCTCAGTTTCCTTAGTGGAAATACACAAGTGAGGAATAAAAATCTGACACATGCCTTGGTAAAGGCACAACTTGCTCCAGAAAAATAAGGAGAGACTTTGGATTCTAGATGAGCGGACAAAACTGTTAGGGTTGTTATGAGGCCCGAGAAGGCTATCCAAAATGCCTTTTCCATGGAAGGCCCATCTACCAACTCATGGAAGAGATGCAAATCCACATCTTCTCTCAGGGAAAAACTGGCATTCACCTTCAGTAAGTAGACAAGTATTCAAGTGAGATCTCATATTTTCACACCAGAGAAATGTCTAATATCAACCCAGAATTACACGAATCAGACTCTTCCTGTTGTTCACAGAGAAAAACCTTAGTACCACTTCTAAGGGTTGGATGCTTCTGAAATGCTTAGCTTTTCCATGAGCATGCCAGAGTTAGTTAGCTACAAATGTATGCCCAGATCACTGAACACATGAACTAGATATATAAAAATATTTAGTATTCACTACCCTAATATCAGAAACATGTCTTTGTCAGATAATGAGTTTCACTTTTCCTAGTCAATGTTGAGTTAATCTTGCTGGCAATAAATTCTTTAGTTACTCATTTCATGAAGCCATCAAACCAGGTCATCGGACTGTGGAAGAGTATCTTTTTCATTGTACATGAGATATGAAGTTAGCTCATATAAAATATTTGCATTATACATTAAACAAAAGTGAAACAAAAAATGATCACATTTTCTACAGCTTGATATTAATATCTGATCTTTTAAGTTGTGGAATCACATTCCTTCCAGACATGAGAAGTGTGAATCACAACTAAGTGATATCACTGATTTCATGCAAAACTATTTTAATAAAATAATGTTCTTTAGAACCCACTCTAAATTATATCATTTCTCCATTGATACAAAGGCTTCTCCTAAAAAGTCTCAAAGTTGTTCTTCTATTGAAGTATGATGAATTCAATGTGTTTAATAATACTGTCTCAGAATAAATCCAACATCTTAAGAAATGTAAGTAAGGGACAAACATGCACATTTTTTACATGTTGATATTAGCTTTGTACTTATTTCTTTATACTTGTTTTCCTATTTGGCCTTCTATGCTCGTTTTGGTCTGAAATTAATCTCACTTCTAACTCCTTTGCTCTATCACTACCACACCACCCACCCCACCTCACCTCCAGGAAAAAAGAAAAAACCTTAAGTGTAGTAAACGGTCCAAATAGCCCAAGGAAAATTTTTGCCACTTTAATCCATGTACAAGAAAAAATGTATATCATCTGCTGGTGGCTCAGCAGCCTGTGAACTATGTGTTGGTAAGCTCAGTCCTGTTGCTAGTGGCAAAAATAATCATGCTTTGTATTTATGTAATACCTTTCTTCTGTGGAGCTTGCAGGATATTATGTGTCTTGCATCACTAATCTTCGTAACATCCCATATTTATGGGACTCTATTGAAGTAAGGACCATATTTTAACCTGAAAGATCATGAAGTGAGCAAAATTGATATAGAAAGATGCTAAACACAGCTGATCTTGTTAAGGGCATATGGAAATGTTGTGGGGCCAGACTCTCATTCCCCGTCACACTATATGCACCATTTTCCATAAATGAATCTTTTTTTTCAATCTAGACAGGGAGCCATGACTGAAAGCTGAAAAGAAGAAAGATTCAGTGACTAAGCAGCAGAGTGGAACCTCAGGGCCTCTGCGTTTTCTTTTTAATGCTGTTCCTAATTTGTGATGTGACCCCAAGAAACCTTTTGCCCTCTTTAAGCCTCAATTGTTTTACTTACAAAATAGTATTGTGAAAGCATGTTGCTCTGCGTCCTGGCTCTGGCTTCCAACACTCTATCTTTTGTAGTGTCCTTTAATTAATTTGTTCATCTATTCAACAAATATATATTGAGCATCTTCCATGTTTAAGGCACTGGGGCAGTTGCTTTGGGACTCTAAAAGAAATTAAGACATTATCTAGAGCCTAAAAAATAGAAGCAGGAGCTCTTACATGTATAAAAATAGCTACATAATAAACTACTGTATATTAAGTGTCATTGAATGATGTAAATAAAACACTAAACAAGTTCTGGAAATTTGCTTCTGGCAGGCTGTGTTAGCAGAAAGAGCACTGAACAAGGAGTAAAACCTCATCTGTACATCAGCCACCTAGCTCTCATGTAAAATGGATAAAGCAGCAGCATGTAACCTCACAAAGTTGTTGTGATAGTAAAATAAAATACTGTAGAAGAAAACACACCTTGTAAATATAAAAGTTTTGGGGTTTTTTTGTTTTGTTTTGTTTTTATTGTGACTAAAGAAATCAGAGAATACTTCAGGTAAGTGCCATTCAGAATGATCTTTAGATAATGAAGAATATCTCAGTAGATATACAATATTCTGAATACAAAGAATGGTATAATCGAATGCATAGAACAGGAAACAAAAAGAACTAAAAAAATGAAAAGATGAAAAGCCATAATGAGGGGAACAAATACCTTTAGAAAGTAAAGGATGATGGAAGAAGTGAAAGAGTGAAAGATATGAAATCAAGGAAACAATAATGAAGGCACTTGTTAATTTATTCAGAAGTTCAGAATGTTGTAAAGGAGGACAGTGGTTGATCCATGCTGAAATTAACTGAAGATTCAACACAACAAAATTGAAGTGATTCAGGAAGTTTTAGTCCATTTTTGTATGAGTCAAGCACAAAGACAGAGATGAGAATGCAGAGTGAAGAAGAAAACTCTCAACCCTGTGTAGAACTCTTCATGGTAGTGAGAAACATGGGGATGAAAGCCAATAAATGGTAAAAATGAGGGAAATGAAAGACTGAGAGAAGTTAGGTCACGGGGGTGGGGGCCTGGACGAGCCTGGTGGTGGGTATTGAGGAGGGCACGTATTGCATGGAGCACTGGGTGTGGTGCATGAACAATGAATCTTGGAACACTGAAAAAATAAAATAAGCATTTTGGGGGGAAAAAAGAGAAAGAAAAAAAAGGAGTTTGGTCACAATGAATTGTAAGAGATAATAGAAAAGACTGAAGACATACAAAATTCTATAATTTGCTTATAGTGCTTTGTTTAGGAGTCTCCTAAAATAGCATTCTTCAGCAAGTGCTCCAATCTCCTCATTAATCTACAGTCATTTAAGTTCAATATCCAAGCCATGATTACGTGGCATTCTCCATATCCCACTCAGGACAGTGCAGCTAGTAGCCATACCCTGGTCTGTGATCAATGACTTCCCTGTCAGGACACCTTCCCAACATTCCCTTTCTCTTCTCCTCCTTCTCACAACACACACTCAAAATCCACTTTTTTTTTTTTTTAAGTTAACTCTACACCCAACGTGGGGCTTGAACTCACAACTCAGAGATCAAGAATCGCATGTTCCACCAACTGAGTCATCCAGGCACCCTCCACATATTCACTCTGAGTAAGTCAGAAATAGCTCAAACTCTGGGAAGATTTAGGATTTCCAGCCCTCAAGGTCGGAACTGTTTGCAAATTACTAGGCCTATCTCTACCATGGCATTGAGTACATGTACACAATATTAAAGTTAGTGTTCAATCATTTATCCATGTTGCGTGAATATATAATAGCAATCATTAAATAGAATTTACAAATTCTGGGTAAATTCAGAGTTGCAAGATTACCTCATTTCCACTGTTATGAAATATTCCTTCCACTTGACTGTCAGATTTCAAAATCTTTGTCTACTAATATAGATGACCATGAATTCTGTTCTTGGGTTTAAATTGATGAAAACTAGTATAATACATGAGATCTTACAATGAATTAAACATTTAAAATATTTTTTTAAAAAACATGATTAACTAAAGAGGTAGGAATGAGAGATACTTTCTTTTAGATTACTCCCCATTTTGTTTTTTCACCTCTGACCTAGTTTTCTTTCTTCTTTTGATAACTGGTTTGCCTTTGATCAAGAGTGAATGTTCAATGATCAGAATACAAGTCTTACTTCAAAGATCAGAACAGTTTCTGATGGTCAGTCTTATGAGTAATTCACTATTAACTGGTACATTTAGCTAGAGTATGTGGTATAAATATTTCTTGTATATATTTTTTTCTTACGAAAAGAAAATGTTACTTTAAAATATGCATCTAGCTATGATTACCTCTTACAGACTATCAAAATATATGTGCAATGATGATCATTATGTCCATTATATATTCAGACTTCATATTTCAGGTGTATATATGATTTAATTTCTAAACTAAGGAAATGTCTTACTCTCAAAAGCATTCCCATATAAAATAATACCTTTATTAATATGGTTTACTTTTTCTAAAATTTTTACCTTCCTGCTGAAACACCAAACTGATATGATTTTCTCATTTAATTTCTCATGCTAAATTTTCATATAGTTGGCCCTGAACTAATCCCTAAATAAAAAGACAAGTTCTTAACAAGCTAATATCTACTTAAAATTTTATTTAGTGATAACATAGCTGCCTTAAAACAATTCCAAAGAGACAGATACAATGGCCCCTCCATAATGGGTAAATAATTTAATCCCTACACGTTGATTTACAGTTTAAAACTTCCTTGCATGTATTTTAATTTATTCAATCCTCATAGCATCCCAGTAAATTGGATTTGCAAACATTTTTATTACCCCTATTCTCAGGTGAGGAAACTTAGGTTTGGTTAAATAAGTTACTTGTTCAAGGTTATATAAATAATAAGTATCAGAGACTAGAATTCATGTCTTCAAATAGCACCATTTTGATCCAAAATGAACACTAAGGAGAGAACCTTAATAATTTGTCACTTCAAAAAACATTTAATTGCAATGCATTAAAATATGAAAGGGAAATAAAGGTATAGAATTAGAAAGGAAGAAGAAAATGTCATTTATAGACAAAATGATTGCCTACATAGAAAATATACGTAAATTTATAAATAAGCTATTGAAAGAAATGAGTTTATCAAAGAGGCCAAATAAGACAGTGTTCCCATAAACAATCAACAACCTTTTAAAAATATATAGAACATATATTGAAATATTATTTAAAAATCACATTCACAAGAAAAACTTAAAATACCTAAAAATAGAGTAACAAAAATACACAAGAACTGAATATGAAAATTATAAAACTTGGGGCGGCTGGGTGACTCAGAGGGTTAAAGCTCAGGTCATGATCTCAGGGTCCTGGGATTGATCCCCCATCAGGCTCTCTGCTCATTGGGGAGCCTGCTTCCTCCTCTCCTTCTTTCTGCCTCTCTGCCTACTTGTGATCTCTCTCTCTCTGTCAAATAGATAAATAAAATATCAAAAAAAAAAAAGAAAATTATAAAACTTCATCAAGACCATAAAAAGAAGACTCTTAAATAACATTTTCTCTACTCCAAGAGTTGTCATTTTAATTGGAAAATCCTGAAATATAAATGCTCATGACATTATCAAATATTAAAAAAATTAAAATGTTGTATAATGTAGCCAAGGAAGACTTTATCCTTTTGACATTTTTTGCCTAATATTTCCCCAGTTGGAATACTGACACTACGAAAGTAAGTAAATAAATAATTGCTTAAATGTTAATATCATTTTAAAATGGCAGGTAGGAGTGCCTGGGTGGCTCAGTAGGTTAAGCCTCTGACTCTTGATTTCAGCATAGGACATGATCTCAGGATTCTGAGTTGGAGCCCCATGCCCAGCTCTGCACTGGGTATGGAACCTGCTTGGGTTTCTCGCTCTCTCTCCCTCTGCACCTCTCTTTCATAAATAATTAAATAAGTAAATAGGGCAGGTAGATCAGAATGACTCAAACTAAAAAGACTGCACTTTCCATATGTACAGGAGACTATGGAAAAACTGGAATTCTCATATACTACTGGTAGAAATGTAAAATTGTTAAACAGTCTGGTAATTTCTTAAAAAGTTAAATTTAGGGGCACCTGGGTGGCTCAGTGTGTTAAAGCCTCTGCCTTCAGCTTGGGTCATGATCTCATGAGCCCCACTTCAGGCTGTCTGCTCAGCAGGGAGCCTCCTTCCCCCTCTCTCTCTGCCTGCCTCTCTGCCTGCTTGTAATCTCTCTATCAAATTAATAAATAAATTTTTTTAAAAAAGTTAAATTTGGGGCACCTGGGTGGCTCAGTGGGTTAAAGCCTCTGCCTTCGGCTCAGGTCATGGTCTCAGGTTCCTGGGATCCAGCCCCACATCGGGCTCTCTGCTCAGTGGGGAGCCTGCTTCCCGCTCTCTCTCTGCCTGCCTCTCTGCCTACTTGTGATCTCTTTGTCAAGTAAATAAATTAATTAATTTTTTAAAAATTAAAATTAAAATTAAAAAAGTTAAATTTACACTATAATGTGATCCAACTATTTGGAAAATAAAATATATGTTCATACAGCAAATTGCACATGCATGTTCATAGCAGCTTTCTTTGTTATAGCCAAATACTAGAGCAACCTAAATATCTACCACTGGGAGAACAGATAAACAAATCATTGTACATACGTACATACAATGGAGCACTGCTCAGCAATAAAAAGGAATAGACTTTGATAAACACAAAACAAAGCATGAATTTCCAATAATTATGCTAAAAGAACCCAGACCAAAAAAATACATAAAATATATTTAAGTATATATATGTATATATAATACAATTCCATTTATATAAAACTGGAAAATACAAGCTAATCTAATCTATAATGTCAAAAAACAAATCACTAGTTGCCTAGGGGGCAGGATACAGAGGCAACAGGGTGAGAGAGACTCTTACATAAAGGCATGAAAACTGTGGAATGATGGACATGGGGGTTTCACGTATATATACAAATGTCAAACTTAGCAAGTTGTACACTTTTAAAATGGGCAGTTTATTGTATTTCAAGTGTGCCTCAATAACACTTTTTTCAAGTGATAAGCAGGCTAGAATAGTTCAGCAGGGAGTACATTTCCAATCTACAACATTCAGAACACTACAAACTTATTTTATTAATAATATACACAAAAAGTTACCTTCTATAAAAGATATTTGTTTACTGCATTCCAAAAGGAATGAATCTCCAGAGTTGATAGTCACTGAATTTGGCTATTAAGAGACTTTAATTTCACCCATTACAGTCTTTTAATTGTAGCTAATCGTTTGTGAAACTATTGAGATTCAGAAACTGAAGTTTGTTACAATCACCCCCTTGCATTGATTGATTGGAATTAAATATAAATCGGTTTAAATTCAGTGCTGAAAAACTGTGTGAACCTGTGCAAATTACTTCAATTTTCTGAGCCTCCATTTTTTCATCTGTAAAATTGAGATAAGTATTCACCTCTTTCCTGGCTGTTGTTGTAAAGAGAATTTATATCTGTATGATACTGTGTACAACAACACATATATGATAAATGGTTATTATTATTACACAACATTATAAGATAAACAAACCTTATTGAAGACTTTGATATTTTTCTGATCTCTTTCTAGCCAATTGATCCAATTATGAGTTTTCGCACATATAAAGTATTATCTATGTACATATATGCATGTTCATTTGTTTAGCAAGTATTTATTAAACCCCTATAGAAATGTGTGGCAACTGTGAATTTTTGCCATATTAAATGCTTAATTTTACAGTAGTAGCCAGTCCTTTAAGGATTCTAACCACTGGGGAGCCTGGATGGCTCAGTGGGTTAAAGCCTCTGCCTTCGGCTCAGGTCATGATCTCAGGGTCCTGGAATCAAACCCCACATCAGGCTCTCTGCTCAGCAGGGAGCCTGCTTCCCCCTCTCCGTCTGCCTGCCTCTCTGCCTGCTTGTGATCTCTCTCTCTCTCTGTCATATAAGTAAATAAAATCTTTAAAAAAAAAAAGAATTCTAACCACTGAATTCTGATCTTCACAATAATTATTATCTAAATATTTTTCATAATTACTTTTTCTTTAAATTTCCAAGCACTGTTGAAAGATTGGTAAAATTAGAATATAATACATATAATAACAGTTGTGTATGTGTTCAAAAAGGAAATTCAGCAAAATATTGAATTTCTTTTTATTTTGATGATTGGACAATTATTTTTAATTGTTTTTTTCTCACTTTAATGTCAAATATTTTCGAAAGTATGTTTCATCTTTAAAGGGGAAAATAAATCTGAAGTAATGAATAAAATATTTACTGCCTAAATTTGGCAGTGTCCACAAATGCTACATTTAGAAACGTCACTTGGATCCTCACTCCTGTTCATTCCCCCGTCACACTATATGCACCAACTTTCATAAGTAAATCTGTCTTTCAAACTAAAGGAGAACCATGACTGAAGGCTGAATAGAGGAAAGATTCGGTGACTAAGCAACAGACTGGAACCTCAGTGCCTGTGAATTTCATTCTAAATTCTGTCCCTATTTGTGATATACCCTAAGGAATTTCTCAGCCAGTTTCTGCCTCTCTTACTTGGCTTGTAAAATGGTGGCATTCACAGTTACTCTTCAGTCCGACTCTGCCTGGTTTCTGAGCAAGCATTGTATATATAATCAAGCCCTGTATTGGTTGTTCACAATGATTCCTAGTAGAGATTATATCCTCCCACTCAGATCTAGTCATGCAAATATGTAAATATACCAAATAGTCACACTTTCAGACTGACAAACAAGTTGATCAGCATCACACAATCATTAGGTTTTCCTTAGGAAAGAGTCCAAGATTGGTTGACTCATCTTCACACCACTCTCTATATCCCACAAGGATCTGGCAGTAGTTATGAGCCCCAAATGCATTTCCATCAGCAACTAGAACTAGCTGACCTTATCTCCTTATCCCCTAAAACATGTTAAGACTTGAGGAAAATGAAAAGTAGACCTTCCTCTAAGAAAATGAAATATACTATCTTGGAAGTGAGGAACTTTATTTCACATGTTCCATAACCACCTACCACGTGTTTAACAAAACTACACTTGAAGATTAAATAAATTAATATAGCCCAAACTGAGAGATCTCAAATTAAAATTTTAGGATCATTCAACTTGCTACATCACTTCTGCAATCTTTCGGCCAGGTTGAAATTTTCATATATCCACTTAACACAGTAATAAGAAATTTCTCCCAAACTTCAAACTCTGACATTGAGGAAAAAATATGCAAAATTCCAAGAAAGTTATGTCAGGCAACCAAAGCTGCTGCTTGACTGAGAATGACTAAGATGGCAGTGACTAGAAATGAAGGCCCATCCTGTGGCTATCAGGCATGTCATCCCAGTGCTGGTTGAGGGCAGGGTAGACCATGATAGTGCTGGAGCCCAAGACTGACAGAGCCCTGGCAGAGGAATAGTTCTTTAATGCTTTGATCAAACTTGATCTAACTTAGGGGGCTATATCCCTTATGCTGTAGTAATAATACCACTGTCTATTAAGAGGATATTAATTACTAATTCTTTCCGTTAAAAAAGTAAGACATACTGGTCCATAATTAGCAGAAACCTATCACGAACTTTTGGTAGAAAGGTATCATGTTAATAGTTGTCCAGTCTCAGTATGGTGCATGTTTATAATATTTTTTCACTCATATCATGGCCCCATGGTTCCACATTTTAATTCCTGAAAGACTCTGGTTATCTCAATGATTGTCATCTAGTGTTATTATCACATTTAGTTTGCAAATACGATCTGCAGGGCTCTGAATTTACTATTCTTTAGGCGGTATAACCCATCAATTCAAAATTAGAATTCAGAAATTTCCAATCTACAATAATATCGAGAAAGGAATCACTTATACAGACTTTCCCTACTTCTTACTAAAATGTACAGGAAAAAAATTCCAAATCCCAAATCGCAACTAAAAAAAGAGATTGAATAAAAAACATCCAATATACAAAATTAAGGTGAAAAATCCATGAACTGTGAAAGGAATATAGCTGTATTGATTTTTTTTTAACAATCTAGACTTCCTATCAATAAACATAGACAACTTTTAAAAAAATGAAAAAATTTTGGCTATTCTTTAACTTAAGACACACAATTTATAGCATTCTAGAAACCAAGTATTGAATTATTTACTGTAGAGGTTTAAGATGCTGTATTTTTAATTAGCCAGAAAACTCTATTATACACACATAAGCACAAAAAAATCCTCTACAGCTCCACTCCCCCAACTTTGTATACTGTATCCATTCATAGACCATGTGGAAGGATGGACAATGGCAAGTTGCATCCTGGGATGTCTGTAAACCTAAACAGGTAAAAGTGCTGGCTGCGATTTGTAGTTTTTTACACATTCCATTAGCTCAAGGTATTAAAATCAAATGGCAGAAGGATAGGAAGGCACCCTAAGGAAAGAAGAATTGTACAGAGAAAAATTCCTCCTAGAAATTTAAATAGGATGCTAGGTTGCTCTTTGATTTCAGATCTGAAAAAAAAAATCTGTCTATTTTTTAAAAATCTATTTCTAAAAATCTACTATTCTCATAGACATGAGCAGGGCCAGGGCTATTCCTATTAAAAAATCTTATGTGTGGTTGGATCTTGCCTCATTAATAGACAAATATTTGTAGAAATTCAACCTGATGTCTCTGAAAAAATATAGAATAAAGAAAAGAGAAATAATTCTAAAAAATATTTATTTACTCATTTTTTCAACAAATATTTTTGAACCTGTCCTATGTAATTAATAGTATCAGATATACTAGACATAGAAGGGAAAATGAGTGATATATGATCAGTTTACACTAAATTTGAAGTCAAATAGGAAGACAGATATTAATAAAAATTATACAGATATATTTTAAAACTGCTGTACTAATAAATGTATGGAAGGACTTAGTTATATTACAGTATTCGAGACAAATTTTATAAAATTTCTTGACATTCTCATGTATGCCAATGTATGTCAATACATTTTATATTTGTGTATTTTGATGTAATACAAATATAATGTAAAAAAAATGTGGCCTCTATAAAAAAGAAACAGAAGATCATCAAAAAAGAACAAGCCAGAAAAAGTAAGACAATATGTACAATATGGACCAAATGCAAAGAAATTAAAGATGTAATGTCAAAATAAAAATCCATACCAGAGAAAGAACAAAACTGAACAATTACTGAGAAAGTGAAATCAGAAATATGTGAAATAAAATTAATAAATCTCTCCTACAATAAACAGGATATGGACAGATAGATGAAAATGATAGAATGAAAACTATAGTTTTGGAACACACAGAACAGAGAACACATGAATAACTTGAATTTCTAAAAAAGACCACAGAAAATAGAACCAAAAAATAGTCCCAAAATGGGGAAGGGGTTGGAAATGGATGGAATATTCTAAACTGCACAGTCTTGTGTGGCTAACACCAAACACTGTGGGGAAAGATTAAAAGCTTTTCCTTAAGATTAAGGATAAGATATAGATGCCCGCTTTCACTATTTTTATTCAATATAGTCCTGGAAATTCTAGTCAGAGCAATTAGGCAAGAAAAAGAAATAAAAGGCATCCAAATTGGATAGGAAGAAGTGCAATTATCTCTATTCACCGAGAGCATGTTCTTATATGTAGACAAAACTAACAAATACACACACACACACACACACACACACACACACACACACACGCTCACAAGGCAGTTAGGGAAAATTCAGCAAAGATGCAAGATTAAAAACCAACACACAAATCTCCTCTGTATTTCTACACATGTAAAATGAATAATCTAAAAAGAAAATTTAGAAAACAATTTGAAATAACATAAAAAGAAAAAAGATAGAAATAAATTTAACCAAGGAGGCATAAGACTCTACTATAAACTACAAACATTGCTGAAAGAAATTAAAGAAGACCAAAAAAAAAAAAAAAAAAACATTAAAAAAGGAAGAAAAACTAAAGAAGACCTAAATAGAAAGGCATCCAAGGTTAACAGGTTAACCTATTACTAACAGATTAACCTATTACCAGGCTTAAAATTTACAAAATGATAATACTACCCAAAGCAATATACGGATTTAATGTAATCCTTATCAAAATCCCCACAGTATTTTTGCAGGAATTAAAAAGTCATTTTAAAATTCATTTAGAATTTCAAGAGATCCATAATAGGCAAAACAGTCTCAAAGAAGAACAATTTGGAGAACTCACACTTCCTGGTTTCAAAACTTACCACAAATCTACAGTAATCAAAAGAATATAGTACTGACGTAAGGGTAGACATACAGATCAATGGACCAGAATTGAAAGCCTAGAAATAAACTCTTACAGCTACAGTTAATTGATTTGAACAAGGATGCCAAGATAATTCAATGGAGAAAAAACAGTCTCTTCAACAAATGGTGTTGGGAAAATTGGATATACTTATGCAAAAGAATAAAGCTGGACCTTTACATTACATAACATACAAAAACTAACTCAAAATAAGTCAAAGACCTAAATATTTAAGAGCAAAAACTATAGTATTCTTAGAAGAAAATACAGGGGCAAATCTGCATGATCTTGGATTTGGCCATGGTTCCTGAAGTATGACACCAACAGTGTCAATAGGCAACAACAACAACAAATAGATAAAATGAATTGCATTAAAATTAAAACTTTTGTGTATCAAAAGACATCATCAAAAGAGAAAAAAAGACAACCCACAAAATGGAAGAAAATATTTGCAAATCATATATCTAGAATACATGGAGAACTCCTACAACTCAACAACAAAAGGCCAAACAACCTGATTTTTAAAAGGGGAAAGAGGGGCACACAACTGCCTTAGTCAGAAAAGCATGAGACTCGATTCCAGGGTTGTGAGTTCAAGTCCCAATTTGGGTGCAGAGATTGCTAAAACAAACAAACAAACAAACAAACTTTAAAAAGAGAGAGAGAAACAGTTTCCCCAAATCTAAATGTGTGGAATAATACTAAAAAAATTATAAAAATGAGCAAAGGATTACAATAGATATTTCGCCAAAGAAGATACAGATGCTCAACATGATTAGTCATTAGGGACAAATCAAAACCACAATGAAATACCACTTTACACCCATTAGAATGGCTACTATAAATAAGTTGAAAAATATGTCTTTTATCCTCAATTTGTTTTTTACAGGGTCCCTTGTTTCTCACTTTTCCCTAAAGACCTCTCTTCATTGCAGCAGCAACCTCAAGCAGGGGCTATGTTTTCTCCCATTCCTCCTGACTAGGCAAGGAGTTGGGGTACATGTCTTTTTTTTCTCCCTATTACCAGTTCCAGACTATTCTTCCTTCCCCACTCCTCCCTAAAATCTCACAGTTTGCTATGGATCATCTGTCAAACCCACACTATCGCTCATTTTTCTATTAGAATTCCTGAGTCATGGCTACTGTCCAAAACATATCCATTATAAATCTTGGTGGTTTCACT
Source organism: Procyon lotor (assembly GCA_028646535.1). NCBI lineage: Eukaryota > Metazoa > Chordata > Mammalia > Carnivora > Procyonidae > Procyon > Procyon lotor. Next base: position 85,587,898 of record CM053603.1, on the reverse strand, counting down.
ATCCAATTAGATGAGGCTTCTCATATCTTGTCCTCTTCGTTTTCTAATCTCATCTTCCAATGATCTTGCCATTTATTTTATTTTAGCCACTCACTCCCTCGATCACACCTGAGACCTGCATTATCCAATAGAGTAGGCACCAGCCATGTGCTACTGAGCTCTTGAAATGTGGTTAGGGTGACCGACAGACTGAATTTTAAATTTTAACACTATTTAATTAAATATAAAATTTTTAAGTGATAAGTGATTTAGTCATTGAAAAACTTTTAAGAATGTTTGGATCAATATGAGTACATAAATTAACTTTTTTCAATTGTAAATGTTCTGAAATCTAAATACCTATCAAGAATCTCTGATAAAAATTTAACTTCTTAGTTGAGATGTACTGTAAGTATACAATATAGGTGTGCCTGAACGCCTCAGTCAGTTAAGTGTCCAATTCTTGATTCAGCTTGGGTCATGATCTTAGAGTCATGAGATCAAGCTCTGCATAGGGATCCATGATGAGCATGGAGCCTGCTTAAGATTCTTTCTCTCTCCCTGTGCTCCTCTATGCCTCACTTATGGTGTCACTAAAAAAATAAAAGAAAAGAAAACATAAAATATATACCAGATTCCAAAGACCTAGGGTAAAAAAAAAGAGAATGCAATATATTTTATCAATGATTTTTATATTGATTACATGTTAAAATAATATTTTGGATACATTTATTTAAATAAAATATGTTAAAATTAATTTTATCTCTTTATTTTTTATGTAGCTAGAAAATTTAAAATTACATGTGTAGCCTGCAAATTTCTGTTGGACAGCATTGCCCTAAACCTTGTCATTACCAATAACTGCACCACAATATCAACTGCAAAGGTCTCAGTCCTTGATAATGAACTATCTTTCCACCTAACACCCCAACTCCAATAATTATTGAACCCACCAAGGCATTCAATCCACTGATGTGAGCATTTTAGACTATCCTCCTCCAGGTCAATAGTCCCCTTCTACTCAACTTAAACTCCATGTTCCATTGTTATAAATGAATGAATGAAAAAATTTAACAAAAGACACATCACGATACAACATTTATAGCTAGTTTTTACTGTGTTCTCTGTTTTCCATTACTTTTTTATATCTTTCAACAATCCCATGAAGTAGTTTCACTACCTCCTACTTCCCTTCACATGCAACTACATCATGACGGATAAGGGAAATAGATGATATATTTGCTTCATAAAGGAATTGCTACCTCAGGGACCTCTAGGTCTTTTGCCTTCTGCTTGAATTTGTCCCACTTTTCTGATTCCTATCTCCTGTCTCTGATTCTGACAGATGATTTTGTATATATATATACATAAAAATATGTGTATATATATATATATGTGTGTATATGTGTGTATATATATATATGTATATATATAATATCCAACATTGCTGAAAGAAATTAAAGACCAAAAAAAAAAAAGGAAGAAAAAACTGGAAAAAATTTTATAATATAATAATAATAAATTATTATAATATAATAACATATATAATATATAATATGATATATGATGTAATATATATTATATATATATATAATTCAGAGCTATGCTTAACTATCTTCACAACCCATTCTCCATAATCTCGTCTCTCCAATAGCCCCAGGAGTAATTCATTTATTTATAAATTCAACACTTTTACTGAGGATCTTCTCTATACCAGGCACTGCTATAAGTGCTGGTAATACAGCTATAAACTAAACCAGAGGTCTTCAAACTGTAAAAGGTCAGATAGCAAATATTTCAGGTTTTGTGAGCCAAGGGGCAAAATCAATAATACAGCGTTTACAAAAGAGAAAACAAATATTCTCAATTTTTATTAATGAAATAAAACAAAATAATAGGGACACCTGGATGGTTTAGTCAGTTAAGCGACTGCCTTCGGCTCAGGTTATGATCCCGGGGTCCTGGACCAAGCCTTGCATTGGGCTCCCTGCTCAGTGGGGAACCTGCTTCTCTCTCTCCCTCTGCCCCTCCCTGGCTCGTGCTCACTCTCTTCCTCTCACTCAAATAAATAAATAAATATAATAATAAAAGCTAAGGACAATTTTTTTGTAATACAAGCCTCCTAATGAAAAGAATAAAATCCTTTTTCTAGAAAGGATAACTTCTTTTTTTATTTAGATTCAAAGTTATCATTCTTATAATCAAATCCATTGCAAATGTTCATCTGTACATTCTAAGTTCAGGCAATAACAAAAGGGCAGGCCAGAAATGGCTGTACAGTGCCAACCACTGAACTAAACATTAAAAAAAAAAATCCTTGTTCACATGAGGCTTATATTTTCATGGAGGGGCAGGGGATAGAGACAATAGAGAATTATAATATGTCAGATAGCGATAAATACAATGAAGACAAAGCAGGGAGTGAGAAATTGAGGGTGACTAATGAAGGATGACAGAAGCAATGATTTACTGTAGGATTGTCAGACGAGCCTTCCTTGGCTGAAACACAGACCTGAGGAAAGCAAGTTTGTAAGCCATGGAAGAACTGAGTCAAGAGTGGGACCCTGGTAAAGGCTCCTGAGTAGATGAGTGTGTGATCGGCGCCTGGAGTATACAAGGGGATGGTAGGGGAAATAAAGAGATGCTTTAGATTGTAGAGCTCCTTGTCCATCCAGAGTGAAATGTAACATCGTGGCAGGGTAACAAGAAGGGAAGAGAACTGGATGAAAACGGTTGAAAACATAGGGGCGCCTGGGTGGCTCAGTCATTAAGTATCTGCCTTCGGCTCAGGTCATGGGATCTAGCCCCACACTGGGCTCCCCGCTCAAAGGGAAGCCTGCTTCTCCCTCTCCCGCTCCCCGTGCTTGTGTTCCCTCTCTCGCTGTCTCTCCCTGTCAAATAAATAAATAAAATCTTAAAAAAAAAAACCAGCATAAATGAGATTAGACACAGCTTGATCAATCTCCACTCTTAGTAAATGGGGTCAAACATAAGAGAAGCTATTCATCAATTTTGAATCACTCCCTCTCCTCTTATTTATTTATTTATTTATTTATTTATTTATTTATTTATATTTTTACTAAATGAACCCATGAATATTTTGTGAGCTTAGGCTCTGAGAAACTTAAGGATAATATCTTATATTTAAATTAATTCCACAAATGCATTTAGACAACTATACATCTAGAAACTTTCCAGTTATTATGAAGAAGTCAAAGAAACACAAGGCAAGGCCTTATAATCACATTAGAGAGTCAGAAGATGCATAAACAATGGGAAAATTCCTCTTTTCGGGGCTATCCTGATGTGTGTACACAGCCTTTAAGATAGTGACCCCTTCCCACCTTGGAAGTCCCTCTCTCTGCCCCTGTCCTATCAGTGACTATACACTTGACTTAGGTTCTCTAAAAAGAAACACAGCCTCACACTTGGGACTTCAAATCCTGAACAAGAGATTTAACAATATATAGATTCAACAGTATATCTAACAATATAGAGGGAGTTCAAATTTCCCCATAGCATAGCGAGAACATAAGAAGGACTCTTCCTCCAGTTGTGTATTTGCTGTGAGGTAAGCTGCTTAGCCCTTGTATTTTGTTCACTTTCCAGTGCCTGGTTTTCAGCCTTTCCACGATTCTATGAATCTCTGACTGTCTCCAGAAAGCCAGAGTCCATTTCTATCGCTGATAACCAAGAAGTCTATAATGTCAATAATGGAAGGCAGAACAATTTGGGGCATCCAGAGAATTAAGGCTATTACAAGTACAATCAAGAAAATATCATTGTTACACAACAATACAAATGTATGCAAAAACTCTCTCTCTCTCTCTGAAATAAGTAAAAAAAAAAAACAAAACTTTAAAAAAATGAAATCAAATTATCCCCTACCCCTCCATAGAATTTTAAAAAGGAAATTAAAAAAAGAATTCCAAACAAACATTAACAGGTAGGGATATATGATTGCACATAATACGTACTGGGAAGTAAAATAAAGAGATGGTGTTAAAGAGTCATGAGGGCAAAAATATTCAATGGTTATGGAAATGCTAGCTTTCATAAACTCTGAATGTCTAGATGAGTATTGGGTACTTAAGTTTCTGCAGAAAAACAAAGATGGTGAATAGGAATCAATACCTTGGATATAAAATTATAGAATGAAATACATTTGCCATTTAGAGTCTTGAATAGTTATTTAATTTGTGTATTCCCATGAATTAGTATTTCCATGGCATATCCTATAAATTGCTCTGCTGATTAGCTTTTCCAATCTTCTTCTAATGTGTCTTTATGTGCTATGAAGGCTAGAAAGTTAAAAAACAAAACTTCTCAGACTCCCTTGCAGTTAGGTTCCCAGATATCATGTTCTGCCATCAAATGTCTTTATGCAAGACTAGAATTTGGATCTGAAGTAAATGGGAGAGAAGCGACATGAGACATCCATTTTGCTAGTGGAAATTGGGGCAGAGACAGCATGGAGCCAGGAGCTTTCATGGCAGCTTCCCAGGTAAACATGGTCATAGCAACATCAGCAGCTCTCTTGGCAGCCCATTTCAGGAGTGTGGCTCTTCTAGGTGTCCCTGGAAACTCAACCTGGAGTTTGTTTCTTCAGCCCTCCCAAAGATCCAGCAAGCCATTTAATACTCTGTAATAAATCTTGTTTGCTGAAACTAGCTCACTGGATTCTGTCCTCCGAAACTAACCCTGACAAATATTTGTTCTAACTGTACCAGTTTGGAAAAAACTATACTTTGTTAATGAATAGCATGTGTAGGTACAAAAACACAGTAACATACATCTTTCCTTTCAAAATTGTGAAATATTAAAATTCACCACATTATTTTGATATCTAATGTCTCTCTGTACTCTTTTTTTTTTTTTTTAAAGATTTTTTATTTATTTGACAGCGAGAAACACAGCGAGAGAGGAAACACAAGCAGAGGGAATGGTAGCGGGAGAAGCAGGCTTCCTGCAGAGCAGAGAGCCCGATGTGGGGCTCGATCCCAGACCCCTGGGATCTGACCCGGGCCGAAGGCAGCCGCTTAACGACTGAGCCACCCAGGCGCCCCTGTCTCTCTGTACTCTTAACGAAAGAGAGATCCTATTTACCTAAATCTTATTTGGTAGAGACTATCAGTGTTAAAAGAATAAGTATAATGAATGTATCCATTTTGGTATTTCCAAAGTATTGTTCATGATCAATTAGGAAAGTATAAAGTAGTTAATTCTGATCAGGAAACATTTATTTGGCAGGACTCCATATCAATTTTATTCAAGATACTCTTTAATATGTTATACTAAGATTAATTGTTGTAATGACAAGAAAATTCTATTATACTATTAAATATGAAAAGGTGGGATTTTTGTTGTTGTTGTTATGTAGCTTATTTACAGAGTTCACTCAGAGGCTTAAAGGTTTTTTTCCCATGGGAAAAGTGAAACAGGTCCCTAGATTGTCATAATAGCAAATTTATCATTTGTTTTATCAAAAAGTAATCTGTTTTTTTAATAAAAACATTTCACTTATTGACAAGTGAAATAATAAAGCTATTCAGTTGTTGTCATTGTTTTTAAAAGGAGAAGAACTCTGTGTCTGTGTGTCCAGTAACTAAAAATTACTGGCTTTTCCTCTAACATAAGTATTGAGTATATGAGTATTCTGGTGTACATCGAATGATTAGGAAAGCATGGAAAACTGATTTTAGTATGCCTTTGGTCTTAGCAGCAGGATATAATCATTTTTAACAGAAATTATGAAATTGCACATTAGCATACTATGTACATTTCAGATTACAAGACGACATGTGTACATATAGTGCTTGTGGATGCATTAGAAAATCATTACTACCACATGTTGCTGTTTTTTACTTATTTAAATCAATAGCTAAACAAATTGAAGACATACCAGGGTTTCTTGATCCAGTTATGTCAACATTTAAGTATTTAACACATATTTTTATTGGTTTAAATATTGAATATCTTATTTGTCTTGAAACGTTATGCTTTTTATAACCATTTTTGGAAAATACACCAATGAATGTTGAAGAGATGAAAACTTAGAAACAGAAAATTTAAACAGAAATAAATGAAACAAAAAGCCAATTGGATAAATTATTTATGAGGTACCTTATAATACGTACCTCTATTTAGAATACGTATAGATACGTTGCACTGACTTAGTATTGACTTATTCTACGACTATGGAAAGGTTCACCTAATGAGCACGACAAAGAATGATAGAGGAAAAGAAAAACATATTACTTCTAAAACTGAAACACACTCTAAACCAGTTTAGTTTTTCATACAATGAGCTAAGCATCTGGGCCTCAGGGCCACTTCCAAATGCCTCAGGGAAGAGGGACCAAATGCAGTCATTCAGACCCTAAATATCTAACTGCATGACCCTCTTATAAAATCCTTTTGTATTCTGAAGGTGAGTCTGCTTCCTGGAATTTATGCTCAAATGCAATTTGGAGTTCTTAAAAACATTATCTCCTTAACTTAAACATTTTGCATTTGCATGAGACACCAGGGAATATGAAATGATGCACTAATTGAAACATGACTTAATAAGCAGTCCATGAAACCAGGAGAGCCCCTGAACTGTAATCCCAGCTTGGATACCACTTGCTGTGTTTCTTTGGTTTAATTGAATAATACGCCAGAATTTTAGTTCCCCCATTTGTTGAAAGAAATAAACAGTGAAGCCACCAGTCACTGAAAAATTGAATAAATTAAATAGTTAATTTTGTGCCCTTTTGTAAGGATGAATTATATATGTAAAGTCATGTTTGCTGAAAATAGAGCTTGCTGCCTAAAAAGCCTCTTTCTACGGTGGAAAAGTCTACCAAAACCTATGGAGCATCCCTTGATTGCTGATTATTGATTCATCAAACTCAATTTTGGTATCTTTATTTGAGTACTATGTTAATTGGTAATTAAACAAATAAAAATGGCATAGGAAAAATCTCCACATCTATTGTTAAATGAAAAATAGCAAGGTACAATGCAAAGTGTAGAGTGGTCTATGAGTTGTACTCAAAAAGAGATGAGAGAAAGAGGGATGGGGGAAGCAGGAAAGGGAGAGAGAGGGAAAGGAAGAAGGATTCTAATCCAGCCACAATTAGTTTTCTGAGTCCTTAAGAACACTTTTATTTTATCCTCATAAATATAACACCTGTTTCAATGTCTGGTTCAGATGAGATGGTAAAGTGCACATATATGCTGTGACTATCATCTCTAGGATGTCGTGTAGGCATTTCACATATAAAGCAAAAAGAGTTATACGCAAAATAAATGAAGATTTTATAAACTCTTTTTTAAGGGGTTCTGAAATTGTTAGCCAGTAAACCACTGAGCCAGCAAGGAAAGGATCGAGCAAACTGCATTATAAGTACTTTGCTGAAATACTGTGTAACTAATAAAAATTAGTCTTAAAAACTATGCAGCAATAAATAAAAATATTTAATAGTAGAAAGTTAAATGAAGGGGCACTTGGGTGGCTCAGTCGGTTAGGTGTCTGCCTTCGGCTCAGGTCATGATCTCATTATCCTGGGATGGAGCCCTTTGTTGGATTCCATGGTTAGTGGGAAGTCCGCTTCTCTCTCTCCCTCTCCTGTTAACCCTCCCCCTACCTGTATGATCTCTCTCTCTCTCTCAAATAAATAAATAAAATCTTTTTAAAAAATTAAATGAAAAATGAAGTTGCCACTAAAACTGAATATATGTATTTACTATGATCCAACAATTTCACTCCAAGGCGTATAGCCAACAAAAAATGTGTACACACATATTCACTAAAAAAAAAAAGGACAAGAATTTTCATAGCAACACTATCTGTGATCACCAAAAACTGTTTATTTATTCACTCTACGATGGATGGACAAAAGAAACATCCTTTGGCTCCACCACATATATTTTCTATTTGTGGTTATTTTCATAGGAAATATTTTATTGCCAACCTTCAAAGCACAGAACAAGGAATTAGAAATCATTTCAACTGGGACTCACATAAAATAAAGACAGATAACAGTTTTAAAAGTCTTCCAAGTGTCGTGATACATAGAAGACTGACATAGAGCTGGACACCGCAGTTCACGGACGGTGCGCCAGGCCAGCTGTGATGGGCTGCATCTCTATTGTCTGCAAGCGGAGGCAGAAGCATGCCAGAACACAAGACGGTGTGTCTTTTCCCAGTTTCTCATGCACGGCTCCCTGCTACACTCTGGGAGACAGCACTTCACTGAGATAGCAGCCTTTAGCTTCGGACATTAGTTGAGCCACCAGGAGCCTAGAGTTATCAGCAATAGCATGAGAAAGTGAGGTGGAAAGCCCTGGCCAGAGACAGCAGTGGCAGGAGAGGGAGAAGGATGACCGAAGGAACCGCAGGAGCCAGAGATGGCCGTAGGAGCCCCAGGAAGAGATGCCGTGCCCGGTTCACTTGGTATAATGACCGCCCCAAGGTGAATGCATAAAAGCAACAAATCATGACATCTCATTATGTGCTGGCTCTCTGGTCAGCCCTCAGTCAGCGTGACTGACCAACACAGCTAAAAGTAAAACCAATAATAAGATTCCCAATTCCCTTGGTCTCTGACATGTCAGAGTGCTAACTGCCTATGGATGGGACAACTTCAGCTTGGCCAGCCTCAACTCCTTCAAATAATAAAGTGTCACTTAACGACTAGTTTAAATAGTTTGAAGATTTTGGCAGTAACTATTTCAAGATAAAAACTCCACCCTATGTTTTGTTTTTTTTTTATGTTCTCTCAATACCACAACTAGTAAAAGAGCAGACTAGCTAAAAGGCATCAGAAACACCTTCAGAAAATATTTGGAAGCCCCTAAATGTTCCAGCAGATACCCAAGCAGTTTCTCTCTCCCATCAGAAGCCAGAGGCTTCTTTCTGGAAGACAACTGGTGGAAAGCAACTAATATGCCTGTTGTTTACAAAACAGCATCTGTTCCTCCTTTAGGAATATCATAATTATTCAGTTTTTTTCACAGAAAGCTCTCTATGACCAGTCACTATACAAACAATAAAACCCAGCTTAGGAACCTGGATCAGTCCTAGGAAAAAGGTTGCTCTACTTCGTATTCAGGGAGTGAAATAAGAAGAAATTGCATATTTAAATTCAACTGATGTTAAAAGGCTTTGCTTGTCCAAGCATTAAACATATTATGAGATTTAAATCACTATTACCCACAAAATAATCTCTTTGGAAATTAACCCAAGGCTGCAAATTTAGGTTGAAATTATTTAACAAGAGAGAATTCTATAAAACACTATATTCTTCCAAGGACAGGTTTTCAGAATTATATACTAATAGCCTGAAACTTAAGTGTATTTTTCAATGTCTTTTTATTCTTTCATTCAACAAATACAGCTCAGTACCTACTCCTTAAAAGAAAATGTGCCAGTACTAAAGAGGATAAAAAGGTCAACTGAAAACAAAGTCTCCATGATTTTTTTTTAAGATCTATTTATTTATTTTGGGGGAGGGAGAGCAGAGGGAGAGAGAGAGAATCCTTGACCAGACCTCTGCTGAGCATGGAGCCCCACAGCATGGAGCCCGACACAGGGCTGAATCCCAGGATCCTGAGATCATGACCTAAACTGAAATCAAATCAGATGCTTAACAGACTGAGCCACCCAGGTGCCCCAAAGTTTCCATGACTTTATAATTAAAGGGAAATTGGCATATACAATAATGACAATGCAAGGGAATACATGATTTTATTATTGAATGACTTCTATTGGCCTGACCCACTGTATCAAGTGCCAAGTATACACCAATATTCTGGATTCTGGGAGCTCACAATATATTGGACAGGGAAAGCAAACAAGCAAACAAATTACAAAACAACACGATAAAGGCTAAAGCAGGGGTACATAAAATACTCCATGCTATAAAAAGCATAGAGGAGAAATGGCTAATTGAGCCAGCCAGAGAAACCAAGGGGGATTGATTATTTCTGGCACCTGGCAGTTATATTGGATTTGGGGGGATGGGTAGGATTTCAAAAAGGGGAGAATGAAATTGATGACAGAGGATATTCCAAGCAAAATGAACAGAAGACACAAGTGAGGCACAAATGTGAGAAACCAGGGGGATGATAGACACTAGGATCCAGTTTTTATCTACTCTCCTGACATTATTTAGTAGCACCCCCTACACTCAAAAGCACTATCTTTTGGATGTTACAGGACATGGTCAAATTAATGGAAGAGCATATCTCAGTTCAGCACTACTGCAACCTTAGGCGTATTAGAGAAGATGGATAAGGATAAAGAGCATATTAAGGAATCAAGGTTTTTGTCCTCTTGTAGGCAATGAGGAGACATCAGAAATGGTTAACTGGAGATATGTCAGAATAGGAACTTTTTTTTTTTTTTTAGAATAGGAACTTTTTAAATACAGCAGTAGTTGGGCTTTTAGAGGCTAGACTGCGTTTTGGGTCATGAATAGAGGGTCTGATATTATAGAATTGATTAATGAAGAAGAAAATCCAGGTCCTGATGAAACCATTAGGACCTTAAAGACTGATCAACAAAAGAAGACACCAGGACAGTCTTTTTTCTCAATCCCCACTGAAGCCGTTTATAAACCTTTATCGTGTCCTTCAAGTCCCCAATCATGTGTGCCACACCCCAAGTGATAATCTAAGAACATGTCCACTAAGTTTCCTGGCCTTAACTTTGAGATTTCTTCCATCTCTCCTTGTATCTTCAATCACCCTTCCCATCTACATAAACTTATAAAGGTACCCATTTCTCCATCAATTAAAAAAAAAAGCTTTCGTTTTAAGTCTCTTCCCAGCTCTCTCATGCCTGTCATCTCTATCTTCTGGTAGGTGTGGTTTATACTTACCGTCCTCAGCCTTCTATCATCTCTGCTCTTCAGCAAATAAAAACAACAACCACAATAATAACGAATATGGACTGAGTGCCTACTAGGTTCCAAGCACAAGAAGACTTATCAATCTTCTCACCAAGAACTCATAGTATAGTTACTATTGCTCAGAAAATGAGGCTCACAGAGGTCATCAGAGAGAGCTACTTTCTGGAGAACCTCAGCCAGTGAGCCTCAGCCATCACTTGTATATTTTGACCCCTAATATAAATAATATCAAAACTTTCCCCTCCCACCTGAGCTCCAGATATATCCTTTGAACCCCCTACATGACATCTCTATGGAAATAATCTGCTGAAAATCCAAACTCTATATGCACAAAACTAAACCTATAATCACTCCCTTCAATGACCCCTGCAAAAAATCTTCTGGTAGTCTATACTAGGTGCTTGAGAGCAAATCTTGGTTCTTCCTTCTCCACCTTCTTTCCTCCCTCAACCACCACTATCAACTGTTTACCACGCCCCGTGAGATGCATCTCCAAAATCTCTTGCTGATTCATGCCTTCCTTCCCCCGCACCGCCCAAATCCAGCCCCGTATCACCTCTTAACTACCGCATTATAATAGCCACTTGCTTCCATTCCATTCTTCCTCAACACACCAATCACAGCCCATCTTACACAGATGCCTATATCTGTAGATACACTACACAGCTCTGATCACACTCATACTTAAAATCTTTATGGGCTCAAAGCGTAGCTCAAATGTCAGCTCCATTTTCTAACTGTGCTCCCTGCACAAAGGAGAGTTAGTCATCACTACCTTCCGAGTTTTCCCACCGTAGTTGATGCTAAATCAATAATTATCCCATTTATAGCATATAGCCATGTGTATTGTGTTTCTCTGCTCTCAGCCATGATCATGTGTGTCTTGAAGACAAGGACCTGGACTCATTCAGCTCTGCATACCCAGCATCTAATCTAGTGCTTAGCATCCATGCTAAATAAATGTTGCCTTATCCATCAGTTTAAAAGTGGCTGGATGGTAACCATACAGTGTCATGTCCATGCACCAAAACAAGCTTTAATTATCTTTCTTTCCAAATATAAGAATACTCACGAAGAATTTTACTACAAAACTCTCACTAGAAGGAAAATGGTAGTAAAAATCAGTACCTGGTATTTCTAGCCTGAAGCAGAAGGTGCCAAATCTCATGGAAACTTTATTACAAACTGAATTTTCAGACAGGCCCGTATTCTGCAAAGGTGTAGAGGTCAGATAACTAGCCGATTAACTTCTCTATGCACTTCCATTTTGAAGACTTATCTGAACATTTCTAAGGTTTTTCTTCCCATCTCCTCTTGCTTTATCCTTCACACCCTCATCATTGAGAATGTTAATAGCCTTTAAAGAAATCAATATCTTGCCATCGGGCTCTCACAAGGAGTGCAGTGCAGGCAGGTGAGTCATTATAGCATTGGTTATGGAAACAGCTGCAAACCTTTCCCAGGGACATCAGCTGGTATGCAAAAGGGCAGAATGTGGCCTTAAGATGAAACTGAATGCAAAGTCAAAATTAATTTAACTTATATTTTATTTATGAGTCAATGAATTAATAATCAAGGATATTTGCATGGGCAAGTTTTTTAAGCAGTAGAGTATCCTTTGATTGAATTAGTATGTCCCTTCAAAAGACATTTTAAATATTAGCATAATAGAGCCTATTGGAGTGAAATCCAAAAATCCATTTGTGAAAATTATTTATACCTTACACAGGTATTACCAATCCAAACTAGTGGGTAGGTAGCAAGTGGTGACACCTTAATTTATACAGGGTAAGCCATGACAAATTTTTGCTTTTATGGAATTTTCTTGTAGTAAAATTACATAAGAAATATGAGACTTATTGGGTCTAACAGTTTCTGACCTAAATCAATATCCTTCAGCATTATTTTTTTCTAAATTATGTCCAGGGGCGCCTGGGTGGCTCAGTGGGTTAAAGCCTCTGCCTTCAGCTCAGGTCATGGTCTCAGGATCCTGGGATCAAAAGCCCCACATCGGGCTGTCTGCTCAGCAGGGAGTCTGCTTTCCCCTCTCTCTGCCGGCCTCTCTGCCTACTTGTGATCTCTCTCTCTCTCTGTCAAATAAATAAATAAATATTTTTTAAAATAATAATAATAGGGGCGCCTGGGTGGCTCAGTCATTAAGCGTCTGCCTTCGGCTCAGGTCATGATCCCAGGGTCCGGGGATCGAGCCCCGCATCAGGCTCCCTGCTTGGCTGGAAACCTGCTTCTCCCGCTACTGTTCCCTCTGCTTGTGTTCCCTCTCTCGCTGTGTTTCTCTCTGTCAAATAAATAAAATCTTAAAAAATAAAATGATAATAATAATTAATAAATAAATAATGTCCAAAAAGTCTATTGAAGTAAGAATCTACTTAGGTTCAAGAGTAATAAACAAGGTAGGAATAAATGCTATTTAAATATCAGGAAACTGGGGCATATCCAACTGGTTCTTTATTTCCTCAAAGATGTAACTATTATACTGCTTATGAATTTGGTATCTCTTTGGCTGCCCAAATCTTTACTTCCTGGTTGAAGTGCATACATCCAGATCTTTCCTCTGCAGTTATTTTCATAGACGTTCATATGGAGAAATAAATGATGGTATTTGAGGCTTTTATATTTATATCACGCTGATAACATAATTCTGCAATGTATTTTTAGTTAATCCTTTTTGTGGTTAAGAGAAGCATAGAGTCAAATCTCAACTCTGCCCCTTTATTACCTGTATGATCTCAGACAAGTTATTTCCTCTCTTCCTCAATTTTCCCGTCTGGCAGATTGAAATAATACTACTACCTCCCTCACAAGATTTTGTGAGGTTTCAAAGCAAATCCTTTAGGACAGTGCTTGATGCATAGCAAAAACTCTATGTGTGTTGGCTTTCTATTATCAGATGCTATTTCTGAGTATTTTTCCAAATCCCAGAATCTCTGGGGATCACCTCCATCTCATGACTTTAAATACCATTCATGCGCAGCTCTCAAATGTATGTCTCTGAGCTGTACCTCACCACTAAATTCTGACTCACATATAGAACTGCCCACTCACCTTCTTTAGCAGGATGTCTAATAGATATCTTAGAGCTAGCATGTCAAACCCAGTACTCCTGACCTTCCCCCAGCCCAGCCAATCCTCCCACTCTCCTTCTAGCTGACCAGGCTAAAGCCCTTGGAATCCTCTCGAACTCCTTCTGTGTCTCTCTCACCCCATATCCTGTCTATCAGGAAATTCTGGTGGCCTTATTTTCCCTACACACATCCAAACTCTTCTCACTACGTCAACATCCCCAACTCTGGTCACAGCTAAAATCATTCTCATTTAGATGATTCTAATAGCCTTGAAACTGATATCCGTGCTTCTACCTTTGCCTCCTTTAGTCTGTTCTCCACACAGCATTAGCAAGATTCTATTAAAAGCTGACCTGGGCTGCCTGGGTGGCTCAGTCAGTTAAGCATCTGATTCTTGGTTTTAGCTCAGGTCACGATCTCAAGGTCATGAGATCGAATCCTGTGTCCACTTCACACTAGGTATGGAACCTGCTTAAGATTGTCTCTCTCGGGGTGCCTTGATGGCTCAGTGGGTTAAAGCCTCTGCCTTCGGCTCAGATCATGATCTCAGGGTCCTGGGATCGAGCCCCACATTGGGCTCCCTGCTCAGTGGGGAGTCTGCTTTTCCCTCACCCTCTGCTTGTAGACACTATCTCTCTCTCAAATAAATAAATAAATAGATAGATTTTTTAAATAATAAACTAATATTACAAACCATCCTTCCCATGTCCTAACTCTGACCCTGAACTTCCTATCTTTCTCTGCTTTTTCTCCATGACACTTTTTGCAATACTTCCCAATACTTATGTTTTTGAATTTGTGTTTCTTGTCTATCTCTCCCTACTTATAAGCCCCACGCAGGTATATGTTTTTGTCTGTTTTTTTCAATGCTTTATCTCTAGTGCCTAGATAGTGCCTGGCACATGATAACTATTCATAAAGATCAGTGCTAACAAATATCAGTAAATATTTGGTAAATAAATAAGTCAAGACCCTATGATTTATTTACCCATTTCCTTGACGAGCGACATTTTAATTGTCTTCTGTAATGTGAACATCTGTGCATGTCTTCCTAGAGTAGATATTAAGCAGTGGAAATGCAGGATCAAATATTTGTACAAATTCATCTTAAAATTTACTGCCCACCTGCCCTCCAAAAAAACCTGTAATAACTTATATTCCCAAGAATAATGTGTAAAAGTATTCCTTCAAAATCCACCTTAAATATTAGTGCCTTTTAATCTACTGTTCCTTTTGCTTAGAATATCCTCTCTGTCTTCAACTCTTATGCTCTCCCTGGTGAAATTCTACCCATCCTTCAAAACCCAGCTCAACTGCCATGGTGGAGACACAGCAATCTCCTCTGATTTACCTGGCTGGCTCAATTAGCCATTATGAAGTATGTTTTTTTTTTTTTCCCCCAAGGTGACACTTTAATCTTTTTTTTTTAATTAATTTTTATTAACATATAATGTATTATTTGCCCTGGGGTACATGTCTGTGAATCATCAGGCTTACACATTTCACAGCACTTAACAGCACATACCCTCCCCAATGTCCAC
>CM053603.1:85473440-85571897 GCA_028646535.1 Procyon lotor | reverse complement strand
TCCCGTGGGGTCCCCACTTGAAGTGCAGCAGCCCTATATGGACAATATGTCTCAGTTCCTATAGTCCAAGGTAGGCCTATGCGGTGTTGCGCGGCTCCTTCTCTGCCACCGGCTTCTCCACCCCAATACCTGGGAGCTCTGCCACACTCGGGCTCCCCTGGTCCCTCGGTGACCCCATGGGTCCTGAAACCACACTGTTCCCACGAGGGCTGAACCCCCGGTTGGCCTCCGGAGCGATGTCCCTCAGCGGAGCGGACTAGAAGTTCCGGATTTTGTGCTCTGCGGCTCTGCGGCTGCTGGGAGACGGCCCCTCCCCCCGGGGTCTCTCTTCCCGTCGCTTTAAATTCACTTTTTCCACATGTCCTACCTTCTGAAAGTGGTCGATTTTCTGCTCCTAGAATTGCTGTTCTTATTCTGTTTCTTATTCTTTTCCGACATATTACTAATGTCCGCATTGACTAGGTCTCTCGCCATCGGTACTGTCTCTTCTTTTTTTTGTGGTGAGTTTTTCCGCCTCTTTTCTCTCTCCTGTTGTGTTTGCCAGCTTTTAGAGTGGTTTTCAGCCTCTTTCTGGATCCCAGTGCTCTCCGTGCCTCCTACACCTCCGCCATCTTGCCTTGGGTCCCCCCTGAAGTATGTTTTTATAGCATATTTTATATGCCTCTGTTTTAACCTTCATTATGTTGTTTTGTAATTTGTTCATGTATCTGGCCCTATACAATGTGGTCCCAGAACCTAGACTATTAGTCTATCTTTAAATGCTGGTGGAATGTAAGCAGAGATAAGTCAGTCAATCAAAACAATAATATATTTCCTGGGATAATGTGGATTCTTGGTCCTCTCCTCCAGAGATACTGATTCAATAGGAGGACCCAGGAATCTGAATATTTATTCAGCACCTCCAGTGATTCTAATTTAATCCATCCACCAAGCATACCTTGAGGAATATAGTTATTAAGAAATAAGTTATAGGGGCACCTGGGTGGCTCAATGGGTTGAAGCCTCTGCCTTGGGCTCGGGTCATGGTCCCAGGGTCCTGGAATCGAGCCCAGCATCAGGCTCTCTGCTCAGCAGGGAGTCTGCTTCCTCCTCTCTCTGCCTGCCTGTCTGCCTACTTGTGATCTCTCTCTGTCAAATAAATAAATAAAATCTTTAAAAAAAAAAAAAAAGAAAGAAGTTATAAGTGGGGCATCTGGATGGCTCAGTGGGTTAAAGCTTCTGCCTTCGGCTCAGGTCATGATCTCAGGGTCCTGGGATCGAGCCCCACATCGGGCTCTCTGCTTAGAAGGGAGCCTGTTTCCCCCTCTCTCTTTGCCTGCCTCTCTGCCTACTTGTGATCTCTCTCTGTCAAATAAATAAATAAAATCTTTAAAAAAAAAGAAGAAAGAAGTTATAAGTTATTAAGAAATACTAGGAAAGTATTCTAGGATCCAGCATTATAGAATTATATCCTGATGTACTACCCACCATTCCCACAGGTGAGTGGTTAAAAAATCATTTTTTACCCACCTTATTGGGGTATGATTAACATAAAAAGCCATACATATCTAATGTATACAACTTAGTGAGTTTAGAAAACTCAAAACAGAGCTTTTTGTTGTTTTAGTGCTACATTTCAACTTAGTGAAATATGAGCCAGAAGAGTTAATGAAGATTTCAAATGGGAGGAAACAGGAGCATATGGGAGGAGAGGGTGTTATCCAACTCTGCACACACCAGACACACAGAATAACTAGAATAGATATTCCTATTAATCCCCCTTTTATAGAGATGAAAACTGAGGTTTAGAGTGGTTGAGTAATTCACTCATGTACACACCTCCCAGTAACTGGCAGAATTTAGATTTTCAACCTGGGTCTTTCTGAATCCAAAATTGATGTGTGTGTGTGTGTGTGTGTGTGTGTGTGTGTGTGTGTGTGTTTTCCATTATACTACATTTCTCCCATATGCTGCAAAGAAAATATACATGAATGTGTAAAAAAATGATTTGTGTTTCTTGCAATGAATTACCTAACACTACTATTTAACAGTTGTGTAACCTTCTACTGGTCCTTTGGTCTCTTTGGACTTCAGCTTCAGATGAGGGTAATGGATGAAAAAAAAAACAATAGTGCTGACCAAAGCAAATCTGTAGGAGTAAGACCAGCTTACAGTACCTGTTAGGAGATACCCAAGACAGTGACTCCATATGCCACTCTCCAGTGCTCCCAGATGAGGACTATTATGGACAAGATCTCTCTAGAATGAGTGAACAGAACAGTGCTTACAGTGACAGTCATACTCTGTTTTGGTCCTGGCAAGCAGAGACAACGTGCCTAAGATCCAAACTGAAGGATCTAGTTCCAAATCCCAGCTCCACCACTCCACTAGCTATATGAAACCTGACAACGCATTTAATCATCTTTCTCAGCCTCAGTATCCCATCCACCAAATGGGATGATGGCGGTACCTTTCTCACGAGAGGATTAAATGAGAAAGTAAACCTGCCATGCAACAATCTCAGTTGTTATTATCTATTTTTATTACACCACAGTGTAGTCAAGTAGTCAATAGAGGCACCTAAAATTTCCATTCACTCACAAATAGAAATAAAATCCAATATGCTTAGATACCAGGAGCCAAGCCAGCTGAGTGTGTGTGCTCTATCTTGATGCCTATAAGAGCCTAGAAGTTTAACTTAGGGTTTTAATTGTGTTTATTCCATGTTGCATAAATATTATCTAAATAAAATTCTCAGGGAACTAGCAGCTTTGGATTTTATGTGATAATAGATATTGTGATCTTCTTATCCAGGTCTGGAACTCTTACCACATGTTTTATCTACTTTGAGCAACAGTGTATGTAACATTCTATTTGTCTGCTTAATAAGATCATTTATTTATTTTTTTAAACATTTTCTTTTTTTTTTAAGATTTTATTTATTTATTTGAGAGAGAGAGCACAAATACGGGGAGCAGCAGAGGGAGAGCGAGAAGCAGACTCCCTACCAAGCAGGGAGCCCAATACAGGGCTCAGTCCCAGGACCCTGAGATAATGACCTGAGCTGAAGTCAGAGGCTCAACCAACTGAGGCACCCAGGTGCTCGAAGATCATTTATTTAATACCTTAATTATTCTCTTAACTTTTTATTCTCTGTGTGATAATACCTACACAAGTATTTTTTATATTAATGCATTTAAGATAGTGTAAGCAGGGTGCCTGGCTGGCTCAGGTGGAGCACGTGACTCTTGATCTCAGGGTTGTGAGTTCAAGCCCCACATTAGGTGTAGAGATTACTTTAAAAAATTAAAAAGTATCTTAAAAGATAATGTAAGCAATCATGGCTTATGAATTGGTATTTGTTTTCATATGAAAAGGTCTTATGAAATGTTAATGGTAGAACCAAAGCTTATTGTATCTAAAGAAACAGAAAGATATGTGTGCACATTGATACATTTTTAATAAAGATACTACAACAAAAATTTATAATGCCATAATTTAAACAAGTGTAAGCAATTTTATAATATTTGATATTATATTCTACCTATTAAATAAGAATTGTTGAATGCCATATTATGCATTATGTTTGTAAAGTATATGCTCAATCCTCATACGAAACTAAGGTTTAGTTTATATTTTAAAATCAAAATGAATTATGCAAAAATTTTCTGTCTAGTAAAATCTATTACACACCAGAAGACATGACTATGTAACTGAATTAAAACATTGTTTGATCTGGTTAATTTTTTTTAAAGATTTGTTTATTTTTTTGAGAGATAGTGAGAAAGAGAGCACGCAAGAGGAAAGGGCATGGGGAGAGGGAGAGAATCTCCAGCAGACACCATGCTGAGCACAGAGCCCTACACATGGCTTGATCTCACCACCCTAAGATTATGACCTGAGCCAAAATCAAGTCGGATGCTTAACTGATTGAGCCACCCAGGCTCCCCCAATCTGGTTAATTTTAATGTACATATGCAATATACACAATACTTTGTGAAGCAAAGAAAATTATTATTTAACTAAGATTTGAGAAAGCATGTAGACATATTTATTCCCACACAAAAAGTTAGGGTGGGTGGAGATGATGTGGGAAGCAAAAGCAAAAGAAAAATTAAATTTCCTTACTACTTACGGCCGGTTGACAAGTTCTTGAAAAAGGCAGAATGACGTTCCTTTAAGAACTCAGTGCCTCTGGGAAGTATAGACATTTTAACAATGTTTATTCTTAGGGGTGTATGGGGGGAAACCAGAGGGGGAGATGAACCATGAGAGACTGTGGACTATGAGCAACAAACTGAGGGTTTTGGAGGGGAAGGGGGTGGGCGTTGGGCAAGCCTGGTGGAGGGTATTGAGGAGGGCACATATTGCATGGAGCACTGGGTGTGGTGCAGGAACAATAAATCTTGTAACACTGAAAAAAATAAATAATAAAATAAAAAATTTAAAAGAAAAGAAACCATAAATAAATCTGCATGAAAAAAAAAAAAAAAAAGAGCTCAGTGCCTCTATGTTAATTTCTTGCTAAGGGCAAAAGATAATCTTAGCCTGACCCCGAGGATCCTGTGAGGCTACTGTAATATACAAATATTCCTTTGGAAATTTCTTTTATCTCTATCCCCAAGATATATGTTGGCAATCATCCCCCAAGCATATGACCCACCGATAGACATCTAAAGGGTCACATGACTAAGGTTTTATTAGACAGTAATAAATGACCTTTCCCTAACAATAGCTAGCCCCTCTCAAGGTCCTGGAAACCTTGCTTCCAAAATTCTTTTGAGATTTACACTGCCCTTAACCCCCTCCCAACTTAAAAATATATAATGGATCACTCATCATGACCATAGCGCAGCTTTTTCTGCCCCAAATGATTTTTAATTAAGTCAAGAAAATAATATTAAATGATATGAAGTAATCAATCTCGT
This sequence comes from Procyon lotor, assembly GCA_028646535.1. Taxonomy (NCBI): domain Eukaryota; kingdom Metazoa; phylum Chordata; class Mammalia; order Carnivora; family Procyonidae; genus Procyon; species Procyon lotor. Next base: position 85,566,990 of record CM053603.1, on the reverse strand, counting down.
TGGAATACCAGTAATGTAAAATCAGTTGCCTGAAATCTATAAACCATAGAAGGCCGCCAAAGTGTCTTAACATCAACTTCAAAAGCAAGTTTGTTTACTACAAAGCATGTTTAAGAGTGATCAAATAATTCATCTTTAAAATTTCTAATTATTTTAATTTCTAAACTTTTTTTATGAAAAATGATTGAAAAGAGAAAACTTTTCACATTATTGGCTATTACTAATTACAAACTACTTTTATCCACCATCTTAAAATAGTTTGAAAAAATGAATGAAAGCTATTCAAGACTTAGTTTATTTATTTTGCCTAACTATATTTTTCATGCTATCAATGTTCTTTCACTTAACTTTCTACTTATAAAGTATTATAATAAAGTAAGTTCATATTAAAACACAGGATTGCTTTGTAAACAGCAAATGTCTCAGTTGTCACTTTAGAGGACAAATGTGGTATCAAATTAGTTTCTCGTATTTATTTTCTTATAAGACCCAAACTTACATTTTGGGGACTTTTATTCAAAATCACTACTGCTGAATTGCAAAATGTTGTCTTTGTCCTTAAGACCATGACAGAGAACTTTATCTGCATTCAAATTGCCTACTGGTTTGTGGTATTTCAATAATAAAACAGCAGGATTGAAGGCTCATGATGAGAAATCTGACTAATTACCTGTTAGATGATAGATGGTTGTAACTAGGCAGTGCCAGTCACTGAAAACAAAACACTTCGAGATATCAATCAACTTCCTGACAAATCCAATTTCCCTCACATTCAGCGGACAATAAACGGGAATTTACCTCTATATCTAGAGTGCAATGTTTTAACTTTAAAATATGCATAATGATATTTTAATAAAGTACAGGTTTTTAATAAGTTAATATTTAAATACCTGACATATTCATATTTCAATCTCACAGCTTCTAAATAGATAGGTGGTGGAAATAATTAACACTGTAAATCTGTATTGTATTCCATTGAGGAGGGCAAGGTGTACTTAATAGTAGTTTTCCTATTTTCTTTCCGCATTTACATTGAATTCAAATTATTCACAACAACTCTAATGGCTGTATTCACTCTCTTCATTTTTTTTTAATTTTGTGGTAAATGAGTTGGATGTACATTCTACATGAGATTCAAAAAGCAGAATGCCCAATTAACACTGCCACATATCAGCATGTGGGCAGAGTTAAAGCAAAGAGGGATTGAAGCATGGAAATTGAATGTAGGCCCAGAGAAACACCTCTTTCTCCCTTATAAGGAGTGATTACATAGTCAATATGTGAAATTTATGATTAACTCTAATAAGTTATAACCTTCAATATCCAATTTTGTGATAAAAACAAGAAAATTAAAAGTGGCAGAGAAATAGGGAGAGGGAGAAAGATTATTTGCTTCCTATTTTTTGAAGAAAACTGAATTTTAGGCAAAAATCAAACAGTTTAATAGTATATAGTCTGAAAGTAGGCACTTTCAAATGTTAGTGGGAAGGTAAGTTGATACAACTTCACTAAAGGACTACTTGACAATAAATATCAAAATTTAAATGCTTAGACACAAAGTAACCCACTTTAAGGATGTCTCCAATAATTATCCTCATATATCTCTTTCAATGTTCACTGTAGTGCCATCTTTAATTTTTTTTTAATATTTTTAACTAGAAATAACTTAAGGCCCCTCCATAGGAGACAGGTTCAATAAAGTACTTACACTCATACAATAGAACACTATGAAACTAAATATAGTCTTTTAAAAGGATGAAGTAGATCCCTACGTGCTGTTTAGGAACAACATTCAAGATACATTCTAAGTGAAAATAAGCAAGAAACACCTGAGCTTTTTAAAAGAATTTACATTAAGGGGTAGAAATACAAATATATGTTTGATTATTAATAGCAAATTTACGAAGGGATACATAAAATGTTAGCTATGGCTGCCTTTGGAAAAGGAGTTTAGAGATCTGAAAGGGACTATTTACTTTCCACTGCATACTCAATTTTTTTGAAATTTCACCATGCTCTTTTATATCTTTTCCCATGATAAATAAAAAGAGAGAGACAGAGGGGCACCTGGGTGGCTCAGTGGGTTCAAGCCTCTGCCTTCAGCTCAGGTCATGATCTCAGGGTCCTGGGATTGAGCTCCGCATCGGGCTCTCTGCTCGGCAGGGAGCCTGCTTCCTCCTCTCTCTCTGGCTGCCTCTCTGCCTGCTTATGATCTCTCTCTCTCTCTGTCAAATAAATAAATAAAATCTTTAAAAAAAAAGAGAGAGAGAAACAGAGAGAGAGAAGGAAGGAAGGAAATACATGCACACAGATGGGTCTATTTAACTGCAAAGTCCATTCCTCTGTAGCTGCTTCACAGTCAAAAACTTGAGGAGAGGTGATTAAATTTTTTAAAGCAGCCTAAATTCTGCATGTTTCTGACATAACCGTGAGAACAGAAACCAAAGACATGGCCTGAGTTGATACTAATGAGCTGAACTTGAACATGACCATCCCCTGAGGCTAACTGCTTGGCTGTGACCTAGTCTGTGACTAAGAACTGTGATTGAGTGCTTGAGGACGGTGGTATCTAATCCCAGCCACCTGGGAGAATGAAAGGTCATTCTGGCAGTGAAGCACTTCAAGCTTACGCTTTGTCTACCCAGCCAGGCAAAGAAGGGGATTTGCAAGGACTATAGAACTTAGAAAAGTTGGAAAAGTTGGAAACTCCTCCCCAACTCATCCTATTCCAGAATACTATGATCTATCGGAGTGAGATACCTGTTCTTTCAGGGCAATAAAACATGTTGGTGCACACATTCACGTATACACATATACACACACCATGCTTTGCCCTCTCACACACTCTTTGCAGGGTGGGAATTAGATATCTGCAAAAGTCAAAGAAAACCTGGAAACAACAAAACATATTATCAGAGCTAACCTTATCAGTAGAAGGGATAAATCTTCAAACAAGGCATAATTAAGGAGCATTTATGTATTTGACTGGAAATCTCTACCACAGAAGGCATTACTGCATTAAATACAAAATCAGAAGTCTAAGGTATAAAAAACATGATGAAAAACTGAGATAGAGGTGTGACTTCTGTAATGATAGGTCACCTTGGAATGATAGGGCACCTAAAGCAAAGATGGACTTCAAAAGGAAAGAGGAGATTTAAAGCAAAATCTATACTCGAATTTTGTTTTTTAGAGAAGGGGAGAGGTGGGAACGGGAGAGAAAGTCTTAAGCAGGCTCCAAGCCCACTGCAGAGCCCTGCATGAGGCTCAATCTCATAACCCTGACATCATGACCCAAGCCGGTATCAATAGTCAGAAGTTTAATCAACTGACCCACCCAGGTGTCCCAAAATCTTTACTTGTCTCTAAATTTAATACAGGTTCACCCACTTCTAATAAAAAAATTTATAGGTACAGTAAAGCTACAGATATTTGTGTAAATAAAAGAAAAAGACTCATTCCTATACCTTCTAACATCTTTTCATTTAAATATATATACTTATTATATATACTTCAAAATATAAAGATTAACTATGAAGACCACAGCATTTCAAAAATTATATTAAATGAGAAAATAAGAAAAAATAAGCGCCATATGAGGATATAGAGCAACTCTCCACATAAAGATCAAATAATGGGAAAATAATGCAGATGGGGGCACCTGGGTGGCTCAGTCGGTTAAGCCTCTGACTCTTTTTTTTTTTAAAGATTTTATTTATTCTTTTGACAGAGAGAGAGAGAGAGAGATCACAAGTAGGCAGAGAGGCAGGTAGAGAGAGAGTGGGAAGCAGGCTCCCTGCTGAGCAGAAAGCCTGATGCAAGGCTCAATCCCAGGACCCTGAGATCATGACCTGAGCCGAAGGCAGAAGGCCTCTGACTCTTGATTTCGGCTCAAGGTCATGATCTCAGGGTCTTGATATGGAGCCTGCATGGGGCTCTGTGTCTGGTGTGGAGCCTGCTTAAGATTCTCTCCCTCCTCTCCTTCTGTCTCTCCCCTCTTAAAAAATGCAACTTGGAATGACCAACATATAAAAAAATTCAAAAATATAAAACTCAAAGAGAAAATTTTAGCTTGTTATTTAAAAAAATCAAAGGATTTTGGTTTGGCTTTTGGCTTGGAGGAGAAGAAGGCGCAAGTTGGTCCTCAGTCATCCTGAATCCAGGCTCGTCTGACACAAGCCACCCCCATTGTGCCACTTAAGTTGGACCCCAACAAGATCAAATTCATATACTCGAAGTGACCAGTGGGGATGTGGGTGCCACATCTGCCCCAGCCCTAAGGATTGGCCCCCTGAGTCTGTCTCCAAAAAGGTTGGTGATGACGTCACCAAGGCAACTGGAAGGATTAGAAGGATCTGAGGATTACATTGAAACTGACCTTTCAGAACAAACAGGCTCAGATTGAAGTAACACCTTCTCTCTGCCCTGGTTATCAAAGCCCTTAAGGAGAAACTGCCAAGAGATAGAAAGAAGCAGAAAAACAGTAAGCACAGTGGAAATATCGCTTTTGTTGAGATTGCCAACATTGCTGGACAGAAGGGGCACCAATCTTTAGCCAGAGAGCTATCTGGAATTATTAAGGAGATTCTGGGGATGGCCCAGTCTGTGGGCTGCAGTGTGGATGATGGCCAACATGCTCATGACGTCATAAATAACATCAATAGTGGTGCAGGGGAACGCCCATCTAGTGAAGGACAACAAGGAAAAATATTTTTTCTTTTTTTTTTTAAGATTTATTTTCTTTATGAGAGTATGCATGAGAGTGAGGGCAGAGGGAGAGGGTGAGTAACAGACTCCCTGCTGAGTGTGGAGCCCAACGGGGACTGGATCTTACAACCCTAAGATCATGACCTGAGCCAAAGAGTAATTGGCTTAATAGTAATAGAGTAATAGGCTTAACCAACTGAGCCACCAGATAACCCACAAAGGAAAATATTTCAATAAAGGATAACTTGACAACCAGAAAAATAAATAATTAATAAATAATCAAAGAAAAGAAAAATACAAATAAAACACAGAAGGAAGGCAAAAGGGAGTAAAAATGTAATGCGTTTTTATTCTGAGTTTCAAAATATGAAATACAAATGAACAAAACAAGCTTCTTCAAGGAATCAATTATTTGTACTTTCAAATTACATATAATGTGTGTGTGTGTTATATAAAGTACATTCATAAGAATTAATTCAAAAAATTCAAACTATAAAAAATTCTAATATAATAAAAGTATTTTGAATCTTTAATAAAGTTATCAAAGTTTGACAATCATGCCTATTCTCTTATCATTTGTAATTCATGAAATTTCTCAAAGGACATAGTTACCAGAATACACATTTTCCACCAAAAATGTCAAACAAATCTTAAACTTAGGCCCCAAAATTAGTCTATAATAGACCACAGAGATTTTCATAGAACTGGAATCTGGCAAGCATCTTCCTACTTCATAACAAGGCAATGAGATAAGTTCACCAAAAATCATTCAAGGGTGAGCAAATCAACATTTGAAAAGACAGATGAAATTGAAGAACTAGGAAAAATAAGTCTCAAAATTATCTTTTATTCTTAATAATAGATATAATAATAAGTTAATTTTAGACACAAATATTTGGCTATCCCTCTAAGCAGCAACAAATATTCAATGACTCTTGAAAAGTTTTTGATAATGCTAATGAAGTATCTTAGTACTCATACTCAGGAACAAAAGGACAGACTCATGGTGGACAGTGGAGAAGGAAAGGCTACAAAGAAGACAAGGTATAGGGAAAAAGTAAGGACAACTTAAAACAAAATGGGTTATAAACTAGATGTTCAGTGGTAGACTAGTACTGAAACAATACTGATATAAATGGCATAAGAAGTTATGGATGAAATGATATGAAATCTGGAATTTTCTTCAAAATAATACAGGAATAGGGAGCAGCTAAGGGTATGGGAGAAACACGTGGCCATTAGTTGATAAGTTTGATAAGTGCTGAAACTGCATGATGGCCACATGGACGTTTAGGGTAGTATTTGTCTAGTTTTTGTATATATTTAAAATGTACCATGATTGCTTTTGTAAAAAGAAGCAAATTAAAAAGTAAGTGAGAGATGCCTGGGTGGCTCAGTCAGAATAGCAAGAGACTCTTGATCTCAGGGTTATAGGTTTGAGCCCCACGTTGAATGTGGAGCCTACTTAAAAAAGAAAAAAAGAAGAAGGATTAAGTGAAAAATGAGGTGTAAGGCCAAAAGAGAGAGAATTGTCCATATAATTTTGGGTATGAAGAGGGGTAGCATTAATAAGTATAACTGCTACAGGCCTAAGCTAATGCTGTCCTGGGAAGTCCAGGATATATGATCACTCTACTTTTAACCAGCAGGTTTCAAATGTCAGGCTAATGTGATTTAAAATTTGCTACAAAAACAAAAAAGAGAGAACAACTTGTAACTGCAAACATTTGGATCATTAGCAACCACTTTTTTTTTTAAGTTTCTGTCCCAGAGCATTGCCTAACCACTAATTCTTCTGGACCAGAAGTTGCAAACTGGTGGCCTGGGGTTGGATCCAGCCTGCAGATGTGTTTTCTTTGGCCTGCAATATATTGGGTTACAGATTGCTTTTCCTAAAACTTTGAGCTCATCGCCAATATTTCCAAGCTGAAAGATGTCATGTTAAAATCCAGATTTCTATCTTCTCTTGAAAAACTTAGGAGTGTTAAGACAAGGCAAATATTCTTTTGGTTTTTTTTTAAGATTTTATTCATCTACTTGACAGAGAAAGAGAGAGATCACAAGTAGGCAGAGAGGCAGGCAGAGAGAGGGGGGAAGCAGGCTCCCCGCTGAGCGGAGAGCCCGATGCAGGGCTCAATCCCAGGACCCTGAGATCATGACCTGAGCCGAAGGCAGAGGCTTGAACCCACTGAGCCACCCAGGCCCCAACAAGGCAAATATTCTTATGTGGCAACAAGTCCACCCCATTCCTCACTTCTCCCTACTGACTTCTATTTCTGAGCTGCTTTTTGCTCAGTTTCTTCTTTGGCTCCTACAGATACTTGACTTTTCAACTTTTGGACTAGATCGAACTCCCTTCATTAGATCAATGAAAGTGAGGTTGCCTGCAAAAGCTGTCATTGTACAAGCAACTGAAAACAGAAATCAACAAACCCAGACAATTAATCTGGAAATTCCTGAAGATATGTAGTTTTTTGTTTATTTATTTATTTTTTAAAGTAGACTCCACACCCAGGGCAGAGCCCAATGCAGGGCCTGAACTCAAAACCCTGAGATCAAGACCTGAGCTGAAATCAAGAGTAAGCTCAAGCTTAATTAACTGAGCCACTAGGTGCCCCAAGATTTATAGACTTTTAAATAAGCCCAACAGAAGAAGCTAATTCTACTTAGAAAATTCCTCTTTAGGGGCACCTGGGTGGCTCAGTGGGTTAAAGCCTCTGCCTTCAGCTCAGATCATGATCTCGGGGTCCTGGGATCGAGCCCCACATCAGGCTCTCTGCTCAGCAAGGAGCCTGCTTCCCCCTCTCTCTCTGCCTGCCTCTCTGCCTACTTGTGATCTCTCTCTCTCTCTGTCAAATAAATAAAAAAAATCTTTAAAAAATAAAAAAAAAAGAAAGAAAATTCTTCTTTAACTTTTCTTCTTTCGGATCATTTCCTATTTCCCCGAAGTAATTTAGCTGGAACTATGTGAGTAGAGCTCCCAGAAATTCTCTTGCTAAAAAAGACAACAGCCAATCGACAGCCCACTGGTGAAATGCACAGTTACAGGCCCCAGCCCAATGACGGCTGCCCACCCTATTTCTTTCAACAAGCCCGGAACATCACTGAGTGTGTGATTATTAGCAAATCTTCATTAATTACAAGCCTCATAAACAGCTGTGCAATGTGGGAGGTTGGGAAGCAAGAGCTCCTGTCTTCGTAAGAGAGAGTTGGAACTAAAAGGGGTTTCTAGCTACAAAGCATTCCAAACCAGGATGAGTTGTTTTGGGAGTAGAGAGAATAGCATCAGAAAGCAAGAATGCTCACCCTAAAGACTGGGACCCAAGCAACAACTAAAAAAGCTTCCATTCTTTATCACAAAGAATAATGGAGAGCTATAGCTGGTTGCATTATCAACTTACATAAACATATGTTTTGAAAAAAATATTACTGGTAAAATTACTTATGGCCTGCACTGGTATCTCTTGTGAACCAGAAAACTGTGTTTGCCTGTTTAGGGTTGGCCCTAATCCAAGGAAAAGAGTTACTGGAGAACAGTTTGGGGGATTTTATTTCCTACTGGTTTCCATTATGGAATCCCCACTGCAGCCAGGCTTTTGTCAATTCTTGCCTCTACATGGTTTGGTCTCTCCTACTATCTATGGATTTCCACTGAACATGTCATCTGTTTCAGTGTTTTAGGGTAGGGATGATTGATATTCTTGGTACTGAAACAGAAGAATTAAGACCTATTTAGAGAACCATCTTAAACACTTTGTGGTCATTTATATAATTAAAAATTATGCAATGACTAGGAGAAAAGAGCTAGAGCTATAAAGAAGGGTATGAATCCCTAGCACATATTGCTCCATAAAATGTTGCCAAATACATACTAATACCATTCTGTTTATCCTATATGCCTATTATCTCTAGTCCCTCTTCTCCTACTGTCTCCTTCAAAACTACTCTAAAGAGATGGTTCTCTCTACCATCACAAACCCCCTGAGTGTTCATGTCAAATCATTAATACCCTCTAATATTGAAATAAATGGTCACTTCTTGGTCCCCATCGGACTTGACCTGCCATTATATTTGACACAACTTATCACTCTTTCCTTCTCGAAACACTTTCTTCACACGGTTTCCAAAACACCACCTTTCCTGGTGTCCTCTCTCACTCACTGCTTCTCTGTCTCCTCTGCTAGTTCTTCCATATCTTTACATCTTCTAAATTTTGGAGAGACCAACTTCAGCTTCACGTCTCTTCTTTCTTTACCTTTGTTTTTGGGGTCACATTTAGTATTAAGGCTTTAAATACTATCACTATGCTGTTGACTCCAATCCAACTGCCTGCTCAGCCACTCCCCAAAAATGTCTACTTTTTTTTAAAAGACGTTTATTTATTTGAGAGAGAGAGAGAGAGAGTTAGAGAGAACATGAGCGGAGTTAGGGGGAGAGGGAGAAGAACTTAGAAAAGCTGAGCAGGGAGCCTGACTCAGAGCTCAATCTCAGGACTCTGGGATCATCATGACCTGATCCGATGGCAGACACTTAATCGACTGAGCCACCCAGGCACCCCTATAGAAAAGTCTAAAGGCTTATTTAACCTAACATTTCCAAAACTGAGTTCTTAATTTCCACCCCCCAGAACACACATGCCCTAAAAAACATCCCCTTCCACAGTCTTTATCACAGTTAATGTAACTTGTGTCTTTCCAATTATTCAAGGTCAAATTTGTCAACCTTGACTTCTCTCTTTCTATCACATCAACATCTAATCCAGAAGAAACCTCTGTTGGCTCTACCTTCAGAATCAACCCAGAATCTTGACTACTTAACACTTTCTCTGTTACTCTCTTGTTCAAATCACTCTTCTCTCTTGCCTGAATCACAGTCATAGCCTAATATCTGACTGCTGCCAGCCTCCTTCAGTCTAGTCTCAACTCGGAAACCATAATGATCCACTCCAAATACGTCAGATCAAGTTACTTTGCTCAAAACCTTACAGTGTCTTTGGCCTCACAGAGAATACAAGTGAGTACTTAAACTTGTTAACAAGACCTGAGTGAGTAGTCCCAACTCCTCCCCAGCTCCCAGAATCCGTTAGTTACTCTGACCTCTCCGACTCTTCTCCCCCTTGTTCATTCTGCTTCAGACTCAAAGAACTTCATGTTCTTTGAACATGCAATCACCTGCTGTTCCCTATGCTTATAATATCTTTTCTCTAGATGATCTCTTATAAGTTTTGGCCCAAATGTCACCTTCAAATTGGTCTGTTCTCTGACCACTTATTTCCTGTTATCTTCAGGATCTATTTTTCTGCATAACACTCATGATCTTCCCAAGTACCATATAACACACTCATTCAGCTATTTTTATGTCGGTCTGTCTGCCCTTCTAGAAGGTAAACTCCATGAGGGTAACAATTTTTGTTCATTTTATTCAATGCTAAATCTCCAGTGCTTTCAATTAATATTTGTTAAGTGGAGAAATGAATTTATACAACATTATATATTTTCCACAGAATATGTGTAAGTGTGTATAACTCTAAGGCACATTTAGCTCTAGAGAGAGTACTGAGTAGGGAGAGGATAAATGGGATCATAATTTGTGTGGTGTGGGTGGAAGAGGTTATCAAAATGGCATTTTATCCTTAAGTATTGTTTCAAGTTTTTAAATGTGATATATCATTATTTTTATATAATGGGGGATTAATTATTTGTTAATTATAACATATCACAAACACATACTGTGTAGCCCCTAACTCCCACTCCCCTCCTCCAGCTACAGCTGATTGGACCAGTGTATATCTCTAATATTAAAACCGGGAAAATCAAATTATCTCTCCTAGGAAATTGAAATTGGTCATTGCAAGACTAAGCCAGTCAGAGAACTGTGAAAATTGGAACAATAGGCCACGTGGAATTTGAGACCAATGTCAAATGATACCATATATAAAAGTGAATTTTGAGAGAGACAAAGAAACGTAACTAAGGAAAGAAAGCTTATGCAAAAAAGAGTAACAGGAGATGGACCAGATATGTAGAGACAGAGATGCATGTGGCCTCCTACGTTTCATTTTCCACCCACATGCAGAAACTACACTTTGTTTCCTGTCCATGTTCTTTCCTATCAATAAACACCCTTTCAAATGAACTACTTTAAATAGAATTCTAATCCCTGTGTTGTTTGAATCTTGACTTAAATACCATATCTTTTCTATAGTATAAACTAAGACAATAACCCAACATTGGAAAAATTATAAAATATAAGAAAATGTGCTCAATGGTGAATCCACTGCTTTTAATTAAAATATATAAGAAAGTTGGGGCGCCTGGGTGGCTCAGTCGTTAAGCGTCTGCCTTCGGCTCAGGTCATGATCCCAGGGTCGTGGGATCGAGCCCCGCATCGGGCTCCCTGCTGGGCAGGAAGCCAGCTTCTCCCGCTACCGCTACCGTTCCCTCTGCTTGTGCTCCCTCTCTCACTGTGTTTCTGTCAAATAAATAAAATCTTTAAAATAAATAAATAAATAAATATATATATATATATATATATATATATGAAAGCTAAGATCAAACTTGATTCTATTGTTGCAGGATTACTCAAATCTTATTAATTTGCATACCCTCATTATTTAAGTTTCATCACTGTCAAAGCTATTCTTTAATATTTATTCAGCAAAAACTCCTTAATTCAGCCATACATTCCCATCAATTAAAACAGCTATTTTCACGGGGCGCCTGGGCGGCCCAGTGGTTAAGCGTCTGCCTTCAGCTCAGGTCATGATCCCAGGGTCTTGAGATGGAGCCCCTTATTGGGCTCCCTGCTCGGCAGGAAGCCTGCCTCTCCCTCTCCCACCGCCCCTGCTGTGTTCCCTCTCTCGTTGTGTCTCTGTCAAATAAATAAAATCTTTAAAAAATAAATAATAAAATAAAATAAGATAAAACAGCTGTTTTCAGCCTGAATATCACAAATCCTTGGTGGGGAGCGTTTCATGTAATTTGCTACTCCTAATAAAGTACATAAATTTATGATTTTTTCCCATTTTTATAAACTTTAAAAGTTACAGTTCCTTGCATTCCCATATGCATTCATTAGCAGAAGAGACAATGTTGGCTTTACAGGTAGAGCAACAAGACACACATTATCATCAGCCTGTTTTACTATGTCCCAACACATAATTTGAAATATCCAAAGGGAGTATGTGACACAAATGTGAGCCTCTTATCATACCAGTAACTGACTCAGAAAGGCTTTTTCTGGTCCCTCGAGTTAGGGCATCCACACAAACAGCATCTATTACATTGTTCCATCTAGTATTATTTCATTTATTATTTTCTGATACTTTTTCTGTTTGTTTCTTTTGTTTGTTTGCTTTGTCTTCCTTTTTCACTAGAATATGGTTCCATGGGCTCTAGAATCCAAAATGTCTGTTTTGCTCCTCACCATTTCCACAGTACCTTAGAATTTGTTGTACCCGGCACAAAACAGGTACTCAGCAAAGACTTGTGGAGAAGAGTAAGGGAATGATTTAATTAACATGCCAAATGAATTCCCACTCTAGCACCTTTAGATTTTGTCTTTCCTAAGCCAGAATCCCCTTCTCCTTGTTCTCTTCAGGACTGGTTCCTTCACACGACAGAGGTCTCCTCGTAATTGTAAGCTCCTCAGAAAGGCCACTAATAACACTAACCTCTCCACCCCTCAAGGCCTCCTTATCACACTACACTGGTTTAGTTAAACATAGCATTAAAGACTATCTAAAGTTCCCTTTTGTATGTATTCCTTCCATCTTAATTGTTGTCACTGCCCAAACCCACCCCAAGAATGTAATATTCTTTAAGAAACATTATTTATCACTGCATCTCTAGAACTTAGAAGAGGGCCTGGAACTCAGAAGTCATTCAACAAGTATTTGTTAAATGAATGAATGAAAGGTTGAGAATTGCAGTTTTAAAATATATGCCCACTCATGGTATCACTGTTCTTCAGTATTAGGTAACAGACAACAAACTAAATTGCTATATGTATAAATAATTTTTGAACAATTAAAATTTTACATAACATCTAGATTAAAAAGATTGACAAAATTATATTTCCAGGTATATTTAGAATCCTGGTTGGGTGCAAGTTGCTTATAACAAGTAGCTCGTTCAACTTTGACTATCCTTACTTATTAGTTTCCAAGAGAGAAAATCTTTCTACCTTTCCTTTTATAGACTAGAAAATGAAATTGTAATGGAGATTTCACTACAACTAAACCACAACTATTTAGATTTGGCAAATGTATGCTACTGTCCAATGTATTTGTGTATACAAACAGACACAATTCCTAAATGAAGGAAATGTTCAAATTTAAAATCCCAACAAAAACCCCAAAACAAACAAAAACTTGCATGTTTATGTCCGCAAACAGAATTTAGTTCCACTTCACAACAGATTCAGATCTAAAAGGGGGGAGGAGTCCCTCCTCTGGGACAGAAAAATCAGTTACAATCGCCCCAGGTCATTGGTTACTGAATTGGTCCATAGTAAGCAGATTAGAACTGTTAAATATGGAGACATTCACCACTAAGTTAATTCTATATTATGCCGTGCAGTCTTTCCTCTCTACAACCATTGCCAACCCCCTTACACTCATCACTTTTTGGAAATCTTTTCTAATTAGCTTCATTCAGTCAACTATCAGGATAACCAGTCAAAACAGATACGAATGCTTACCCTCATGGAGTTTACTTCTAACTACATCACATTTACTTTAAAGATAGATAAAATAAAAAATAAATAAATATAGATAAAAATGGAATGATGAATAACAGATATTTGATAGAGATGAATATATAGAGTCAGAGATACACCAACAGATATTATGGTTGGTATGTAAACACATAGCTATCCTATATCTCCCAGGGAAGTCAGAATTATATCACTGAAAAGTATGTTTGGGATATAAATCAGATATGTTGCTTTCCAATTGTTTTCCTGTAACATTATGTGTGCACGTTATCCTCATTATGGGCTTCCCCTGAACAGAAATATGTTCTTCATTTTCTTTGTACTATGTTCAGGGGGCAGGTTGTACAGTGCCCCAAATAGACTATGAGTTCATTAACTGAGTGTTTGTTGAATAATACATTGCATTTATAAGGTGCTTTTTAACTTTTTAAAAGGCATTTTCATGCACATTATCATTATTAATATCATGTACATATTCTTACTCTAATGCTAGATCAAGAAGAAGACAGCTATTACAGAAAGGGTAATGGCAGTAACACAAGTAGTGTGTTTGAGACCACCAGCCTTGTTTGCTAAGAATCTGTCCAAGGTTGTTGTTGTTGTTTGCCTTTTGTTTTTGGAATCTCTATGAAAGTCCAGACTCTAGAAATCACATGCATCAGGAAATTTAAAATCACAGCAACAGAAGCAGGAGAAAGGAAATAAACTTTGGGCCCAGAGAAAAATTCAAATCCAAAAGCACAATCTAGGGCTTTAGTCAATGACTTACAAACTTTGCTTCGTTAAAATGTAGATTCCCAATCAACACCCTAACCCATATATTCTGATACCTTAGACATGAAGTAAAGCCCAGGAATATGAATTTGTTTAAATACCCCCAAATATTCTGACCCAAAGGGCACCTGGGTGGCTCAGTCGGTTAAGTGTCTGCCTGCAGCTCAGGTCATGATCCCAGAGTCCCGGGATCAAGCTCTGCATCAGAATCACTGCTTAGCAGGAAGTCTGTGTCTCCCTCTGCCCTCACCCTCTTTGTGTTCCTCTCTCACAGTCTCTCTGTCCAATAAATAAATAAAATTTTAAAAAAAAATGATTCTGACCCAAGTCCTCTGAGAAACACTGGTCCAGAGAGAGCTTCCCTGACTGCAAAGGCTGGGCTGGGGATGGTAAGTCAGTTCAATGAATGGCTTCCAATGGCTTAGTATCAAAGGTCTGTTTCAACAGGCATAACAGAGTGATAAGAAAAGCCATCACTGGGGCGCCTGGGTGGCTCAGTCGTTAAGCGTCTGCCTTCGCTCGGGTCATGATCCCAGGGTCATTGGATCGAGCCCCACATCAGGCTCCTTGCTTGGCAGGAAGCCTGCTTCTCCTGCTACCATTCCCTCTGCTTGTGTTCCCTCTCTCGCTGTGTTTCTCACTGTCAAATAAATAAAATCTTTAAAAAAAAAAAGCCATCATTTCTGAGTGCTGTCATAAGAACCACTGCTGCTGGAGACACATGGACCAGGATCTAACCCCAGGGAAGAAAGAACTAGAATGCTTCTAATGCCCTAGTCTCATGGTACTGACTAGACTGGCTTGTATACTTGGGGAGATTCGGGTGCCAGGCAGGAAAATCTAGCATGGTCAGAACATGGAAGAAAACTATGACAGAATGCTAATCTGTGGCAGGACAGATTGAGAGGAAGATAATTTTGCACTTTGAAGGGTTTAGTTATTCTTTTTTTTTTTTTAAGATTTTATTTATTTGACAGAGAGAAACACAGCGAGAGAGGGAACACAAGCAGAGGGAATGGTAGCAGGAGAAGCAGGCTTCCTGCCAAGCAAGGAGCCCGATGTGGGGCTCGATCCCAGGACTCTGGGATCATGACCTGAGTCAAAGGCAGACGCTTAATGACTGAGCCATCCAGGCGCCCCAGTTTAGTTATTCTTATCCCTAATGTTCTAGATCTGGTTAGAAAATGGAGAAGGGCAACATAAGTTAAAACTAGAGGCCCACTATAAAAATTCAAATCTGAAAATCATAATTTAATTCCAAGTTCCATAATGAGTTACATTATGAGGATGTTGTGTTTTCCACTTCCATCAGGAATCGCCCAGAAATGAAGTCTGAAGGACAGATGTGTTATGGAAGGAGAAAAAATGAGGCAGGAGTTAAACCTGAACTTCAAGAGTCTATATTTCCCACCAGAAAAATAGATGGGCCAGCATTATGCTATTGCAAGAATCTCATTTTAAAATCTGTAACTATCCTTATTTTCCCCACATAATAAGGGAGGTTCTACCATAATCAATGCATAAAACAACCACAAGTAGAAAGTAACATACAGATCTTTCCATAGATGTTGGAACATTTAGATGACAAACATTCAAGCAACTGCAAGTTTAAATTATTAAGCTACATTTTTGCTGGCAAGGTGTTATGAACTGATATCTAATATATAGGGGTATATGGAAAAATATTAGCATTTATTTTAAACCAGAGGAAGAATTTTTATATATGTAGTTGAAAGAGGTTCATTGGCTTTTCCAAGTACACACTTGGTTAGTCCAGAATAAAAGAAGTAAACTTTTACCTTTTTAATTTTAAAGTCCAAACAATTTTTAATGAAAACCTTTGACTTCTCTGCAAAGAGATAGATAGATTGATAGATAGAGAGATACTTTCGTGGAATTCTTCCTGAGTTTTTATTTTTTTTTTCTGCAGGTTTATTAAGAAAAAAATTAAATGTATACAGAAGTAGAGAAACAATTATCATGATCCCAAGTATCCATCACCCTGCAATAAAAGTCTTAGTTCTTACACTCACTCATACCCACCCCTCATCCAAGGTTATCTGAAGCGAATTCCAGACATCACATCATTTCATCCATAAATAGTTTAGCACAGAGCTCTAAAAGATCAGTTCTCGCTTTTGAAAAATCAACCACAACACATAGTTTCATATAACTTAATGAGATAAGGAAACATACATTTAAATCACAGTGCATAAATTCATATTTATTATTATATTGATAATTGGGGGATGGCCTTGGGTGGTATAAGGCTGAAATTCAATGCATTTATTTAAGTGATAGTTTTTCAAGTACAATGATTTTTCTATACCAGTACAAGTTCATATGATTTTTTAATAAAAGGAATTCCTAGTCATTACATTTTCCCCAAATCAGAAAGTTTTGAGTGAATTATTCGCACTCCATTATCAGTACTAGACTCTGGAAATTGTAAGATTTCCCACTTCAGACTTCCATCTTCATTGATTATGATGATAATCAACTGAATTATTCTTTTCCTCTTGATAACTACAGAGCTCCTTGATTCCAGTGGCTAATAAAAGCTCTGGTATTGGAAGCAAAACTGTTAAAAAGATCAAGAATAGCAACCCAAAGCTCAAACTCAAAGCTCAGTGTTTCAGAAAAACATACTAGTTGCCTTGAAAAATCCCCTTCGCTTTGTAGCAAACATTAACTACATATTAGTTAAGTAACAAATATTTACAAATTAAATAATATGATGTCAAGGATGCACTTCAAAATAATCCTGGGGGAGAATAGTGGATAGAAATGCAAACTAAGTTGACTATGAGTTGATAAATGCTCAAGTTGGGTGAGAGATTTATTACATTATTCTCTCTATTTTTGGGTCTGTTTGAAACTGTTCAAAACAAAACTTTTTATAAAAAGGATAAAAAACACATGAAAATGACAAAACCAAGTCCTCAAACATACTTTGCAACCTCTCTTGCCTGAATTGATTCACCCAAACAGCTAGCAAGTAAAAATCATACTGATCTGGGTTGCACCACTTTCCAATAGACCCAAAGAACAGCAACAAAAGAAAAAGCAAAACAAAACAAAAAGCAAAAGCAAAACAAAACAAAAAAACAAGAATCTGAATAATATATAAACTGACCAATTATTTCTAATTCTTTGATTAGTTACCAGTTAGTCCTACTTAGTTTCTAAAGAAACTGAAGGCAACCCTTTTCAGAAAACGTGAATTATTCCTCAGTTTTGTAGGGTGACTATCAAATCTTATAAAGTGGACATAAAATTTCCTTGGAAAATACTGCCAGGAAATCATGTCAGTGTTAGGGAGAGAGAAAATACATGGCTTGATATTTCAGAACAAATCGAAAATTCATGAAAAATTGGTCATATGCTCATACGTTTGTAGTAAATATTTTTAAAAGCAATAGAAATGAAAAAAGAATCATAATAAAATTAAGAAAAAGATTTATTTGTTAGTGACAATGGAATCTGTATTTAGATCAAACAAATAATAGAAAAGAGAGAAATCCTGTATAATTCTGCAAAGGGAAAATGTCCTGGTGACCAATCAGTGTCCTCTTTTGAGGTATTTGCCTGGAGTTGTCAGAACTTGGTCTATGCTTGGTCTGACCCACTTCAACCATTAAAATGGACACCCTGGTCGCTGAAAAGCTCTGACCAGCCCCAAAGCCCAGCATTCACAGAGTTTAAGCTCATCAAGGGAGCCCAGGCTAGCTGACTACAGATGGGCACTTGGACAAAACTTCCCCCAAAGGACAAAGGCCTGGCAAGGATTCAGGCAGCAAGCTCACAACACCCCTATCACCATCCTGAGAAAGGTCTTTTGAAAATTTCATATTACCTTAGGTTCCAGAGCAAGTAGGAAAAGAAGAGAAGAGGGGGAGGCAAAGGGGAGGAAAAGGAGCCAAAGAGGGCATGAAGGAAAGAGAAGGAAAAATCCATGAAATGATATTTTGTTCTGATTTTCTAAATCAGCAAGTGACACCCAAAATCTTCTAAAGAGAATCAAAAACTTAAACATTTCCCAATCGATTTTGTTTATGCCTCCCTTACGACAAATACCATATTTTATTTTATATTTTGACTAACTGTGTGTGTCTCTCCTATTACATTCCTGGGAGGTAAAAGCATTTGAAATTGATTTTTGAAATGTCATAGTCTCCATAACAATAACTATACTTATCTTTAATGTTTGTCGGGTTAATTAATTAATCAATCAATTGGTCTAGTCAAGTGCAGTTAACTGATAGGTAAGTAACCAGCAACAGCTGCAGAACCTGTGGATTGAATAATATACACCCTGTATTTAGTTCTTCACACTGATCTAGCGAGGAGAGTGTACAGGAGCATTGTGTTTTCTTCTTATTCTTGTTCCTTTGAATGGTGGGATTTGTATAGCCTTCAGTTCATTAATACATATAGCAAGCATATTTTCCATGATTTGCATGTGATCAGAACTTAGCTTAAACTTCCCAAATCCAGATCCTTAAACAATTAAATTTAATAGTGTTTCCATCTCCTAAGCACCCTCTGCCCCTGGTTTTTGAAAATATTCTTTGTAAGTCACATAAACAAAACACTGGAAATGTATTTTATTTCCTTTTCAAACTAAGAAAGAGAAAAAGATAGGTTCCCTGAATTGTTCCTAGTTTAATAGCATGTGTATTTCTGAAACAGGACTCTTAGAAAAGAAAACCTTAACAATGAGGTTTTACAATTAGGAGTTGCTTGTTTATTTCATTTATATCCAAATCAGTTAAGAAGATTTCCCTGATTTCATTTTTTTTCCACAAATAATATTCTACCTTTAAAAGTTTTTTTTTCTTTAATATATAAACAAGACTCAGTGAAATCACTACTTTGAGGACTATATAAAAATTTAGTGAGTACCTTGTCTGAGGCGCTGATTTCACAAGTGAAAAAGCTAAGTAAAAGTCAAGAATATTAACTGACTTTACGAGGTCAGCAAGTGAAATCATGAGTGAAGCACTACAAAATTGAACAAATCATTTATTTGAAGATACACAAACATACACACACACAATAACCTTGAAATGTGGTCCTTCGATTCAATTATTGCCTTAAATCTGTAAATATTTATTGATTCAGGAACTATAATAATATTAGCTGACTTTTTTTAATCTAATGAATATCCTAGGGTTTTTCTCAGCCAGGGTGTTATATACATAGTCTGGAATATATCTTAGGCCCATAAATTTCAGCCTGTTGTACCAAAAATAGCTGAGCTCTCTGGAAAGATTCATAGTATATAAAAGTAGCAGTACGGAAAACAGAAACAGCACCAAAGTTGTTGAATACCAGTTAACTATTGTCCTCAACTCCAAATATTTTTTTTTCCAGCTCACACACATTTTTGGAATTTTAAATAAAAGTCTAGGTATAACAAGCCATAAAAATAGGTAATAATTATTAAAGGAAAAAATATTGGGCCCTGGACCTTTGTTTTCATTTCCCTAAGTGAGGTTTCTTTTCATTTTTGTTTTTGTGTGCAAATCTCTTTTCTGATATGTTTAACACACATAATTCTTGGAAATTTTTATTGACCCATGCTTGTGGAATTTTGTACATTTATTAATGTGACCATTTAAACTTTTAAAACTCTCCTTCATAAAGATTTCAATACTGCAAATATATTTATAAGTTGTATAAGAATGAGCTCCATTTTTACTCATATTTTACAAAATAATTATTGCACATTTCTGAGGAATCTGTATATATTTGTTAAATGTTTGCCATATAATGATTGGTTAAAAATAAATTACTAATTTGAGAATAAAAGGTCACCACCACAGTTCTGAATCAAAAGATGCCTGCAGGGCTCTAAAACTTCCAAAAGAAAAACCAAAGTTCAGTCAGTTGTTTTTCTGTCTGTAAAACAGTAAGCAAATTGCCTGCCTTTTCAAAGTGCTTTTCAAGATATTTCTACCTCCTATAGATAGAACTAGAGAGACTTTTCATACTGGCCCTGTGGATACTGACAAATACATTTTAAATTCATGTGTATGAAGATAATTTTATATTTTTGAGAGATCCTTCTTACTAGTTTTATGCAGTGATACATGGGAGCTTTATTTTTATATGCAGGATCTTTCAAAAAGCTAATTCAACAAGGAAATTTCAAAAAAGTTACTTATGACAAATAAGATAATATTCAAGAAGTTTAAATTTGTGGATTATTGTTCTTACTTATATAAAAATTGTCTTAATTCAAATGGGTTTTTAGTTTAATTCTAATATCACTTTGTTCTTTTTCCAGAAAATCACCTCACATCACCTGTGGAATTCTGTCATATAAGGCATGATTTCTTTTTTTTTTTTTCTTTTGTGGAGAAGAGCCCAAGAGAGAATTCACACCACAATGACCCTGCTGTGCCCTATGTTTATTCGGCAGTAATCCTCAGGGAAAGGATTTTGAAAATGTATTAGAGCTAGAACCAAGAACTGGTGTTATTTTGAAGAAGTTAGTACTGCTTAAAATTTTACTTTAAGTCAGATATTATATGTGTAATTCCTTTGGGAAAAAAAAAGAAAAGAGAAGAAAAAAGAAAAGCTGCGTTTGATGTTACAAATGAAAGGTTTTGTTCCTGATACCGAATTACACTATTCATTTATCTTGGCCCTATCGGTGTAGGTGGAGTTTTTTCCCCTCCTTTTTACTCAACAACAACAATAATAGTATCAGATCTTAGACTAAGAATCTGACCAAACAGAAAGGATGATGTGAACATCCTAGATCCAGTTTTACGAAGCAATGACCCCCCCCACACACACGTACACACCCTTGGTTGATAGAGATGATTAAGCTCCTCAAGCTTGAATCTACAGGGGAGCTGTAGCATGCAGTTCTCACATGCACAAATATTGGCGCTTCCACCAAGAATCCCACAAACCAGTTAAAAAGTGAGGAGCTCAGATCTACAAAAGGGTGGACCTAGGAGGCAGACGGGAACGCAGGGTTGTGAAGTTAGTAACTATCCTTTGAGAAACCGAAACGCTTACTATATCCAATATACGTTACGTATATTATGTAACATGTATTATATAATATATTACATAGTCAGCTCCAGCTTGAATAATAATAGCTTGAGTTTTCTTTGCAACACTTATCGTCTAATAATCAATGATGTCCGCGCCGGGCACCTCCTGGCCAGGGCTTGGGTTCGGGCGACCTGGAGCCCCTGACGTCAGCGGCAGTGCGGCCTGCGTCAGGTCCTCGGGTGGCCCCGACCGAGGCCCTTGGGGGGCTTTGGGGAGGGAGCCCGGGGCAGCGCTCGATGCAACCGCAGAAAGATGAAAAGGGGCTTCCCTCACGCCAGCCAGAAAGTCATGTCGCAGTTAGCACCTCAGCGTTCGTGGCTCCGGGGGGCACTCGCGGGTACCCCAGACTTGTAGGCGCGTCTGGAGGCCCAAACTCAGGTGTAGGCTCCCTCCGCTAGACGAGCGGGGGTGCTGTAGAGAAGGGGGCCAAAGAAACTAAGAGCAAGTCTGCAAGCGGCGATCGCTTTCTTCCTTCACTCTTACAAGATCGTAAATCAGCGTTATACTGTTTCCACCGACTCCCAAAAGTGGACCTTAAACTCAAACACCCACCGCTTCTACATCAACTTGACACAACTTGGAAGCTGATGATTCTGGGCAGTTTCTCAGCCATACACCAGTAGCTGGTGATCGCAACCTGGGGGAGGAGGGTGCTGGGACCCGCCGCTGGGGGAAAATGAACTCGATCTCGTAGTTCACAATCTTTCCTTTTTCCTTTCTCTGACAGCCTTTCCCTTATTTCTCCATTCTCTTCTTAACTCTTAGACCAGCTTTTGCAACCCTCCCAAGCCTGAAGGGTTCTCAAGATTTTGGAAAGGTGTGCTTTTTCCAAAGGAGGCCAGGACGTCTGTGGTCTCGAAAAGTGTTCAGCCCGCGCAGTTGTCCTTGTCCTAAAGGTTGGGAACCAGCGTTTAGGAAGCCATCGGCCTGTGCGTGGGACGCTATTTACAGAACACATTCTGGAGCAAATCCTGTAGCTCTCGTAGGCCCTGTCTGGATTTCTTCTAGGTAGGCTCTTGGAGAATGACTTCTCCCTGCTAGCTTCCTTATTTGTAAACTATCTCTCTCTCTCTCTCTCTTTTTTTTTTTAATGATAGTAGGTGCCTTTCTCTTTTAATTTTCCATCTTTTCATCTACACTCAGTGGACACAGGGGAATGGAGATAAAGACCCCCGGAGCAAAGATACGAGGCCAAAAACTGTTTCGTGTACGTTTTTGCCTAGAATAAATTCGGGTCCCAGGAACCACCCTGCGCAGACCCAGCAAAACCCAGCGGCGGAAAACAGCACTCAGGTGCAGAAAACTGCGGTACTTGGTTCTGCGGTACTCTGCGCAGGACAGCAAGGACAGCACCGTGGGGAAGTCAGCGGGTAGAGGGTTGAGAGGCACAGAGCAAGAACACCATTTCACTTCGTGCTCCCCTGCACTCTTAGAGTGGCTGGGAACTTCAACAAGAGGGAATCCCCCCCACCCCCTTTTAGCGGGCTCTGCTATTGGGGGAAAGAAAAGAAAGCATTTTCTGTCTGTGCCTTTTTAAGTTAGAGCTTTAATGTCAACTTAAATAAAATGACACCTTCCCGAGTCAGTCAATACCGCGGGGAGCCGCCGCACCCTCCAAGCGGCTGCAGCAAAGTCCCCGACTCCAGCCCCATCCGTGTGGCCGGATAGCTGCAGGTTCAGCCGCGGCGCTCCAGGCCAGGGTCCTGGCCGCCAGCCTTCCTTTCCTTTCTGGGCTCCAAAGTCTGGAGACAGATCTAACCAAATCAAGTTGAGGGACGCATCAACTTTGAAATGGCTTTAAAATCTGTGACTCTCCTCTGTATGTGCCCCACTGCCTGGCGGATATAAATTGGCACACTCTTAGTATCTCTAATGAGTAAAACATTAACTCAAAATATATGAATCTCAAAGAAGAATTATTGTCAAAACTGTGCTGCTGTCTTCATAGCCTTGCCTGGTCAGATTTAACACAACAGAATTCATTAGAACGAATGATTAACCTAATTTATAAGCATTTCCTCAAAGTGCCAACTTGGAAGATTTCAGGAATTATTCAAAGAAGGCTTTTGGTTTTATGTTGTTCTTTAAGGAGATAGGAATGTGTCTTTTACCGGGTGTCCTTCACTGCCCTTTTCAGGCAGCGATTGGCCCTCCTGACATTTGGTTAAGCCTCAGGACTTAAAAAGATCATTTCCTCTTACACTAATTTGAGCAAAATCTGGATTCAGAGTGTGGGTTTACACGCCCAGCTCGAATGTCTAATGTATCAAATCCTCGTTAACGAACGGCCCGCTCCGTGGCCGTGTCAGCCAAAGGTCAGCCCCGTGCAACAGGGCAGCACGATTCAAAAGCACTCTTCCAGAGCCCTGCCTACCCCTCCCCCCAAAAATCCATCTTTCACATTTCAGTGGTAGAGCCCACGGAGTTCCAACAAGAAATACCAAGGCTGTTTTTCTCCCTTTCCTTCTTTCTTTACATTAGTGACATGTAAACGACGTGTCCTAGGGCAACTACTGAAAATTTAAGTTTATTATTTTTTTTCCAGAGGAAAGGGACTGGAGTTAGTGGACAAGGTAATTGTCGAAATGTCCTCAAGAGGCACGTATATTTGAGAAGCATGACTTAGAAATCTTCATTTAAAATAGTAACAACAAGGACAAGGACGACGACAACGAAGACTTCATAGCATTCAAATGGAAACCATGAGTAAACTTTGTTGGAGACCTTAGGGATTAGAAACTGTTTTGGAAAGGGACAATTCTCCTCCCCCACTACTATCCCAACACACACACACACACACACACACACACACACACACACACACACAAACTTTAGAGACAAGCAGAAAGCTCCTGCTTAAAAGGTAGGTTTTGGTGTCCACAGGGACAAAGAGGATCCTTTTCGTTCCCGCCTCACTAGGGAGCCCCGCCACATTTCTGACTACCTTGGGGTCCTCAGCGTTCACACACACCGGCCGCAGAGGCCGGACTGGCGCGGCTGCTCCAAATCAGCCCAACTTCTCAGCGCGCGCCTCGGGCCACGCGCGTGCACGAAGTCGCGGGCCCAGTCAGCTAGGAAGGTGGAGGGGCGGGGTGGGGGAAGAACGCGACTTACCAAGTCTGGGGTCTAGATTTCGGGCAAGGTTGGCAGCAGACAGAAGCCGGGCAGATAGTCCTACCGAAGACGGGCAATATGGGCAGGGACTAAGGCGCGAGTGGGGGGAAGGAAAGCGCCTGTCTGGTTTGGGGTCCATCTTGGCCCCGGCCCGCTCCCCCGCCGTCGCCTCCGCAGACTAAACTCGGACTGGCCGGGGGAGGCCGCAGAGCCCGCCTCGCCTCCACCAGGCCAGAGCCTCCGGGGCTCCGGGGCTCTGGCGCCGACCCGGGGGCGCCGTGGGGGTGGTGGGGGGAAAGAGGCGTCCCCACTCTCTGGCCCGGGCGAGAGCAACCACGTCGCCAGCACGGATGCTGGCGGCCAAGCTGAGCAACCGGGCAAGTCCGTCGCACCCGGCCGCTGGCTAGCAGACCCCGGCCCGCTCCCGCCCCCGCCCCTCCCTTCCGTCAAGCCCCTCGCCAAATGAAAAGGGTTCTTTGGGCCCTGGCCTTTTGGGGAGGAACGCAAGAACCCACGCTGGGTTTGAGCTTTTCGCTCAGAGTGAGCCCGACACAGGTCTTCATCATAAGCATGGAGTCCGTGGACTCTGGATCGCGACCCCACCACCACCTTAACACACAACACGTTCGAACACAAAAAGACCCAAATCGCTAAGGGTTTCCCTGTGAGGTGGCTCTTGTGGCGGGGAGGGTTCGATCAAGGGATTCTGCACTCCGAACTAGACGCTGGGCTCTCTTGGCCTCTGGGGGCCTCAGACAAGAGAACTCTCCTGCTCCAGCCCATTAGGCCAAATCCCCGGGTGTGGTAGTGGGAGTCTCTGTGGGTCCAGGTCCCTGTGGCTTTTCTCAAGCCATCTTCGTATTATCAAGCTCTGAGTCCTAGAGCCTGGGAAAGGGGAAAGGCCTTGTTCTGGCAGGAAACATTTCCAAAACCGTGGGGCCGCACCCTTAGGCTGAAGACTTGAGAGCGGTGGCTGTCAGATTAAATGATGCCATGACCTCTGGTCAGAACTGGAAGGGTGAAGCTGGCCCTGGGTTACAGCGTAGTGACACAAGGCCTCTCCTGTTGGCAGTGGGGGAAGCAAGAGGGATGGGTGTCATGGAATGGGTCCACCGGTTCAGTTACAAGTAAAATCCAGAGGAGGATTGGAACCTGTGGCAGCCATTATCTGATGACATGGGTCCTAGGATTTTGACTAAAACACCCAAAGACAGAACTCTATAGAGGCCATCTGAAAATAGAATAATCCAGGAACCCCCCAGCACCCCTCCTCTTTGTTTACAAGTTGGTCACTCCACCGGACAGGTTATGTACTGACTCTGGAACTGTCAATACATGGGCCACAAAATATCATGCAAAGTGCAGGACCCCAAGAATGTCACCAGCGCCTGAAACTCCTGATTTCTCTCACCAAACCCCACACTTTCCATGTCTCTCGGTCAAGGCAGTTTTCAACCAGTCATCAGCTAAGCATGTTTGAGCTTAACAAAACTACATCAACTAGCGAGCTGACAAGCATCATTTGGGAAGGGTCGATGAAAACCTTAAAACAAGCTGCTGCTGGCCCCCTAAATGGGTAAGTAGTGGCTGGGACACAGAAAGGAAGAGCAGCCAGGAGACAGAAAGGATAAGGGGGAGAGAGACAGACAAGGGGACATTCAGGCCTATATCTGGGCAAAGAGCTTGGGCGCTAGGAAAACCCCTCCTGCCCTGTCCCCCCTCCGCTCGTCTCAGACTTGGGCTCTGAGGTGCCAGATGAGTGGAGGGTGCGTTTTCTCCTTGGAACTAAGGGAGAAGGGCCAGGGTGCCAGCTTCCGGCTTAGGAGGGGACAGGCAGAGGGGGAATTCTCAACGCGCTTGTCTCTTGGCTGGGGCTCAACGCCCATCGCAGGACACGACCCTTGGGGTAAGGGAGACTCTGCCTGGCCAGCTCAGCTTGCGGTTCCAGATAGCAGCGAGCAGGCTCGAGCCTACGCTATCTGCCTGGCTTTGTGAAATCACTTAAACCAACGCGGTTTGAAAACAAACACGTGCAGCTTCCTCGCCACACTATTTTGGCAGCCCGGCCAGCGGCTTTCACAGGCCTGAGCCTCTGAGAGGTTCCCTCAGCAGCCCGCGTGGGCAAAGGCGCCTCCTGCATATTCATCAGCACGTGGAACCGCGGGCCGCGGGCCGCGCATGCGCACAGCTCTCCCAGCCGCAGCCCCGACCCGCGGCAGCGACTTGGAAAAGCTCC
Source organism: Procyon lotor (assembly GCA_028646535.1). Lineage (NCBI taxonomy): Eukaryota > Metazoa > Chordata > Mammalia > Carnivora > Procyonidae > Procyon > Procyon lotor. The sequence goes on along the minus strand of CM053603.1, from coordinate 85,540,370 downwards.
CCGCCGGGATGCAGGGTGGCGCAAAGGGCCCCGCGAACGCTGACCGGCCGTCCTTCTGTTAGTGGTGCGTTGGGGAAATCTTGCTGTTTCATTCCCCCCATCCCGACAAAAACATCCACCCAAAAGCCTGTGTTTATATATTTTCAGGAAATTCTCCAGGACAGAAATCTCCCTTGACGCAGAGACTCGCCCACTTTTATCCTTTCTCTTGGTTTTACCTTCCTCCACAACTTGGTTTTCTTTGCGAGAAGCTAGGCTTTTCCAGGATAGACAGAAAAATTTTTAAAAGGAATCAGGATGGTGAGCTTCTCTCGCCCTCTTTACGTTTGTTTTCTGTAGCTTAATGGGAATTGTCACACAAAGGATAGATTTGCTAAGGTATCTAGCCTTCAAAGGTCTGGTGGGTGTTTTTTGTTTTAAGTTACGATTTCCATATGTTTATATCCACGTTTAAGAGTTGATTCTTGTGTATGCTATAGATGAAAATATCACTAAATTTCACAACCAGTGAATTTCCCTGCATATACTAGAGATTCCTTGCAGCCATCACAGGCAACCAAAATATTGTGGACAGTTGACAGCAGTCGTATTCCTCTAGCATCTTCGTGGCTAAATAATGTCATTTCCCTACTAGATAGCTAAATTCTACTTTTTATTCTTGAAAAACCCACCTCCAGTATAGCATCAATCGGAAACTTCATACCTTTCTAGTTCCTTGCTCTAAAGTGTATTTCAAATAAACGGTAGGAACTAATGCCAGAATTCAGGTTGCATGGTAAAAATAGTCCCTGGTTTGGCTTGATCTTATTTCCTCTTGCTCAGGGAGAGACTCTGGAGCAACCACTCTTGCATAAATTAATGGAGAATTGCCCATTCTCTGTGTATATTACACCATTATATTTGCAATAAACTTTGAAGACTCAAATGTGACATATCACAGGAAGTTATTAACATGTTTCTTATTTCTTTCCCCAAACTAGTGATTGTCACTTGAGAGAAAAAAAAATAGATTGCTGTATAGTTACCCTTATAAAGTATTACTTTCTATATCTAACCAGTTCAAATGAGTACATGTTACTGATGGTGACTGAGGTTGTAAAAAGCTGAGAGTACCATGGGTAATATGAACCTTTAGTGGTTAACTGGCATAGATGGGATACATCTTTTCATTGCCACTCTATTTTCAAGAATTCTAAAACCAGAGAGTGATATCAACTGTGACCATCTTCATGGAAACACTTTTTTTTTCCTAATATGAACCCACAGTTTTAAGAACTACACTTGATACTAAGAGGAAGCGAGAACTCTGTACCTAGAGAGGAGGAAATAAATTTGTAATTAGTATTTCACATAAAAAAAAAGAAATGTGAGTTGGGAATGTCTGAAATCTGACGGTTTCAGATATAGTTCACAAATAACCAAAAGCACAAGTTCAATGTCTTCCTTTGGAGTTTGCCAGACCATGTACAGTTACTCCCCAACCCAACTTAAACTGATGCTGCTCTTTAAGAACCAGGGCCTTCTCCAAGCTGCTTCCTGGAAAGAAGTATGTTTCAGTACTAACTTACTACACCAGCACTTAATCACAAGGGGTCCAACACACTTATTGTATCTTGGCCTCAAAAAAGGAGATGTCTGGAAGGTTTCAGAGCTGGGGAGTGTAGTTCTGTTGCCAGCCCTTTAAAAGTTCTGAGAAAACTTCACGATCAACAAATAAAAACATCTAAATGCCAGGCCCATCACCAAAGAAGGTTAGTGCTATTTTCATTGTCAGCTAAAGAAAAAAAAAAAAAAAAAAATGATAAGCATATGGGCCAATTGAAAGGTTACATCTTTCTTTTGGAGGTGGTTTGCTTCTTAAAGGTTAACTTGAATGCTTGACTTTAAAAAATCAAAATCATCAGCTGCAAATGCTTAAAGCAGTTGGGGGTAGCTTTTGAAGAAGAAAACAAAGGATCTGAAATGTTTGAAAATTACTTAACCCCCATATAAATGGTGCTTGTATATTTATATGCTTACTCTGTAAATGTACACACACACATACCACAACTCATTTCCCTTCATTTCTCAAATATGATTGCTTGTACTTAGGCATTTTTTTGTTGACACAATATAACTTTTTAATAACTTGTCAGTTGTTCTAATCACTTGATAGTATCCAGAATACAATGCAGTGAAAATATGAATCAGGATGGCTTTCTGTCTAAACCAAAATCCACAGCTACACACAGAACCCAGCCATTTGCAGCATATTCAGCTCCTGCTAAATAGGGTCTAACAATATATCTCGCTGTTCACATTCATGTATTTCAAAACCTAATAGCCCATGAAGAAAAGTATGAAGAATACATCTCAAGAAGCAGACATTAAAGGTACCAGCAAAATAATAGACTACATTTAAGTTTGAAGCATTATTTTAAGCGACCTACATCATTAATGACTTTTTCTTTGTGGTGGGTGTTGGAGAAGAGAATGCATAAGGGACATTGGCATAAATACTGCCTTCTATTGTAAAAGTTCCTTTCTTGTCAGTGAGATTATTCACAAACACACACAGTATTCCTCAAATGGTTTTTTAAAAAATTATTTGGCCAAAGTAAAAAAAAAAAAAAAATCTTTTAAATGTGAAGTAGTTTTGAAGTAAATGTTTACTCCTAAAATTTATATATAAAATATCCTACTTAAATGATATATCATAGTATATTTAATTATTATACACAATGATATTAAAGTTAAAAAAATCACCAGAAACATAATAAATAATGACACATTTATATTTCCAAATTTGAAGTAAACTGCTTTTAACAACAAAGAAAAAATGCACTTATTTACTATCTTCTTAAATGTACTAACAATGTGAAAAAATACTGTTGTTATTATTATTATTATTGTCATAAATACTCATGATCAGGATCCCAGACATTCTGATCTCTATGGGAAGGGAAGGATTATTAATTGAGGTATTTTTCTTTCTTTCCTAGAGAAATGGAACTGTCTTTATTCCTCTTTCTATTTTTTTTTTAAATTATTGGGCCTAATATCTAGTGTCATTTCAAATACTACACTGTTAATCAATCTGAAACCTCCAAAACCAATTGAGGATAGCTTTTGATCTCACAAATTTTAGGAGCTAGCAGCATTTCTTGTTTAGGTGTTCAACTTCCTTAAATCTCGCTAAACCTTGCAAGGTGGCGCTCTTTTCATGAAAGGTTGATATTTACTCTTATAATCACAATAGTATTTTTTAAAAGTTAAACAACACCATCTCCAGTTTTTCACGTGCTACATAAAGTGCAGCAAATCCCCTCCTTCACCAATAAAACTTTGTTGGCCAAAAGTGACAAATACAAATGGCAAGAGATGAAAAGACATGTCAACAAAGGATTTTTAAAGAGAATTTAACATTTTGATTTTGTAATTGGTCAATGATAAACTCTGAAAAATTAATGTCTCTTCGAAATAGATGTCAGTGCCTTAAGGGGTTCTCATACTCTTGCAGGGTTTTCCCCCTTTTACTTTCCTTCTCAGAGTCAGTATGGCCTATGGTTTCCTGCACACAGTATATTAAAAAAAAGCAGGTCCAGGTTCGTCCTTGTCCACAGTGAGGTCAGTTTCTGCCTCTTGCTCTGACACATCCACACCCTTGCAGCTACAGCCGAGGCCCTGATTTGTGATCTCCCTACGTTTTCTGCTTAATGGGGCGATCATGCAAGCTACAACCAGAGACAAAGAAGCTCTCGTTCCTACCAGCACAGCTAACTTCGAAGGAGCAGCATAGCTTGCAAATCTATCAAACTAAACTGCAAGAAAGACAATCTGATTTAGAGAAAAGGCGTTCTGCTACAGTCATTAAGCACAAGTAATTTAGATTTTTTATATTGTCTCCTCATTTACAAATTTACTGTATCAACGCCAGCCAATGGAACGAATTTCTTAAGTAAATGAGAAATAAATAAAAGAGATAGAAAGATAATCAAATTACAGAAAATAATTCTCTTCCCTAGATGTATTTTTGAAAGAACTAATAACAGTGGCAAAATTATAGGAATAATAACATACCATAGGAAGTAATTAATTTAAATTAGCATCACGTTTGAAGAAATATAAGTAAACTGCTTTATGGACGTTTACTTTTGTACAAAGAAGGAAGGTCTGTAAAAGCATGCATCAACATCCTGAAAATTAGTTATGGCCATAAATGGTTTAATTGAAGACAGCAATTTAAAATATGATATTGTAAATCTGCAACTTGGTTTCAGCTCAGGGAATTTAATTTGGGGGGCAGCGGAACCCTCTGCTTCAAGTTCATTGGCAACACTGCAGAGTGAGCCCCTGAGCTTCTGACAATTCACCTACATTAATATTGATGTCGCCCCTGCAATCTATTTCTGTTATTTTTATGGTTGTTATTCTACGTCTGCAAAGGTCATTTAAATTATACAGCGGCCGAAAATTTGTTTCATAAATTTTGATATAAATACTAATTACACCCTCTCGGAGAGCCAGCAGGGTAGCGTTCATTTATCACGTTTATACGACCTGCGATGACAGAAGGGAAAGGCGAGGGAGACTGGAAAGCTTTTCTAGAGACCCACTAATGCTGGCCAAAGAGGCAGCAGGTTGCTGAGGGTGAAGAAGAAATTCCTACCACAATCACTGAGATTTAAGAATCTTTAATAAGGTACGAAAGGTTACCAAACAGTTCTGGAAACTAAAGTGTACATACGAGTTTTTCTAGCCATAAATATTGAATAGCTGTAACATGAATAAACCGGCCCTTTACATGCGGATAAATATGGAAACTAGGAATTATATACATTATGTGGTTGTATCTTTTGCCAAAAGCAACGGACAGTTATAGTTTATATCTTTTTTTAATATCACTTTACATAAACGAATGGAACAGTTTGACACGCAGATCCAGGCTCGTACTATACGAATTCTTGACAGGACGTGAAACAACATTTTACTGCACTAAAGTACTTAGACTTTGGGACGAGAAATGTTTGCACTTTATACAAAAAAAAAAAAAGCACATTAATACCAATAATATTCTGTTAGGTCGACGTGGAGACTGTAATCGTACAAAGTAATTCACATTTTGGTACACATTTACTAGAACATTCTTGCCATTCAGTACAAACAGTTGGCTTTCGGCCGCCCACCCCCCTCCCCCTCCCCCGCCCGCCCGGCCCCTCCCCCCTCCCCCAATGCAAAGACCACAACGCCACGAACCCACCCGCCCGCTCCAACCGAGATATAACTATTTACAGAATCCAACAGTACAGTTTTAAGCTAATAATTCTGTATTTACAAGAATGCAAAGTAAAGCAAAAACAAACAAACAAAACGGAAGCCCAGAGAGCCTGTTCGATTCCGACGAGAAACTGGCCCTCGGTCGGGGTTGGCAGCACTCGATCAGGCAGCCGCCTTCTCCTCGACCACCCTCCCGCCCCTTGGCTACCAAACCTTTGCCCAAAAAAAAAAAAAAAAGAAAAAGAAAAAAAGGGGGAAAAAAAGGTTTGGGGCTTTCTTTCTCTTACTCGGTCCTGGGTCTATTGGCAGGTTTAAAAAAAAAAAATAGGACTGCGGAGTCTGGGGCGGGGGGGTAGGGGGCTGTGTTGATTCGCAGGGTTCATTCAGTAATATTTTGTGTACGTGTGTGTTCAGTCTCTTAAATAGGGTTTTGCTCGGTGTTTTGTTTCTGATTTTAAACGTACCATTCATTAAAATTGGAAGAGAGCGCGCTGTGGCCGGCTGTGTGGTGGACTGCGGAGGAGGAGGGCGACAGGGAGCTGGTGGTCGGGTTGTCTGTGGAGGGAGACACGATGGTCGGCGGCGTGGAGGACTCGTAGCCGGAGCTGGCGGCGGGCGAAGGCTGCGAGCCCTGCGAGGAGGATTCGTGGACCTGCGGGAATAAAGTCGCGTTTTTATGGAGATAAAGAAGCCGCGCGGCGGCGGCGTAGGACGGGTGAAGGCCGCGTGCCGCCTCCCCACGCGGCGCTGAATCCCCTTGTACTCACGGGAGGCCTGACCCGGCGGACTTAGGCTGGGTTGCCCGCCTCCGCCCTGCAAAGGCAGGGCTCCAGGGAGGGACTGCGCCCCGGGACTCACAAAAGAAAAACAGATCTGGGAAAGGGGAGGCTGGATTTGAGGCCGGAGCCGGCGACGGTCCCTTCTGCAGCCGAGGTACTTTGCTTGCTCAGATTTAGATAAGCAAATGCTCAGGCCTGTGTGCAAGAGCCCAGCACTTCTGCCAAGGCTGCCAGCTACAATGGCGGCGGCTCCGGCAGAGTCAACCCGCTGGTACAGCCCTAGCTAGCTCCCTACCTGGGCCAAATTCCGTCGTGTACTCACTTCTTTTTTTTACTTTTTACTTTTATTTTAAATTAAACAGTAAACTTAGAACACCCTTGGGTACCCTGCCCTCATGACCCTTTCCAGCCCCCGCCTTCTCCGCCCTCTCCACCCAGCCACGCTTAGCAAAGTGGAACCTCTGCCTTTCTGCCTCCGCCAGCTCCTTCCACCACCGGGCTGCCACTCGCCGCCGGGCCCTGGCCGAAGAGCAGAGAGGGTCCTGGCTCAAAGGCGGGCGGCCAGAGCGCGCCGATTACCTTCATGTGTTTGCGCAGCGAGCTGGGGTGCGTGTAAGACTTGTCGCACATCTTGCAAAGATAGGGCTTGTCGCTTGTGTGCACGTGCATGTGCTTCTTGCGGTCGCTGCTATTGGCAAAGCGTCGGTCACAGCCTTCGAACTCGCACTTGAAGGGCTTCTCCCCTGGTGCGAAAGGCAAGAAAGAGAGAAGTCTGATTGTAACAAATCCTGCGGCTATTTTTAAATTTTTAAACAATGATAAAAAATAAAAACAAAATAAAAAGGCAGCAGCTCAGTGTTAGTACTTCGCAAGTTCAAAAACCTGGATCTTCAACAAAGTCTTCTATCTGCAGTGGCATTATAAATCTCTGAACTATTTTAACTCCTAATTCAATTAAATCCAGATTCAATTTTATTATTATCAGTGATGGTAGTTTTTCTAGATCCCAGAATGACAGCAGGTCTGGCTGCTGGTTTTTCTGCCCAGGGCTATACAGACTACTTTGGGCGGCTTTCTACCTAGCTCTTGCTTTCTAATTTTCACATTGCGAAAAGATTCTCCTGCTGTTTTGCTCTTCTCTCCTCCCCCTACCCCCTCCCCGACGCTCCGCACCCCCCTCGTCGCCTCCTCCACCCCACCCCACCCTCAACTCACACTCACATTTTATAAGGTAATCTGGGCCGAGAGCTCGGAGCCGCAAATTCTTCCTTCACTCTGGCATTAAACCCCAAGTTCCAAACGCGGTTCACAGAAATCACCCAGGCAAACCAGAATAGGGAACCAGACGGGATTCCTGGCCTTGTTGGCGCTAGGGGCCCGGGAATAGCCTGCCGACTCAGACTACAGCCTTGAGGTCGCCGCGAACTTTTAACTGTTCCTGGTTGCTCTCTATTTTTACAGGGTATTCGGCGTTTTGAAAACTATCTCATAAAATCTAATTGACAAAATAAGACTTCGCACCCTTCTATTGACTCTCTCAAGTCTTCAAGATTACTCAAAAACAAGTCACTACTAAAATTGGGCTCTTTAAATATGCATAAGCCTCCAAAATCCTCCTCAGGCCCGACTTACTTGGCTTTCAATACTCTCCCCCCTCCCTTTTCGGTTTTTGTTTCTTTCTCTGCGCCTTCATCCTATTTCCTCCAATTTCCTTAGTTCCTTCATTTGACGACGTCTTCACTAAGGTGCCTAGAGGAGGATGTTAGCCAGAAGCAAATGTTTAGATTTGTCTGCAGCTGGAGCGGCTGGCGCCTCCGCTGCCGCCGAGACCGGCCACCTCTCCTGGCTTCGCGCGCAGCAAGGGCTCCACAAAACTGGCCTTATTTTTTAGTCCTCATTTAAAAATCTATATTCCTAGATACCATTTGTTCAGTCCTCTCTATACCTCTTCATAATTTCAAGCCTCAAACTAAAACCAGTGCAGACTTTCCCTGCCTGCCTGCTGGAACCTGACGCCCAGAACCAACCACGGCCTGGTTTGTGAGCCCCGGCAGCTGACTTTCGGATTTCAGGTCCCAGGCCCAGGATGGGGGGTGGGGGCTGATGAACCGAGGTTTCGTACCTGTGTGCGTCCTTTTGTGGATCTTTAAGTTCTCAGAACGCGCGAAGACCTTGCCGCAGCCAGGAAAGGGGCAGGGGAAGGGCTTCTCGCCCGTGTGCACGCGGATGTGGTTGACCAGTTTGTATTTGGCTTTGAAGGGCTTGCCCTCACGCGGACACTCCTCCCAAAAGCAGATGTGGTTACTCTGCTCAGGTCCGCCGACGTGCTCCACGGTGACGTGCGTGACCAGCTCGTGCATGGTGCTGAAAGTTTTGTTGCACGACTTTTTGGGGTTGGCCAGCTGCTCGGGCTCGATCCACTTGCAGATGAGCTCCTGCTTGATGGGTTGGCGCATGTAACGGAAGAAGGCGCCAGCGCCGTGATGCGCGGCCATGTTCACGTTCATGGGCCCGTAACCGTGCAGCTGCGGCGCGGCATAATGCTCCGAGCGCGGGCTGGTCACCTGGCCGTACTGTTCGGGCCGCGGATACATGTCCCCGGAGAAGCCAAGCCTCATCTGCCCGTTGACCACGTTGGGCGACGCGTGGCCCGCCGCCTGCTCGTGAAGGCCAGGGAAGAGGAGGTGGCCCGCGGCGTCCGTGTGACCGTGTGGGCCCCCGAAGCCTCCGGCTGAAGCAGCGAACAGACTGTGTTGAGCGCTGGCTGCCGCTGCCGCGTCGCCAAAACCCCGGTTGCGGAACAGAAAGTCCCGCGTGGAGTTGAAGGCTGCGCTCGAATAGGAGCCGACGTGGCCCGGGTGGTGGTGATGGCCCAGGGCCGCGGCAGCCGCGTAGCCTGGCGCCTGCGACGTGAAAGCCGTCTGGCCAGCGGAGGCCAGCTCGTGCGAGCTGGGGTTGAGCTTGAAGGCGCCCATGCCGTCGGCGAACGGGTTGATGCCCAGGCCCACGTCGCGCTCGGCCACGTCGCCCGCCGAGTGGTGGCGGGACGCGCCAAAGGTGGTCACGCCGATCGCGGGGTACTGGGGGCCGGCGTCCAGGAGCATCGTGGCTGCTCGGGGCGAGCCCCGGCCTCCCCCGCCCCCCCCACCCTCGCCCGCCGAGGAGGGAAAATCAGGAGGAGGAGGAGGAGGAGGAGGAACGGGAGGCGGAGGAAGAGGAAGAAGAAGAAGAGGAGGGAGGAGGAGTCGACCCACCTCGCGAAGTCCTAGCCCGCAGGCTGCGGCGCAACGCGCCGGGACGCCCGCCTGACCGAGCGCGGGGAAGCCGGACGGCTCCGGGCCGCAAGCAAGGCGGGCTCCGGCGCCCGCCAAGCAGACCCCGCCGGCCCGGCTCGCACTTTCTCGCCGCTCAGTCTCTGCCGAGAGGACCCTGCGTCAAGGCTGCCCAGGGAAAGGCATGGAGCATCTCAGCCCCCCAAAAAAAACTTCCTCCCGGATTTGTAGCATAGAGGAATGTGAGCGCCGGAGCCGCGACTACTCGCCCTTTCTCCGCCTCGCGCCGTATGCCCCTCCTTACTTCTCCACTAGCCCCTCGCCCTTTCTTTTCTCTCTCTCTCTCTCTCCTTTCTCTCAGGCTCGCCTTCTCGCTCCTTCACTCTCCTTTTTCCCCCTCTGCTTTTTGCGGAAAAAAAAGGGGGGGGAGAAAAAAGAAAGAAAGAAAAAGCCAAAGAAAAGGCGCAAATCATGCACAATATTGTCTTTTGCGGTTTATCTTCCTGGGGAGAAACTTTCACCTCCTCAGCCGGGCGGTGAGCGCGAGACTGATAGCAGCAATCATTCCTGCAGATAAATGAATTGAAAGGACGACACCGTCCCCCCCTTGATGAATGGGAGCAGGGGGAGGTGTCACGTGCTGCTGACGCGGGCGCCCATTGGTGTGCCCGCTCTCCCCCCGCCTGCAGCCGCCGCGCCAACGGAGGGCGCGCCGAGGCGCCGCGCGCCGTTCATTGGCCCGCCCGCCTCATCAATCCCAGGTATTGTAAAGCGCTTGACATCCCCTTTTGACAAACAGGGCTGCCAGGAGTAGCAACTTTTTTTTTAAGCCAAATTTTTTCCCTCTTCTCAAGGAAAAATTGTTTTGCCACGATTCCTTTTCCTTCTCGCAGTCATATGCACTCTTTCTTTTTATCCCTCTCTCTCCCATTTCCTCTCCCTCTCCCACTCCCTCTCACTCTCTATTTCTATCTCTATCATCTCTCTCTCTTTTTTCTCTATCTTGTCCTTCCTCAGACCTGCTCTTAGCTGAGCGATTTAGCTGCTCGGGGCGTCTCCGACAGTAGGAGGTAGGGATGGGGCTGGTAAACACAGGCACTTCCAGAATGTCCCGATTCAGCAACTTTCTTTTCTTTCTTCTCCCCTCTCCTTCCCAGCCCCTTCAAGGGCAGCAAAGGAGGCTTTTGTTATTTGCTCCTTTTGAAGTTTGCTTCCCTCTAGCCTCGTCCCTCTCCTGTTCATAATTTAAGATCTGGGTAGCACACAGGCAATTGGCTATTTTCAAGAAATGTGATTTCTTAGGGTAATCGGTTGCCTTGATTTTCTCACTTTTATCAGATTAGCGCTTCCTGCGCTCCCCACCCCATAAAATAAGCACAGGTGGAAGAGAGCTCTTAACTTTCCAGGTTGTTGAGGTGGCATTTTTTGTGTGTGTGGCAAATTGGAAACATTGTTGCAGAGTTGGTTTTTTTTCTTCCTCTCCAGTGTTATTCTTCTTTTTTCTTCCTTTTTCCTAGTCTCCCTGGTCTGCCCCCCACTAACCCCCTCCCTCTGCACTCCTGTTCCCAACCAAGGCCCCTTTCATTCAGGTAAAACTGTAAATTTCCGAACGCGCCATTGTTCTTCAATACTGCCCAAAGCTCTCTAGAAATCCCCGAATACTTTTTTGGTATTTAAATCCCTGATAGATAGGACCAATGTAAATTTTGTGACATTCAAACCTTTTCTGGTTCACAAATCAGTCACCCTTGTCACAGTTATTGAAATTCCGCAACTCGCCACACCAGGACGGTGGAAAAAGCGGGCGCGGTCTTTGTTGCCGACCAGGCTTTTGATCGCCAGAGAAAATTTACTTACCTTCAGATGAGTGAGCAGAAAAAGAAATAACACTCCCTTTGATTTAGTTAGGAAAATGCAGACATTTGGATTCAGTGCAAACATACAACACTCGCTTGTTTTCGCGATGCGGCCCTCGATTAACCTGTCTTTGCCCAGCGCAAAGTCTATTCAACAACTGCGCGTAGTTGCTTTTTGTCCCGTCCACAAAGAGCCATTGACTATATATTAAAATGATTGTTGAAAGGTAGAGGAGTATGGCACTTAAAAGCAGGGGGAAAAAAATCCCTGTGACTCAATCAATTAAGGCGAGCAACATTTATGCATTTCAAAAAATGCACGCACATGCGGGGGGTTGGGGGAAGAAGGTTGCATTTCTCGCAGCTCTGTTTAAAACCCAACAGCCCGGGCGAGGGTTTAGCTGAAGCGTCTGCATATTCATTAGGTCTAATTATTTTCTAGTAAGGAAAACACAAAAAGCCAAGAGTCGGAATCCTTCAATTTGCCCTTTGTTTCTAACTTCATTTGGCTTCTTTGCAGCTGAATCAGAGCCCTAAACTCTTCTCAGACAAAGAAACCTCAACTCATCCTTTCACTGGCGGCCCCGTTAGGAAACTCACCAGTTCCCGGGCGGAGGAAAATGAAAATGAATGTTTTTTTTGCCTAGTTGCCCGCGCTGTCCGCACTGGCTGGAGGAAGGCAGGGTCAGTGTCGACCTCTCCTTGCCTTTTTAATTTTCTGGTCTTTTCACCGACTAGATTCTCACTTGGTGTTGGCGAGCTGAATTGCCCTTTCCCTGGGCTCTCTCGGCTCAAAACTCGACTTGTATATCTGGGATTGTTTTCCGGTGTCTGAAGGGACCTGGCCAGCATTTGTACTTATTGTGCTGGGAAATAGAAATTTGAGAAAGAAAAAAAAAAATCATATGTTCTGCTCCAGCAACAAGTCTGAGTATAGCAGCTCAGCATTCCCTGCCAACTTTGAGTGGAACCAGTATGGGGAACAGAAGGAAAGGGCTAGGGCTCGAGGGGTGGTTTTTCAAAACAAACAAACAAAAACCACAACAACAAAAAACCCAAAACAAAAAACAAATTATTATATGGTTTGTTCAAAAAGATGTATCAGAACTACTCAGTCTTTTCTGTTGTCTACAAAGGGAAGTTGAATCTTGCCTCCACTGCAGTTGTAAAACCCTTATTTGCAAGGAGAAGTTTTCTCTAGAGGCTGTGGCTGTAGTGCTCTCACTAGGGAGAACAAATATTGAACCCACCTCGCCTGCCGTTCAAAAAAAAAAAAAAAAAAAAAAAACAAGGGAGGAGACCTGAGGGGGAATGGTAGTGGTTGGGAGGGGGAGAGGGAAAGTAATTCTTCAAAAAAGAAAAGTCAGTCTTCTCTCTCCAGTCCGTGGAAAATCCAAGGGGGACGTTGACAAGAGGGTATTTTTAGGAAACGCTTCCAAATATACAGGGTAAGAGTGAATGTGAGAGAAAAAAAAAAAAAGTTGTGGGTTGTAGAAGTTATCAAGTGGGATTTGCGGCGCTCTCTGCAGGAAACGCAAGCGGCTCCAGTTCAAAGCCACATGCACCAACGTGACATATAAGCCATTAAAATATCATCCTGACGGCTCATTTCTGCTTCATCATACATTCCCTAACTGCTTCCCGAAAGCTGGAAAAGGAGAAATGAAGGATGACCGCCTCGCTGGAACCACAAAAGAGAGGCTTGGAGGGGTTTGTGGTCCCCCCTCGGCCACCCCAAAGTGATGTGCAGAAATGAGGAGATCCCGGCAACAGGTGGAGCAGGGTAAGTGCCTGAGTCCAGGGGGCAGATAGAGGGAACCTGTACCGCCAGCAGCTGGGTAGCTAGCGCCCTTCGCGGGGCCACTGGCACCCAAACCCCACTGGGGAAAGAGGCCCAGCTAGACTTTTCTCCCCATCCCCTCCCTCATTAGCCCCCCAACCGTGAGTATAGGCCCCACCCCACTGACACTGAGGGGAGGAGGGGGCCCTTCCGCGGAGGGGCAGCGCTGGGGATGAGTCCATCTTTTCTAATCAGGGAGGGGGGGCAAGGAGGACGAATGGGGCTCCCAGTGGCACCCGAACCAAGAGCAGCTCGTTGCCCACCCGCCTTTCCTCCCCTCCTTGTAAACTGCCCGGGTGTCCTATCGTGGGCACAAGAAGGGGAGTCGTGGAGGAGAGCTTCCTTTGCTCCAAGTGAGCGGGACCCTTGCCAGGAGAAGGGCCCTGCAGGCAGCTTCTCAGCCCTGCTTCTGCAAGGATGGCAGGGAGGGACTCGGCTTCCCCTTTCCAGGGCCAGTGGAGCTAAGTTAGCCTGGCTGGCGGCAAGAGGATGGGACTTCTCCGCCCCAACCTGACGGCAGAGGCAGATGCCGGCTGGGTCGGCGATGGGGCCGGGATCCTCGCCCTCGCGCATCCTGGTTCTGCCTCAGGAAGTTGACCGCTGGGATCCGCTCTCTGCTCGCGGCCGACGTGGGTTTGGGATTTGGATTTCTTTCTTCTGAATGCAAACGAGGGCTATGACGAGCTCTCTGGGGAGCAGGCCGCAGCCGCCTACAATTCTGGGCACTACCTTAGACATCTAGGGACACAGGAAATTAGGGACAAGTGAGGCGGGAACAGAGTTGGTCTGTGAAAGAAAGCTAGGACTGCCTCAGAGGGTGGACCGGGAAGTTTGGGGTTGATGAATGAGGTGGGTTGTCGGTGGGGACAGCCGGGAGCCAGTGAGGTCTTGGGAATGGAGAAGGGGTGTAGAGGGGCTTCACCTTGGCCGGCACTGTCTCCAGGAGACTCTCTTTGGATTCCAAGGTCATATTTCTATCCTCTTACGGACAGTGTCAGCCTCAGAGCGACCCAGAGCGAGGCACCAACTTCCTTCTATGTAGCTGCGGGCAGGCGAGGGTGCGGGGACGTTCAAAGGGAAGGTTAAATGTCTCGGCTGATCCTTCAGGCAACCCACTAATGCAGACTCCACTCTGGGCACACGAAGGTCACCCAGCCTTCAGGGAAACCCAAGCTAATTCCTCTAGGGAACAGAAGAATGGGAAAAGGCCATCACACAACCCAGACTTGCTGCCCGACTTCCTGGGGCTGGACAGCCGGATGGAGGGGAGTCAGAGATGCCGGGCAGCGGGCAACAGCAGGCCGCCGGCAGAAACCGGGTGTCTTTTGGGTTTCTGCTTGAGAGCTCCCAGGCTGGCTGAAGGGCCCCTGCTCTGAACCCGCCCCAGCTGAGCAGTAGCTGAAAGGCCGGCATACTTTTGCCTGTGCGCCTTCGGGTCAATCAGTGTGGAGCAGCGTTAATAGCTCCGGGACTGAAATCTCTGGCTTGGGAAGTGGACTGTAGGTGACCTCTGACCTTGGGCAGGCCTGTGCCATCTAGGGAGACCCCACAAGGTACAGCTTTGGTGTTCCCCCAAAGAAAAACGGTGCCTTTTGTGTGTACCCACGGGCCCACGTGCTTGGCTTCCCCCACCCCCGAAAGATCAATTACGGTTGTTGGCTGGCACCCTTTCCTCTTCTCAAGGTGTGAGGAGGAAGGTAGATTCCAGTAAGTCTCCAGGCGGTGCTCCTGACTCCCAATTAAGTGGCCCCGGGAGTGTGAGGAGAGAAATCAGGAGCAGTCATTTGAGGAAAACCTCACTAAGCATTTTCAGAGCTTTTATATCTCTGGGTTGGTGGGGATCTCAGGTCCAGGGGCCCAGGGATTGCCCCTATATTCTTTCATCCCCCCTTGGGTGAGATAACTAGCTTGCTAAGTGGACTTGGAGTTTTAACCAAAGGAGACAGTTTTTACTCTGGTTCTCTACACCAGTCTGGTTATGGAGCTACTACAGAGGAGCTTACGATGCCAGCTGCCAGCCCAAAGTCCAGCCTCTGCATTTGTTGGCATGCCTGTGGGTTTGTAATGCACAGAAGACTGGGTCTGGGGGTACAAGTGACCCAGGCCTCGTAAGGGGGAGGGGAGGGACTTGGGCAGCATTGTTGGTGGACAGGTCTCTCTAGGGAAACTCACACCCATTTCCCTTTGAGGCAAAAAAGTAAATTCTATTAGTTCCAACCAACCAGAACTTTTCCCATGCCAGACACCCTGGCATGAGGAAATTTCAGAGCGGGTATGCCCAGCATGCCACCTTTCTGTAGGAATGTAAAGTTGGGCCTCATTTCTTTCCTGATTTGTGCAGGAAGGAGCTTATTACTTTTGGGGACAGAGCCTTTTGGTTAGAAAGAATTGAAAATAAATAAAACCCTCTGGGAAAAGGTGAGTGTCTCCCCCACTCCCACCCCTCAGGCTTAGACCTAGAAAAGAAGGGAGAGGGAAGGGTGAAAACACACAAGCTAGTTCCAGCACAGATTGGGGGTTGAGGAAGAGAGAAAGAGATCTTTGAGCCTAGAGAATTGGAAAGCCTTTGAGATAGCAGAGCCCCATTTGGATTTGGCCTGCGGTTCAACAAGTTAAACAATCGCTTGTTCTGTGGGCTGGAGTGTCAAGACAGGCAGACGTCCTCATTGACAGAGGGCGTGCTGTGTTTGTCCAGCCTGAGACCTTTTCAATGACTGTTTGTCTTTCTAGGCCAATTCGAGGGTTGGGGCTGGGTGGATCGCCTCTGTTTGGCTGTTCCACTGTCTTTAGTGTTGCCTGACACATGCAAAGGTCCTCAGGATGGGTTTCAGGCTTTAAGATGGCCAAAGCCTTGGTAGCAATTTCCACAAAGTGAATTTGATAAGGAATGGA
Organism: Procyon lotor; assembly: GCA_028646535.1. Lineage (NCBI taxonomy): Eukaryota > Metazoa > Chordata > Mammalia > Carnivora > Procyonidae > Procyon > Procyon lotor. The sequence continues at coordinate 85,524,475 of CM053603.1, read as the reverse complement.
AATATAACAGGGGGTTGGGAGGTATTTCTGACATTATTAACTAAGAAATGGAGACAAGTAGGACCACAGGATAGAAATGATACTTTTTTTTTCTATTCTGGTGAATTTTATATTAACTTTAAAAAATCAACCAATGATGATTTCCAAATGGGCTTGGGGGTGGAAGTCATATGAAGGTAAATGTTCCCATGCCACTGTGGGCAAGATCTACAAATTTACAAGGAAATTTCTCCCTTCTCAATTCCAATGCTTTTACCTCAATTTTTAACCTGGTGTCCCAGAGGACACACAGCCCTCCCCATTACATTTCACTAAATTCAGAAAACTTAAAGAAAATAATGGGAATTTCTCATAGAATAAATTTAGGTTCTAGAAGTCAGAGGTGTTTGAATGCTGGCTTGTACTTAAATTCTGTCCACAAGGGAAATTAACAAATGAGTTACACCAAAAAAATATCTAGTAGGGAAAAGATTTTTAATATATTTTATCACAAAGGATATGTCATTTTGCAATAAATATGGGTAGTTCCCCGCAGAATCCTCGTCTTTCACATTTAAATTTGAAAATGGTCTATGAAAGACTGAAAGACTCCTCAGACCAACACTGATACATTCAGGCCTCACAGTCTTGCCATGCAAACATGTATAAAATTGTTTAAATAGTAACTGTCCCTCTTTTCTTCCCAAACAGGTTCAAAGTCAGAAAATGAGATACAAGACTTCCTTGGTGATGAGGAAAAGATTACGGCTTTACCGAAACTCCCTGAAAGAGTCTAGTAAGTTAAAATCCTCTTTTGAATATTGGTTTGCTGAAGTTATTTTTTTAAGTGGGAAGTTTTGTGTTGTCTTTTGGTTATGTTGGGTTGTGAGCTTGCAGGTGTTTCTTGAGTTCCAATGAAACTGAGAACAACACCTTGGTGTTTGATGCATTTGCACACAAATCAGTGACACAACGTCCCACCAGCAGCCAGCTAATCCCCCTCAATGCCTACTCATCTGGACATTCTAGAATTAATATTTGACGACTCTCTCATTGAAACAACAACCCCTGACCTTCTGTAGTTTCACTGTCACATTATTCTATGACATATTCATCTTGGATTCATTTCCAGACGATTTGATTGGAATGAGGTTTGACATGTATTGGCTTCCATGAAAGGAGCAGACTTTGATCTTGGTGATGGGGTTTACATGATATGCATCATCTTTACCAGGGACACCAGCCTTCTGCAATGTGGCGGCAACTATGTTCCCACAATGTGGTGTCTGAACAGGGAGTGACTGACAGCCGCTCTGTCAGGAATACCTTCATTGTGAAGAATTTAATTTAATATTCCATTTAGAATAAGCATATGATTTAGGGTTGGGTGTTTTCCCTTCCAGGCGCTTCTAGTTTCCTCCATTTCATTCAACTACACCACCAGCTGATGGTTGCCTCCAAGGTATTCCCTTGTTGGAAGGAAAAGCAACCTTCTTAACAAAAGTTAAATGGACAACTCAGGAAATGGCTTTCTTCTATTATTTTGGGATAATTTGATGGCAGAATTCTCAAGAGAGATGTGCTTATTATGTAAATTCAGTTGTTTTAATTCCTCCTTGATGTTCTGGAAGATCCTTGGACCATGTTTCTTAATATTTGTCAAAATATTTTTAGCACAACCTTTGCTTGGAAATTATTTTATCCAAGTATATTTTTGGATATACTCCATTAATGACGATTAAAACCCTAACTTCCATAGCAGAGGAGAGGAATAGCTTCCTTTATCTCCAGAATCCTAGATCTCATCTCCTTTGTACAATTTGGGTTAGGACATATGGTGGGCTCCTGGGTCTTAAGTTATTTATTTATTTATTTATTTTCATAAGACTAGAGACAACCTTTCACTGCAGGAATCTAAAGTCTGCCTGTGAATAGCCTATAAGGAGACTTGTCCCTTGTTTTGGGTGATAACATGGCTAGAAACCGGGAAGAAAAAAAGAAAAGAAAAGAAAAAGAAACAGGGAAGAAAGGATTGGACAAGTGACAGCAGATCTAGATGCAGAACATTCAGACAACAAGGCTTGTTCTTGGCCAGGCTCTGTGCAGCGGCCCTCAGCTCCTGGGATCCTGCTCTGAGCATAACCTGCAACAGATAATTATCATTTAGTATTTCTTAAAGTATCAAAGTGGAAAAATAGCCCAGCTATTGATCTGAAACCTCCCCTATTTCTTTCCTTCCAAAGGAAAGAAGTCAGACATTCTCTACTGGAGTCAGTAGTGGAAGGAGCTCAGGCAAATGGTAGGGCCACCAAATGTCATATTTCTATACAACAGGCCTAAAAAAATCATTTTACTATATGCTGTTTCTTTGACCAGGCTGAGGTGAATAGAGGTACTTAGGGCAGGATTCTGGACCCTGGATGGATATTTGGTGTCTGGTGATGGTACTTGTTCCACACAGGCCCCTACAAAAGCCCCCAGTGCCTCTTTGCCTTCTGCTGAAGATCTCTGGGCTACAGAATATGTCTTTTTTTTTTTTTTCCTGCAAATCAAGCAGGAAAGTGAACTCAACAATGCTGTAAACCCCAACATGGTTAGAAATAGAATGCTCCAGCCAAGCATTTGGTACTGGAAGTCAGAGTGGTGAGATAACTTTCTGAAAAAGAGGAACACCACTCCTCAGCTTGCCCTATCAAGTCAATGAAATCTGGACTCTTTCCTAGCTGGCACTGGAAGACTCGAAGAAACAGCTCTGAAAACTAAAATATTCCTCTCTGCCATCAGTTCCCCACCTGTCATCTACCGTTACCTGGATACTGCTTTGGGGCTTATTTCAGAGATATTCCTTGAAGATCCTTATGTAATTACCCAGAGTTCCCTATCTATAAATGTTAGTGGGTAAATGGATTTTTTTTTCTTCATGTCTTTGTCCCTGGGAAAATGTCCCTCTGGGAGAATTCCTGGCCCCATTTCTGTGTTTAGCCAACATGTGAACCATGTGGCTTCAAGGAACTTGTAAGGATCAGGCAGCCTTAGTGACCTGCAGGTCAAGCAACCCCTGGCTACTCAAGAAGCATCTACCCTGGATGGGTCCATATGTTTTTATTACTTCAAGAGAATGCTGCATCTGGGAAGGAGCTCCATGGGGCCAGGTTACTGTCAGTGAATTTGGCTGAATCAGACATATCTGCCCTTTCACTGTTGGCACAAAAAGCCACACACATGTTCAAAGTTTTTCAAGGGTAAAGTTAGTATGAGTATACAGCATACTAACACTCTACAAGTATAAAACCTCTGCTTCTTATCCCCAGAGTCTGCAAAAACAGTGCTTAGAACTCAGGGGCCCACAAACTTGGAAGGCGAAAATTGTATCTTTATTTTCACCACCTTCTAACAAATAATTATAGTTTCTTTTTCTAACACGTGTGTTGTTAACAGCAACAGGACTATTAGAGTTCACTGGCATCACAAGACTTCCAAAAGTATCCATGGACTAAAACAACCTAAATACCCCTGTCCTCTGCTATTATTCAAAGCTTTTGATGCAGGTGAAATCACAGTATATATATTAAGGGATCCATTTTTTAAAAGATTTTTTATTTATTTCTTTGAAAGAGAGAGAGAGATCACATGTAGGCAGAGAGGCAGGCAGAGAGGGGGAAGCAGGCTCCCCACTGAGCAGAGAGCCCCCTGCTCGATGCTCCAGCTAGGGCTCCGGGGACCCTAGGAACCTGAGATCATGACCTGAGCTGAAGGCAGAGGCTTAATCCACTGAGCCACTCAGGCACCCCTTAAGGGATCCACTTTTGTACAAATCAGAGATTTAATGAAAATAAAAGTGTATGCTGAGTTTGACAAACATCCTAAACTGTAGATTGCAGATCACGGAGGTTCAGGTGGAAAGGAAAATATTTTTATTGCTGGACTACTGCAGAAGTTTCCCTACACTAGGCCTGAATGCTACAGGAGGAGTTGACTAAGCTCTATGTTGAGAGATGGTGAGGAGGAACAGCTGGACAAGGGATCCCAGGGAAGGACACACTCCTTTTGGGTTTGGGGGGTTTATATTGTTTTTCTGGGTTTTGGGAGGGTGGGGTTTGTGTTCACTTGTTCATTTGTCTCTAGGAGGCCTTCATGGGTTCAGCCCAGACTTGCCTAGGCAGCTGTAACATTCAACAGACATCTGAGTTGGAGGGAGCTTTGAAACCACTCTGAGACCTGGCCTGACCATCATGTTGAGGAAGGATAAACAGGACAGGGGACAAGAGAGGAGGCTTCTGTGAGCAGAAGGGTAAATTCCAGAAAGTGAGAGTATGGGAGAAGGTAAAAGCCAGGAAGGAGACAAATCCTCAAAGTCTAGTCTCAACACTAGGAAGAAGTCTTTGGTTCCCAAAGCAGAAGGAATTTGGCTGTCCAGAAGCACTCCTTCAGCATTTTCGTCCATCCTCTCCTCTCCTCTTCACCTCTCTTCTCTTCCTTTCTTTTCCTCCTTCCCTTCCCTTCCCTTCTCTTCCCTTCCCTTCCCTTCCCTCTCTCTCTCTTTCTTTCTTTCTCTCTTCTTTCTTTCTCTCTTTCTTTCTGTTTTGTTTTTAAGGCAGCATCTATTAGTTGCGTTGGGTAAGCTCTTCCTGCCGACCAGAGGAGCAGAAAGACCTGGACTTGTCAAAGCTGAGGGAAAATGTGGAAGTTAATCCCTCGCTAAGATGTGACCCCGAGCAGGGAACAAAGCATTAAATGAAGAAAGTCTCAAAGAATCTGCCAACCATTATAAATAAGTTAATTATTTTTAAAAATTTAAAAGAAACCCCCTTTTACTGACTAAGAAACGTGTAAGAATAGTTCTTGGTGCTGAGGATGGGTGGGGCAGCTCCATCAACTCCGAGTCAGACTTCTTGCGATCTGTCCAAACTTCTCAACTCTACTAAGGATACAGGGTCTTTTACTCGATCCTTAAAACTTCTCTTAAAAATCCAAGCCTTTCTTTGCTTTGGAATCGCTTTCTATGGCCGCTAGGGAGGCCCAAGTACTTAAGTTGGCATTTTTGGCTACAGAGAGGAAGGCAGGCGTCAGGGCGAGCAGCCCTTTAAATCGCCAAGCTGTGCAGCCGGCCCTAGCCAGTCCGCGGCGCAAACAAAGGACACTCCCCCCTGTTCAAGCCTTGCCAGACTAGGCCAAAACGGAAAGGGGTTTTTTTTTTTTGTTTGTTTGTTTGTTTGTTTTTTCCCCTCCCGCCGGCCAACCCCCACCCCAGAACGGTGGATCCTCAGCTTCGGAGGGCGTCGCGTGAGAACAGGCCGTGGGCCCGCAGTCCCTGGCACAGACTGGGGGGGGGGGGGGACTTGGCGTCCACTCTTCTCATTGCCATGAAGGCTAGAGAGGAGAGGCAGAGACTCCGGCCACGGGCAACAAGTGGTGGGAGCTGAAACTTGAAGTGATCCCCAGGGTCTTTTCCCAAAAGCTCCATTTGCCGGCAGGGTACAGAGCTCAAGACCGCAAACTGACTCGGGGAGACCACCGGGTGAGGGAGGACCTGTTTCTCCTTGCAGCATGCCCCTCGCCTTTGTGTCTTTGGCCACCCGGTCCGCAAGACGAAGGGCTTTGTGGCGAAGAGGATTCTTAGCCCCCCTTGAGAGGGTAGCGTGAGTTCGAGGCCAGCGTCACTCTGGCTAGGGTCTGGGCGGAATTCTTGGGCTGGCACTTGCGAGGAGCTGGCAAGGCCAAGTGGAAAGGAGAGTGGGGAGGAGGAAAAGAGGAGGGACGAATAAAGAATCCAAAGAAATGAGAGAGAGAGAAATGAAGGACACAAGAAATTTCGGCGAAAGCGAGAAAATAAAGCTCAAGGGCTGCTAAGCTAGGAGTTCCTCTGTTCCCGGCCGGCAGCATAGTCTGCAGTCCCTGGAAACAGGCCCCCGCCTCCCGGGGCTGGGACAAACTGATAAAGCAGGCCTCCATCCTCGCGCGCTCTGTGCTGCCCTTCAGCCCGGATAGGGCTGGATCTGCCCGTCTAAGAACCTGAGTATTTTACGTACAGCACAACACCCCCTCCCTAAAGTCGTGGTGAAAGAAGGCATAACCCAGCGCCGCTCACTTCCAGAAGCAGTGAGGCAGAGCAGATCTACTCAGCTTTGGAGAAAGGAGGGGGAGGGGGCTCAAGAGGAGAGAAAAGAATCCGTGCCCCGGTCAGAGCGCATGAGCAGTAGAAGCAAGGGTAGGGTGGGGTGAGGTGGAGAGGCACTGGTGCAGGAGTGAGAGAGAGAGGGGGAGGGAGAAAGAGAAAGAGAGAAAGAGAGAGAGAGAGAGAGTGCGTGTGTGTATCCGCGTGCGGCCGGACCTGTCATTGCTGACGTCGGGCCGGGCTGCGGGCCAATAGGCGACCTAGGTGATTGTTCCTCTCCGCGGGCCCGGGCCGCGGCCCCGAATCTCTATTCACTTCCTCACGCGTCCCGCTGCTACCTCTGTAGTGTACTGGATTTCAAGCAGACATTTAAGACCGAGGGGAGTGGGTGGGGGACACAATCCGAAACTTAAGGGGAGAAAAAAAACAAAAACCCAAAACTTTGCATAAGTTTTTTTTTTTGTGGTGGTTCTTTCCTCTCCCTGCTGTCAGGTAACTGGTTTGAACCGCCTGACCTAAGGAGCTCTGGGGAACCCAGGATGGGATGTAGCAGGCCGCGCTCTCCCAGACGAACTGGGCACTGAAATTAGTATATATGACCCGGACGCTTCCGCAGCACCACGACCTAAAACATCACCATTTGCCTCACCTTCATTCCCCCGCAGGGCTCCACGACCCCGATCGCCCCAGGGAGTTGGCTACCAAAGCACGCTTGGGGCTCAGGTCGGACCCCTCTGGAGCAGAGCCCGGGCCCCCCCGAAAAACCCACACACTCATCACTGCGCACCCTACTGCCCTTTCCACCTGCCCCGCAGCCTCCATCCTTCTCCCGATCATGGAACGGCAGGGGGCTCTACCGAACTGCCGCCCAGCCGGTCCGCAGCGGAGGCGCTTGGCCTCTCGCTGTCCACTCTGTTCGCTGCCGCCTCTGCCTGGCTCCCGGTCCCGGTGCTGACGGCAGAGGCCGTGGTGTGGCTGGGCTGGGCCTGCCCCCCGGGGCCCTGGTGGAATGCTCAGCCCACGCCGCCGCCGGTTCTCACGAGCGCTATTTGTCTCGACAACAGGTAGCAGCTCCGGACACCATGGCCCCCAGCTTGCTGCCGCCTCCAGCCCCTCGGTGTTCCAGGGCCTTCAAGAGCAGCCGCCCCAGGCCTCCCCCAGCGGCACTTTGAACGGACTCCTGCGTCTGGGGTTCCCTGGAGACATGTACGCGCGACCCGAACCCTTTGCGCCGGGGCCGGTGGCCCGCAGCGACGCCCTGGCAGCTGCCGCGGCCCTGCACAGCTACGGGGGCATGAACCTGACCGTGAACCTCGCCGCGCCCCATGGTCCCGGCGCCTTCTTCCGCTACATGCGCCAACCGATCAAACAGGAGCTCATCTGCAAGTGGCTGGCAGAGGATAGCCCCGCGCCCCCGCACCTCTGCTCCAAAACTTTCAGCACCATGCACGAGCTGGTCACGCACGTCACGGTGGAACACGTCGGCGGCCCGGAGCAGGCCAACCACATCTGCTTCTGGGAGGAGTGTCCGCGCCAGGGCAAGCCCTTTAAAGCCAAATACAAACTTGTAAATCACATCCGCGTGCACACGGGCGAGAAACCCTTCCCCTGTCCGTTCCCGGGGTGTGGGAAGGTCTTTGCTAGATCAGAAAATCTCAAAATACACAAAAGAACTCACACAGGTCAGTATTCCGGCACTGTCTCCTGCGGACCCTCTGGGGAAGCAGGCGGCCTCTTCTGGGCCCTCTGGGCTGGATTTCCTCAAGTTCCATCTGGGAGGAGGGAGGATATCTTGGGTGTTCCATGAGCCAAGTCTATAAAATATTTATTAATTATGCCCTTCTATTAGAATCACAGAAGTTTCTTGAGGCTGTGTGTGGGGAAGATAGTGCAGGATTTTTGCTCTTGGGGAGGGGGTGAGTGTGAATGTGCTTGAGTCTCTGTGTGTGCAAATGTGTGTTCCCTGATCATCGAGTTTGATTTTTCAGGTTTTAAAATGGTACTGTTCCTCAAAGTTGGAAAGACATAGAACCAATTTAATTTTCTTGATCCATTTGGAATCCTGTTGAAAGTACTCTTCCATGGGCTGGCTGACCACCACCTAAACTGAAGGGTCATGAGGCCATTGGTGTCTTAAAGATTTAGGGTCTCATGGGCTAACTTTGCCCCCCATTTTGGAGCCTTGGTGACCTGACACTTGGGACGTTTGACAAACCCTTTTTCTTCAGCAGAGACCCAAGGAGACTCATCTGCCTTAAATGTCATTTACCGAGCTGTTAAGTGAAATGGGGACATGTGTCAACCACATCTGTTAGTTCTAGTTAACAGAAAGAAAAGGAGCCTGCTCAGGAGCATGCAAAGTTGAACTCCTTTGGCCAGAAGCATCTCTAATTAATGCAGTTGCAAGGAGAAAGTTTTCACACTTCCCAGAAAAGCCTGTGAAGTTACATTAATTAGTTTAGCAGCCAACCTTGTACTCTCCCTAGCTAGGATTTCCTCACCCAAACTTCCTGGAAGTTTAAGATGTCAACAGCTCCTCTCCTGTATCTTGGGGGTAGGAGAAGGGCACTCGTGGAGAGAGAAGAAGATGAAATAAGTTCCAGCTTGCTGCCCCACTTCTCTTACTCTCTTGGAGCTCTACCTTACTCACCTCTATTCTTGGTAGAAATATCGGCAAGTATTAGTCAAAGGACTCCCCCAGGCTGGCACTGCTGGGGAAAGAAATTTGTAAATCCCGCTTTCTCTCCCAAACCTTGCAATCTCGGGGAAGGTCCCTGGCTATGACACTGGCGCAGGCGGAATCCCAACCAAAGTTCACTCTTAGTCTCCTACTTTAATTACATAGCATATCTAGAAATGTACAGTTTTCCCCAACTGTTTCCAGTATCCTCCCCCCCAACCCCGCGAAAGCATTTGTTCCCCCTTCCCACCCTCCGAGTTTTATCCCGGGGGAGGGGAGAAGTGAGGCCCCATCACCTCCCACAGGCTCGCTACTCCAGGAGCTGACGGCCCGTACTGCGAAGACAGACACCCAGTCCTAAGCCAGAGAAGGAACTCATTTTTAATGACAGGGGTTTTTTAAACAAACAAACTTTTACTGCTCTTTGCCGGCCTACTGTTTGAAGTCCATGAAGCAGAAAATGGTTAAATTCTTAGTGCAATCGACCTACAGCAGAGAAGCAAGTTCAGTGCGTCTGGGCTGGCTCAGGTTTGCGTCTATTCAGGACAGAATTCTAAGTGCGTCCTTTCCACTGGCAGTCCTGATTCATTATCGCTGGAGTTAAAAAAAAAAAATCTACTGAGCCTCGCCCGCTCCGGCGTTTCCTTCAAACCCCCTCCTAAGTAATGAAAAGAGAGAGAGAGAGAGAAGAGAAACAAAAAACAAAATGTTTCTCAAATGGCAATAGACCTCACTACAAATTATTCATGAAGACAGTTCTCGATTCAACAGGAAAATAATTGCCTTTTCAAATATTAATGGCGTTTCATTTCCTCGAGTCGCGGAAGCGGCGAACAGGAGCTGATTTCTCAGGAGTTGAGATTCTCCCGGATCTGAATCCCGGGCCTGGCTTCGGAGGCAGCTGCCCCAAGCCCAAGCCGAAAGGTTTCACTTTGTGGCGGTCACAGTAATCCCGGAACAATGGTGCTGCCGCGAGGGAGATGCGGGCGGGCCGCCGCGCTCCAGCCCGACCCCGCCGCCGGCCCCCCTTCCCGGGGCCCTCAGCCGGGGGAGCGCCCCACCTTCCCAGGCTGTGTATAGAGAGAGGCAGGGCTGGGGATCCGAGGTAGAGAAGAGACTGCGCCCGGACACAGACGCTCGGTAACCTGGCCCAGCCACAAGTGCGAGAAAATGGCGCTCGCGGAACTGCGCCGCAGCTTGCGAACTTTGTCAGGCGGGCTTGGCGCAGGGCCGGGAAGGAGGCCTCTCCCGGCTGCAGAGCCTCTGGGAGGAGACTCCGGGCCTTTCAAGACTTAGTCCCGGGCTAAGGTTGCGGCCGCTCCGGACCCGCTGCGGGGCCCTGGCCCAACCCTGCCTCTCCACATCCACCCACCCACCGACCCAGGGCGCAGCGCCCGGATCTGGTGGGAAGGGGGGCGGGAGGCAGTGTATTGGGGGTGGGAGTGGGGGCGCATTGTCAGGCAAGGAGTCCAGGGAGCCTCCTGCAGCTGAGGAGAGGCCGGGAGGGCGCGGGGCGGGGGGCGCGGCCTCACCTGGCATCCCTGGGGCCTCCGAACTTCCAAGCTGCCCGAATCACCTTCAGTGCCCTGCTTTTTCCCTCTGCTCCTCGTCTGGGATGAAATCATTGTTTCTGTTTTACGTGAATGTCCAACGAGGTGCCCGCAAATGGGATAAGTGTGTGTGGGAATATTGGGGGGGCGGGGGGGAGAATCAACCTCAAATTCTATTCCTCCTCTGTGTTCTCAGCAAATCTTGTTTTCTTTTGCAGGCCCTGAACTGCATGGTTCTTGTAAGTGATTTTAGAAAGAAAAGAAGGAAGGGAGAAAGAAAAGTTTTAGTTTTGCAGATGCCAAAAGGTATCAGAGGGGAGAAAACAAGGGGCAAATAGGGACACTGATGTATTCTGCGTCTTTCTCATTTTTGTTTTTATTTTTAATAAAATGGTACCGGTGTGCCGAGAAATGGCAGATGCCAGCACCGCCCAGTGTTCCACTGTACTAGCAGTACTCCTGCAGGGTCAGTACGCAGCGACCGGTCGGTGCCAGAACCCTGGGCTCACAGTCCGCAGCTGCACGGAGGCGAGGGTTGTGCGCAAACCTTTGACTCCGCCTGAGCTTCAGCCTGGCTCAGGACTAGGGGCTTTGTTTGTTCAAACCTGCCCCCAAACACCCGTCTTTCCTGGAAGCGGCGGGAGAAGCGACCACAAAGGCAACAGTCCTCCAGCCATGCATCTCTTTCTTAGCCAGACGCTTGGTAGCCTTTCTCTCAATCTAGGGCGCCCAGTAGCATTCATTTGTTTAAGACGCCTAGATACTTCCTCCCCACCTTTCCACAGCATCTGCAGCTCCAGCAGGAACCTGGGCTTCCACGTACTTGGGGTTCTTTCCACCCCTACATTCCAGCGAATCCAGCCGCCGGTGAGCTCCGGGATTGGGGCTCGGTCCTCGGCGAATATTTCCACCCTATCGCGCGCTCGCGCCTTCCCGCGGCTCTACAGGGCATCGCACCGCGAATCTGAGCCCCAGGCGGGTCTACCCTGGGTGCCCGCTTGTCTTCCTGGCCTGGTCTTATCTCAGCAGCTGTGCTCATCCGGAAGCCGCCGAACTCAAGAGTACGATTACGCGAGAGGCCTCGGATCCCGCTTGGCCCGGGCAAACCCTGCAGCGCCCGCCTCTCAGCTGAGACCTGCGAGGCCCGACCGCCGGGCGTGGGTGGTCTGGGGAGGCTATTCGACCTCTCAAGTCATTTCGGACTGGGAGAGCCAGCTGCCCGCGGCAGTGTCTCCGGGAGGCCGCTGGAGCAGCGTAATAAAATATTATTGCCGGCGCGCGTAACTGGAGGGATCCCGGACGGTTTAGGCAAGATTTGAAGAATGCTGCTAAATGTTTGCCCTCAGGGGGTAGAAGGGAAGGGGGAGGGGGCTCCATTTCCCGTAAAAATCGCGTCTGAAGTGAATCATTGCTCAGAATACCTTTCCCTGCAGCACGAATCCACATTATGCACATGCCGCATGCATCGGCTGCGCATCTTTAAATTATTCCATCGTCGGCGTTTACACAAAACCTACTTTAGGAAACAGTTTGAGCCATGGTGGGGTGTGCGCAGGGTGGACCGCTGGATGGTGTGTGTGTGTGTGTGTGTGTGTGTGTGTGTGTGTGTGTGTGTGTGTGGTGGGGGAGAAAAACGTTTGGTTAGAACCAGCAAGTTTAAATTAAACCGATGCTAGCTCCTCAGTCAACTCTATTTCGGGCAAAGATACTTGGCTCCGAGTGGAGAAAATTTGGAGGAAAACAACCGGAGTGGATCACGATGGAAATTCGACTAAGATGGAGTCTTTGTCGCTCCTCCTCCTCCGTACCCTCCCCCACCACCCCCTAGCCCAGGCGGGAGAGGGGGAGGGGTGGTGGCTTGCTGGAGGAAGCTCGGTGCGCGTTCTGAGCGGGAGAAGGGGGTGCTGGTCCTGAGATGCGAAAAGGAAAGAGGTTTCTGAAAATCCTCTGTGGGTCTTTTCCAAAAAATGAAAGAGAAATTGAGAGGGGTGGTGAGGCCCGGGCGGGGCCAAGACCCACGCACACTAATGTCTCTGCGTTGCCTCCACCAGGGGAGAAGCCCTTCAGGTGCGAGTTCGAGGGCTGCGAGCGGCGCTTCGCCAACAGCAGCGACCGCAAGAAGCACTCGCACGTGCACACAAGCGACAAGCCATACACGTGCAAAGTGCGCGGCTGCGACAAGTGCTACACGCACCCCAGCTCGTTGCGTAAGCACATGAAGGTGCACGGGCGCTCACCGCCGCCGCCTAGCTCTGGCTACGACTCGGCCACGCCGTCTGCCCTCGTGTCGCCCTCGTCGGACTTCGGCCGCGAGCCCCCGGTGGCCTCCTCGGCGGCGGTGGTGGCGCGTGGCGCCGACCTGAGCGAATGGTACGTGTGTGAGGGTGCCGGCTCCGCCGCAGCTGCCCCCGCCGCGCCCCCAAGCCCCCAGCCATCACCTGCCCCAGTCGCCGCCGCCTCCGGTATTAGGGCTGCTGCTGTGGTTCCCGCTTCCGGTACACTGACTGCTAGTCTAGGCGGGGTTATTGAGGCTTGAAGAGAGGGTGAGGAAGGAAGAAAGGAAGGGAAGGAGGGAGAAAGGAAGGTAACCACTTAAGGTTGTTAGAGCTCGTATAAGGTATTGATATAATGTCCCTTATTTTAAAATATAAATATGGTTCCCATATTTATTCTACAGTCACACCCGGCACCCCCTACCCACCCACACAGATGCCCTCAAGACTGGGTAGCGTGACCCCAGTATTCGGGTAGACAAAATACAGAAAGAGACAGGGAGAAGGGGGAAAAAAAGACACATTAGAAGAGTTTATGTGCAAACTTGGCAGCTGCAGACGGGCAGATTAAGATCACAAAGTCCTCTCCTGGTTCACAGAATGAGAAATGTTTTCCCTAAGGCCTGGGCCGCTGGGATTGCCACCCCTACTCCCTTCCCAGCCCCCATTCGAAGCCTCCTCCAAAGTTGCAATTGCAGTAGGTGGCAGAGGGAATTCCTGAGTCCTTATCTTGCCTATTTCCTTCTACTTTTGCCTCCCTACATTTCCCCCTCCTTCAGCTATCCTTTGAAACAAAAATGCACAAGTCACGGATCCCAAATTTTCCAACTAGTTATACAAAGGAGATAAAAAGGAGAGGGGTTTAAGCACCTAACCCTGGGCATCATGTGCTGCTCTCTCACGGACTGGCTCAAGCACACAAATTTATCTGTCTGCTTGTCTTTCTGCCCTGTATACATTTTATACTTGGGGTAGGGTGTGAGTCCTAACAACAGAAAATGCAGACAAAAGAGTGCTAGAGGGGCTTTTGGATTCAATACTCTGAAGATCCGGGACGAATCACCCTTTCCCCATAGCCTCCCCCCTTGTAGAGGTACTGCCTGTGGAATATTGTGGGTGCTTGGCGCTGGGGGTGCAGAGTGGGCCAATGACGTCACTGAGCGAAGGCCTCCACAGTAAAGGGATCTGGCCTAGGCAACAGTGTCTGGATAAATCACACACACACACACAAAATCTCACAATCGTTGGTCTTATTTTTAAAAAGCTGTGCATATGGTGGGAAGTAGACAAGAGAGATACACTACAATGATAAATGTTTTAAAGGTAAATACCCAATAGATCTAGATTGAATGTGTATTCTATATGCTGGGTACCAAGTCCCCAGATAAAGAACCAGATGTTGGTGGCAGAGGAGAGGAAAGTCTTTGCAATTGTTGCCCAGCAGGGGAGGAATCAGGACCCGTTTCCCAGTCTACCACCCTCTGCAGGGAGGATGGGGCTACCCTAAATCCTCGTTAATGTGAGGGAGGAGGGTAGAAAGAAAAAGAAGGGTGAAAAAGCTTTGGTAGCCCTATCCCGATCCCTTAAGAATTTAGACACAGGTCGGGCTGTGGTAGTCCCACTTAGGGTGAGCCCCCTAGATTGCCTAACAAACAAGTCCTGGTCCTGCCACTCTGCTGGGTTTTCTTCTACACTCTTCTCTTCAGACACTAGTAGACAATTCTCAATCCTGCCCTGCAGCCCCACTTTCATCAGATAAATGATGTCCTAACTGTAGTGGGATTGTTTTCATTACTCCTAATAAAAAACAGAATCTTCCAAATATATCCTTAGCAAATCCATTCTCGTTGAAGTGGTACTGCAATCCCCTCCCCCACCTCCCTCACCCATACAATAGAGTCCAGAGGCCGTCTGGCCAAGGGCCGGCGGTCTGCAGCAAACAACTCGTTCCCATCGAGAAACGCCCGCCCCACCACCAAGGTGCAGAGGGCATCTGGAGAACTTGCTTCTTCTGACGTTAAAAAATTCTCCCCTCTCCAAATAGGACTCATTTCTTTCTCTTCTATTTCTAGGCCCCGATTTACCTTCAACTCCAATCCAAAATAGTGAAATAAAATAAAAATGCTTGGTCGGCCACTAATAGCCTTTAATTTTTCATTTGCTTGTTACAGATGTCCACCGCGTTGCTCGCAAGGTAATCTCGACCAACGCAGCTGAGCGCCCGCATCTAGCGCCTGCGACATCAAAGGGTCCGCGCACAAAGCAATGTTTCTTCGCCACGGTGCATCTTCATGGTAAGTTAGGATTTCTATGGCAATGGGCAAGTTGCACTGAAATCCTGAAAGGCCGAGCCTGGAGCCCGTCCAGGCTTTTCATTAAGGACATAATATTTACGTCTAACAGGCCTTTTTTCTTGTGTATACAAGTATATATTTTTGTTTGACGCGGACTAAATCATTTTCATTTAATTTCCGGTAAACAAAACCCACGCGAATGGGCACTTGTTCCCGATCATAATAAAAATGGATAATAATGTGAGGGAAGAAAAGGGCCGCTTGAATCGCCGCTCAGCCCCCTTTGTTTCTGCTTTCTGCGGTGATCAGAGGGCGCATTTGGGTTTGATGGCGAGTTTCTAAAGGCGAGGAAATGGTTTGTAAGAGGGGAAAGAAAAGGAGAAAGGTCTAATCAAGCTCGGGTTGTTCAAAGAGTCGGGTTTTGGGGTTGAAAGTGTGAGTTTGACGGTGCATCAGCATGCCGCGTTAGGCTCGCCATGGAAATGCGCGCGGGGAGCGGCCGCTTCAAAGGCGGCACACTTCACTGCAGACACTCTATTAAGATACATTTGCGCTGACCTTTGCTTTCACGCCATTTAATACTGTCACTGCGTTCTCCAGTATATACTTCCTCTTTGGGACCAGCCTCGCCCCCATTTAGGGGTCACCCCACACTTATGTGGGGAGGGATCGCTTTGGTGCGAGGGACGCATTCAGGAAAGGGAGGAGCCGGACTCCGTACATCTTGATTGCGCCCCAAAGGACTCCAGGGTCAAGAGTAAATAACTTCAGGGCAATCTCAGAAGCTTAACAAATGAGCATCCCCCCTGCTCGATTTTGTAGAGAGCGCCTCTCTGCAACTTTAGCAGGTTGGAGGCCTGAATTTGAAAGGGACTTGTGGAGGGGCACCCTGGATGAGTTGGCTGTGTTCAGACTGTGCCTTTGGGACATTTCCACTCTGGCCCCCAGAACAGCCCATTCTGCCCCTCCATCCCAGAAATCTCTTGCAGCCCCTGCCCCACACTTTTTCTCTCTACCTTGGGGCATAGGATACCCTTCAGGCCTACTCTGGCCCTGGGCATGAACTCAAGAGCCCAAGGCCAAGGGGATAGGGAAGATGGCAGGAAAGTTAGAAGTCCATGTTCCCTTAATTGTCTTGTTGTTTATTTTATCCAAGTACCCCAGTGAATAGGGGAAAAATAAACACGGTGAAAAAAAAATCAAACAGTAGAGTCTTCTTTAGTGCCAGTCCTTGTGGTTGAATAAAAAGGATGGTCCGCATTCTATTGAGCTGAGAAATCTTTGAAGTGGGAGTTATTATCTGAAACATTCCTGCTTGTCGTCCTAACAACGCTGATGAAACGTAAAAGGTTCTTTGTCAGCGATTTGTTCTCCTCTCTGTCAAACTCCCTCTGCCCGGTTAGTTTCAAACCGTTTCTAAAGAGATAAAATCAAACTTCTCTTTTTTTAAAAAAATACATGCGCACTACACCAATCGATAACTTTAGGACTAAGTCCTGCTACGGAAAAACAAAAGCGACACAGAGACATCAGGTCCAAGGTCTGTGAAGGTGCACAGATGTCGAGGGGCCCTTTGCACTGGCTCTGGGACATGGGGGAAAGAATGCAGAGAAGGTGTAGGCAGAGGGTACATATCCCAGGCACACAATGTGTGTCTTCTCTCAGCACTGGCCTGCACTTATCGGTCCCAGCCAGGGTACTTGGATGAGCCTCCTTGGGACCCTCTTTAAACTCCCAATATTCTTGCCAATGATCCTTGGAACCTAAGGCTGCAGCCAAGCAATTGTTAATATTTCCTGCTCCTTCAAAGACAATCCTCTTAAAAACAGACCCATTGTGTGTTTCTTCCCACAAGCAGCAAGCAATCAGCCAGCCCCTTTTGCCATTAATAGAAAGTAGAGTGGCTTGAGGGAGAGACGTTTTTATAATTTCCTGTTTTCTTCAGAATCTTGGCAATTGGAGTTCAGAAAGTTCAGTTTAAAAGATAGTGTCCCCAAAGTGCATGCAAATACCCTTCTCCCATACACATATGCAGTTCTTCATTTAATATTGTGCCCTGGAAAGAAAATTTCACCCTGTCCGGCTTTCCCCAAACCTCCCAATGTGGTTTTAAAGGTGGTTTAAGTAAACAAGGATGTATCGGCCTCCCCGCTCTGTGTGTGCTAAATAAATGATTTGTAAAGAAGTTTCCCCAAGCTGTAACCCATGCTGTTATTATAGTTGCTGCAAAATGTTGTCTCTTATATTGATTTTTATTTGTTTACTGGAGGTCCCCATATGTTTGTTTATATCGCTAATTTATGGGAAAATGTAATGATTGCAATGAATGTGAATTATACAGACAGGCAAATGTTTTGTAATCATAAATTCACACACACACATACACAAAGCTTGACTGAAACCTTTGAGTATTTGGTCCATCTCCATCCACACTGTTTGTGATTTATCAGCTCTCCCTTTAGATCCTTAAATTATGAACTAACCTGAAAGAGAAAAAAAAAAGTTGTTTTGTATTTGATTGAAAGTGATTGTTCAATGAAAAACATAGTTGAAAGCTGTGGCTTTAATCTTGCTGTAAATATGTAAAAATGAATTAAAATCTGTGATTCTCTTTCCTTCCAAAGAGTGTTGTGTACATGGAGCTCCATTTTGCTATTTTCTTTGGTAATAAATGTTGTGATGTTTCCCTTCCTCTTTTGAATTCGAGTGTCCTGTTATTGCTTCATCATCTAGGGAAAGATCTGGGGTCCTCCTGAAGCCTCCAGTCCTTTTCCCTGCCTTCCCTCACGGTTTTACAGGAACACCTCTGAAGCCTCCTTGTTCCGGGCAGCAAAACAGAGGGACCCACTAAAGAGGCCACTGCAAGGGAGACCTCTCTCGTCCCCAATTTCACCCCTGTAACTCCGACGTTCATCAGCCAATTTACATTACAGGAGGGGGAAAAGTAAACCGATGCTCTCAGTGTCTTCCTGGAAAGGTAGCCTTCCCACTCCTGGGACGCGGCGCGCCCTCTCACAAACCACCTTTGACTTCCCAGACAAAAGCCTAAACAGTTGTCGAGAATAAACACAGGGAAAGAAAAAAGGGTGAGCTGGCGTCCAGCCCTGCTTGAGCCCTGCTTAAGCCTCGGGCTCAGTTGCCCGCAGGAGTCTTCCCGGCTGCCTCCCGCTCCCTCCTGGAGGAGCGGACGCCCAGACCTCGAGGCTCCCTCCCAGCAGAGTGCTGCGAAAGGCCGAGCCGTTAGACCAGCCACAGCCCACAGTGACTCTTCCCTGGGGCCTGACTGGGATCTTCCGTGGGTTTTAGCGTCGGGTGCGGGAGTCCTTTTTGGTCCTGCCACTAGAGAAATTATTTCAGACGTATCAGAACCTCTCGAAACGTCGGAGCCTTCCTACCACCTCCACCGAGCTCAGCGAGCCTCCAGGACTCCGGCGACGCCTCGCCCCACCCCACCCCCTCCTGCGCAGGCGCCGCGTCCGCGAACGCTCTGCCCGCACTCTTTCAACTAGTTTTCGTGGGTCTGGCTGGGGTTGGAGCCGCGCTAAGTGGGAGGGGCACAGCTGTTGGGTTTGCAGCGCGAGATCGCCTCAGAGAACACCTTGGGGAAGCAGCTCTCGGGGCAAACGCCGCAGTCCTGAGAAAGTTGGGGGAAGGACCCCGGCACGCAAAGGCGACAGGGCGACGCGCGGGTGTGAAGAGAGCGGCCACAAGGGGAAGGCCCCAGGGGCTGCAGAGACCCGTCCGAGTCGCTGGGAACCACGAGGGAGGAGGGCCATGGGACAGTAGTACAGGGATTTGCGCCCCCTCCCGTCCCTCTGGAGGAAAGGTCCCCCTCCTGCGGCTCAGGGACAAGGTAGAGGGGCTTCTGCGTCCGTCTCCCCTACAAGGCTTCCATGAGAGAGCACTCATTAAAGCCCTTTCGCCGACAGCCACTGTGCTGGGGAGCAGGTGGGGATTAGGAAGGAACCCCCAGCTCACTGCTTCGTTCCGTCCTCGCAAAGAGAGAGCCCAAACCCAGGCCTTTCACCTGCCCTCCGCATCCCTCTCAGGATAGCCTTGTGCCGCGAAGGCGCCAGCGGGTTTGAGCTCGAACCACTCCTGGGAGTGGAGGAAGAAGAGAGCGTGAGGAGGGGTGGCTGCCCTTGGCATCCAGTGCTAGTCGTGCTCTGGGACATTTCAGCGCCCTGACGCTAGGAGAGCTCAGGCTTCTTTCCAGAAAGCATTATTTTTTGGCAGAATGTTGAATGGTGTAACCTTTGGCAGAGGGTTTAATTCACTGGTCTCCAAGTGCCCTTGGCTAGCCTCACCCTAGACACAAACTCACGTGTCCTCTGGGGGTTGCCTCCCTCACCGCGGAGTGGGGGCGGCAAGGGCAGTTTGGGGGTACCTTAGTCTGCTAATGATTTCCACGGAGCGTTTCCTCTTCTGTCGTCCGAGTTAAAGCACCAGGCAAAAACTTGCAGCGTAGTGGGAAGACTTTGGATAAGAGCCAGTCTCTCAGGCTTGTCCACATGAGGCTTTCTGCCCCTGGATAAGTGATGAAATCTCCTTGTGCTTGCTTCAGTTTCCTCATCTGGTAAAATAGAGTTTAAAGCAATCTCTCTCACAGACTTCTTTCAAGCATTAAATAAGATAATCCTTGAAACATTTAACATTTATATGTTGTTAAGTGCTTGTTAATGTTAGTATCACTTACACGATTCCGACTTCATCTTTCAGACCTGTCCCCTAGTTCCTCCCAGAATCAGATTTCCAGACCTCACTAGAAAATGTGGTACCACCTGGGGCTTCAAGCTCCAAGGCAGGGTGTACCTCTCCGGGCAGCCCCGAGGCTAGATGAGTGTTCAAAAACTTTGTGAGTTAAAGATCTCAGAGAGTTCCAGAGCTTGGTGCTGTGGGGCACCAAGATAGACTTGTAATTTATTTCTAAAAGGCCCAAGAAAAATTAGAGGGCATCAGTTTATTTCCGTGTGGGACCAAGCTGGAGAAACCCAATCATCTTGATGTCACCCCCATGACTTGTTAAGACACTGGTACTGCAGTAAACTCTATGGCCTGCCCTGCCCGGAGGTTCATTTATATTTGCCCTAAGTCTGTGGCTAGTGTGAGATAGGCATTGGGGTTTTTTAAGACCTGGGTGTGAAGGGAGGGAATATGCAAGTGGGAGGCAAGGGTGACCCAGGAATGAGCATTTGGACAAAAGTCACACAAAAGCATATTTTTCCCAGGAAGGCATCAGAAGTTTTTTTTGTTTGTTTGTTTGTTGTATTTTAAGATTTTTACTTTTAAGTAATCTCTATATCCAAGGTGGGGTTCAAACTCACATCCCCAAGATCAAGAGTTGCATGCTCTACTTACTGAGTCTCCCAGGTGCCCCAGAACCTTTTTTTATGATCATAGTTTTGTTGTACTGAATTTTCATTCTGGGAAAATTAATAACGTCTTGGTCATCAGGTGACCATAATAACATGTTCCACTCATCACAAACTTCCTGTCTGGGCACCAGGACAGCACGGCTTTTTTGCTCAAATATCTTCAATGAGGAAAATGAGAGTTTTCTAGGAACTTGATAAAATTCAGATCCCAAAACCATTCAGGAAAAAGACACTCATTAGACAGTTAGGAGAGGTCTTGGAGTTTGCCTCCGAATCTTCCAGTGACCTTGCAAACATCCAAAACAGCTGCATAGAAAAAAAGAGAAAGAAAAAAAAAATTACCTCAGGATACAAGTTAATCAAACGTAAATATGACCAGGGAAATGGATTTGAAACTTGTCTTGCTTTTTTGGCTTCTTTAGATCCAGTGAGACTCCAAATGAGCCAACATGCAGGGCAAGAATATTGATCAATTCAAAACAAGTCAGGCAGGGCTGTACATGGTTCAGAACCTCATAATGAATGGGCAGCCTTGGGAAATGTTTGCAGAGGCAAGAAACCAAAATTGGGTAAATTTCTTAACCAACTGAGCCACCCAGGCGTCCTAAAATTGGGTAAATTTCTATGGTTTTGACTGTACCATACAGTTGTAGTATAATGGCAAGAAGAAGGGGTAAAAAAAAAAACCCATCAGCAATATTATCACATGATTAATGCAAAGTATCAGAAGGATGACCCAGTTTTTTCTTGTTTGTGGCTGACTGCTGGCCCATGCAACATCAGATTAGCCAGATGAAGATAGTGTTCCTTGCCAGAACTGGGGAGAAAATGCAGACAACTCAAGCTCCTTGGCTTCAGCCATTGCAAGGTTTTGCTCAGGGTTTAATGGAGGTCTTTAGCTTTTGCACTCATCAATGTATTCAGTAAGTGTTAAAAAGATACACCCAGCATCTTAGTGAAAAGTGTTTTGCCTGAAATGTGCATATTTCTAAATCATGAATAATAGGCATCTGTCCCTGAAAGGTCTGCTTATTTATTTCCTCAGAGAGAAATGAAGAAGGTTGCCTAATGCCTCATGCACAGAAGCAATTCTCAGTCACACTGCAGCAACTTTCACCTGAGAAAATTTAAGTGTTTCAAACATGGTATAAAAATTTCCCCTACATTTTCTGCCAGTGCATTTAGTAAGCAAGGAATCCATAGTCAAATGCTTTCTATCATTCAAAAAACCTGCCAATTAAAAAAAAAAAAACCTGTTGTAGAAAAATAGAGCTTCCTTTAACTGTGAAATATCATTTCATTGTAAAAAGTTAAAAAAGGAGCGGTAATCCAACTTCCGGATACTGTTCTGAATTATTTCACCAGACCCTTTTAAAAGGGGATTAGCAGGGCTTTGGGAGCAAAATCCTTCTGTTTTATTCAATCTCTGATTTTATGTTATAATTACTGGTTGTAAAGACTCTGGAATTAGTATGCAGGCACCGTCAGGACAAGATGCAGGTGCTATTCTAATGGTTCAGCTTTTTAATTAAGAAAAGAGGTAAGAAAATTGAATCATAAAAACACTTTTGTGAGAGCTGAGAACATTGAAGCCACTGCATGAATAAAGCCTTTATACCTTCGCCTGACAGGTCAGCTACCAAGGCACTGACTTACAACCTTTTCAGGGCCAGACAATAGTTAACAGCTTCCTCACCTTGTCCCCACCAAACCTTCTCTTCTAAGACAGATCTTATGGAAATTGCTTTAAGTAGATTGACTTCCACAAAAAAAAAAAAAAAAAAAAAAAAATATTGCAGTTAGAATAAATGCATATCCATATTGAAATGCCTGTTCTTAGGTTCCAACCACAGATGTCTGTCTTGTTCTCTGGATCCCTTCTCCTGAGAGGGGGAGGGGGATGTATGGGAGGCACAGAGAGTGTATGAGGGAATGGAATCTGTCTTGAAATACCCACAGAGAAAGAAGCAGGACCAAGGCCAAGGTAGACGCCTCCCTCAATTACTGGCAAATACAACAGAAAGAGAGGCAGGGGCTGCAAGTTGTTCCGCACTTCTCTGAAATGGGCTCTTCTTGGAGGAAGAGATTTAGCTTGAAAGCAATGCTCTTCTTGAAGGCATCCTGTCCGTGGGTGTACTTAGTCCTTTGTAAGTTCCTTTAGCTCTCCAGACGTCCCCAGATGATCATCTGCAAGTAAAATTGTTCTTGCCTGTGACACTTCAACACAAGTTACCCAGCTTTCCCCCAAAGTAATACTGGAGGGCCTGCGACCTTGAGACACTACCATTGTGCCTGTTCTCAGGCCCTGGGGCCCCTATGATTCTCCTATCCCAGGCTTTGCCAAAGCTGAGAGCCCAGATCTGAACTCCCAGGGAAGCCCCCACTCTGTCTTCCTTGGGCTCCGGTAAAACTCCATCCATCGCTCTTCCCCGCACCCCCCATCCCTCCAATCTGGGGTCCCAGTCCATGACCAGCATCCCAGGCCGTGCCCTTTCTGAGGAGGCCTGGCTCGCCTGGGCCCAGCCTAGGACAATGTGAGTATTAGGATATCAGCCGCCCTCGCAATGATCACGCGTTCAACGATTTTGTTTTCACGGCTGAGGGGGCTTTTTTCCAATGTAAATCAAGCGCTTTAGTTATTAAGGCCGAACACTAATCTCCAACAACCTTGACATAATGTGGCCGGGCGCGCCGGCCCACTTCGCACCTGCAGTCTGAATAGGGCGCCTTGTCAATGGGGGACACGCTTGTTGCCCCGGCTTGCAAAGGAGGGGAGTGAATAAGTCAAGCTTTGTGAATGCCCATGCGCGCTCTCCCTCCCGCCTTTGATCACGGAAAATGTCTTCTAATTTGTCCCTTTTTCATTGTAACAACGTTTTCAAGGCTCTTTCTATTTTTTCCCAACCACATTTTTATAAAGAACATAAATCGCCCCCCAAAACAAAAGGGGCGCCCCCCCCCCCGGCCAACTGGCTCCATCCGCTTCAGTGTTTTGAGACCCTGGAAAGTTTGTTGCTTCTTGAAGCTGGCCCCACAGCAAACACTGCCTCGAAGGCCCCCACAGTCTAGAGCTCTATATCCCGGCTTCTGGGAAGAGGGTGGTAACTGGCTGTGGGAGGGGAATGTAGAGGGGACTCTATTTTGGGGGGACGGTAGAAGGATCCTGCCTAGGGTAGGGATCAGAAGGGCTTTCAAGCTAAGATTTATATGGTCAAGACCCAGGAGCAAATGTGTCCCTAGAGGATGTTATGCCAGTTCCTAGCCTCTCCTGAACTCAGCAGGCAGTTTCCAGACTCCGTGGAAGTGGAAATGGGTTATCCACCTTTTATTACACAAGGCAGATGTAGGTGCTCACAGCCCTCTAAGCCAGCCTTTCACAACAGCTTCTCTCCTCTCATCCTACTCCTGCAATCAGCAGTGGTCCTGAATCCTCCACACAACCACGGAATTGGGGGGCATCTGGAGAGGCTAACTGCCCAGAGACACGCCCCCAAGTCTTCTGTGGGAAGCCAAAGCATTTTAGATGATACACTCTCTCCCCACAAAAATCCTACAAGAAAACAGAATCAATGTCATTTTATTCGGGGCCATGAAGCAACTTCTTTGTGGAATGTGGATTTTATTGGGGATTGCAATTCACTCAAAGTCTTTCTCCATGAACACAGGCATTAATGATGCTGATGTCTCATTTGGTGGGATATTATCAAGTTGTGAATCAAGGAGCAACCTCTGCTTATCCCCCAAACCTACTCTCAACCTTAAGTTTGGATTTCCAAGTGTTTGGGGGAACCTCTTGCCAAAAAAACTTTTATCCTAGAGTTTTAACTTTATCCCCTTCTCCCAGATTAAATAATTTTTCTTAGAGGCAGGCTGAGACTTTGTTTTTTTTCTTTTTTCCCCCTGTTAGTCATTACTTTAGTGCAGGCTCTGGGTAAGAAAACTAACATAACCCACTAATACAGTTTAAAACACTTTGATGTCTTGCCAAGAAACACTTCCTTCAAGAGAGAAGTCAACATTTGTTTTTCACATTAAACGGCGTTTAGTTGCCAGTGGAAAAAAAAATAATTCTAAGGACCACTTTTTAATTCGATGGATAACAACCGCAGGGGTCTAAAAGAAAATAACGACGATAGCTATAGACACAAATAACTAAATTACCAAAACGTTAGTATATCTCCCGGCTTCATTAATATGTAACAGACTCCCCAGTTAATCTCCAAAAGCTAGTGTTCCCCCTGTAAAATAGCACTCTGGGACGAATTGTACATGAGATCAATCACTGCTAATGCAAGAAGGTTTACTGCAGGAAAGAAAAAAAAAAAAGCTATTTACACCTTCAAATAGAAGCTTTTCAGATTTAAGTGTAAGAGCCATACATCACCAAGAATAAATGATTATGAATTGGTAAACGCGCCCTCCAGCGATTAGCTATGCGACGCTATTTATCATTTCTTGGGTGGTGATGGTGGTGGACATTTTTTCTTCTCCTTTGCCTTCTTTTTAAAATCATCTATTTGGAAAGAAAAGCTTGACAAACAGAGGAGAAGGGGGAAAATACACCGCGGGAAAGTTTGTTTTTGCATATCTCTAAGTCATCAAAACATGGCCATGCAGATATAAACAGGGGTCATATATGGAAAGCCTAATAGAAAACAATGCAGCCTTTTTATTGTTTCATTTGTTATGAGATTATTTGCCCATTGAAGTTGACACATCAGCAGGTATATATTTTCTCTCCTTCCCTCTCTTTGTTGATCCACTCCCTCATTATATTTCTCTCTTTATTTAGTCCACGCATTTAGGTAGTTCACCATCAGTGCATCTATCTGTCTATCTATTATCTATCTATCTATCTATCTATCTATCTATCTATCTATCTATCTATCTATCTATCATCTATCTATCTCGGAACTTTTCTTTGTATGTGTGCGGGGCGCTGCAAATCTGCGCTGGCGCTGGGGTGCGTGGGCAGCGTGCCTGCGCAAGACTACAGCCAGGAGCCCGCCCAGCCACAGTTGTCCAGGGAAACCGTGCTCCTGCCAAGGCATGGGGTCAGGGACTCCTGGGGACCCCGCTTGCTGTTTGCAACACAAAAGCATATGCAGCCCCTAAACATTCCAAGAGAGACAAAGGCTGGAGCCGAGGACTAACTTAACCCTGGTTAAAAGTAACCCACAGCCCACCTCCTTGGCCCATGCCAGCACTGGAGGCAAGGGGGAGTCGTAGAGACCCGGCTAGGGCCAAGGGCTATCAGACTTAGGCCCCAGCCTGGGATAGGGATCGATGTTGGAGGTGGGAGGGGTGGAAGGGGTGGCGAATCCCAGTGTTAAAGTAAGAATCACTTCTACAGCAGGGTAGGAGAGCAACACACGCCGCTAAAATGATGGTGTAGCAGTCAGGGATCGGGCCGAAGATTGGACCCGCCGGGCTGAGGATTTGTCAGCCAGCAACGCGGACCTGATGGATCTTTTGTGGGACAGCGGCTGCTCTGGCTTCACTTGGTAGTAGAAACGTTAGCGGTGTGGTCAATTTTCATGTCAAAAGTCTAGCAGGAGGCAAGATAGAGAAGTTCGTAGGTAGGGACTCACCTGCCCACTGCTCTGGAGGCGACTGAGACTCTGTTAGGCAATGGCCCCACCTTTAATAGTTGGATGGGACTCTATAGGCGCTCTTTAAGGGCCGAAGTCCCTCTGCATCCATTTGGGTGTATTGGGTGTTTGAACTGGGGAGGAGGAGAAGGTTTGGAGGCCAGTTACTGTGGGCTAGTAGGACCCCCAACTGAAAGAGAGGCTCGGGGAAACAATTATTACATGCATCTGGTGACCTACAAATTCGGATTTGAGTGGTGTCAAGAGCCTTTTTCTTTAGGTTGGAGAGATTTTAATATAGCAGGTAGGGGAGTTATGGCTGTAAATCTGTCATAGCAGGTAACATTCCTAAGGGATCTCTCAAACAAGTCTCAAAGTTGTGTAAGAAACCTAGGGCATGCCCCCCAAAGGCAGGAAAAGTGCCCATTTCAGATTTACTCTTTACAGTTTGCTTTTAAAGTTAAACATTTACAAAATGTTGTACCTGTGTAAACAAAAGGAAGAAAGATTCCTTTGCCCCCCCCCCACCAAAGAAAAGTTGATAAAAATAGTTGGAGGCTGAATCTCAAGTATCTAATAATGCATTCCCAATTTTAAAATATCTTTTTTTTTTTTTTTTTTTTTTTTTTGACAGAGAGAAACACAGCGAGAGAGGGAACACAAGTAGAGGGAATGGTAGTGGGAGAAGTAGGCTTCCTGCCGAGCAGGGAGCCCGATGCGGGGATCGATCCCAGGACCCTGGGATCATGACCTGGGCCGAAGGCAGACGCTTAACGACTGAGCCACCCAGGCGCCCCCCAATTTTAAAATATCTTATGGAGTTATTAGGGAGTGGGGAGAGAAATGAAATGTCCCTCATATTTATTTCCTGCTCTATTTTGTAAACTTTTCTTCTTTTTCCCCAACAGAATCTTCTGTTTTGATAGCTTATGACAGGCTGGTGTAGAAAATCTTGAAGGATAACTTCAGACATACTGACTTTGGGGAATGGATTTCTGTGTAACTTTTTAAAGCTGGTACAGTGCTGTGCTTTGGGAAAGAGAATGGAAAGAAGGAATGAGCTCAGAAGTTTGAAAGAGGAAAAAATTCCTCTTGTATCTCCCTCCCAAAGAAGCCTTTAATACTTTGTACCTAACATTGACTCCAGGAAGGAAAAAAAAAAGTTGATGATAAGCTTTGTGAAATAAACAAATTGTCATCCTGAAGATTTAGTTTTATAACTCCAGCAAAGCATATTATTCATTTACTTTCTATTATTCTTCAAGATTTTATTCTTAATTTTCAAATTTGATGCCATTATTTTCTTCTGTACAACCCATTTTTGAAATAAAAGATTCCCTTTATGATATGTTTTCAATAGTGAGTCTCTAAAGATCTATAATATTATTATTTATCTGAATTTTGTGGCTCTGAGGGCTGTATACACGATGTAATTGCTTTAACATGTTTTCATAAATTACATTCAGAAATGTGTCATAGTAAATTACCTTTGTAATAAAATGTAAAAAATGCAAATGGCTGTTGTCTTTATTACGTTTTAAACCATTGGTTTATCTGCACTATTTCACTTGTCACTTGCACAATATGTTGGCTAAAGGGGCGGCACAGTTTGATAACAGAGAGCTGGGTCCTGTGTGTAATCTTGCAGGCACGTACAGTTTGGGTCATTTCCTCATCTCCCGCAGAAAAGACATTATCCCGCTCATATTTACATACTTTTCAATATTTGTCAAACAATCATAAATTATAAATTAATGAAATGTTCGACAGTCTTCAGAGATCAGACTAATGAAGACATTTACCTTTTTGGTGATTTTGAGTCTCATCTTTGTAAGTTTAATGACATTTTGACGCTCACGCTTTATTAGGCTTTATTAGATTTGTCCTTCACTCCCGCTGTCATTCAGATGTCTCTGCAGAAACATCACCTGCTTCAGGTACAAGAACAAATCAACTTCGACCAGGAAACCTTCAAAACAGGGACTCTGCTACCTTAGTTTTAAGAATTAATGTTGACTTGGGTCTAAAAGACCACCAGAAATTTTTACAGTGAAAATTTTTAATGAGACTGCTGTTACATTTATTTCACTAGCAAGCAATAACATGGAAACTCAGAGGTGTGGCTGAGATAGGCTATAATTTCAAAGTGGTTTACAGCAGCAGTATCAGGAATGAGGGAAAGCAGGTCTAATCTTGGTTTCATCTTCTGGAATTTTATAAAATTTCCTTTAGATTGAGGATGGATGTACAGTTTGTAAACCAGCTCTTGAGTCCAGAGGAAGGGGTCTCATTTAGAACTTGGTTTAAATCAGAGGATGAGAACCATCTCACCCAGCTTTGGTCCTAGACCGGCAAAGAACTGCTCCCAAATACCATCAGGCATTGGATGCTTCATTGACCCTTTATGCTCAGAGGGAACCGCAGGTATGCTCCTACTCAGCCCAGGACAGGAAAGGGATGGCGTAAGTGCCATGTGTCCGTGAAGTTGACATATTTCCCTAGAAAATGTTGACTCCCCATGCTCTCATTATGATTGATGGCCACAGGGCTTTTTAATAAAATTATAGGTGATGAATTTAATTCAATCCAGAGAGGTCAAACGATCAGTCTTGACTTAAGATTCAAATAGTAAATCACATGGAACAAATGCACATGATCACCACCCATCCCCAGCCGTGGGTGGAAGTGAGCTGGGACTTTGGCGCCATCTTACTCTAAACAAAGGGCAAGGAGCCCAGGAAGTCAGAATGTCAATGTGTCTGTCATCAGGTTGGGTAATTTTATTAGCTCTTTTGCAAATTTTATCAACTCGTGTTAGTACACACCACCCCGCAGTGCCACCAGACGCCTTACTTCCCTTAGCCTTGCCCATGAGGGGCATGCATCCTTTGGGACAGAGTGTCGTTTGTGGAGGTGAGAAGGGAGAAGGGAGTGCTGGAATGAGGTAGAGCTCACATTGTCCCTTGATTATGTTAAGTAGAAAGATGCTCGAGCGTGTGTGTGAGAGAAAGAGAGAGAGAGAAAGAGAGAGAGAGAGAGAGAGAGAGAGGGAGAGGACCCAAAGGTGGCTGCCCAGCTGCAATCCTTTGCCTTTATACAGGTCCATTACGTCCTCTTCAGCCAACTCGGCTTCCAGCAAACTCGAGCGAGGCATTAGCTGTAGAAAGCAGGAAGCAGACTCCCAATTCCCTCTCGGAGTTCGGACTTGTAGTTTAGCCTTTGCCCCTTTATAAAATATATATCAGGAATAAAACGGCGACCCATTAAAGGCCACATTCAGAACCTATAAAAATGTTGGGAGCGACTTCGAAATATTTCCAAACACTACTTTTTTAATACACAACGGAGAGTTATTAAGTGGCTTCTTGGTGAAGTGAGCATGGCTTCCGCAATCATCAAAAATTGATATGTACCGCTAGTAAAGTAATTATGCGCCATCCTGAGGATAAGGGAGCAGGCAATTGTTAATCCACTTGCACACCCGTTGACTTGCAGCATCAAGCTGCAAATAGCTTAATTAAGTCATACACGTGGACTATAACCATATTGCTCCATTGCATTATGCACACTATATCTCAATTTATTGGGACAATTAATGCGAGAGCTCCACCTCGGGTGAGTGCGCCCTCCACCCTATACCCAAGTTCCTTTCAACTGATACTTGCCCAGAAAGCCAGAACCAACCCAGAAAGCCAAGAAGAAGTGAGAATTAACAGGGAGAGAGTAAGAGAGATATTGTATTGGAGGTGGAGGTGAGATTTGTGAGCAAACTTTGGCCCGCTGAGTTGTTAAAATGGGGTGTCATAAAAGCTGAGGCTTTGGACGAACCATCATTCATCATGTCCGAGCTGCTCACCTATTTAAGTGGGAAGAGTCCCAGTAGTTTTATTGTAATGTAAAGCACAAAGCAAAAACCATTTCTTAATCCTAAGAAATCTTCAGCCCCGAAGGTCAGGAATCTGTTAGGACAGTTATTTAAACGCACCCCCCACCCCACCCTCCCGAACATCTATTGGCTACCAGCAGTTCACTTCTGAGTTAAAGCTACAGAAATCTTCAAGTCAAACCAAATCGATATTCCCCCATTTACAAATGACCAAGGCACAAACTCCTGTCAGGTTATTCCTCCCTCCCCTATTTCCATTTTTGAAGGTGTAAAAATATTCAAGGTGATCAGTGGCTGGAAATGCTGTCACCTGGGTGGGAAGGAGCGTTGGCAACAGTAGGGGGTCAACAAAGAGAGGGTGGCAACTGCACAGAGGGCCCAGCTTCCCCCACGGTGCAAGAGTCTGAGAGCCTGGGTCAGAGTTGGACTTTTGGTACTCCCCCCCCACCCCCAGTTGAGGTGGTCAGGACCTGGGACCACGGCACCTGGAATAGCAGACAGTGCACTAATTTGAGTTTGAGGATCGAGATACCCAAATTTGTCTCGAGGGTAGACAAAATTTGATGGGAAGTCTAATCCTCATTGGTTCCTCAGACTCCGTGGAGCGCAGAAACAATTTTTCCCCACTTCAAACGTCACAAATAAGTGGAGGACTCCAAGCTGCGGCCAAAGGGCTTATGTGCCACTAACTGCTGGTTAATGAGGACCAGTCCCACATCTTGTGGGTTTTTAGCATTTTGACCCCCAAAATGGGGACGTTGATTTCGATAGCACGTAATTCAGAGGTGCGTCTACTGCTGTGCCTCTTTCCTCCAGGGTCGGGGAGCATTGAGGGCTGCGACCTCCATTCAAGGGCCTCATCCATCCCCCTCCTTGCAGGTCAGCCAGGAAGAAGGAGGATGTTTTCTCCCGGCATTCTCTGCGAAAAATAAAAATACTTGCGCGGGAAAACCGAGGTGTGAACTTGGAGTGTGCCGCGCAGACGCTCTCAGTCTCCCTGGCATCTTTCTCTGGTTCCTTCTTCAGGTTCTTTTTCCTTCACTTCCAAAAGGCACAAAAGCATCGCCTTGTCTTCTCCAAAAGATCTCCAAATCAGCTTTGTAGGCTTTTTTTCTAGGGTCCGTGCACCTTTAAGGGAGGAGGGTTGGGACTACCCCCAGGTCTTCCCGCAGTTACCTGGGGTTGTGCAGCTTGCCCTGGAAAAGGAGTGGGGTGACCAGGCACCCCGTGGAGCTAGGTTGCTGGGGGCGGGGAGAGTTGGTCCCATCCTGGGATTGTTCAGGTCTCTGTCAGGCTCCAAGGGTCCAAGACTGTACACTTTTGGATCTTCAGAGCCAACAGAGTGAGGACATGGGTCCCCAGAACCACTTATTGGGAGCTTATGCTTTGAGGTACCCTCAACAGCAAAACCTATGTCAGCATTTATAGTAAAAAACAATAGCAGCAGTAACACCAACACGTTAAGTATTTATCGTGCGCTTTCTATACCCATTTTGCCTTCACAGTCCTATTTAAAGGTAACGAACGAACAAAAAACACTATTTGAAACAGATTCTATTTTTGTGCCCATTTTAGAGATGAGGAAACAGAGAGTTGGAGTAGTTTAAATGATTTTGTTCAGAGTCCCTCAGCCAGGAAGCGGCAGAGCCGGTACTTGGAGCAGCTTGCCTCCGAAGGGCCCACTGCTCTCCTTGGGTTGCCTCTCTCCTTTAGGAAGGCTGGAGCAGTTTAGATAATTGCCTTCCACTTCTTGGCGCCTTGGGCTCCAGGAAGTCGATACATCTCTAGTGCTAATCCTTGCTCATCAGAGTTCTGTCTTCTTTCACATCCATGCCCCAAATCTCCTGCAATGGGGGAGGGGGGTATCTTCCAGACTTAGACCTGGGTCCATGGGGTCCAAAATCAACAAAATCTTCAGAAAACCCGCCCCCTCACCACACCCAGTTCTCCAAGACAGTAATGTAGCAGTCGGGCTAGGGTGGAGTCCTTCCAGAGGCCTTCCCGGAGGTGGTAGCCAAATTCATTGCCCTGACTAAATCTTGTTAGGGCTGATGATGAACGATAAGATCCTAGGTGGCTTCAGGCCCTTCCCCCTGGAAAGGAAGAGAGCTCCAGGTGCTGTGAACGTTTGTTACTTATCCTTCCAACCTCCTATTTCTCTGCTTAACCAACACCTGACTCCAAGGATGCGGCTCAAAAAGGATGCATATTAATTTCACGATTCCCATCCCGAAGTTGGAATGAAACCTCTGTTGCCACCCCAATGTGCCTCTCTGACCCCTAAGAATGTTATAAGGCTCCCCTAAGAAATTTACCGAGAATACAATGCTCTGTGCGTTGGGACCGCCAAGGGAGGAATCTATAAGGGTACAAGGCTGAGGGGTGAGCCAAACTCTTCTGATTTTCCGCGGTGGCAGGGGATGGGGAGTGAGGCTGGTGGGATGAACATGTCAGCCCTTATTTCAAAAGTCTTAGCTGCCCTGTCAAAGGCCCTGGCATTTAAACGAAGATCCTGACATTGGCCCGCGAAGAGCGGGCCTACCGCCTTCACAGTTAGTTTTACTCGGTGCCGCGCGCTCAAAAGTTTAACTCTTTTATCAAAGGGGAAATTGAAAAATGACTTCTGCGAATCCCAAGACGGGGTCTCACAAGCAACTTCTGGGGAGGGGAGAGAGGTAGGGGACCAAAAAGGAGGCGGAAAAAAGAGCGGGGAAACCAATTGAAAAAAAAATAATAAAGATACACGCGGGATTAAATAAGCTAAGAAGCTCAGCCGGCGGAATTCTAGATCTGGGTTTTGAAACTAAGAGGGTCCCTCTACCTTTGGCCATCTGGCTGCTTTAAGCTCTGCCCCATGCTGTATGATTTTAGCTGAAAATCTCTTCCGTTGCAGCTTCTCTTTTATTGAATTCATCAAAAGCAAACTTTCCCTGAGTTTTTTTTTTTTTTTTTTTTTTAAGACGGCTAAAATAATACGCCGACCACTGTGACATTCTCCGCGCCCAGGCCATTTTTCATAACGCCGCGGATCCGCTTTTGTGTCTCTGAGGCGACTAAACAGATGAATAACGAGCAAAGTCTCCCGAAAGTAAGCTAGCAGCTTTTCTCAGCTCTAAAAAAGTTAACTGAAATGAGAGGTGCATGTAAAAACCCACACCCAAAGATGGGGGCCACACTTTTATTACTCTGAATGACAACGACGTCTTTTTAAAAGCAACTAACTCCCACACCCGCACACGCGCGCCGCGCACGCACACACACACACACACACTCACACGCACACCAGCACACTTGCTCACACAAACTACACAAACTTTAAGCCTTGTGAAGCTGCCCAGGTGGTGTTTTGGAAATTTTGGTAAAGAAAGAATGAAGGAAGAAGTATTTGAGGCAGATTCTAGCTGGCAACATGTGAGAAGGGTAAAACCCGGTTTTATTTAGTTTTAGATGTTTTTGTTTTGTTTTGTTAGTTGTTTTTTTTTTTTAACCGCACCTAGTTTGCAAGTTGTTTTCTGGCAAGAGGAAAGAAAAGGCTGCAGCACTAAAGGAAGAATCAAAGTGTTAAAGGACGCTCAAATGTAGTATTGTGGCAGGTCGGGGTAAGTTACTTTTTTTTTCCTCCTGTTTTCTCTTTGGTTTTGGAACGCAGTAAAAATGCGCTTGGAGTAGAGTTTTCCTGTTGTTTTTAGGGGAGAGAAAGTAACT
Organism: Procyon lotor; assembly: GCA_028646535.1. NCBI lineage: Eukaryota > Metazoa > Chordata > Mammalia > Carnivora > Procyonidae > Procyon > Procyon lotor. Next base: position 85,491,027 of record CM053603.1, on the reverse strand, counting down.
CCAGGCTCCCTCCTGGCGTGGCCGCCTCCTGTGACTTTGCTCTGGTTTTGCGACTGTTTTCCAGGGAGGTGCTTTCTTCCCGACCCCTGTCATCACCGTCCCAGAGGCCAGTGAGCCCTGAATGCTGGGGTTTGGAGAGCCGCGCTCCAGCCACAGAGGCAACAAGTCACCGACTCTAGCCCCGGGCCAGCGCTGCGCCGCTCCGCAGCTGAGCCAGTGGCTCGTCAGTTTCAGGAATGAATATTGCACGTGTAAACTACTTGGTTGTGGACGCGCACAGCTGCGACCCTCGGGTTTATCAGGGGAAAAAACTCTTCCCTTAAATGGACGGTTTGGAAAAACTCAGCCATTGGTTCTCGCCAGATGATTATTGATGCAAAGTAAACCCTAGGGTTGGAGCGCGCGCGCATTTGTTTAACCCTAAAAGTATGCCACTTCCGAGTTGCTCTAGTTGACGTCCACTTGAAATTGTTTGTATTTTTTTTCAGAGGCTAGGAAAATAACTAGGAGTGATCTGTGGGAGATGGCGTTGACATATTAGTGTGAGGAGCATTATTTCTCCGGAAGGCAGTGCCCTGTGTTCTCTGAATTGCGGGGAAGTGGCCCCAAAGAAACTCGAAAGGCGGCTCCATGAACGGGCGCATGCATTTCCACAGACATGTGTTACGAATGCGTAGTTATAGGCACTTTGCTCTCACTAACCCGAGGCTCTGGGACTCGGTTCAGTGGTGTGAATACTATTGTTAGTCTGCTGTGTATTTCATGGCACGGATATTAGGCGCCCGTGCCGAGTGGTCGTTCATTTAAGCACCAAACAGCGACCTGCAAACGTCTGCTGTGAGCCAGATTTTATTTATTATTAGTTCTCCCCTACTCAGGAATGAGGAATAAACACGTGCTGCGCCAAAGATTGGGCAGAGCTGATCCAGATGTTGGCAAATGCGACTTTGCCAGTTATTTCTGAGCTAGCCGAGAGAAATTGACTAAGCAGCCGGAGAGAAATTGACAAGGGAGCTGATGGTTGATCGGAGGCGATTTAGTTCCTGAGCAGGCGCGACTCTTCCGCCTGGGTCTGGCGGGGCCAGAGCATATAAAATGCAACTTTTGCCCCATTGGTTCGCTAGGTGAATTAGCGCATACTGGGACTGAACAGTCCTTGACCTTTGCCTTTATGTTTGCGCAAATGTTTGCCTAAAACACAATCGGCCTTGACAAGGGAGCATGCTACCGTGTGACACTGCCTATTCACCAGATAGATGTTCCCTGCCACACACGACCCAGAGCAGCATTTTAAATAGCTTAGGTATTTGTACAAACCGTATAAATTAATGTCGGATGATTGCTAGTTGCTAGTTAAATACAAGACAATTTGGTTGTGGGATACACACCTCTCTTCAGTCTTTTTTTTTTTCTTTCTTTCAGAAAAGTCGATAAGATGACCAGGAAACAAAACTGGTAGTGGAGGAAAGTTTATGTTTAGGGAAGACAACAGATTCTTGTTTGATAAAATGGGTACAAGAATGTAGTTCCCTTACAAATGACTTTTCCACAAAGATGGGGAGTGAAAGAAGCAAGAGAGAGAAACAGTGGGGAAAACTTAAGGACTAATGCTCAGGACAATTAGTAATGGGGAGTTTGGGGAAATGAACCCGAAGATCCTAGAGGATTTATTGTTCCTGGAGGAGCCTGTGAGTCAAGAGGCTCTCAGGACTTTGGAAACCTCGTGGGACTGGGGAAGTTTGACCGATTCCTGAGCTTTATGGTTCTGAATACTTCCCCCAATAAAACTAAATACTTTAGCAGGAGGAGAAAACATCTTGTAAAAATCTAGAATTGGTTTAAACCTTCTTTTTAACCTCCACATTGTAGGTTTGAAATGATTTAGAGACCGAGGCTGCCTTTCCCTGAACTTTGACATAGGAAAAAAATGAATTTCCTTTGGCTGTGGTTTCTAGCTGGGTTCAGAATTTTCCACATTCCTTTCATTACCAGCAAAATGGCAAAACCTCACTGATTTTGAGGACTGAATTTCTGAGGGCAGATAGGACTGCAGAGACAGGAAGGACAAATTAAGAAAAACAGGGACATTAGCAGTGTTCTTTTTTAGGGAGTGTCATTCCTTTGGGAGAGAGGAGTATTTACTTTCTTCGTTCCAAGAGGATGCAATTGACCAGGACAGTACCAACCCAAGCCACAACCTGGGGATACAAATCTGAATGTCTGAGAGCATGGTCGTTTCTCCAAACATTGGCCAGGTTGCTTTCAGGCTTCCTTTAACCATCTGCAGGTGGTGGGTCACCAGTTCTCCCTTGGAAGCCCTTTTTCGTATCCTCTGGGCAGAATTTACCTTCTCTCTAGTGGGCTATGGATCAGAGTAGGGGGACGTTTGTTAACAAAAAAACAAAACAGAATAAAGCTGTGTTCCACATAGAATTTTGGTGATGCACCGAAGTAGCAGAAAGGTATAAACAACAACACCAGAAAGCAAAAGAGAAAAGATAAATTTAAGAATAAGCACCTTGCAGAGAATTGTAATACGGAGACGCTTGCAAGAAGAATAAATACAAATGATATAGAAAATAATTAAGGAGACTACCTCTATTTTTTAATAATCCTCCCAAGAATTTCTTAATTAACAGATCAGATTTGTTAGTTTACCTTCATTATTTAAATAATAATGTGTCAGATAAGAGCCATTTCAAAAACAGTTCTGTAAGTTTGACAGAAAATGTGACTACATAATTTGGCTTTGGGTTTAGAAATGCAAGCAACTAGAAATGCATGAAAATCATATTTCAGTTCTCAGAGGGTATCTGCTCATTTTCTTAAACTTGTAATCATCTTAACTATTTTTAAAAAATTGCTTCATTTTAAGAAAAAATGACTCTTGATAGTCTCTTCTCTCTGCCCCTTCTCATCCAATCTCTTAGAGAATTTAGGAATTAAAGATATATAGAAGTGCACACTTTAGAACTCTATTCTCTGAGATTCTACAGTGACACGGAGGAGGCAAGGCAGTAATATGTTTCTAGCCCTTAGCAATATGTTTCTACCTATCTTGTAGCTGTGCTTGTGGTAGATGAAATATGTTCAAGCTTATGAGTGAATTGGGACCCAGAATTTATAATCCATGATGATGAATATAAGCAACTTAGGTTCAAGCTAGTTGTAAAAATCAGTTTAGGAACTCAAAAAAAAAATTCCAAATTTGCTTAGTTCGAAATGGATATATATTTAATAAAATATATCAAGTTAGAAAAAATCAACATCTTAGATATAGATATATAGTTCACATATATATATATCCTAGGTATCAAGTATTGAAGCATTTAGTCCACATATTCATTTAGTTATTCAATTATAATGAATCAAATTGAAGATGAGAGATGATCAGTTCAATTAATTTATGATAGACATCTAGAAATTGTGTATATTTCTGGCCAGAGCAGATATACTATTAAATATTTATATTGTGAAATCTGTAGGTGGTTTTATCTAGCAGTGCTCAAGAGGACATATAGTAATTAATTGATACAAATAAAGTAATAGCATAATTGCCAAAACTATTCTTATTCAAACGAGTATCACAACTTTAATGGAGAAGAAAGGAGGAATTTTCTTTTATTATTTTTGGAAAGAATTAAGCTTTTACAGTAATGTTATTTTTCTTAGAGCAAAAAAATTTAATAGTAACAAAGGTATAAAAAATCTGTTTATATCTATATTTGAAAAATAAGATAACTGATTCATTCTTATGAGCTGAGTATTTGAGTATTTGAGGAAAATCTCTACTGAAAATAATTTGCATATTAAATTAATATTCAGTAAAGGTAAAACGATTGCATTACCTGATACCGAAATTGTAAACTCTTTCAGATGACTCTGTAGTATATGTTAACGTCTACATTAATAATTTTCTTTCTGGCTTGATTATGAAATGTCATCTGCCAGGATGTGTGAAATTTTATATTTCACTATGCATTGAAATTAAGGTGAAGAAGTACATTTAGGTTTCAGATGCTGGAGACCCCAGAACTTCCTCCCATTCTATCTCCTTGAAGGTAATTCTCTCCCCATAATTCATGTAGACACAGCTTATATTGTTTTAAAAATCCTCAGCAATTTCTTGATATTAAATTTCATTATATTCTGCACACGGAAACTTACAGATGGCTTGGAGTATGTAAATTTAACTATTTTCAAACCTGAGTTGGAAGAGCCCAAATTTATTCATGTGAACAGCCAGGCCTTGCTAAAGTTGAAGTTCCAAGATCAGACATTCCCTAGTTGGTCACAAGTCTAGACTTTCTTGGTACAGAGAAAGAAAGAATCTTTCTTACCCTCATTTTTATTCACAATCTTTGATCAAATAAATTGTGCTCTGATTTCCAATGCCTATTGCATCCAAAATCAGGCCCTAATTACCTACTCCTAGAAAAGACAATGGGGATTCTTGAGAATACTTATTAGGGCTTGGGTTTCAGATGGCATTTGGAAGGGAGATTTAAGACAATTTCCTATAGACCATCATGGAAAAATCCCAGATTTTGAGAAAGGACCTCCATCCTCTTTTTTTGTAAAAGTTGTGAATTCAGGGGGCACCTGGGCACCTGGCTCAGTGGGTTAAAGCCTCTGCCTTCGCTCAGGTCATGATCTCAGGGTCCTGGGATGAGCACCACATCAGGCTCTCTGCTCAGCGAGCCTGCCTCCTCCCCCCACCCTGCCTTCTTGTGCTCTCTCTCTCTCTGTCAAATAAATAAATAAAATCTCAAAAAAAGAAAAAAGTTGTGAATTCAGAATTATAGGATGAGTGAGCAGTGAAGGCATTAGAGGAGAAGTGCAGGGTCCAGGAAAGTGCCCATACCTGAGAGGTGTGGAATCCACATTCTCACCTGCCATATCAGGGAGTCCCTTAGTTTGATAACAGGGAGTAGCCAAGTGACAGTGTTAATCAGTCACTTGCAGAAGCCCATTCCCACAGGGAGCGCCAGCATGGCAGGTACTCAGAGAGTTTGGACGGTTGGGGTCTCACTCTCTGATTTATTTGAAAGCAGGCTGGTGGGGGAGCAAGGGACCAGGAATCAGGTTTTCCTGGCTCCTGATTCTGTCTCACATGCTTAGCTAATCACCATTCATTTGTACTCCCTGCCTTTCCATAGCAGCTTGGAGCAGGGTGCACCTTCCCCACTCCACCCTCCCCACTCACCTACTCCCACCTCCCCTGAAGCCTTACACCCTGTCACCCTTTCATACTCTTTCAGCCCTTCACAGACCTCCTCACTCCTTCACAGTCCTTCCTATCCCTTCCTCCCCTACTCTCCCCCACGCTCCACTCCCACACAGTACCACAAGCCTCTCATATCTCCTCAACCCTCTCTACCTCTCTTACTCCTCTCAGACCCCTTCCCACCTCATACCTCTTCAGCGCACACTCCTTGGTGTCCTGTGCATCATCTCACAGCCCTCTGATATCTGTGCCTCTCCCTGTCCTTCCATGTCAGTCACTCTCCTGTCTTCACACCTCCTTACCTTCCACACTCTGCACAGGCCCCTAGCATCTCCCCACTTCTTACACCCACCGTATTCGCATGTCCCACACCCCTCACACATACCCCACACTCACACTCCTACTCTCACTCAGGCACACAAGCCACCCCCTCAGACTGCCTTTTGTCCAATGGCACTTGAGCGCCTCCCTGTCTTGGAGGACCTAATATCCAGCCTCTTCTTCACCTTTGACCCCTCTTCCCTCCACTGCTTCCTTCTATACCTAAGGGTCAGCATCTCCCTGTCCCCCATTCTGGACTTCTCTTTGAGGGAGGGAAACAGGCTAGCCTTCCATTCACCTTTTTTGCCCCTATGGGATCAGCCACCTGGGGCTGGGAACTGATGGGGGTTGCTCCCCAGTGCTCTGGGCTGAACCAGCAGCAGATCAGAGCCAGAACCTCTGATTTGACCTCTCTGGTCTCAGGCTGCAACTTCAGACAGCTAAAAAAAAAATTAGTTGGTTGCCCTTGGCATTTACATTAAATTTACATGTAAATTTACATTTACAATGAGAAAAAGAATTTACAGATTCTTAGCAACAGTTCAATACCCAAAAATTTCCCCCTCCTAGGGTCTAGACAAACTAGACCTTCTTTCTAGTTTGTCTCTAGATTTCAGGAACACAAATTCTTAAGTATAAAATTTCCATTAGCAGCATGGATGCTAGGGTTTTTAAAACTGGTGTTTTTTTCAACTTGATAAGCTTCAGAATTACCCAGAGTCTGTTAATAAAATAAAACAAAACAACCATAAAATGCTGGGCTTACCCCGAGAGTTTCTGATTTAGTAGATTTGAGGTAGGACCTGAACATTAGCATTTCTAACAAATTTCCAGGTGATACTGAAGTTGCTGTTCCGGGATCACATTTTGAGGAAATTTAAATGGGGATCTCAGCAGTATGAGATGATCTTATGATACAGTTCTAAGACAGAGGGAGGTCCAAAGAACATAGAAGTTCAAGAGCAGAATGATGCTGGCTGGATGGGAATGGTGCCCTAAAAATTTCTCCAGCCAGAAGACACTGTGGAAGTGTGGATTTATTCTGATGAATGATTAGCTTATCAGAAAATGACCAAGTCATCTTCATGGTTTCATGAGAGGAAGGGGGGAAAATAAGAGTTTGTGTTTGGGACATGTCTTTTCCTAAGCCCTCTGACCATTTTCAATGAAGCTGATGGTGATTAGAATTGGGAGTAATTGAGTTTTAGGTCACTGAAAGTGCTGCTCTCTCTGGGTAAGGTTTATTGTTTATGAATCTTTGTTTGTGTGAGTTTGTGTGTGTGTGTTAGAGAGTTTGCTGACTACCTTTGTGGTTATACTTCCTTCTAAATGAACAAGAGGGTTCAGGCTCTACAGAAACACCTTTTCTACCTGGGTAGTGGTTACCATGGTTACTTCCTTTTCCCCTCTCCATCTGCCTGTGAAGAGGCCTCACAGACTTCTCCTGTCAGTCCTTCCTGAAGGCCAGAAAGTGGCCTAGAAACTTTTAGCCAGTTCGTGTTCTATCTTTTCAATTGTCTAGGAAATGGTTTTTTAAATTTAATTGGAACTGCAAAGATATGTATATAAAGGAGAAAAAACATGGGAAAAAATGTAATCCTTCAAATTCAACTTGTGTGTGTCTATGTGATATGCTTAATGGTTAGAGAGTATATACCATAAGCAGTCATCATGCTAAACTGTTTATTTCATATTTGAGTTTACTTGACAATCTAGTCACTTGGGCCAAGAATGTCTATACATTTGTTTCTCAGCTGATTTTGCCAACAGTTTTGATTCTCATTTTCTCTAGGTTTAATGACCAATGCAGAAATTTCTAGTCTGCTTTCGAAGAGTTGGATCTAGGAATTAGAGTTTTGAGATCTTAGCCAGAGTATGTACAATACTTTCATGTTTACAGATTCTTAGCAACAATTCAATACCCAAAATTTCCCCCTCCTCTCGCCTCACATTATAAATAATTATCCTGTTCTAATATACATTAGAAAAAAGCATAATTGCATTAGCAGGTTTCTCTGATTACCTTGCTATTAAAAATAAGAATTAAATTAAGAAGCTAAAATTTTGTTAATTCATAACTTTTTTCCAAGTTTAAAAAAATTTAATTTTGTCAAATGTCCATTTTCTAGTACATATTCTGGGTTTTTCCCTAGCCAAAAACAGTACAGATATTGCTAAAATGTTTCAAGAGATCATCAGCGTACTAGCTCCTTAAGAAATGTTAGGATACACATCACACTACCCAGATAATCTGGTTGTCAGATTTTAAAGATTTCAAATTGGTCTTGTTTTCCTTTCTTCTACTTTATGATCTCTGTATATTATTCTTTTTTTTTCAAATTGGAGCTTTTATCCAATTTCATTTCAAATTTGAACTTTTTAATGTGGAAAAGCCAGAGGTTGCCAAAGGAATTGGATACTTAATGTTGAAAATAAAGCTGAGTAAATTTTTGAGATGTAAAAAATCCATTTATTAACTTGAAATTGAGATGAATGTAATGCAAATTTATTTGTGTTTTCTGCTATCAAAAGAGAAAATTCAATGGAACAAAATCAATCTATAAACCTCTTGTTTGCATATTAGACCTGAAGCAATCAGTTCAATTAATATTGCTACTATATTTAAGTTGTGAATATATTATCTAAAGAAATGCTACATGTAGCTTAGGTTGATGATCTTACAATGGTCTTGGTTTTTTGAAAATGGTCCATATATATTTTGGCTCCAAGATGGTCTCACCAGAAATTATCATGGCAAATGACTCATACCTGTAATGATAATATTAATGTTACTCCCATTTTGGGGAGGGGCTGAATTTAGTGTCTGTTTACAGATCATTTGGCACTTCCACCAACCATCTAATCATTCTTTATGGCAAAGTATGACTGTTGGTTGTTTATTTTTTATTGAGGAATAATTGACATATACTAGTTTCAGGTGTACAACACAATGATTTGATATTTGTATACTCTGTCATATGATCACTGCAATAAGTCTAGTTACCACCTGTCACCATACAAAGTTACACAATTTTTTTTTCTTGGAATGAGAACTTTTAAGATTTACTCTCTTAGCAAATCCCAAATATGCAATACACTACTGTTTCTTGTATGGGCTAACCACTCCCTCCTGTTGGGTAACCCCCCCCCCTCTCCTGCCCCCTAGTGGAGGGTTTGGCAGTGCACCAGCCGCTGGGACAACCAGCAATTATTTATTGATCACCTGCTGTGTGCCAAGCACTGTGGAGGAAGCCGAAGCGTGTCCAGATTTGGGCAGAGTCCAATGCTACAGAGGGGCTTTGTAAGATGATTTAAGATTGAACAGATATTGTAGCTTCAAGTCCTTGTGGCTCCTTACCCGAGGGCCTCTTCCGAACCCTGAGCTCAGTCTTGTCGCACTTGAAACTTGACTGGAGGCGTCTCTGGCCGCCAGGAGCTCCTACAGCCAATTTTGGACGGAGAAGCTGGCTACTCCCTGGCAGGCCTGGATTTGCATTCTCTCGTACAGAGCTGTCCAGTTTGACCTGTGGTTACAACCAATCCCGGATCAGCATTGTCAGACGTAGGTTCCACCACACTCTGTTTGAAGAGTCTCATTTTGTGCCGTGGCAGCCACAACAAAACCCAACTTTCCTCTGTGACTTTGTTCTTTTGATTTTTAATAGATCAAAGACCTGGAGGGAGGAAGGAAAAGCGGGGGATGGGGGGCTGGGGAAGAAAGGGGGTAGGGATTGTTGTCGTGTCAAGATACAGCGCCCATTTGAGGCCACTAGCCCCGTTGGAAGGAAAAAGTGCACGGAAAAGGGCGAGAAACCTGCACTTGGCGCGGCATTGTTTGGGGGATTCGAGCTGCGGCCGCCCCTGCCTCCGCCATACAGTACAGTCTCCATGGCAACGCAACCTGCTGCTGCCACCGCCAAAGTTGAAGACGCTTGAAAGGGCTTGAAGAGACCAGAATCACAACCCTTTTTCGGTTCCCCGAGAACAACGGGGAGAAAATGAAGCAGAGAAAGAAAGGAGGAAGAAAGGAAGGAGAGGAGGAGGGCTGGTGAGGGGGAGGGAGAGCGGAGGGAACGGCAGAGAGAGGGAGGGAGACAGAGAGAGAGAGAGAGAGAATGAGAATATGAATGAATATGAATGAATGAGAGAGGGAGGGAAAGAGAAGGGAGAATTTAGAGGGAGGGAGGCAGGGGGAAGGCGGGGAGAAACCCCACCCCAGGCCCATGAATGCTGGCATTGTCCCTTCTTTTCTGAATCTGATTTACCATATCATAACCCCCAGGAAGAAGAAAACATCAATATCCCGAAGGAATGGAGATGTTTCTATGGAAAACCTAGGAATTTTAGCCCATAACAGATCTGGTGTAAAAAAAAATCAAAGAGATCAAAGGCAAAGCTCCCTGGAGTATAGATGCGTCTCTGAATTAAAGATGGACGATGCAGACTACAAAGTATTTTTTCTTCTTTATTCAGTCCTCTGTTTCCATTTCAAGGGAGGCGCTGGCCTCGTCATATCTGCACTAGACCGTCATTTTGAACAATGTTATGAAGGGGAATAAAAAGAGGAGTGGGAGCACTAGGCACTGGGCTTCCTCTGCCCTAGCCAGGTTTCCAACTACCTTCTCTAGCAAGTCTTAGTGCAGGGGTCAGCTGGGCCCGACTCAGAGAGGAAGCTCCTGGAAAAACCCACCCCTACCCTCGATCCTACAGGGGCACCTAGGAAAAGTGAGATCTGCTGCATTCAGGGGAAAGGAAGTGGTGTTAGGTTGGCTCAACAAATTAAGCTCAGGACATTATGAAAGGAAAAGTGTGGCAGTTTTGGTATGGGAGGAGACGGCAGGATCTTTAGGCCTAGACGTGGACTAGGGTGGGATATAGGGCACCCTGGGTGAGCAGGGTATAGGGGACCCTGTTGGCAGTCACAACAGCTGTCTTTGTGGATATGGCTCCTGGCAGCTCTTGCAAGAGAGTGGCCCCGGAAGAGGCAGACAATGCGGGGGAGACCCAGTTAAAGTGAGGATGTGCATCTCCTTTCCTGCCGCCCCTCAATTTACACATGTAAGAAACAAATTCTAAATATTTTTTAGATACTTCTGGCAAGAAAGGCTAGCTGACTTCCACTTTTCTTTTTCTTTTTTTTTAAGATTTTATTTATTTATTTAACACAGAGAGAGAGATCACAAGTAGGCAGAGAAGCAGGCAGAGAAGAGGGGGAAGCAGGCTCCCCGCCGAGCAGAGAGCCCAATGCAGGCTCCATCCCAGGACCCTGAGATCAAGACCTGAGCCAAAGGCAGAGGCTTTAACCCACTGAGCCACCCAGGCACCCCCCACTTTTCTTTTTAAGGCAAACTGAGAAGTCAGGGATCATGATTCCTGGGTGTATTAGTAGAAGATAATGGAAAGGAACAGACAAGTAGCAGTCCTCGATGAATGTCTCCTTCATGTGCACAAAGAGAATTCTCTGCCCTGGCATGCAATGTGTTGTGTGTGTCCGTGCTGGTGGTGTGAGCAGGCTTTGGGAAGGTCTGTTCCCATCTGCAGAGTGGCCTGTGGCCCGCTGTCTGGCTTCTTCTGGACATTGAGGCTGGAAAATTAAAACCGTAAATTTTTAAAAGCCGAGACTCTCTGCTTCTTCCGGAAAGAAGCCGTGATAATCAGTCAGGCAGTCTGGACGTGTGTGGGGAGCCAACCCTCGAGAGGCCTCAGCCCTTTGCCCCACAAGTCTCCCCTTCAATTTCTCCGAAGCCAACGACAGCATATGAATATTACAGAAGTCAATTAAGTTGTTTGCAAACACACGCAGGCCAGTGCGGACCTCGGAGGGGTGAAAGCGAATTCCCAGGGTGGGATCAGCATCTGGACGGACTCCAGCAGACCTGGGGTCAGGCCCGACACTAAGTAAACAGTGCCTCGGCTGAGGGTCTCCTTTGTGGCAGCTGCAGCTGTCCAGTGGCCCATTGTCTGACCAGGGCCGGAGACTCCATTGCTGCCCCTGCGCCAACTCTGTGCACAAACACAGACCGGGGCGGGCTGCACACATCCCCCCACCCCCGCCATGGCCCTGCCCCATCTGGGCCCCAGGCCACCAGGCTTTCTTTTCTCTCTCCCCTCCAGCAGCCTGGCATCTCCAGGCATTTTTTCTCCTTGAGTAACAGCGCAGGTGTAAAAAAGTCCGGAATCTGGGAGAGGGTGAGAAGAAGGGGGATGGGAAGAGAATATCATCACAGAACGAAAGAATGGGAGGTTGGAAATCACAACAAAACTGAAAGCAAGAATGATCTCGTTAAACAGGAATTCTCAGTTTATCCCAAGTTATCTGTCTTGGAGAAGTTGGTGTGTCTGATACAGAGGGCAGGTTAACAGGGGACAGGGCAGTAAAGTTTCCTGAGCTGGTGGGTGTGTTGGGGAGGTGGTCTTGGGTGTTGATGGCTCACTCAGGGGCCCTGACAGAAAGGCTCCAAGGTTTCAACCACCTGGGTGATTCCTTGCCCACTGTCTCTCCTAAGGATGAAACTCTCAATTCCAACACCCTCCCTCTCCCAGGGCACCTGCCGCACCCCCACTCTGACAAGGGTAGGGCTCGCACTAGAGGCACTAGGGGTATGTAATGGGCATGATGGGTGCTTGAGTTTTAGACTGGTTTTTGCTGGACTCAGACTCTCTGAGAATACCCTGGGACTTCAACCTGTTCCGCAAAGTGGAAACTCACTGGGGTGAAATAAACTTTTCCCTCCTGAAGTGTGGGGCTGCATCAGGTATACAGGTTAAAGGGAAATTCGCAAAGCAGGTAGGAGATGAAGGAGTAATGGGAATGACTCCTGAGATGAGGCCTTTTACTGCTTCCAGAACCATCTTCACCCAAACAAACTCTTCAGGCTTTGTGGCTCCTACTTCAGAAAATTTGTGGGACATGTTTCCCTGAATTATGGCCTGAGGAGTCAAGTCCAAGGTTTGTCCAGCTGCCTCAGGTCTGCCTTTCAGGCCCTCACTGAATCCAATGTCAACAGAGTGGTTCAGATCCTCAGACAGCCAAGCTTGAGCAGCCTCAAAGCAGAGCAGTGCCAAGTTCAGAGCTACTGCTAATGGCACGTGCCAAATAGCCACTTGCTCACCAGCTCTGTGAAAGAAAAAAAAATTAGTTGGTTGCTCTTGGCACTAATTCCCTCGTTATCCTCATTCTGTATTAGAATTTCATTTTGATAGGGCGCCTGGGTGGCTCAGTGGGTTAAAGCCTCTGCCTTGGGCTCAGGTCATGATCTCAGGGTTCTGGAATCAAACCCCACATTAGCTCTCTGCTCAGCAGGGAGCCTGCTTCCCCCTTTCTCTGCCTACTTGTGATCTCTCTCTGTCTGTCAAATAAATAAATACAATTAAAAAAAAAATTCCATTTTGATTAACAACTGTCTGCCAGACATTGGAGAATTAGATCTTTTCTCTGGTTTAGGTGGTTTGTCTCTTTTTCCCTTTATTTCTTAAAATCCTGAATTTAGAAAGCTGGAGGTATCACACCAAATCACACCAAAAAATTTTAAATCACACCAAAATTTTAAAATGCAATCAGGATGTTGCTGCTGAAAAAAATCCTAGGGCCTGACTGAATAAAAACCCTTTGACTCAGACTCAAGGGTTTCAAGGACTCAGGTTTCTGGCCTCTCTCCATCCATGGTCCAGGAGTTGGATTGTTTTTAATTTTCTTCAAATGACCAACAGGATAGCTGAGGATTAATTAAATGAGGGCCAAAGTCTTGAGTAGCAGAAGCTACTAAATCCCTGACAAATGTGAGAGAAATCCTTGAAGTCCTAGCTCGTCTAAGCTTAACCGTCAAAATTTAATTAACACAAATAATAGATGAGTTTTAGTAAAGCGTTCTGACATAGGCTCTGGTCGCGTGCTGCTGTGTGTTGGACGGCAGTGGTGGGGACCTCAAACCAACTCTCAGCTTCCAGGAAGTCCGTTCTGTTTTTCCTAACCACATAACTAGGTAGTAAAAAGAAACTTTTGAATGAACGCGGGAGCTTCCGGTTCTGGCCCGCTGGGAAGGGGATGTGACAACTGAGGTTTTTCTTGTTAGCGCAGATTCCCCTGGGCAGATTTCACGGGGACCACTAGCCTCCCAATACATCCAGGAGTGCAGAAGCTCTTTTAGCAGCTATTTTTCTAGAACATTCATCCGCAAGTTGCAGGGGCTTGTTTTTGTTTGGTTTTTGTCTGGTAAGACATTTGCCGAGGACAAATCCGATGGCAAACCGTTCCTCAGGCAGTTGTCCAAACGCCTCAAATAGCTGGCGCTCGGGGGCGCGCGTGGCAGAAGAACCTGGAAGCCGCGCCAGGCGACTCAGCCTCAACTTTGAAACGTTGCGCTTTTCCTCTGGGTTGGACGAGAGCCTGCCCTGCTCGTGGGGCTCCCCTATCAGTAGGAGAGCATGTGGGAAAATATTGGGTAACTTTGCCACGTCCCCGACAAATAAACAGGGTAATTAAAATGACGCAGATGCTGGTGTTGGATTTCTCGGTTTCTATGATCATTAAAGGCAGCGACTTAAAAAAAAAAAAAACTTAATTAAGACTAATGATGGAGCTTTTCTTCTCGTGAATAGATGGCGGGTTAAACCAATTAGACACATTCATCAAATTCTTTCCACGAAGTTTTTATAGACATTTATGTTATGTTCTCAGTACAGCGCAGAACGTCGCGTACTCTTAATCGCCCAGCGCCAGGGCAGATGGGGGAGGCGCCCCGAGCCGGGCTAAGGAAAAGCGCTCCCTCCGTCGCGTCTCAGAAGGCTGATTGCTCTGGGACCTGAGGGTTCACTCGTGGCTTTTTGTAGTGCGGCACCAGTTCCCTTCCCACCTAACTCCTTTTTGAAAAAGTCGCTCAAAATTAACGAATTTTCCGTTAAGTCCCTCCCAGGGATCAAGATTTGTGCGTGTGGGCGTTTGGCAAAATAGAGGTCTTATTGGTGACCAATAGCGCCTAAAAAAAGGCCAGAATTAAGAACCCTAAAAATGGAAACCCAATAATAGAAAAATAATATTAGTGTTCCTTTTCACGTTCCCCAGAATCTCCCGCGGAGGCCAGGAGAGACGTGTTTCCAAGGGACCCGGGTCCGCGCGGGGTGGCGGGGGCACGGGAGAGAGGCGCACAGAGACCTAAGTGTGGAGCACTCCCCCAAGCCCTGAGCCCCTGACAACCTGGCTTCAGCAGTTCTGCCCGCCACGGTGCCAGAGGATTCTCCCGAGCAGATTTAAGATTTAATTTCCTTAATTTCTGGAGCTCGGCCCCTCTCCTCCCGAGAGCTGTAGAAGTTGAACTTCCAGGGAGTTTTTCCTAACCTGAGCTGTCCGGGCCTCTTCTGAAATAGGAGTTCTATCTGTTCGCTCAGACCCTGTGCGTCTGTGAACAAGGTAATTGTTCACAGGAAATTGTATGGAAATTGTAATCTCCGTTACCGTGGGAGTGGTAGGTAGTGCTTGAGCCCGTGGGGAAGAGAGTGGATTGGTTTTATGTGCCAGGTTCCTACTTACTGCAGCCACAGGTTTTTCAATAGGTAAAAAGCGAGTGGAATGCGGATCCAAAGCAGATCCTAGTATCCAGTGTGCATCATTCAACATGTGCTCATAGGCATAACATAACTGTTTATGTGTGTATATGTATGTATATGTGTATATGTTTGGTGGGGACCTGTATATACGAATAATATATTTACATTATATATAAATGTTTCTATAGCTGTATTTCTTTCTTTCTTTTTTTTTTTTTAAAGATTTTTATTTATTTGACAGAGAGAAACACAGTGAAAGAGGGGACACAAGCAGAGGGAATGGTAGCGGGAGAAGCAGGCTTCCCGCCGAGCAGGGAGCCTGATGCAGGCGGGGCTCGATCCCAGGACCCTGGGATCATGACCTGAGCCGAAGGCAGACGCTTAAGGACTGAGCCACCCAGGTGCCCCTATAGCTGTATTTCTTACCTAATATGTACCACCGTATTTGATGAATATGGACATATGCTTTCACTTTATTTTCATACATCACAAGAGACATTAACTGATATATCTATTAGGTGGTATATATTATATATTAATATATGTATCTGTATATATGGTGATAAATATTATATTAGGTGTGTATTGCCATTTTAGAATTGTATATTAAGAGATGACAATAAAATTGCGTTTAAGAACCAATATTATTTAGTAGGAAGCATATTATTTATTATATATTCGGTTCTATATACTGGGGACTGGGGACATATATGAATTTGTTTTAGAGTGTGTGTTTACAACTTTGGACAATGCAGAGTGGAACCTTTTGAACTCCAGCTCTAGCAGGAACCAACTCTAGCTGGCTGAGACAAAACCAAGCGGCGCCTTCTTAGTTGTGCCATTTCTAACTGCTCTTGATCATCCCTCCTGCGTCATCTCTATTATCTTGATATAAATAAGGAAATAATACAAAACACTACAGCCTTATCCCCCCACCCTCAAGTGTTTCCCCATTCCCTTCAAAGCTAGTTTTTGGTTTTTGTTTTAGGGGGTGAGTGAGTTTGATTTAGTGCAGGGAAACTTTCCCTACCCATGGCGACTTTTTAGGGCCAGACTCTGAGTCAGAGGAGGTTCTGAGACCCAGGGCAAGGAGACGGAGCAAAAGGCATGACTCAGCACCAGTTCTGCCCCTAGAAAGTATGGTAGTTGAGTGGGAGGAAAACATTTCAGCGTGAGAGTCAGCATTTGGACTATTAGGCATGTGAGCGCAGTTCCTAGGTGGGTTTTTTTAGAGCCAGCTGTTCTTGAATGCAAGACTGTGACAGTAGGTTGCGGCTGAGGAGGGGAGCAGGGGAGAGGAAAATTTGAAAATCTTCGATTTGCAAGAGGACAAACTTTTTGAACTCTCTACGCAGATGGTGCAAATCCTCCTGTAATCATTTTTCAGCTCATCCGGAAGTTGCTCTCTAAGCGAAGCCCCAAAGTAAATAAACACCCCCTCCCTTCCCAAAGTCATGCCTCTAAAGCTACCACCGTCGGCTTAATTACGCTTGAATTATGCAAGGAGCTCCGCAGAGGATGGAACTTTAGACAAATAATTGCGCCATTGTGCGCGGCGGCCGACACTGCGCGGCCTCCCTCCGGTTTTCATCACTCGGTGCTCGAAAGGCGGCGGGGCTCGAAGCCCCCTGAAATCCGCAGCCGGGGGCCAAGCCAGAGACTCCTGCCTAATTAACCTACTTCTCCACCCCATGGATGTCAAGATTTTAGAAAAAGGTTGGGGCAGGGAAAAAAGGGGCAACCAGAGATCCCCCCTCTCCTCCCTGGAGTGGAAGCAAAGTTACTTTGGCAAGTCTTGGCGATTCCTTCAAAGCCTTTACACTTAAGGCAAAAAACTTGAGATGTCCAGGGAACCAATTGGAAAATCTTTCGGAACTATTGGGGGAGGCTTGAGGAGACGAAAGGTTTTGGAATATGAATGACTTCTGTGTTTCGGTAGTGATTCAGTAAATCATCGTGGTCAAAAGGGTTCTCAAACTTGGGGAATAAGTGGAGAAAATGTGAAGATTCCCATAATAATTTTCTAAATAGGAATGCAATTGCTCTCAAATATATTTTCCTGAATAGAAAAAGTTAAGGATTTTAACCCAGAAAGAATATCCTTTCCTGTAAACTTGGTGGGGATCACTCTGATGATCATGAAGCTTTGATTATTTATGATGTTCTACTTAATCAATTTCCCACTAAAAACTAAATAATTTATTTCCATTTACTTTGATTTAGCTTGAACTACAATTGTATTTTCAGGATAAGGAGTCACCTATTTGGATCAGGTTCCCAAAAAAAGAGAAATCTCTCGGGGCACCTGGGTGGCTCAGTGGGTTAAAGCCTCTGCCTTCGGCTCAGGTCATGATCTCAGGGTCCTGGGATCGAGCCCCACGTCGGGCTCTCTGCACGGTGGGGAGCCTGCTTCCTCCTCTCTCTCTCTGCCTGCCTCTGCCTACTTGTGGTCTCTCTCTCTCTGTCAAATAAATAAAATCTTTAAAAAAAAAAAAA
>CM053603.1:85449197-85473340 GCA_028646535.1 Procyon lotor | reverse complement strand
GAGAAATCTCTCTGTAATGCCCTCCAGATCTCATGAGTTCAAATATAAACTCTACAAAATTGATTGAATAACACACTAGTTGGCTTATCAAGTCTCTTCTTAATATTTTCTAAACATGAGCGAAATTCACAATGTGCTAGACTTCTATGAAGTTAATTTTGGAAGAAAGTATATAGGATTTGAAATTTACAGAAGCTGAGGGCTGAATGAGCATTAGAACAGAAAACTAAGTCATTGTACGTTGTTAAAAAGATTCAGATTAGATTTTTAAAAAAATATAGATGCTTTGTGATTCAATTAGTTGATCCCCTCCAGCTTTAGAAACTCCACAGGACTCTAGCTAAAGGTGTACACAAACATTTTCCCAAAAGGCTTATGTATATTTATTTATTCATGGAGCCCAAGGCAAGCAGAGTTTCATAAGCAGAGATGGCAATGGGATGAGGGGCAGAAAGAAGTAAAATGTTTCTGAAGTGAGTTCCTGAGAAGCAAGTTCCTGAATGGTGTTCTTTCTTTAGGAAACTTATTTTTCAGCACACAAATGTTGCTGTGAAATGGAGTAGATGCCTTGAGTTAATGTGTTATGAATCCCACAATTAACTGTACTCTGCATTTTTTCAGAGTACAGAAAAATCTTTTATTTTTCACAAACACAGATACATGCCTGTGTATGCAGCCATAAAGACAAACAAAAAAACCCCCAGAAAAATAAATCATAAATACAAACATGAAAACAGAGGTGGTGGGGCAGAGTCAGAGTAGGGAACGTAGAATTAGAGAAGATAAGGGCTGTTTGGATTGTCAGTTCAGTTTGAGACTTTAGAAAATGCTAATGTATGAAATTCCACCTGGCTGAAGATACAGGCCCCCTTGACTAGCCCCATACAAGGCACCCAGAAAGTGAGCACAAGGCCTTATAATATATGCTTTTTCTAGAGTTAGAATTAAAGTGGGGAAAATGGTTCTGATCTCACATTTAATAAACACTTAGGATTCTAGAAGACTTGGCAGGGATTGTCTATTTTGAATCTATAGAATGAAACATTTGCATTGATCCGCCATTACTCTCCCCCAAACTTCTCTGGATAGTTTGTGTTTACCTCAAATTCCTTCAAATTTTTATGAGACATCTTTGATAATCTACATAAACCCTGAAGTTTTTATACCCCACTTCTTGGTCATGACTTAAGAATTAAGATATATTCACCTCAAATGAGTGATCTAATTTCTAGAATTATACGAAGATTTAAATATATTTTTCTATTGCTATCGGTTAAATACCTCTGAATTCCCCCACCCCACCCCATCAAACTCTCCTTCATTATAAGACTAATTTTTAGTTACTTCAAGAATGTAACATAGTTCTTTGATTAAAAGTTATTTAAAAAAAAAGTCATTTTTATTCTCAGTTGTGAATGCAGTTTCCTGAACACTATAATTATCTGAAGCCCCTAAAATTTCATGAAGTTCTGTTCCAAATTTAACCAGAGACTTAGGTTTATATTATTGTTGTTATATATTCAAACAAGTAAGTAAAAACTATTATTTGGCTATTAATAGAGATGATTTTCCAATAATTAAAAAAAATCCATTAGATCTATTTTTTCCTATTTCTTGAAAAATACTTTGCTTGTAATGGCTTAATATACCTTTTATTTTAGCTTAAATATCCTATCTCTTTTATGAAGATTTCAAGGCAGGGTAATAACACAACCATTGAAATTAAGGATGATAGGGAAAACAAAGTTTCCTAAACATGCATGGACTTTGATCTGTGGCTGGTCAGATTGTATGAAAATGTACATTATTGTTTAAGGTTATAGGTGAACCAAGAAAATACTTCAGTCAAGTTTTGGTATCTAGTATGCTTAGGAATGAGGATGGGGGTTAATTATAATTTCTCTCCCAAAGGAAAAGTTCCTCTGTAATATTTGTTGTCTTCAATATCAACAAACCTTATATTGGAAATATGGTTGTATGACCTTAATTAACTAAGGTGGAAGAACAAAGTTTATATGATCATCTTATATCATTAAGTATAAATGTGAATTAAATTAAGATAATTATTCAACTGGTCAATATATTTTAAAATATTAGCTTTATATATGTATCTATATATTTATACCTATATACATACGTATACACCCACAGGTTGAAACAAAATTTATGAGTTTAAAACCTTTTAAAAAGTTGTTCATTTATACAAGGATAAAGATATCTGTAATGAGCTAGTTTTTTTTTTTTTTTAAGATTTTATTTATTTGACAGAGAGAAACACAGCAAGAGAGGGAACACAAGCAAAGGGAATGGTAGTGGGAGAAGCAGGCTTCCTGCTGAGCAAGGAGCCCGATGTGGGGCTCGATGTGCGGCTCGATCCCAGGACTCTGAGCAGAAGGCAGACAATGAACAACTGAGCCACCCAGGCGCCCCTGAGCTAGTCTTTAAAAATTTGTTTTTAGCCAAAGTAACAAATGATAAAGTGAACTGTTTACTAAGGAATAAGATTGATATAATATGCCACCTTTTCTAATAATCATGTTATATTTCAAATTTTAGATAGTCTATCTTATTAAATAAGCTTCTGCGAGAGAACTTTAACTTAGATACTGGTTAAGTCACACCTTTAATATGTTGGGATTTGTTAAAAAGCATAATATTACATAGCAGCTGCCTGGGACTAGTTTTCATATGTGTATGCTTTTGTAAATGTGGAACATATTTATTTACAATTAAATCTTTATAGCAAGTTCTTTTTTTAAAACTTTATTTATTTGACACATGGAGAGAGATCACAAGTAGGCAGAGAGGCAGGCAGAGAGAGAGGGGGAAGCAGGCTCCCTGCTGAGCAGAGAGCCCCATGTGGGACTCAATCCCAGGATCTTGAGATCATGACCTGAGCGGAAGGCAGGGGCTTATAACCCACTGAGCCACCCAGGCGCCCCTATAGCAAGTTCTTAACTATTTTCCTACCCTAATCAACTCTTTGTAGCTTTAAAACAGCATGATTTTGGTCTAACACAACTCTGAAATAAAAATAGAAAAGCAGTTCATTCATATTGGCTGCAGTGATATTTACCTCACACTGGACAGATTATATTTTGGAGTTGGAGCTGATATCCCAGAACATGTTGTGCCAACCTACACTGAAATGCTCTGCTGAAAAACTGAGAGTGTAGCCAGCCTGTGTTCCTGGGAGCAGGAGGACTTTAAATAGCTGCCAGTTGTTTTTCAGGTGGACATGTTTACCAGCTTGGTCATGATGAACTTGATTGGCTACACCTTTCTGTATAGTCTCTGAAAAAACACTCAGGCCCTTTGAGTTCTCAAAGAGCAAATGTTCTCCCAATTTCTATAATGTTGAGAGTAAAAAACAAAACAGTGATTTCATATATGGAATTATTCTTTTTATTCTTTTCTTTTTTTAACATTTTATTATTTTTAATGTTTCAGGTGTACAGTATAATTCAACAATTCTGTGCATTACTTGGTGCTCCTAACAAGTGTACTCTCAATCCCCCTCATCTATTTCACCCATCCTCCACCTACCTCCCCTCTGGCAACCACAAGTTCGTTCTGATCAGCTATGTGTACACACACACACACACACACATACACATAAACTCAAAAGAATGTTTTTACACCCCTAGAGAGAATCACAGTTGGAGAATTAGACACTTTCATGGCTTTATCTTTTTTATATTGATATGAGCATTCAGAGAACTTTTGTACAACCAATATTGCCTGAAAGAATTTGAAGGGCTCCATTTACCTTTAGGGATCTAGAGAGAGAAAGGTAAGCATGAAACCTGGTTAAAACAAAAAAATGAGGGTCTGGAGAATATTTAATCATTTGGACAACTTTGGAACTAGAATAGAGTATAAAAGAGGCTTGTTTTTGGTGGAGATCCAAATATCCCTTACATCAAATCTTTCATTTTTTTTTTTAAAGATTTTATTTATTTGACAGAGAGAGAGATCACAAGTAGGCAGAGAGGCAGGCAGAGAGAGAGGGGGAAGCAGGCTCCCCACTGGGCAGAGAGCCCGATGGGGGCTCGGTCTTAGGACCCTGAGATCATGACCTGAGCTGAAGGCAGAGGCTTAACCCACTGAGCCACCCAGGTGCCCCCGAATCCTTCATTTCACAGATAAAAAGAGACTTATAGAAATGAACTGATTTAGGTCAACATAGCTGGTCTGGGACCAGGCTTGGGTCTTCTCTTCTCCACCCAGCTTTTATTTATGGGAATAGGCACAATACGGAGACTGTAATCTCTTTGAAAGGCAGATCTGTGCTTCTCGTAACTTTATGGTATCTGTGGATGCTTTGGAATAAAAAGCTCTCAATGAAAACAGCGAGATTATAGTCTTGAGTGTTTATGTATTTCTTAAGGATGTCAAGACCAAATCACTCAATAGAAACCCATTTTATTCTGAAAACCCTGGAATAAGATGCAGTAGGTATGATATGAGAATACACTATTTCAGTGGACTCTTATTTGAGAGAAAAGGAGGCCCTCATTCCTTGCTTCATTGAAAGTTGTGATTCCAAGGCTGAAATACGTGATGTGATATAGAAATAAAAGGAACTTTTAGAAGCTGCCAGAACCAAGATTAGTGCCAGAATATGTGTGTGGGCAGTACTGGCACAAGGACAGTATACACACAGCAGGTAGAAATCTGAAAGCATAATTTAGCATAGAATAAATTATCCAAATACTATCTGCTTAGTAGTATATAACTTAAAATACATACTTCATGATTATTTTATTTTTCTTTGTTTCATTTAGGGAGTAAAGTGCTCTCTAGTGGCCTAGAAAAAAATATGTTGATTGCCTTGTGCTTTATTTTAATTCATTTTGTAATAATTGACCAAATTAGTAAATTTTGCCCCTAAAAGTGATATATTGGCCCTATTACAACTTTTTAAACTGAGAAAGGTAAGTGTCCCCATTAAGTCATTTCCCTAGGAAAATATTGAGAGAAAACAATATTGCATCAATTAATGACTACACAAAAGGCTTTGACTATTGCAGGATTTATAATAGCTCTGGGGAAATGATTTTTTCTAAAGATTGTGTTTATCTCTTAGAGAGAGAGAGAGCACGAGCAGAGGTAGGGGTAGAGGGAGAATCACAGGCAGAGTTCTGCACTGAATGGGGAGCTCAGTGCGGGGCTCCATCCCAGGACCAAAAGATGATCACCTGAAACGAAGTCAGGTGCTCTGATCTGGGGAAATGATTTGTTAGTCTGAAATAAATAAATGTTGATGATTTTGATGATTTGACAGTCCAGTCATGCTTTTATGAATCAACAAAGTATATCTGGAGTATATAGTCTGAGTTGGGAAAATGCTGTTTCTTCTTGCCTATCAGGCATTTGCCAACATCTCTCTTACATATAATCTGAATTTGTTGCTGCATTCTGAAGGCTGGAAATTTGGGAAGATAACTGCTTTGTTGCCCGAGAATGTCCTCTTCATTACCTTGAGAATGAGTGGCTTCCTTACTACTCATACTAAAATGGGGATATTGACATTAATACAGGTATGGGAGGCTTACATGATCTTTTGGGGATTGGGAACATCACGGTATTGGGGGCTTACATGATCTTTTAGGGAGCGGGAATATCACTTATCCTGCCTGACTGCTCCTGGGTCACCAGCTGGTTTCGTCCCCTTCCCCTGCTGCTATGATTGTATTCCACTGCAAAAAATCTCTCTAACTGATGGTATGATAGTGACACAATCTAGATGCTGCTAAAATTCTTTTCCAAGGTATTTTTTGTTCTTGGGAGAAGATATCTCTATTGTTGTTTGCACACTTTAATTGGGATTTTTTCCTTTCTTTTTGCTGAGCACTACAGAATTAAGTTGGGGTCATAAAATTAGTAGAAGATAGTAATACCACAAGATACTGCCACAGAGAGGCACTATTTTGGAGTTTTCCATGCAGCAGAAAGATTGACTTTATTTTATTTGGATGTGGGGATAAAGCATCAGAATATAGGAAGGGGGGCCCCGGGGTGGCTCAGTGGGTTAAATCCTCTGCCTTCATCTCAGGTCATGATCTCAGGTTCCTGGGATGGAGCCCCGCATTGGGCTTTCTGCTCGGCAGGGAGCCTGCTCCTTCCCACCCCCCGCCTCTCTGCCTGCTTGTGATCTCTTTCTCTCTGTCCAATAAATAAATAAAAATCTTTAAAAAAGAGAATATAGGAAGAGATTGTTCTTATTGTTTTAGAAAGGGAGAGGAGGAGAGAGAGAGAGGCAGAGGGAGGATCTTTTTTTTGTTTGTTTAAGATTTTGTTTATTTATTTGACAGAGAGAGAGAGAGAGAGAGAGATCACAAGTAGGCAGAGAGACAGGCGGGGGTCAGGAGGTAGGGAAGCAGGCTCCCTGCAGAGCAGAGAGCCGGATGTGGGGCTTGATCCCAGGACCCTGAGATCATGACCTGAGCTGAAGGCAGAGGCTTTAAACCACTGAGCCACCCAGGGGCCCCTAGAGGGAGAATCTTAAGCAGGCCCCATGCCCAACACTTCAGGGTTCGATCTCACAACCCTGAGATCATGACCTGAGCTGGAATCAAGAATCAGATGCTTAACTGACTGAGCCACCCAGGTGCCCTTTATTTTATTCTATGATAAGCAGGGGATCCTTCCAGATAATGTTATGTTTTAGATAATATTTAGAAAATGTGGATAGATTGCTTGGTGAATTGGATTATAGGTTTCTAAAATCACTGAAAAAACAAAGATTTCTGGATGTGAAGAAAAAGGTGAACTAGTCAACACTTGACTCTATTACAAATTAATGGAAGCCTGACTAACACATTAAATACCATTTCTGTGAAAGTGTGCAAATAGTAATGAAAATTAAAGATTAAATAATAAAGTTGAACTTACTATTATTATTTTGCTTAATATTCTTAACTTATTAATGTTATATCTTTTGATGAAAGTAAAAACAGTATCCAGTACCTTTTTTCTTTTTTTTTTTAAAAAGATTTTATTTATTTATTTGAGAGAGAAAGAGAGATAGCAAGAGAGAGCACAAGAGAGAGCGGGGAAGGGGCAGAGGGGGAGGGAGGGGAGACCCCCACGGAGCAGGGAGCCGGACATGGGGCTGATCCCAGGATCCTGACCTGAGCAGACGGCAGACCGCTTAACCGACTGAGCCACCCAGGTGCCCTTAGAATCTTTTCTAGAGAAAACAAAACACTGTATTTGTGAGAGTCTAAGATGTAAGATAGTGGTCAGATGGGGACCCTTCCTTTCAGAGGGAATGTTTTGTACAATCTGTGATGAGTAACTCTGCACTTGCTTCTGGAGGAGGTGTGTGATCGTGCTGACAATAGAACACAAATAACAGAACCTCAACATAAGGACATTTCAGAAAAGGGATAGGCTTTCCTTACGATATGTTGAGGATTGAATTATTTTTTAATCATTCACTGTAGGTTTGACATAAACTCTATGTGATTGGAGATTTATGTGGAATGAAGTGGAGCTGAAGGCATAATGAATTCATACATCCAGATTAGATGGTTTTCTGAGTCCCGAACCAGCTTTTTTCCCCCCAAGAACAAGTCTTTGGAACTGAAATATCTTTTTAATTTGTTGCAAAAATCAAGCTTTAACTCCCAACTTTAAATATAATTTCCTCGCCAAATTTCTGTCCTTGGTCTATTTTTCCTCTTTGTTTATACTCTTTGCTTCAACAATCTCTTTCTAAGCTTCTTCTTTTTTTTTTTTTTAAAGATTTTATTTATCTTTAAAAATAAATAAATTTTTATGGGAGGCTCAGTCTATTAAGCATTGGCCTTTGGCTCCAGTCACGATCCCGGGGTCCTGGGATCAAGCCCCACATCAGGCTCCTTGCTCAGAGGGGAGCCTGCTTTCTCCCTCTGCCTGTGGCTCTCCTTGCTTGTACTCTCTTTCTCATTCTCTCTCTGACAAATAAATAAAATCTAAAAAACATTAAAAAATATGTTAGCAAAAAAATAAATATATAAATTAAAAGAAGGGGCGCCTGGATGGCTCAGTGGGTTAAAGCTTCTGCCTTCGGCTCAGGTCATGATCTCAGGGTCCTGGGTTCGAGCCCCGCATCGGGCTCTCTGCTCAGCAGGGAGCCTGCTTCCCCCCCTCCCCCGCCTGCCTCTCTGCCTACTTGTGATCTCTCTCTCTCTCTGTCAAATAAATAAATAAAATCTTAAAAAATAAATAAATAAATTAAAAAAAAATGATGTCTGGGTGGCTCAGTCAGTTAAGCATCTGCCTTCCACTCTGGTCATGATTCCAGGGTCCTGGGATTGAGTCTTGCATCAGGCTCCTTGCTCAGCAGGGAACCTGCTTCTCCCTCTGCCTGCCACTCCTGCTACTTGTGCTCTCTCTCTGACAAATAAATAAATAAAATCTTAAAAAAACAAAACAAAACTGGGGCTTCTGGGTGGCTCAGTGGGTTAAAGCCCCTGCCTTCAGCTCAGGTCATGATCTCAGGGTCCTGGGTTTGAAGACCCGCATCGGGTTCTCTGCTTAGCAGGGAGCCTGCTTCTCCCTCTCTCTCTGCCTGCTTGTGATCTCTCTCTCTCTCTCTGTCAAGTAAATAAATAAAATCTTTAAAAAAAAAAACAAAACTGATGATCATGTTTAAAAAATTGCATGTGGATAACTTTTTATTTTATTTTTTTTAAGTATTCTCTACACACAACATGGGGCTCAAACTTACAACCCTAAGATCAACCCTAAGACTCACATGCTCTACTGAGTGAGCCCGACAGGTGCCCCACATGTAGATAACTCTTAAGTACTTCTCTCCAGCCTCAGGCTCCGTTTTACTCGCTGGGCGCAATTTCCAGTTTCCCAGCAGAGTTGTGTAATTCTTATCTCTTTTCTTTCTTTCTTTTTTTTTTTAAGCTTTTTTTTTTAAAGAATTTATTTATTTATCTGACAGAGAGAGACACAGCGAGAGAAGGAACACAAGCAGGGGGAGTGGGAGAAGGAAAAGCAGGCTTCCCACTGGGCAGAGAACCCGATGCGGGGCTCCATCCCAGGATCCCGGGATCAGGACTTGAGCCGAAGGTAGACACTTAACGACTGAGCCACCCAGGCGCCCCCTAAAAAGTTTTTTTAAAAAAATATTTTGTTTATTTATTTGAGAGAGAGAGAGAGATAACACATGCAGGGAGGCGGGGCAGGGGGAGATGGAAAAGCAGACTCCCCACCAAACAGAGAATCTGATGTGGGGCTCCATCCCAGGACCTCAGGATAATGACCTGAGCAAGGCAGACATTTAACCGACTGAACCACCTAGATGCCCCTTCAAAAAGTTTTAATTCAAATTCCAGTTAGTTGACATACAGCATAATATTAGTATCAGGTGTACAAAATAGTGATTCAACAATCCCATATATGGCCGGGTACTCATCACAAGTGCACTTCTTAATCCCCATCACCCATCCTCCCCCAACCCCCTTCATGAGATGTGTATTTCACATGGCTTGTTAAACTAGACAGGTCCAAAGTGGAGCTGAATATCTCCTTGGTCTGTCTTCTTCTCCCTCCTTCAAGTCTATTTCATATTTTGTTTAAAGGATCACCAGTTTTCAGTCCTTTAGGTTCACAGTCAAAGAGTTTTCTTTCCACACTTCTTCCCCTTTAAGCCCATGGCCAATTTGTCTTTAAGTCCTCCAATTGCAGCTTGCTCCTAATTTCTTTCTTCTTTTTGCTCCTTTGTTTCTTGCCACTTGAATAATTTTAATGTTCTTCTCTAACTATCTAACTTTCCATGTTCCAGTTCCTCCTCAACATCAAGGCAGCTTATCCAAAGAACAGTTCTCCATTCAGAATCAACCAGATATTGGGCACTTTACATAAGCTATCTCATGTAATTCTCACTCACATGTACCTCATTCAAGAGGTGTTATCTTCATTTATAAAGAAAGTTGGGGCTCAAGGAATTGTAGAAACTTGCCCAGAATGTTCAAGAGAGTGATCATATAATTTCTCATCCAAACAGAGACACTTTTGAACATGAAAGGGGGTACTAGAAAGAGTTATGCCCAGATAGCAGGTATCAGAAGGAATTTCCAGACATGCCAGGACACAAATTATCTACTCAGTATGTGACTGACTGAATCCATGTTCCACTCTAGGTCTGTCTGGAGAGATGTTGTAGCTATTCTATGACCATGAGGGGAGTTAGGTTGATGAGCTGAGGGTAAGCAGAAAGGAAGGAGAGAAAGAAATTAGTCCTTTGATGACCATGTTGATCCACTCCATCTCCCATCTTCATGATAAGGAGAGAATAAGTATGTTTATTGTTTAAGTCATTTTATTTGGTATTTCGCCTCTTGAGATTGAATATACTTTTGTAGAAGGAAAGACAGTTATAAAAGAAATGGCAATAATGTGTGATTTCTGCGAGACTAAGGGAGTGCAGGACACTTGGAGAGGTTACTTAGGATTATCTTATCTAATGCTGTGCTAGTGTGCATGTGGGTGTGGAGGGGAAATGGTTGATGATAGGTTCCAGGAGGAAAAGACATTTTAATAGTAACTTGGACATTGAATTAAATTTTGTTTACCTATATCTTTATATTTGGAAATGGTAAGTTTTCCCTCCCAAGAACTTTGATCTCAGTAATTTACAAATACTTTGCTTTACAACTTTGACAGTCAAAAAATATTAGACTGAGGGGCTAGGGTGAAAATGATCCAGGGATTCAACTTGCAAAAGTCACCTGAAAGTTTTGGTTTTATTTGATTTATACTTTCCTTTTCACTGTTTGTATCCATTTTCATCCAAGTTTGATAGTATGAAGTGTTATGACGCTAGTTATTTTTGGCTTTAATTTTTCCTTTCTCAAATCTCCAGCCTTCCTTTGGGTGATTTTTGTTGTTGTTGTTGTTGAGCTGGGGTTAAGAAGAAAGGAAGACCTCTGAATTCATGAGTGGTTTGTTAAAAGAAGAAATAGACAGAACGATTCAGAATTATACAAACAATGGCAATTGTAGAAGACCACCTGTGCCATGATAGGCAGTCCTCAGAGATTTTAAACACGCTTTCTTCCCAGCCTTAATTGCCTCAGGATGAGGCAATCCTGTGTATCTGTTCAGAACCATTAATAACCTACTTCACCTGATTGCAGCAAGTGTTTTTTTTCTTCAGATTTGTCAAATGGTAAGTGCAAGGACTTTATGCACTGATAAACAACAAAATTGACCAAATTTAGCAGTAGGTCTCAGCAAAAGGCAATTTCTTCTTTCATCTTCCATCTAATTTGACAACTAAGGGTTTTTGAGAATCTAAAGCTGGATGATTTCTCCAACACACTTGCTAGATTTTGATTAGATTAAATATGGTCTGCTTCTGCTTTGTTTTTTGGAATTGTTCTCTGGTTGTATTTCCTCCCATGTTTGCGTGATTTGATACAGATTTCCAGATTGCCATCTCTTTGCCTTATGAAGTTTTGGTCCTGCTCATCTATTCCATTTCTTTGATTATTTCTAGTATTTACCATTTGATTTGTGTGGCTTTGAGCAAGTCACTTAAATTCTCTGTGCTTTAGATTTATTATCCTTTGTGAAACAATAATGAGGAAGCTAAAGAGACAATGGGATATGTTTTCAGAGCAAATAGTTTTAGAAAGTCATCAGGTCTGCAAAAATTCTGGAATTAGCGCACATAGACCAATTCTCTTTACTTTCCACCCATTTTCAAAGTTCTTCCTTCATGGATAGAGGGCTCACTACTGTGGCTCTCAGCCCTAGCATTTTATGCGTGTGGTGTTCATTTTAGAATGATTTTAAGAACAACTTTAAAAGGGAGAAGTAGTCGCAGAATAATTACCTAAAGTGGTTTTATTTGGAGAAAATGGTGTGCTTTGTGATGACGGTTCGGAACTGTGGAGGTGAGATTTGTGGGCTGATGAAATCATGCACATAAATTCAGGGACACTTCTTGTGTCATGCCTTGTATTAGAAACACACAGCTATGTGTCCCTCCACTGCTGTGTATGGGGAGACTTAAGAACTGGACCTCTTGTGCCCTTGGCAGAAGGCAGGGTTTCAAAAAATATGTAATTAAAAATGGAGAATCCTAAAGACCTGGTCTTTGTAAATGAAAAGGAAGCGACACAAACCATGCATAGATAAGTGACAAAAGGAAAGCAAAAGCACAGTTAGAAGGCATAGAAATGTGAAAATGTGCAAAGGAAATATAGGTAGGCCCATAAAGTGTGATAATTTAGGAGAAAATAATTCAGATGTTGAAAAAAGACATGAGTAGTTCTGAAGAGATTCCATTCACTTTAAAGATACATTTAAAGCCAGGAAAATTACTGGAAAATCACTTGGACTCTTTATTTTAAGAGCGAAACCATATGTATAGAAAAAGGCCAACGTTTTCTTTAAGATTTTATTTATTTATTGGACAGAAAGAGGGAGATCATAAGCAGGTAGAGAGGCAGGCAGAGAGAGAGAGGGGGAGGCAGGCTCCCTGCTGAGCAGAGAGCCTAATGCAGGGCTGGGTCCCAGGACCCTGAGATCATGACCTGAGCCGAAGGCAGAGGCTTTAACCCACTGAGCCACCCTGGTGCTCCCTGAAGTTTCCTAATTCAACAGGACCTTTCATGATTTGCAAGATTCAAGGCAATCTAGTCCTGCTCTAACACTTGCAGACTTGTAACCACGGGTAAGTTAAAACCCCTCTTTGTGACTCAGTTTTTCTTATAAGTAAAATAGGGAAAATAATAATGTCTACCACCAAAGGTCTTGGCAAGAATGAGACGAGAGTATACCTGAAAAGAGTGTACTAGTGAACGCTCACACAAGATTAGCTGATATTATTATTATTATTATAACCATTACTGCAATTATTATTGTCATCATCAAGAGATGGTTTGAGAGCATGAGCAGGGACTTTGGAACCAGACTGCCTGGCTTTGAATCCTGGCTCCATCACTTGCTACTTGTGGGTCTTTGGTCAAGTTACTCAAATCTCCAGGTGTCTGTTTCCTTATCTGTAAAATGGGAAGAATAGTACTTTCTTCATGGAGTTACTACAAACAGGAGATGAACTAATGTATATGGAGAGTGTACAACTGCACCTGGCTCATTATGTCATGATGACGATCATTTTTCTGACCTCATCTTAGCCCACTCGTCCATCAGCCACACTGACTTATGTTCTGTATGCATCAAGAACTTATGCTTCCGGTTCTCTGCCCTGGTCATCTCTTCAGCCAGGCCTTCCCTGCTTGACCACTGTTTCCTCTCCACCCACAGGTACTTTCTAAGTCAATTCCTATCTCAGTTTTGTCCCAACATTTTCTTTTTTTTTTAATGGTTCTATTTTTTTAAAAAAATATTTTTTTACTATTATTTTTTAAATTAACATATAATGTATTATTTGCCCCAGGGTACATGTCTGTGCATCGTCAGGCTTACACATTTCACAGCACTTACCATAGCACATACCCTCCCCAATGTCCACAACCCAGCCACCCTATCCCTATCCCCCACCTCCCAGCCACCCTTAGTTCGTTTCGTGAGTCTAGGAGTCTCTTATGGTTTGTTGTCCAAGCATTTTCTATCTGATGTTGTTTTTGTGTATATATTGCTTCCCTGTTTATTACCTGACTTTTCCCACCCTTACAGAATATAGTCTACATGCCTTATTTGCTACTGTGTCCCGGCACCTAAGTCAATAGCTGGCAGATGGTAGGCATTCCGAATAGCCGTCAAATGAATGCGTGCAATTGTGATAGAGTGATCTGGAGATCAGTAAGGACCACTTCCTGTCCTTAAAGACAGTCTAGAATAGGGCTGCTCAAAATGTGGCCAAGCTGAGTGACTCTCTCATGCTGGGTCCAGTGCTGGTGATGATACACTCTGTCCAAACAAGGACACTTGGAGAATAAGAGGGACAGGGGTCCTGTTAATGATCACATCCGGACTGCAGGCAGACAGTGGGATACTCCACAGTAAACCTTACCCGTGAACTGGCTGCATTAGAACTACGAATGGGGTGGTCGTGGAATGGATTCACAAAAATGAAGATTCCTGGGCCTCATCCTGGCCCCACAGCGTCAGGATCTTTATTTTAGGAGGTGCCTTGCGTGATTCTGAGATCTGCCAAACAGGCCAGAGTTTGAGAACCGCTGGGGCTGGGGATTAGAACATCCTCCTTTGAGGGCTTTGTCCTCAACCCAGGAGGCTTCCCTAAAGGTGTTAAATACTTAACACTGTTGTGTGGGGGCCGCGGTGGCTGCTGCTGTGTGGGAGCCAAGTGCTCATTAGCACTTGTATAGGAACCTCTGCCTGTTCTTGAGAGTTAATTTCTTGGCAAACAATGAGAGTCTTCATAAAGCACTTCTGCGGAGTGAGGACAAATTTGGGGTAATGTAGTGCAAATTGTAGGAAGTGAGTACATTAGCACGAAAGAGATTTAATAAGCCTGGAAAAGAGATTTAGTTCGTCTGGCAAAAAGATGGAAGTTTGGGGGAAGCAAGGCGAATATGGTAACAAAAATAAAGGCCAATCACTTATGGTTGAACCCCTTCTTTTAAAAAATAACGCTTTGGGGAAAATATGCTGGAGTCTGTAGGTCTTACTAACACCTGTAAAATAGGACATGTTTTAAGGACTTTGCTACATGTATTTTTGCGTTGATGGCACAGACAGTATTTTCTGGTAATGGGTAATAGTGGCAAAGTTAATAAAGCCTTTACTGCCCTCTGGTCCTCTGACTTCTCACTTCTTTCAAGAATTTTCCTCCTTGTCCATCCATTTCATCTCCCTATAATGGGCGAGAACTACTAATTGCCCCTGTGGGTTTCCCTCATGGCATCACAGATTTTATCTCTTTTCCATCCTTTTCTAATTTTCAAATTCATTCCTCTTTTTAGCATCCCTGATACAGAAGGATAATGTATGAATTTATACCTTTATCAATTTAAAATCTTGAAACATGCTGCTTGATTTTTAAATAGTCTCAACAGCAAAACTTTTTTTGTTCTTTAAAGATTTTTATTTATTTATTTGCCAGAGAGAGAAAGATCACACAAGGAGGCAGAGAGGCAGGCAGGGAAAGGGGGAAGCAGGCTCCCTGCTGAGCAGAGAGCCTGATGTGGGGCCCGATCCCAGGACCCTGAGATCATGACCTGAGCCGAAGGCAGAACCTTAACCCACTGAGCCACCCAGGCGCCCCTCAGCAGCAAATCTTTCTTCAGACTCCATTCTTTGTTAAGTAGCTCATTAATGCTTTAATTAAAACAAAAATCATTATATCATAGAAATATTTTATATAGAAACATGTATAAGAGACAGATGTCATTTACATACCTTGGTTTGCTATCGTTTCCCATGAAGTAAAAAGAAATAGAAGGAAAAAGTGTTCTTGTGAGGTCTTCATTTAAAATAGGATAAAAATAAGTATTCACCCACAGGCATGTTATAACAAAGTCTAAAAGTGCACCTTCCTCTCACTGATTACTTTCAGTTTATATATTTGATTTCTCACTCTGTGAACCTAACCATGGGATTTGGCAACCACTCCAAGAATCTAAATTTTAAAGATAGAGGTAAGAGGGTGTTTCCAATACCGGGAATGAAAATGCTGTATACAGAGTTCACGGAGACGGTTCCGATTATTATTTATATGTTAAACTTGCCATAATAATTAAAACACCCCCCCTCCCCAGTATCATTAGAAATTGGGTGTATGTGACTTTAAAAGTTTTTGGCTCTTGGCCAGCCTCTCCGGAGCATGCTGGCCACTTTGGGTAGCATTGGCAACTTCTTCCGCAGGTTTTCCAGTTGATGCCGTTTCAAACAGCAGGAGGGTGACGTCTCTGTATTCAGAACACCTAACAATGCCTGTTCAAAACAGATTCCTGACTCCTTAAGCTTGCCTAGAAAGATTGTTTCTCTGCAATCTCCTCTAGAGACATGGAGCTATCTTAATTACTTCTAACATTAGCTGAGTATTTAAAATATCACCTATTACAGTATCTAACTAGCGGTGTTTCAGGGCCTCCTCTATCCAAATAAATAAGCATCAATGTGCTCAGATGATCCGTTATATCGTGGCATTTGTCAAAAACCACTTCGAGTAGAAAATAAACTGTTTCTCAGTGAAACGTTAGCCTCCTCCTAATGGTGGACATGTTTGCTCTGGGAATCAATACTTCAATCTAATAATTTCTACAGTTTTGAGAGCCAAGCTGTTGTCGAGATGCTGGTCCCAGTTGAGGGAAGTTGCTTTTCTTTTGTAACATGGATGTCTCACCCTCTCTCCTCATCACCTTTGGATTTACTGCCATCAACCACGACTGCCTTCGGGTTTTGGTTTTGGAACTCTGGTCTGGGGTGTGTTGGAAGAGTGACTTTTGCCATAATTCAAAGAGCATACTTGAGGCTGCTGTAGGATGCTGGCTGTGATTTTTTCGGAGTTGGAGCAGAAAAATACACATTTAATAAAATCAGATTGAGCACCACCTTTTTTTGTGATCCTCATGGCTATCATTAAATACTTCTTTTTGCATAGGTTTTCCTCTTGGATACACCTGGAGTTTAATTTTTAGCATGATATTAAATTATATATAAACCAATAATTTTTTATGAATGAGTACATTCTTATGAACTTTTTGACAAGAATAAAGTGGTGAGATTTAGGATTTTTGTCCTGATTTCAGGTTAGATAATTACAAATCACCTTGCACAAACTTCCTTTTATTCATGATTTTGATTTCTCCCGTCATCCCACTTCCCCTTCTGAAAATGCACAGAAATTACTTAAAATATTTATATTTTATGATTTGAATATCAAGGCCATGTAAAAATACCAGACATCTAAAAATTTGTTAAACATACAAAAGGACTATTATATCTGCTTGATATGTGATTTTATTACTAAAATGTTTTACATAGATTGCATGTAATTCCTGAAATATTTTTCATTTCTTTTTTTCCTGATCCACCTAGGAGAAAAATCAAAATAATAACCACAAAGAACAACTTTTTAATAAATTCCTTTCCTGGTTGGCTGTTTCTACTCTGAAAGCAGTACAACAAAATAGTATAATGAACAAGATGGGAATTTAAGATTCATTTCATGAGAATTCCAAAGTCTCCATGTTTTATATTTAAAATCCTATTTCTTTAAGTAGGATAAATCATGACTTTTTTGGCTCTTGTATTTAAACATATATTTTGATTCATTTCTCCTAGAAATTAAAAACATATAACCTGAAATAATTTATTTTCCACTAATGTTTGTACAGTTTCTGTATTTATACTGATCGGCTCTGGTCAATCAAAAAAGGAATTCAGAGTCATGCATTATAGTTATCTGATTATTCAAACTTTCCTAAAACAGTGTAAAGGCAATTTAGAAAATAATGGAATATACATTGTTTACTCTGGGTAGAGTACTAGGAATAATGAGAGTCTCGGAAAATAATATCAACACATTAGATATTCAAGAGACTGGAGATGCAATACTGAGAAAAATATAATGCAAAAAAACCACAATCACAAAGACGTAGGGGATAATGAAGAACAATCTAGACAAAGGACATTAGCCGTAATGTTGATTGTAGCAAAAATAACAAAGCAAAACTATGACTTTTGGCCCATTGTTGGAAAAAAGTTAGGGGCAACTGAAATATTGGGAACATATGTAATTGAAAGAAATAAAAATTCCTTCATGAAAATTGGAAAAATGAGTACAGGGCTACAGGCACCAACTACAAGGAGATAATGAGGGCTACGTGGGAGTCGAATGCAAATATAATGAATTTTAAAGCAATGATGCTTTTTTTATTTGTATTAACTTCTATCAGTTAGCTTCTTCTAAAATAGAAGGCTTTGTATAGCAGGAAAGATACTTTATGTTGTAATATCTTATGCTATAATTGGATAGGGTTCAAATAGATTTTCAAATTAGCTAACTTCTGTTCAGGGCATATACTAAATATTTCTCTACATACATCTGAATTGGAAAGAAAAGCTGAAATCTTTTCCCACATATATTTAGAGCTTTTAAAAACTATAAATTACAAACAAAAAATTAGTTTAAAGGAGTTTCAGAGAAGAGAGAGGAAAACACATATTTTACTCTAATCGACCACATAGCATCACTCAATTTTAAAATTTAGATTTTAATTGACACAGGTGTGCAGGGAGGGAGGTTTTCAGGCCAATATGAACTGCATCAAAGAGGAGAGAGATCCTTAGGGGTAAGAAAAACAAAAGGGCCTGACAAAGAGAAAAGTGAAGAACAAGAAAAAAAGATGGGATGGAGATGGGAAAAGGAAAGTGCTCCAAAAAATGTTAACCCCAGTCAATATGGAACAAATTGTTTGTTTAATTGGATTCCGTATCCTCAACCTATTATGCTATATCTTATGGCACATATCGAGTACTCTGATCCTCAGTGGAGAATAAACTGAAGGAACGAACTTGCTAATGTACTCTACAGGGCATCCACAAGGGTCTTGGCACTCTTTGGTCTCTTTCACCCTTCCCCATCCATTTGGGAGAAATAGGCAAACTGGGTCATGTTATCTGTCTGCACATCTGTCCAGTGTCTGGTGTCTTGTTAAGATCTGGCTGTGTTTAGGTATTAGAACATGACAAACTCTTATTAAGGTTCTTAAACTTGTAATTAAAAAACAGATTGTCTGGAGAACACTCTAATGGCTCTGTGCAAAAGCTCTCAACTCCATTTGCTAAATATGAAATCTAATGTTGCAATTAATTGTAGACTGTGCCAGGGCTAACCCTTTCTCTGACTACATTACCAGGTTCCGGCATGGGAATGGGTAAACGTTTCTGATGGTGACTGACTTATGGCTTTTGCTCTCTCAAATCTGCTCTAGTCATATCCCTTTGGTTCCTTTTGTCCTCATCTCCTTTGGTTTTGGAGGACAGGTAGTTATAGCCTCGTACCCCTTCAGACAAATGTTTAGTGAGTGAGGCTTTGTTGGTCTCAGTGAAAACCATTCCAAGTTTGGTTGTCTCCTTTCCTTTGTTGAATGGATTTCCTCCTTTTATGGAAAGTCTCTGTCATGCAGTTGTCACTCTGGGCATCCACCACTCTGCTGTTGTTTGTGTATACTGCTTGTCCAAGCTTCTTCTGCTTCTCTCTCCTTTTGGGTTTCATGGCAAGTTGGGCCAGTCTTTCAGTGTTCATCTCAATTTGGTGACCCAT
Organism: Procyon lotor; assembly: GCA_028646535.1. Classification (NCBI taxonomy): domain Eukaryota; kingdom Metazoa; phylum Chordata; class Mammalia; order Carnivora; family Procyonidae; genus Procyon; species Procyon lotor. The sequence continues at coordinate 85,454,133 of CM053603.1, read as the reverse complement.
GGTGCAACTTCTCTTCACATAGCATTTGCCCATGGTTAGAGAAGTGGAGGCTCTTAAATCATGGGGGGAGGATTTCAAGCTCTGTGATCATTTCCTTCTAAGAAGGGTGGTTCTCTGGGGTGCCTGGCTGGCACAGTTGGTAGAGCCTAGGACTCTTTATCTCTGGGTCATGAGTTCAAGCCTCACCTTGGGGGTAGAGTATAGTTGAAAAAAATGTTAAATAAAGAAGGGTGGTTTTCAGGCCATCTGGCTGACCAGGAGGCTAGTTGTCTTTCACTTTGATTTCATTGGCCTTTCTGACTCTCCCCCTTTCTTTTATGGCAAGGTCTATATCCTATCCTTAGGATGTTGAAGCAGGAAAGTATAGTTGCCTGCAGGACTACTTAGAAGGTTATGTCTGTTTTTCTCACTCAAATAAGAACTGCCTCAGTGGTGTTTTTGCACACTGACTATGTGACCTAGGGTAAGGTACTTAAACCTCTCTGTGGCTCAAATATATGGGCATATTTGTAGTATATGGATAATGATTCTGTAATACATGGGTAATTATTTTCACTTATTGCACAAAGTTGAAATGAGTTGTGTAAGGATGAGCACAGTATTTGGCACACAGTAAGTGCTATGCAAGTTTTGCTACTTTTATTATCATTCTCTCAAGAGCAGATTTAGAAATACCAGAGGGCACATATGCTTGTTGGATTTTAGGTCTAAAGGACAAAATTTTTAATTATTTCATGATTATAACATGTATATCTTAAAGTAAGAAGCTTAATTAGTTGCACACACCAACATATTTTATAATGACATCTTTAGGCCATGAAACATGATTTTTTTCTTCTGAAATAATAGTTTAAATAATGTGGTTTGAATTTATTCTTCACCCAGAATGATAGAATTCACCTTTTTTTTGAAGAAAGGATGCACTACTTTGATTATTATATTTGGGTGGTGAACACCTCACAAAATAGCCAGCACAAGTTTTAGGATTCTTTCTTTTTTTTTTTTTTAAGATTTTTTATTTATTTGACAGAGAGGGAGAGAGAGCACAGGGAGTAGCAGGCAGAGGGAGAGGGACAAGCGGATTCCCCTTTGAGCAGGGAGCCTGATGTGCAGGCTCAATTCCAGGACCCCAGGATCATGACCTGAGCCAAAGGCAGATGCTTAATAGACTGAGCCCCTTAGGAGCCCCAAGATTTAGGATTCTTTTTTTTTTTTTTTTAAGATTTCATTTATTTATTTGAGAGAGAGAGAAAGAGAGAGATCACAAGCAGGCAGAAAGGCAGGCAGAGAGAAAGGGGGAAGCAGGCTCCCTGCTGAGCAGAGAGCCCGATGTGGGGCTTGATCCCAGGACCCCGAGATCGTAAAGCCGAAGGCAGAGGCTTTAAGCCACTGAGCCACCCAGGCGCCCCCAAGATTTAGGATTCTTATCAGATATTGCCAATTTCAACAGTGTATCTCTTCAAAAGGGAATCACTACTCATAGTAGAATTGCAATACTGTGATGAACAGATGAATAGGTTTTTTTCTCCCTCCAATTTATATGCTCATGTGATAAAATATGAGAGAGAAATAGAAATGCTGGAAGGTATTAACCAAGACTTTTGGTACTATATGAATTAAACTGCACCTTTTAATTTGAAATATTTTGAAGAGAAGTGACAAAGGAGTTAGAGTTTTGCCCAAAGCATAGTTTTTGAAATTTATGAAACAATTAACAGATTTCTTCCTAACTACCCAAATGGCAGGTGGTGGGGATTGTAGGGGAGAAACCATACATGTTTTGCTTTTTGCAAAAATATGCCTTCAGAGAAAAATAATAATTTTTATTGTCAGATCATGAAACTGTGAGAAGCTTCTGATGTCACACTTTGTTGAGTGGATATATTTATGTTTTTCAAAGTTGGTGTTCTAATATTGCATTTCTAACATGTTAGAAGAGTAAGGCTATTTTGTTGGTTATGATTGACACAGAACATGTTGCGCTATAATGCTGGTTATAGTTTGATATGTTAACTATGTTACATTGTTTTGTATATTCCCTTTTAGATATTTAAAAGCTTAAAGTATTTTAAATTATAAAGAAGTATTAGATAAATACTCAGTCTACATCTTTTCTTAAAAATGACAAATTTAGGATTTAAAATATCAATCTTTCTATAAATTATTTAGAGAGAAATAATAAGTTACAGGCATTTTTTGAGGCTTCACAGGATCAAAAATGGCTTTATAACATGCAATTAAGCCTCTGTATTTCTAATGAGAAGACTGAGGTTATTTGTACATTGTAGTGTCAGTATTATTTTCAGACCACAGAAAACATTGTATCATTTTCTTTCCTTGTTTTCTTCCTCCCTCCCTTCTTTCTTTCTTTCTTCCCTCTGTTTTTCCTTCCTCCTTTCCTTTCTTTCTCCCTTCCTTCCCTTCTACTCCTTCTCTTCTTCCCCCTCTTCTTCTTTTGCAATGATAGCAACAATCTGTTAGATGTTTAAAATGATGGCATGATTTTAGCCTTTAAAAATTTTTAAATAATACAACTAGCATGGGTCTGTGCACCATCCAGACACTTAGGAAAGATCTGTTGCCTAACAGCTAATAACACAGCCACTCTAGTAGATAGAGTGAAATATCTAGTATTTTTATTATAGAAAATAAAAAGTTGCTAGTGAAATATATACCTATAAATATTTGTAATAGTCTCCCAAATAAATATCTCTCTATAAGAGTACATCACTGTATGCTAAAATCTTCAGGAATATTTTTTTTTTAGTTTTAGGGAGCATGATTTTATCTGATAAGAAAGAGTTATTCTATTTTGTAGTTCTATCATATTGCAAATATTATGGAATATGAAAGCAATTCCACATGACACTGTTTAAAATTAAACCTGTGTTAGATTTTCTTAGTAATGAAGCAAGTTCTAGAACATGAGACCAATAAAATAATTGTGTTTGAAATATAAAATGAATGAAAGGACTAATTACCAAGAAATTACCCTGTATTATTTGATTACTACCTAAATAATGTAATACAATTTTCCAATGGATTGTAGTTTTATTTTTATCTGATAAAATGAAAATAGCTTGAGGTAATCTGAAATCATTTATCTAATGTAGCTAAAAACGGCTTTCCAGGGCTACTGAAAGATACTCTTTCTTTGCCTTTTTTTCTTATGAACACCATAGGAAAAGTCCAGGTACATGTTTATACCTCATTTGAACTCAACGAAGAATGAATCATTGGTTTGTCTGAAGGCATGGAGAAGGATTGACTTTATTCTGCAACTAGTTTTCCTAGAATTTGATTTAAGGAACATTGACATTGGAAAGTGGGAAATTAAAGAGAAAATAGTGTGAATAATCTTTTAGCCAATCTTTTAGCAAATAATCTTAACCAAAAGGTAAAGTGGAAAGTGGAGAACCAAAGATTCTGTAAGTAAGAAAATATGTTTCCACTTTTTAAATACTTCTGTGAGTGTATTGAGTACATGGTAGTTCAATATAGCACAGGTTACTTCTAAAGTTGATGTATTTATATAAAATCACTAAGACAGTATTATTATACGAAAAAAATACTGGCCCGTGTGAAATTTACACAATAAATCCATTTATAATATCTGATCAATTACATGTTCCTCCTACAAATCAAAGCAAAATACACTTTCCACTTTTTTGGTTGTACATATGTGTTGTAGAGTGTCATTAATATTATCTTGATTGGGTGTAGAAATTATTTGCTATTAAACTGTGCTTCAGTTTGCAAACTAAAATGTGTGCTACAGTACCACATAAAAGGCTGGCTGGCTGTCATTAAACGACATCAAAGGCAGCCTCCTGGAAGTCTTTAAGTTTTATGGCAGGTGCCTCATAGAGAATGTCAGGTCATCTTGGGAAACCAGAAGAAGACTCCATCTAAACTTAGTTGTCTTTGGTCTCTTTCATCTGTTTGGCAAGGTAGGCATTCTGGGTTAGAGTGAGTTTTGCGGTGATTTGAATATTGGACATCAAGCCTCTCTGATTTCAGCTGCTCTCAGCATGGAGGCTGCAGTCATGGTCTCTCCTGATGGACACATCTGGGGAACAGAAAAATGATCCTTGTGATAATATCATCGATTTCCCATGAAGTGCAGAGGCATAAGCCTCATTTTGGGCCCTTCTTGGGACACAAATGGAAGGGCATTTTGGGTATACACAGTATACATAGGTATAACTTTGGAAAGGGACCATTTCCAAATATGAAAGCACTACTCTCATTTGTTTACTATGGGATGAGATAATTTCTACAGAAGAACAGAATAATGGGATTTCTATTTAAACAAAGTAGCACAATAAAGCTGTCTTTTTTTTTTTTTCTGGTTAAGCCTACTCATATAATTATTTCCTTAATGAGATATTACAAAAACCTATACAGAGAATAATATCTTTATAATCAAATTAGGGGACAACGATGGCTAATTTTTAGCTGATTAGAAAAATGCATGTATTGCTCATGAAAACAAACACTTATGGTCTTAGATGTTTTTATGATTTGCTTTCTAGCCACATCTGCACCATCTCAGGGTACATTAATTTAATTTTGCTTAACAAGTGTATCGTTTATGTTGTCATAAGCCTAAAACATCTCTTGGCTAGTTGTTTCTACTTTATTAGGACAAACAAAATTTCCACAAGAACTAACAAATTGTCATGAGCTCTGGAAGCTTGTTTATTTATTTATTTTTGCCAAGAATTAATATATTTAACGAATACAGTTTAAACAATTTTGTACTGCTTTGATCATTCACTTACATGTCATTAAGTAGTCTAAGCATTTTATTATGAAAGGGCTCTGTTTACAAATTAGACCAAAGAACACATTTCATACTGAAGATCAGCATATATATTGTATTTTATTTCAGATGCACATGACACAACCTTAATATTAGAGTCAGATGATTAAA
>CM053603.1:85444197-85446697 GCA_028646535.1 Procyon lotor | reverse complement strand
AAAATATTAAAGCAGGTAGAGAGAACTTATAAATTTCAATGGCACAAGTTAATAGTTTGGTATTCTGAACAGAGAGTACTTAAGTGTAACATTCCATGAGCCAAAGAGTCACCTTATGGTTGAAAACAATTTTCAAAGGTATTAGTTTCCTAGACTAAAGAAAAACTATAAATGACATCCATATTTCATGGATAATTCTGAGATGAGGTCTCATTTCCACACTGGTTTTGACTAGAGTGATAATGTTAAGTGAATAACTGAGGAATATTGGAATAGCAAGTATTTTTTGAAGAAAAGGTTATAGTTTTAATTTACAAAATAGATTTCCTTTGTATAATACCTAATATACAATATACAATAACTAATATAATAATAATAGTGCAGAATCATGACCATAGGTTGTTTTCCCTCTTCAAAAAGAGAATGTGGTACTCAAAAGGAGTAGTTGTAGGTTTCTTCTTAAAGGAAGCATCTGCTGGTGTCTAGAATTTTTCTCAGCTGAAACAATATATTTCATTTTGTTTATTTTTCCTGTTCTTCCTTAATCAAACCTACGGTTTCCACTATAGAGAAAAAGGTGATTTAAAGGAGGGATTCCTGGGCCTTACCCGAGATCCACTGATTAAGAGTCTGAGGGATCGAGACCTGAAAATTTGCATTATAAGCAGTTATCCTGAGCGGGGCTGTGCTGGCAAATGTATAACAACTTGCTCCATGAAAAATAGTGTTACAAACTTTACTGATATAAAGAATATACAGTGCCTAACTCAAAAATAATAAAATGTGCAATATTCTTTTTCATAAACTCCATATAGTCAATTGATTCCTACAAAACAATTTCTTTAATTTCTGCTGATTTTATCTGTAGCCAAACTATGGTTGTAACTGATGAAAGAATATAGTTCCAAAGTGAATGTTGGTTGACATTTTTGTTTATGGTAAGACAAAAATAAACCAATGAAGAACATATTAGAACTCACTTATTAGTCGATGATGTCAGTAACTTCTTTGTTGAATAAGATAGTAGTTTTCAAATACTGAAAGAATGTTTCTTCAACTTTATGCATTATTCACAACATAATGGCTATAGACATAACACACTTTTAAGATTAATCTGCATTAGACAGAATAGACAACACAACAAAATATAAGGCCTGATTCTTCAAATTTCCTGGTATAAACACTCCTCCTACCTTGCCAATTTCAAGCTACCAAGGTGATATACTTGAAGCAAGGTTGGGAAGGGATGCCGACTGGTATACAATGATATATTTCTATCATCAATGTGATAGATGTAAATAACCTGAAGAGCAAGTTCAATTATAAAATATGGCAATTAGGAAGTGATGAGGTTTTAGTGTTACTTTTATTTTTCAGATAATTTGTTTAGATAATTTAAATACATTTAAGATAATTTGTATTTGAAAATATAACTTAATTTTTTTTAAGAATTTATTTTCTTAAGAAATCTTTATACCCAACGTAGGGCTCGAACTCATAACCCCAGAATCAAATGTTACATGCTCCACTGACTGAGCCAGCCAGATGCCCCTAAAATGTTCACTTAATTTTTAATAATGGCTATGTTTAAAAACTGACTCATAAAATTCCTGGAGATTTAACATTTAAAAAATTAATATAACCATTATAATCAGAAATTAAAAACTAGAAATTTCTTGAGACAATAGATTTATAGACAGATTATTTTTCTAATGGATTGAACATAGTTTACATACATAAACATGCGGTAGATTGTTGTGTATGTGTATTAACATCAAATTATAAAGTATGAAGTGCCTTCAAGGCACTTAGCTTTATGCTGATGATTGTAGGAAATGCAGAAATAAAAGATATGCTTTTTTTAAACTTTAGGTCTTCATAATATATTTGTATGAAAATGTTAAGATAATGTAGTGATGACTACACAATGGAATGTTAAAGTACGAAGGCAGATCTGAGCTCTGTGATGACTATAAGTGGTAGGGAAGGTATCTTGGAGGAGGTGGAACTTAACTAGGAACCTGAGAAAAAGGTAGTCAAACCCAGACACCGGTCTCATATAGAGGAAGGAAGAGCATGGCAAGCAATGAAAATGAGCTAAACAAACACAAAATCCAGAAATTTTTACCAGTTACTTTCCTCAGGTTTCAGTGGTATAATCCACCCCATGTTTAGTTTTGAGGGTGTTAGGATTTTGCTGCTATCTGTCTACAGGATCCTTAATTCTAGTTGGATGGGGTGCCTCTTCAGTGTCCTTCCTCTGATCTGTTCCTTCAAGCTCTCCCACTTCTTGATCCTTTAACATCTTTGATTTTCCCTCACATTGCCTTTCTTCTCCTTGTGAAAGTTGGTCCACTTCTGCCCCTTCCAGTCCTATTGGTCAACAAACACTAAACGCTACAGGGGCAGCAAAAGGTGAATTGGTTTCTCATTGGTCTGTTTAACAACAAATTTTCTTTAACTCTGTCGTGTAGTCAAGTTTAGAGGTGAAGCCCGAGGG
>CM053603.1:85399717-85444097 GCA_028646535.1 Procyon lotor | reverse complement strand
AAGCCTTCATGAGAAGACCCATCACCCAAGAGAGGAAAGGGGAGAGTCCTGATTCCTGGGAAGAAAGGTTAAGGGTCATGGTTTCTTAGCACACCATACAGGGTTTATCACCCAGAGGAAGAAGGGTGTGTGTATCAGGTATTGCTATGATGGCTACACAGTTTCACAAAATGGGTCCTTGCTCAACTGGTCAGAGGAGACAGAACAGTGTCTTAATACTCATCTTTCAGTTTATCATAATTTCATGTTTCCCTTATTATTTTTACTATGTAAGTATTGTTTACTCTGAAACTAAGTAGTATCCTATGACTACATTTCTTTTATTATACAACTTCTTCCTCCTGGAGTTAATAATTTTGAATTTCAGAATTACATCAATCTTGATTCATGTCCCCATTTTGGTAGAACACAATCTCCATTAGCATCTTGAGTAAAGGTCCAAAGGAATAAATATACTTGGAAATTTGCATGTGTGAAAATGCTTTTATTCTATTCTCATACTTTATATTTGAAAATATAACTTAATTTTTTTTAGTTAGACTAGATGTAGGACTGTACTTGGAAATCTTTTGATGCTGTACATACTCTAAATTGATTGTGGCTTTTATTTTTTTGAAAAACGTATTGAAATCTTAATATTATTACTCATAATATTCAATGATGTGCAACTTATTATTTTTAAATTTATTTATTAGGTAATGTAGTAAAAAGCACCTCAAATTCAATATGTCTAAAATAGAACTCCTTCTTTGCTTCCTGCTCCACTCCCAGTTTTCTCATTCTCAATGAATGGTACATCATTTATCTAATTGTACTTGTCAGAAACATAACCCCCATATGCAATTTGTTATTAATTCTCCTCAGTGTTTCTTCTGATGTGTTTTTTCAAAGCATCCATCTCTCTTCCTCTTACCTGTAACAAAGTATTCCCAGACACCATTCCATTTTCACTCCTCGTCTCAAATTTCCTAACTGATCTTTTTATATACACTCCTGTCCTCTTTTATTCTATTCTCCTTACTACACCTAGATAGGTCCTTTGTAAATACATATCTGGTAATGTCAAATTCCTATTTAAAATTAGCCTTCAATGCATTCCCATTAATCAAATTTATCCCAGTGTATAAAGACCAAGACCTTGAGCAAACTCTACCAGACCTCTTGTAACCTATATCTCTTGCTTCCGGTAGTAACACAATTCCATGACATATTTCCATTGTTTCATTGTTTCTGATTTACCATCTCCCAGTCAGCCACAGGGTCCTTGCATGTGTTCTGTTGTAGGGAACACTACTTAACCTTCTCCTCCTTTCCCTCTACCTAATCTCTAAATCTTCTTTCACGTCCTCAGGACACCTTACCTAACCTCCTATTAAAAATTTCCATGGAAAATTATTTTCATCATACATTACAATTGCAATTTTTGTATCCTTTGTATCATTACTTGATATCTGAGTTCTTAATTGCGTTACAAGCTCCACAAAGATAAAGATCTTGCTTATTTTCATTCAGTGTATCCCTTGCATTTTACATATGCCAGATACATAGTATGCTGTAATTAAACATTTGTTGAATGAATGAATGCTTTTTCCCTTGCCTTTTCTTCTCTTCCTTTCCTTTTCCTTCTTTCTTTCTTCCTTTGTTTCTTTTTCTTTCACTCCTGCTCTTTTGATGAATGAATGATGAAACTGATTTTACTTGGATTAATCAAGAAAACAAGCCAGTCAAGAGCAATAAAATAATTATTTAAAAATATGTTATTATAAACATAAATATTTTAAATAAAATATTTAAAAATCTCTTTGAACTTCAAGTTAATAAAATGGTTATAATTATAGTAGACATTGTAATAAAAATGTTTACTTTTGAAGTGTATTTATTTGGAAGTTCACAGTCCAAAATATATTAGGTTCATTAAAAAAAGAAAGGTATTATAAACTTTAACTTGGCAGCATTAAAAAATTTCAAGATATTCCAGTTATTTTGCTTAAGGACAGTAATTTCAGCAAGGAATGAGCCATTCATTCCATGAGATCACTTCTTACTTCCTATTTCCTAATGAGATTTTTGTTCAGTTTAATTTAGGAAAACATCTATTTAATTCATGATTTAGTAAAGGATTTGTTTATAGATGCATATAGGTATACCTTAGCTTTCTACTTCAGAACTACAGATAGCAGAATATAGTATGCTTGAAAATAATCATGATAGTATTATTTTGTGTGTTTTCTTAAGGGACCACACAATTGAGAAGGCAAATTTTTTGTATCTCCACCCACATTTTTATTTATGACTATTTTATTCTTTCATCTTTAAAACCCTGATTTCTCTTCTATTGGATAATAGATTTCCAAATCAGCGTATGGATTGTGTTACATCCCCAAGGGGCAAATTTGTGAGTTTTAGATAAATGTCACGTATTTTTGTTTAATTATCTCAAAATATAGAATACAGCAGGGGTGAATGACAGCTGTGTGAGGATGTATATATTCAAGAATCCTCTTGCTGGTTTTTGGCAGAGCTTGCTGTAGTTCTAGTCTCTTTGTTTACCATGTGCAAAAGACTGGATCAACTTTCAAACACTTTATTATGGTTTAATGGGGGAATCATTAGTAGATGAGTTTAACAGACCCAAATGCTAGACACTCAGTGGTTTATTTTTCAAGATTAAAATAATGTCTGTTTCTAACCTTCAGTAGTTTAAAGCAAATTTGCATACAGCTGTATCCAGTTAAGTGCCTTTCAGACTTCTTGTTACATTAAGAATGTACAAGCATTAAGAGTGCTTGTAATACAATTGACTTTAGGCTGAATTTTACATTAATGGCCCCCTTTGTTATTTAGCTAGCATTAAAGGCTTAAGTACAAGAAAATCCATGTACAAAGCATATCATTTTTATTTTAATTTAAGCTCCCAAGAAATTTCGTGACTAAAACATCCGTTATGCCATTTGGAATAATTTTTTTTTTCCCTAAAGCTCTTTGTAGCAAGAGACAAATGTTAACAGAATCTTCAAATGCATAGTTACCTCAGGATTGCTGGGTGAATTGATAAAGACTACAGTGATACAAATTGGAATCACAATGGCCAGGGGACACAAAGCTGATGGGGTTTGGGTCTCTCTTAGGATGCTGTTAGGAAAAGGGCCATTAACACTGGCAAATAAGAAACAGAGCTGTAAGTAGGATGCTAACAAGTACAGCAAGGGAGCCTGCGCAGATGCTGACAGAACAGGAAGTGATTTCAACCAATCTCTAAGGGAAATCCTTTGGACAATCTTCCTTCAACAAATGCCTAGAAATTATGCTATTTATATGACATCTACTTGCTTATTAAAACCTTTAATAGGAACTGTTCAATGTCAATAAAATCTCTCTTTCTCTAGAAATGTTGGGATATCCTAGGTAAGTGAATTTTATGATTCACTTTAACGTTACAACTTTGTAAAATACCCTAGTCTGCACTTGATTCTATTCATCAAAATTAGGCCATTACTATGCACAAGGCACTAGGCCAGGAGCTTTTCTCTCTCACTATGTGAGAAATCCATTGAATATAATTGTGCATTTCTTTGATGACCTGGGATCTTGTAGAGCCTCCTGTACTCTCCATTCTGAATGTTTATTTTTATTGAAAATCAGTTCAGAAATGGATGTCAAGTGAAGGATTCTACACTGAACTCTATGACTACTCTGGAAATATACACCTTTGCGTTTGAAACTTTATTCCCTTTTAGTTGGTGCTTTTTCTTAGAAGTAAAGTGCTAAGAAAAACTTGATTAATTGGAGAAACTGGATATTTTGATTAATTGAGAGAAGTTGAGTTTCAAATAATTGAGTGTTTGTCACAAACTCATCCTTTCCATATGTCTTTGGTTATCCTTTTAAAGAGTGCTTTTTGATGGTGCATGAACAATTAATCTTGTAACACTGAAAAAATAAAATAAACATATTTGGGAAAAAAATAAAGAGTGCTTTTTGAGGTGAATCTACCTGATATAATATGTAGAGTGACTTTTCAATGCTGAATGAATGAAAGATGAGAAAGACTGAGCAGAAGAGACTGAAGTTTGCGATTCTGTCTGCTGGCTGGGATTGGTATACTACTGAACTACTACTGAACAGTAAATCCACTGGGTGCAAATCTGACTATCTGAAGAATATGACCAGAGAAAACATCTGATGGAACAAATAAATATTTCCAGGACCTCCCAATAGATAGGTGGGAAATAGCAACTTGGGAAGTGGGCAATGCTCAGAGACACTTGTGCTAGAAGTGTGGGAGGATGACACTTACCTTGGAAAATATTCCAGAAAGGCTGGATTGCAAGATATAACCACAAGAAGCAAGGTAATCATTCATTTCCCATACTTAGATATCAGTATGGGTCTGGATCTGAAGAATAAGGTAGAAACCAGTATCTGGACTTGCAGAGTTCCAAGATTTTAGAAAATCAACAGAAAAGGCATATGAATGAACTTGGTCAGTGGAGACTGTGGCAAATGGAAAGCTCATGCATCGTCTGTCTGATGAAGTGGTTATCTGCTATCTTGATGTGGAAAGGCAGACCCAGTATGGCCGGATCTTACAATTTTTAAGGAGATATCAACATTTTCTTATTCTGAATTTTAAATGTTGTAATTAATATACATTAGAAAACCAGAAAGTAGGTCAAAAAAATTAATGGGCCAGATCTACAAGTCTTCCATATTTATGCTATGCTATATTCTTAACATGACCTATGAGGCCCTTACTTTTCCTTGTCTCCCACTGTGCTAGTCCTTCATCATTCCACACTAGCAGCACTTGCCTTTCTTAAGTTCTTCAAAGGATTCTGCTTCAGCAGTGCTCTTCAATCATCCTTTTTGTTTGGTTGTCTCTTATTCATCCCTGAGATCTCAGCAAAAATGTCAGCTCTCAGGAAAATTATTCCTAACAACCCCTCAGTCCTCTAAGATTTGGTAAGGATTCCTCTCTTAGGACTTTGGACTTTTCGTTTATTATACCTATACAGTTAGTGTTTGTTATCTTGGGGGCAGGCAGTGAGAGAGTCTAGTTATTTGTTTCTTGTCTTCTTCCCCACTGAACTATAAGCATCACAAATTGGGGGACTTGTCTGTTTTTTTGAATACTTTTCCCCCAGAACTTACATAGTGCCTATATAGGACTCCAGAATATATTTACTGAATGAATCAACAAACTGCCCCCTGGCACAGCAGAACTAATGCATTTTGTGGGGAAGGGCACATGAGATCTCTCCGTGGTCCTGAAAACTATTTGTGACAAGGCATGGCCACTTGTTTGAACATTTTAAGGGGGAGAATGCATGAATAGCAGCGACTAATAACAACTGGCCAGGAAAAGGGAAAAAGATAATAAAAGAAAGAGCTAATAGCAAGAAATAATATTTACTGAGACTCTTCAACATGTATGGTTCTCTGCCTTACATATATAATCATGTTAAATCCTCACAACAACCCAGTAACATAGATACTTTTAACCTCATTTTGTAGATGAGGAAACCAAGGCATAGATTTTTTAAATTTATTTTTTAAAACTTTATTTTCATTTTTTCAATGTTCCAGGATTCATTGTTCATGCATCACACCCAGTGCATAGAAAACATAGGAAACAAAGGGCATAGGAAACCAAGGCATAGAGAGATTAAACAGTCTTCAAAAGTCTCAATTCTCAGAAGTGACTGAGATGAAATTTCAACAATAGTTTGTTGACTCTAAAGTCAACTTCATTAACATAGAATGCTAGGCGGTGAGGGTTGATGGAACTTAAATGCTTCTTGTCCAAAGGGAGGATTAGTTTTCTAAACTCACGTAATATGTGTGACAACTGGGCCAATCATCCTAATGGAAGGCAGCATAGTTTGTGAATCAACCATGATACATAGTATTTAGCAATTGACAACATTTGCTTTTCCAGGATTAGTTTAAAGATAATAACTTCTTTGCAGTAAATAATGAATACATTGCAATAACATTAGTTACTGAATGCAAAAGATATTGTTCATTATCTTCAAAAGTCATATTTTGACAAAGTTTAATCCTGAGAAGAGAAGACAATGATCAATTTCATGACTGTAGATTTTTCTTTAGGTTAAAGAGCACCTAGAAATGTCTAAAGGGTATATTCTGTACCCTAACAATCTTAATTTTCTGAATTATTCCTCCAAATATCTTTATTCTGGAACTGGGGATATATTACTTGTAAAAGTTACTCATAATACTAAACATTTATTTGTACTTGCAGTGTTTGAAAAGAGTGAACTGTTTAGCTGTGCCAAGGGACTCCTTCGGCATGCCTATGTGTGTAGGTTGAGATGCAGCCTTTGATGAATGAATTCAGGTGCAACACCACTCAGGAAATCTCAGAGGGTAAGGAGAGAGAGAAAGGCACATGATGGTGCCCAAGTCAAGTTCAAAGTGTGGCCCAGGAACTAATCATGGACATAGGGGGACCCTATACTGATACCCACAAATTCCAGTCATTGGAGGTGCAGAAGCAGCAGATAGATGTTTATGCCTAATGCCCAGTACTTGTAGCATCACTCCTTTTGGGTTGTTCAGATGTAGGTAAACATCCCCTGCTGATCATCCCCTTATGCATTCTTTTTCCGTTTTGGAGACCTCCACCTCAGTGCATCTTATCTTTACTCTCCTCCAGCTGCAATCTTATATACTGCAAAAGAATAGGAACTCTAGGCAGCGACCACTGCTGGATGTGGAAGAATCATGGAGTACACAGGGTACTCAATAGTATCCAGCTCTGTCAGACACACTTAAACATTTTTTAAAAATCTCTACTAACGAGGTAATAATAAGCTTCCTTCTTTAATTACACGATGAGGCCTTTCAGATTTAATTTTGAACGTCTATTAAATTGTTCTTATTTCTTACTTGTTTTAGAATACAGACACCATTTAGCCCTCAAAGGATCAATAAAGCAGCCACTAAACCTGTTGATATATTTAAGTTTTCCAGAAATAACAGTTTGTGTCTCATTAAGTACTCATTTAACTCTGCAGTTTTTACTTAATTTCTTTCCTATGAAAAATGGCAAAGATGTAAGCATTATAGACAGGATATTATGGTCTGAAAGTCAGCAATCTAACAAGTAGTTATTAATTTCATGGCATAAAAGGTGAAGAATATAGTGGGATACCTTATGTTGCTTTCTGCTTCTTCCAACCTGTCCAGCATAATGAATATGGTATACTTTTCAAGCAGATTGCTTTTCAAGGATAGGGTTTGACTGGAAAATGAGATGTCATTTCAAAAGTTACCCTTCTAAAGGTGGCATGTTCACAAATAACTAAGGTGAAGTTAAGGATGGGGCTTTAAAAGTCATGGCATTAGATCAACAAGCAATGTTAGCTTTAGCAAAATAAAATTTGTCATCCTTCTGTGATTTAGACTTGCTATAAATAGAAACTGTTTAAAAGGTGTTATTTAGTAGTTTTCATTATGCAGCTGTCTATTTAAATCATTTAATTTTGGCATCTAATCCAACTCCTAGTCTCCATCGGAGACAAATAAGAAACCATATGTGAAGGCATCTGTGGAAATCTTCCTTTTATTTATGACAACATTAAAGGAAGACTCTGATGTCAGTTACTTAACAATAATAGACGTTCCTTTGCACCTATAGTGCTGGGTTACTTGGCCATATCCCTCAGTGGTATCTTATACCTACTGCTGTTTGCTTCATTATATACAGATGCACAGCAGTGGAGACAGTAATAGTCTTTCTTAATTAAATAAAGCTAAATGTTAATTAGTCCAAAAAATTGATTTATATTTAGTGCATGGAACTTTTCGTACTGGGTCTTTTGCTTTTAAAGAACAGGTTGTATTCTCATTTAGAACTTTACGTTTTCCCCCTTTATTTTGGGGTTTGTATTTGGAGTCTTGTGGTGGGCTCTAATCGTCATAGAGAAATTATAGGTCTACAGATGTTTTCAAGATGTTCCTCTGTCAGTAGCAGATTATCCCCTGTAGCAAAATCTCATTAAAGTGCAATTTACAGAGCTCTGCTGATGTTGCCATCAACCAAAATTAAAGGCATTAATTTTTCAAAGTTCACAGAAGTCCTTACATAAATGATGTAGCAGTTTGCAAGAACAATTTACAGAAGTGTTATTTGCAGAATTAACCTACATTAACAGAACAAATGTTGTAAGGGTGGAAGAAAGGGCTGGGCAGTGAAATTGCAGCTGTTCCCATTTTATATTAGGTGCTTGATGTAAAGAAGTGTTGAAATGTAACAATGACTGCTTGCTGGGTGAAAAGTTGAGAAGGGAAAACAAGAATTTGAACGACCTCGCTAAAGAGTTAAGTTTATAATAGAGTGATCACCAGTTGGGGACACCCAGTGAGACCTTAAATTCTACTTTGAAACATCTGTAGTCAATATCTTTTAAAATATTCTCATTTAGAGAATGAGTTTGTGTAGCTCATGTTGTGAGTATTTCTCGCCAATAAACTGCCAAATGTTTGAGAATTTATTATCTTTACCTCAACATCCTAACTAAAAGTTATGTGCATAGTGGTGGTTGTGGCCTAAGATAGTAAGGTGTGACTTTCTCCTCGTAGAAGTATACTTTTTCTATCATTATTGCATTTTTTTGCATGCCCCCATTTTTCTCTAACAAAATCTCGACTCCTAAATTTAAAACATCATAGTTGAAACTTCAAAAGGATTAGAAATTTCAGAGATTAAAAACAGAAAAAAGTAGTAACTATTTTGCTAACACGTTTGCTTCAGAACAGAGGGTACAGTTCTTAAAACTCATTAATCTTTACAAGTCTTTTTCCTTTCATTACATCAGTTATTTCAGCCTGAATTTGAATCTCATTGTATAAATGAGAGGGCTCATCAATCACACCTGGTCTCAGCCATGCTTTCTCTGTAAGGCGTATGCTTTCCTGAGATCCCGAAGATGACCTTTCTTTCTTCCAGGAAGTCTGGATGATGCTTGTGGTTAAAGCAAACTGTTGGGATGTTATCTGTGCTCGTGCAAGGTTGGTTTTGACAAGTGGTGTCAATGGCAAACACAAGCTGTTTCTTTTTAGTAGCCAGCCATTGAATGTGAAATTACTTCCTAGTAAACAGGTATGCAGATCATACAATCTCCCCACAAATGTTCTTACAATCGTATCAATTTCAGTTTTTTTCTGGAGGCATACCAGGTTTGATTACACAGGTTTTTTTTTTTTTTATTTTCTCTGTGAATATCAATAAGTTCATTGTATTTTGTCAGGAAATTCACCTTTTGATGAGTTGCTGTGATAAATGTGTCTTCAAGAAATCTTAAAAAAATATTGACCATAAAGCACTATTATAAAACCTTAAAATAAAATTGAGCAGCGTGAAAAATCAGAACACTGGGAGAAATTTGAAAATGACACATTTGCTTTTGGTGGGTACAAAATTTAGAGATTTGCTAATAAACTCTAGGAAAGTTTCCTATATGAAAATGACAGTTCCTCATGGGACCAGGTGGAATATATGTCCATTGGCCTTTCTGCTGAAGTTTGTAAAGAGGATATCAATTATATTCCAGAATGATGGGGCCATCTGTTAACCAGGGGCTGATTTCAAATCACCAAATATTGGTAGGAACATTAAGCCTTGCTAATTTGCATAGTATCATTATCTCTAATATAAAAAATACATTTGGGAAAAAGTGAGTATTCTCTGGTCCATTCAAGTATGAAGGTATCCACTTGGGTACAGTGCAGACCCTATAATATTTACAGTGGGTAAAGTCTACAGATATTACTCATATCTGCCTTGACATAGTGAAGGCAGTGATTGTCACTTTATTATCTCTTAGACAATAAATGTAAGAAACAAACACAGATGGACTATGAGTTTGATTGAAAGCCCAAAGTCCAAGTCAAAAATATTCTTGAATTTCACTCTAATTTTTCCTTTGTTATATATCCCTTACGCTGTTTCAATAATTTATAAATACATGGTAGATGATTTATATTTTGTAATATTGGTAAGATATGTAATTTGTTCATTTAGATATGGTTTTATACTTTGCTTAAGGTGACTAGCCTATGGAAATATTGTCTGAATAATTTATTTTCATTCATATTTGATGATAAATTTTCCTTACTCATATGGGTCCTCATTTAAAGAAATAATTAACCAACAGTAATATTAAGAAATCTGACACAATAGTATATGCATATTTATATTTATACATCTATGCATGATAATAATTATATAGCATCAGCACAACAAGATGAAAATTTTAGATACTAGTTTTATGAATGATTTGAGAAAAATTACATATAATAATGATTCATAAAACTAATGTCTTTTCTTAACAGGAATGAATGAATGAATGAATGAATGAATGAATGAATTTATTTTAGAGAGAGAGAGAGTGTGTGTGTGTATGGGGCAACAAGCGGAGGGGGAGGGACAGGCAGACTCTGTGCTGAGTGCAGAGCCCCATCCCATGACCCTGAGATCATGACCTGGGCTGAAATCAGGAGTTGGACACTTAGCTGCCTCAGCACCCAGGAGCCCCAACAAAGTCTTTTATAAAAGTTCCAATTAACAAAGAAAACATTACAAGAAGACTTACACTTTTATCGAACAATACTGGATGTTATATTTGTGATACTACTAAACACTGATTACAGCCTTTGTTCTTTTGTTCATAAGTGAAGAAAAAGTGTTTTTTTTACATTTCACTTGTCAAAAGTGAATTCCACTTCAAGTAACAGATTCTGGAGGCTCTATATTTAAGCAAAGGTCATTTGAGCTCAATCTAGACTCAACTCACAATTCTTGGAGTTAACTGATAATTGGGGCAGCTGTTAATCCTTGCAAATGTGTGGTGTGCTCCACAGATTTTCCTCACATGGAAACTTGTACAGTAACTCAGCAGCTTTGCTGCTGGTCTGATCTGGCAACAACTAACCGCATTCCCTCTTACCTTGAGTTGATCTTAAACAAGCTTCTTTCGAGGCATTCAAGTTCTTACCAGCTACTCTGTCCCCTGTCCTCTTTAAAAGTATCTTCTGTCCAGACTTTCTTCTTGAATATAGTACTTTAAGACAATGGCCTAAGTAATGAAAGGGACTCAATATGTATTTCTTTTGCCAAAGAAATTTCTTTTTTTGGTCAGAATCAAATGAGAAAAGTGGGTAAATCTGCTACTCTCTATTCAGTGAAACTCAGGAAAAGCTTGTTTGTAAACTTGATATCTGGAATGAATTCAAAACATTCCTTATGTTTAATTTTGGTTAGAGAGTTCTTAATTTTGGTCAGAGAATTAATGATGGAAATATACGTCTAAATTCTTAAAATTAGAAAATTGGTAAAGTTGGTTTTTAATAATATTGATTTCTCTTCCAACTCCTCACCCCCAACTACAATTAATAGTTTATGGGCATAAGAGTAATTCCTTGATCTAAATGAAGGCCATCTTCTAGAAGATAATTATTCTTCATGTCAGTTAAACCAGTGAATGTTTGTGTCAGGCACAATGATACCAATGGTGATACCCAAATGGTAATACAGATCTACTCTTTAAGGAGACAGGAAACTGACATGTGTACAGCCAGAAATGAAGTAAAATCAAGAATACCTGTAAGAGTGGTGGAGCAAAGTACCCTGGGGTGCGTAGGGTAGGACTCTGTAGCAAGGGGTGGTAAATGAGGTAGTGCTAGATAAGAGCACAGGATTTCATCAGAAGGAAGATCAAGGTAGCAGGAACTACAATAAAGAGCCATAAAAGTACATGATGACTTTTGTAGGATTACAGATAAAAAATGGAAATTAATTATAAAACTATGAGTACATACATAAAATATATGTATATAATATATACATTATATATGTATATAATATAATGTAGTATATAAATAATATATTTTAAGGCATTTGACCAACACTAGAATATATTTTTCCTTCCCCAGATACTTTCTCATTTTATTTTGTATGGATATGCACAATGATCAAGCATTCAAAACCTTTATGTTTTCAAAAATAAGACGTGCCTGGGTGACCCAGTTGGTTAAGCATCTGCCTTCTGCTCAGGTAATGAACCCGACTGGGGTCCTGGGATCGAGCTCCCTGCTGAGCTGGGAGCTTGCTTCTCTCTCAGCCCCCTCCCTCTACTCGTGTTCACTCTCTCTCTCTCTCCTCGTCTGAAATAAATAAATAAAATCTTTAAAAATATATATTAATCAGCTAGTGCCCCTGAATCTTTATAACTTTCCTTGTTTCCTATTTAGTGTTATCTATAAAAATTTTACTGATAAAAAAAATTTTACTGATAAAGATTATATTGGTTATAATAATAACCATCAGTTATTTATCTTCATACATTAACATGCAGATACGTATGAGAAAGAAACAGAGAACAATTATTTTCTTGGAAATAGCAAAACTATTTTATGTTGGGAATATTAAACATTAAATTGACTCAAAAATGAAATCAATATGTCTTAGAAATTTATTAGAAATTTGGACTTTTACAATTAATCTCTTAAATACGGCAAAATTCAAGTTTGTATGATATTTAAAAAATCTCTAAAGAATAAATAATCTGTTGCAACAAAATTATCTGATATGTAAAATTAAGCATATTGTCACTGTGAATATATTTTAAAAACTAAATGTCGTAGATGCGACATAACACTCAAGAGTGATGTATTTTGGGAGGTATATCTTTTTTAAGATTTCATTTATTTATTTGAGAGAGAGAATGAGCAGGGGGCAGAGGGAGAGGGAGAAGCAGACTGCCTGCTGAGCAGGGAGCCCAACTTGGGATTGATTCCAGGACTCTGAGATTATGACCTGAGCCGAAGGCAGATGCTTAACCAACTGAGCCATCCAGGTGCCCCAGAAACTATTAATATTTTTCGGAATACTCCAGGAAAACTTTTAGGAAAAATCTCTTGAGATATGAAAGTTGTTTAAGGTGCTTTCTTGTATATATAAGCTTTCAAATGTAAGAGTTTTTACAGAAAACTCTTTGAATTGACAAATAATGAAAGCATAATTATACTATATGCTAGTTATTTCAGGTTGAACGACCTTCTTCTTTCTCTATGGGGCTGACATATATTGTCACTCCCTCTTCCCTTATTTCAAAAGGTATTTTGAAATATAAATTTAGGAAGTTTTTTTGGACATAATATACACAAACAAATCTTTCTACAGTTAACTTTTAGATACTGTGGAAAGCAGGCTTGGTAATGATTTAACGACTTAATAACCATAGCTTGTTGTAAAACAATAGTGAACTATGCAGCCATTTTGTTGCTTCCCCGGGAAGCTGGTACAAAATGGTAAGAGGGAATAAACATGAGTTATACACAAATATATAATATTAATAATTACAGTACTTCTTTTTCTAGTTTTAAATTTAATTTTTCCTTTAATTTTTTTCATCATGTTAATGTGGACAAAAGTAAAAATGTATTAAGCAATGATCATAGAGGATATTTATCTGAAACATTGTGAGCTGACTGTAGTCAGAATGGTGATGAGCTCGGGCTCTGGTGTTGGTCAGTTTGTGTTTAAATCCTGCTGTTTTTACTCACTGTGTCACTCAGGGCAAGCCCCTGACTTGTAAGTCTCAATTTTCTGTGTTGTAAAATGGGTATAATAATAGACCTTACCTCATAGGGATTGTATGATGATTAAAGTAAGATGACACATGTAAAGAACTTAGCATATTGTTTGGTGTTTGGTAAACATTCATACATGTTTAATTGATGTTGATATCAATAATATAATAATAGATGAAATTAATAATAGTAATGCCAACATAATATTAATAAGGTAATATGAAAAATAAAGTGAGTTTCTTTTTTTTTTCTAAGATTTTATTTATTTCACAGAGAGAGGGAGATCACAAGTAGGCAGAGAGGCAGGCAGAGAGAGAAGGAGAAGCAGGCTCCCTGCTGAGCAGAGAGCCCAATGTGGGGCTCGATCCCAGGACCCTGAGATCATGACCTGAGCCGAAGGCAGAGGTTTTAACCCACGGAGCCACCCAGGCGCCCCACGAGTTTTTTTTTTTTTTTTTTTAATATTTTATTTATTTATCAGAGAAAGAAAGAGAGAGAAAGCACAAGTAGGGGGAGCACAGGCAGAGGGAGACATAGACTCTCCCTTGAGCAGGGAGCCCAATGCGGTACTTGATCCCAGGGCCCTGGGATCATGACCTGAGCTACTTAGGTGTCCCGTAAAGCTAGTTTCAAAGTAGGATAAAGGTCATTAAATAGACTGGGTCACATTCTTCTTGTAGATATTATGATCCCTGAAAACATGTATTATTTAATAAACACATGAGTTAAATACAATTTGTCAGAATATAGTAAAAAGAAATTAAAGATGAGAAAAATTTATAACACAACAAAAATGGAAGTTTTATTAACATTAACTTGTGTATTAAGAAGAAGAATTCTTTGCTTATCTGTAAGAATTCTTTGCTTCCTGTAGGAGGTTCTTGTAAAACTGGAATTGGCCTATCAATAATCGGCATAATGGGCTTTTCATTTCCATAGAGGAAGTATTTCAGTCCTTAGACGTGTATGTAACAGCACTGGCTCCCATGAGTACAGAAATGTAAAAAACAGGCACATGCCATTTTTAAAGAATAATCCATCTCTATCTCTTTGTATCTATATATCTAGATTTTTAAAAATATATCTAGATTTTAAAGAATATGTTGATCATATATATAGACTGTGTGGACACATCTACTTATTTATATCATGTATGTATAATATTCAGATATTACCCAGATATATTATCCAGATTTATATATATATAAAATAAAAAAATATATATGGATCATATATGTATATTTATATATACCTGAATCATAAACATATATTGATCATATATCTATATATCTATATCTATTCTTTAAAATCCAGGTCTAGAGATATCTGGATCTCTCTCCATATATGATCCAGGTATATATCTACATCTTTGTTTATTTCGTACATCTAGATTAGATGTATGTATGTCTATAAAGATAGATATCTATACCTGTCCATCTATCTATTGATGTAGATAGATATACAGATCTGGATCATATTACTAAAGATATCTATATACATTCTTTAAAATCCATATAGTTGTATATCCATATTTTTAACAGAATCAGGTGGTACATGTGGGTGTGTATATGTGTGTGTGTGTGTGTGTGTTTGTGTGTATGCACATAGTTTTATTTCAGCCTTTCCCCCACCCCCATGCCAGCGTTGCTAATAGTAACTCTTCTGCCTAATGACCAATGCATGGCTTTTGTGAACTATGTTTTCATTCAACAGGGGTGAGTGGTCAGGCAGAATGAACTTAAGGAATGTTTCACACTTCTTCCACTTTGTGCTTTTCCCGTTTCTCCCTTTCCACTGCCTCTTTTTTGCTTTCCTCCTATTCTTTCATTTTAGCCACTCATTTTTTTTTTGGTGAGGGAAGGTTCAACTTTGCATGTTTCCTGCTTGCAATTACTGTTACCTGTTTTACTAGACAGTAAATTGTTAGGAGGTTAGTGTACTACATAACAAATGAGGATGCGACCCCTCTTGATTCACCTCTGTTCACTCCCTTCCAGAATTGTATGGGATGAGAAATTGGTCAGTAATAATCTTGCCAGCACTCAGCATAGTATGACTATTGTGTAGAAGCAACAATAGAACCCTATTGAATGCATGACTTTCTGTGCCTGGTATCATGCTAAACACTTTATACCATTATGTCATTTCATGCACATAAGTCCATATGGTAGGTATTGTTCTCTCCTTTTTATAAATGAGAAACCTGAGGTTTTACAGAAGTTGAAAACTTAGTGGTAGTGTTGGAAGGGGCACTCAAATTTGAACCCACGTCTGACTCCAAAGTCCATGTCTATAACTACTAGACTTGTTGTCTCAATTTTGTTTTATTTAAAAGTCCATGTTTTTCCTACATAAGAACTATGGTATCAGGATAGGTGAAATATGGAACTTAGCTTATGAGAAACAGATGTTTGAGGTACATGACCAAATGTTGACTGGAAGACTCATTTCCCCTGACATTTTTCTTCAGTGAGATATCACTTGGGAGAAAAAAAAAAAAGCTTTTTCTCTTTGTTTCACTTGAGAACATTGTAAAGATTTAAAAGACAGAAAATGTTTGTGACAAAGGATTTATGATAGAGAAGGCAACTGGTTTTCAGAAAATTTAAGTTACAAATTAATAATAATGATGATGATCCAATGCCTTTCCTCTAAGTAGACACAGATGATTTGTAAAATGTGAAGGTAAACATAATTTTACTCTCACCCCAACCAGAGAGAACAGATTAAGCAACAGTGTGAGCTTGCTGGAGCCACATTCTCTGTCTATACAACCCTGCAATATTTGAGAGCTTTGTGTTGCCTGTGTCAAAACTGATTTCATAATCACTTAAGTAATAAAAATCTAGGCTCTTGTTCTGCATTGAGAAACTAATTGAATAAATAACAATAATGTTTTTTAAAATTTCATTTTATCTGGTCTCTATAGAAATTAAAATCTACTGCTCTATTTGTTAGAGGGCTATAGAACCACATGTATATACTGGCTTGATTTGAATTAGTATAGATGCAATAATACATGCATACATTTGAGTGTAGACATTTTATTACTGGAATAAATCTGTTAGCTTTTAGACAAAAAAGTGTTTTGTTTTGAGAACTGTTTGATTTTCTTCTCCACACTTTCTATCCTGACTGGTGCCTCTGAATAAAAATAATGACTAATTACTGTGAAATCCTGTTCAAATGATAGGATTTCTGGGAAAAGAATTACCAGATTATTCTACAGATCCTTGTCATTTGTAAATTGTTGGGTGTGATCTTCCCCCGCCCCTAAGAGGAATCACATATTTGCTCAGCAATTTATTACAAAAATTTGGAAAAGGCTTTACTGTTAATCTTTGAGATGACCTGTAGGTCTATCTTGTCTTTTGCCTCCTGTTAGGATGTATATATGCGAACTTCTTAGAGGACCATGGGAAGCCATAATCCTATCCTGGGGTCTTGGCTCCACATCTGTATGCAAGTGACTTCAGGCCACACAGGCAATTCCCAAGGATCTGAAGGTGTCACAGAAGAAGGCCAAATTATATTTATGTGCCTTCTCTTTACATTCATATCCTTTCCTATTCATGGCACACACTTCCAGCTCTTGAAATCTTTTCTATAAATAGAATTTATGGAAATACTTGTGTACTGGCAGAATCCTAATTCAACTCCTAAGGTTCTCTACCGCTTCAAGAGGCTAAGTTAGCTGCCAAAACAATATTCGCAGTTTCACCATTCCCGAATCATATACTTCATGTGCCAATAAGAGGCAGCAGGTGAGTTGGAAAAAACAAAAGCCTGGACTTCAGATTTAAATTCTAGTTTTGTCTATATTCTTAACTAGTCCTAGCCTGGTGACTTTGAGTGAGTCATTGAACTCAGTTCAGTGGTGTCCTAGTTTTCCTTTAGCAATAACAAATAGAATTTTAGAGCTGGAAGAAATCTTGGGTTAGAACAAGGGTCCTAGGCTCAAGTGCCTGGACTGAGAAGCCATACGTGACCTAAGAAATGGGCCTGATGTCACATAAGAGAATTTGAGGAGGACTGCGATCCACTGGAGATACAATTCCCAACCTAGGAGAGGTAGTGGCTCATAGCTAATCATTGTCATATGAGAATCTGCCCAAATGTGACTAACCTTTATATATATTACATATACTTTTTATATACGCTCTCTCTATATACACTATATAGTGTGTATATATATAATTATATAAAAATATGTATATTTATAAATATAAAATATATTTATATTTTATATGTTATGCATTTAAGTAGGCTACCTGCCCAACGTGGGGCTTGAATTCATGACCCTGAGATCAAGAGTTGCATGCTCTGCTGACTGAGCCAGCCAGGTATCCCTGACCTTTATGTTTTTTTTTAGAGAGGATTATAATCCTCTC
This sequence comes from Procyon lotor, assembly GCA_028646535.1. Classification (NCBI taxonomy): domain Eukaryota; kingdom Metazoa; phylum Chordata; class Mammalia; order Carnivora; family Procyonidae; genus Procyon; species Procyon lotor. Next base: position 85,426,089 of record CM053603.1, on the reverse strand, counting down.
ATTTCTAAGTGCTCATAAATATTTGAAAAAAATATTTGAAAAAACCCACAACACAGGTCTGCTGGGGAGATTTGGGGTGTGGGTGGTCAGTTACCCCAAATAAGGGGTCTAGAGAATTCCCATAGCTGTCTTCAGCTGCAGTATGAGTCCCCTTAGTGTTCACGAGGTAGGTGCTCAGTATAGATGACTCTTTGGTTGTGGAAAGGGCTGCTGAGGACATATATTGATTTTCTTCATCTACTTTGTGGGACCTTTGAATACTGAATCATGTTTCCATTAGATTTTGATTAGGTGCCAGCAGACAAGAAATTTCCAGGACCATTTTTTTTTCCTACTGAAATTCTGTGCAACTAATTCTGATTTAGCAACATGTTCAACAATTGAGCCAACAGCAAGGACAGTGTGCCAGATGATTGGTGTACAAACCTTCCCATTGCAGGAATGACATTGCGAAGACTATCTCGGTAGCAGCAGAGAATGACATCCCTGTAAATTAGCTGGGAAAAAGAACTTTGAAAAATCAATCTGAAGTTATTTCAGTGCTAGGCCTTCAGAAAATAAAAGAGAAATGGCTGAAAACCTCTATCTTACCTGCAAAGAGGCCATTCGGCAGTGTCTTGAAAAGTTCTGCTCTGGAATTTTAACTTCTCTTGGCCTAAGTCTCTTCATCAGTAAAATGGACATTCCAATTGCGGTATCAATACCTCCCTTACCAGAGTGGTGAGGCTCTGGTGAGGGAGACAGTGCATGAAAAGTGCCTGTGGCAAGAGCAGGAGAGGAATGTCAGCTCTGCCTCATACATGTTCCCCCCCACCCCACCCCCTGAGCAGACTGAGCTGGACTCACACAACTTGAAGAAGCATTAAGACAGCATTTGCTTTGTGGAGGTTCCTCACAAATATGTGATGAAAGCATACACATATCTACACGTGATGACTATATACCAATTAATATCTATCACGATCAGCAAATCCATAAATTGGGCTTGTGTTAACATTGTTGTTTCCTACCTAGTGCTCTGTTGGTTTACGCTGAGGATTGTTGTCAGCATTCTATGTTTGCTTATCAAAATAGTGCTGATTAGGGGCACCTGAGTGGCTCAGTGGGTTAAAGCCTCTGCCTTCGGCTCAGGTCATGATCTCAGGGTCCTAGGATCGAGCCCCGCATCGGGCTCTCTGCTCAGCAGGGAGCCTGCTTCCCCCTCTCTCTCTGCCTGCCTCTCTGCCTACTTGTGATCTCCCTCTCTGTCAAATAAATGAATAAACTCTTTAGAAAAAAATAGTGCTGATTAAATTATTATTTTACATTAACATATACAGAAACTATATAGAGAATATATTAAATTAGTAAAACTTAAAAATTAATGTTGTAAGTGCCCATCATTAGTAGAGCAAAGGTCAGTTAAATACAGAAATCATTAGGTTCAAAACTTAAGTGTCAGCAGAGACAAAATCTTTTAATTTGGGGTCATTGTTTGGTTCATTGACTTTTGCTCTGATATGTGTGTTATTACATATATGTATACACACACACACACACACGAGGTAGGGCTTAGACAAGAGAATTTAATTATTTATTATTATTTTTATTTACCCTTCACCACAACTTCCATAGTGAAAAATAAAGCCAGTGGAGTAGTTTCTCTGCATCTGAATTACCAAAACATAAAGAACATGATAAAACATGTGCAAGCCATGCTATTTGTTTTAGAAGAGCAAACAAGTACTATTCTTCTCATGGATGATGTGGTAGCATTGTTAATTTTAACCTTCAGAAATGTAGTAATTACACTGAAGTATTTAATATGGTATATTAAAGTCAGATGCTATAAGTGCTATTGAATTCAATTTTGAGTTTTGAATAGTCTGAATAGCCCATTATGAACGCAAATACTGTAGTTTGTAAATAACTTTTAGTGGGTTTTGCAAATGTGGATTCATTTACTTTTGAATTAGCATTACATTAAGACTTAAGACTACAGTCCAGTTGGTAATCAACTTTTCATTATAAAAACTACATCATCATCCTTTGTACAGCATAAAAACTAAACGATAACCCAGATTTTCCTGTTAGTTGGTTTACTTTTTTTGGTTTTGTTTTCTTTTTAAAAAATATTTTACTTATTTATTGGACACACAGAGATAGCAAAAGAGAGGACACAAGTAGGGTGAGAAGTAGGCAGAGGCAGAGGGAGAAGCAGACTCCCCACAGAGCGAGGAGCCTGATGTGGGGCTCAATCCCAGGACCTTGAGATCATGACCTGAGCTGAAGGCAGACACCCAGCACACTAAGCCACCCAGGCGTCCCTTAAAATAACTAATTCTTAAGCCCAGTTAGGAACTTAACTGAGTACCAAGAAGTAGATCAAGACTGCATGCTCATGTTATTTTAACTCCTCTTATTTTTGTGTTATACTTAAAGGTTTTGCCACAACTGAGTGCTCCTCTTCATAACTTTCTGTAAATTTGGTGGATATTGATTCCACTTTGTTATTATCCAAGTTTATAGGAATAAATCTATTTTTGAAACAGCAATAAATATAAGGCAATTACTTGCTGGACATAATTTAATTTGCATTTCACATTTTATGTGAAATTTTATAATTTTTCCATCGTTTTATAATTTTATAATTTTTCCATCAACTCTATCTTTCCACTAAAATAGTCTATAGTTCACAAGAACAGTAAAATTAGAGAAAGGACTCTATGAACTGTATATGAGGCCACATTTATTTTACATACAAGGAAACAGTAATGTGTATTTGACAAATGAGATTGGCTTGGAAATTGAGTCCTTTGGAAATATTAGTCAATGTCTTAGATTGCTGATTTATGTTAAAAAGGGAATGAGGCCATCTTTGTAATGGAATATGTTGAGAAGCTGATCTTTACTGTGAACTACTTTTAGTGTCACATATAAAATATGTGATTATCAATAAAATTTTGCTCTTGCTGGACTGTAATCTCTGTGAATGTAGGGATGGTCTTGGCGTCCTTACCGTGACCTCCCAGCCCTGCCTGCTTGGGGTCTTCTCTCCCTCAGCAGCCCCATCTCCTGCCCTTCCTCCCACTCACTGCATTCTGGCCACAGTGACCTTCTTCAGCTCCTGAAACTCAACTTTGTTTCTTTCTGTCTCAGGGCCGTAGCTGACCCTTCTTATCCTAATCAGATCCAAGTATAAGATTAATTTTCCCTTTCACATGGCTCTTATCATAATGGTCTGCTTTCCTTGCAGGAATGTGAGTAAAGTAGAAAATGGCTATGTCCTGCTATGGGTATAGTATCCTCCTGCATGTGGCGTAAGACAGGATGTGCTTTGTTCAGTGAATGAATGAAGCCCCTAGCATAATGAATGCCTGGAAGATCATATGCCAAATAAATTGTTAGCGAATATATCATGTCCAAATTTTTTCTAGCTCTAAAACGCAAGCTCTTTCATGTAATGTGTACCCGAGTACAAATGTAATTATATGTATTTATATTTACACGCTCACTCTGAGCTCTTAGAGGACACGGTTATTATTTTTTAAAAATTTATTTATTTTGAAAGAGAGAGGGTAGTGGAGGGGCAAAGGGAGAGAATCTCAAGCAGACTCCTTGCTGAGCATGGAGTCAGATGTGGGGGTCGATTCCAGGACCCTGAGATCAAGACCTGAGCCAAAATCAAGAGTCGGACACTTAACCTACTAAAGCCACCCAGGCACCCCTAGAGGACACAGTTAAATGGTCAGGGGCAAATGCCCTATTTGCCATTTGCTAACTGCTTGAATTTGAGCAAATTACTTAAACTTTTAAAGTCTTCTGTAAGATGGAGATAATAATGTTCTACTTCTAGTGTTGTGGGGTCAGAGTGGAATAAGGTATAAAAAGCTTATGTGAGATAAATACTAAATATATGTTAGCCCTTTTTGATTTTGCAATAGGATCTCTATTACCAATCAGAGTGGCTACAATATCAGGTAGTCATTGTGGCCAGATTTGCTTCTTCTGTGGTGTTAGACTTTCTTCAGAAATGGCATTTTTTGGGGGCATCTCATTGTAAAGCATATGTAGAAAGACCTCATGAAGGTATTGAGAGTGAAGCATGGGACAATGCTTTTGTGGCCTCAGTTACTAAGCAGTTGTGTGACATTAGCAGAGTAATCGAATCCTTTTAGGTTTTCTAGTCGGCTTTAAAAAACACTTGAACAAAATAATGTCATGATGGAAATTTTATGATTACAGCTCAAATGCCTGAATCCTTACCAGGAGGCTCAGCCCTTCTTTAAGACTTAAAGTCCTATGGGTGCAATGACAGGCTTGAGTTTTGTCAGTTGGGGGCAGGGAGAAGATACAAAGGGATTGGCTATAATACTACCAGTATTTTCCCCCGTGAGATATGGGTTAAATAAAGCCTGTGGCAACCTGAAGTCTAAAGCACACATTGTTAGATGTATGTTTTTCATATAGCCAAAGCTCATCGTATAGATAGAAATGTGGAATAGAATCCAGTAATGAACTGGTCACACCAACAGTGTCTCTTTCCCTCTCCCGCTCAACCTATAAATACCCTCATTTTTAGACAATGCTTTTAAGTACTAAGGACATTTTTGATATAACCTAATGTTGTTCTCCACGATGGCCGGTTGTTCCCCACATAATGGGAAATGGCCTCTCAGCCATTCTGTTTCCTTTTTGCTGTATGAATGTGGATATGTATAAATGGTGAACAATGGCACATTTAGCCTAGAAGCAAAGGGAGATGTTCACAACCAGAAGTGGCATTCGATACAGAAAGGGGGGTGTACCCACACAAATAAGCAAAGGAAGGCAACTAATGAATAAAACATCTTTTTAGAAGTGCAGAAAAGTCAGTTTGCACCATGTTAAAGCTGTTGCCAGGCAACATATCTTTTCACAATAAACTCTTGTGAGTCAGATAACTCATGGAGACACTGAATTGGCAAATGTTACTGCTCTCAGGCAACTTCTGCAGGGTAGAGAATGCTCCCAAGCCTTTGCTCAACATCAGGAATGCATCTCTTCTTGTAACAACTTCTTCTTTGAACCACACCATTTGTTTTTGTCTCTTCATGGGAATTCCCAGTCTTTATGTCTGAATTCCTCTTTATCTTGCAGGCAGCCAGGATGAACATGCAGATCAGGAACACATTCTTCACGGTCTAGGGCTGGGAGAATGCAGGCATCCCACCTCAGGTGTGGAATGTGCAACTTCTGCAGAGGAGTTGATAAATATGAACAGCTAGAGCTATGAGAAATCCACGTTGGTGCAAGAGAAAACAGACAAAAGAAAAGAAAACGCCCCTCAAGTTTGTTTATGAAACCAGTTTAATGAGAAAAAGAAAATCCCCCCAAACGGAGCTATGAGGAAGCACGCTGGACACATCAGGAATAGTGATTGTCTTTTTGAGGATGGAATGAGATGACCTCAGGACCACCCACCCTTGTATTAGCAAAGCAGACTGAAAAAGCAGATTTTTGAACAGTAACTTGCTGTCTGATATTCCTGGCAGAAATACAAAAACATACTTCCATCTCAAATTTATGGCACCATAATGTATTCCCTTTAAGCTTTCCAGATCGTTCCCATTGCCAAATGTGACCAAAGCATAATCACAGCAACTAAACAAATTAAATGTTCGGTTAAAGACAAGCTCCCAAAAAATGAGTAAGGGAAAGAAAAGCCCCCAGATTGGTCATAAATTAATGCCACGTCAGGCTTTTTACCTAGTGAGCTCACAGCTAGGCCTTTAAAGTGCTGCTGGCGTGCCATGTGATGACGTAGGGAGAGTTTTGTCTCCTGCAGGGTGGGACTACATTGCACATGCCGCCGCTGGTCTCAAATCCTGCTTTATTTACTGGATGCGGCAACAATGGCCATCTTTTAAAAAATGATTTTAGAGTATTCTCATTTCATGCTTTAAAGTACACCTCATTTTTTTTTTTTGTGATAGCAAGATAAAGAGTTTGACAAAATATTCTGTTACCTTAAGATAAATAAGCTTTCAATATTTTGCATGTTTATTGAATGGAATTACACATTTTTACTACGGAAATTTCCTCCCCCACATGTTAAATGTTAACATTTAAAGACACACTTTTGAATACTTTACTCATCCATTTTTTTGGTGTGTGTATTAATTTTCAAACTTTGTGTTAAATAATATGAGAATTTCCTTTTGGGGGGGAGAATGAATTTATCCCAAAAGATTGCAAAGCAGCAAAGCTGGAAAAAGAATTAAGCCTCTTTTATATAATTTGTACAAATTTGGGAGCTGGTTATGGCCTATTTCCTTTTTTCTGTATGAATGTGGAGCTGGTTATGGCCTGTTTCCTTTTTGCTGTAGAATGTATTAATTCTAAATAAATTTAGAATTTATATATTTAAATTATTTTGTATTATAGTTGCAGAAATCAAAACCCTGCAATATGAAATGACTTGCATAAGTTAATCAGTCTAAGTTGTTAGCTGACTCAAAAATTGAGCTCTTAGATTTTGCAATACTTTCTTATATGTAATTTCTGGCGATTTCTCATACTGAAATATGGTAAGACTTTAAAATACAAATGAGAGAATATTATCTCCATAATTTAAATAGGAAAGAAATAAAACTACAATGCTAAATATAGGAATCTGTATTTCATAAGTTTTCCTTAATTATTTTACAAATAAAAATGTATTTAGAAGAGAACTCTACATAAATATTTGTCTGGAATATAAAAATATAGGTCAACAAATGTCAAGTACTTGTATTGTGTAGCTATTTGTGTAGCTATTATTCCCTCTAAAAAGAGTGGCTACACCTTGTCAAGAATTTTTTCCTTCTTTTTCTTTTAGAAACGTACAAAAAGAAGCAAGTTATATAGGTCACTTAAAAAGGACTTGAAATACTCTCAGTGATTGGTGTGAATTGGTTGGTGGATTAAAATGGATCATCTAATTCTACAAATTCATACGAATTTTTCCTAGAACCAGGTATTATCACTTTATTACATACCTGAAAGATTATATTGTATACCTAGAATATGAATTAGTCATACTAATGCATTAATCTTGGACAAAGTACTAAGCTTATTCACCCATGAGATAGAGATAGTAATTCTTTTTTTTTTTTTAATTTTTTTTTAAAAGATTTTATTTATTTGACAGAGAGAAACACAGTGAGAGAGGGAACACAAGCAGAGGGAATGGTAGCGGGAGAAGCAGGCTCCCTGCTGAGCAGAGAGCCTGATGTGGGGCTCGATTCGATCCCAGGACCCTGGGATCATGACCTGAGCCGAAGGCGGAGGCTTTAACCCACTGAGCCACTCAGGCGCCCCAGTAATTCTTGCCATAAACATTCACACAGGGGCAAAATGAAATCACAAATAGGAACTTACTGTCAATTGTAAAGCACTATATGAACATAAGGAAGTATTATATTCTTTGTATACAGATATCAGGAACCAAAGGACGAGGTAGAATTTTCCTTGTTTTGTCTCAGTGGGCAAATAGTTAGCAGGGAATTAGTATAACAAAGAGATATTCTAAGAAGGTAAAACATTACATGAGTATCTCTGGCCTTTATGACTACCTAGGTACTTGAAGATATGAGAAAAATACGTTTGGCTAATGGTTTCTTCTTATTATTGGCCGTGAAAATTTTCCATACACTTGTCACAGCTTAAAAAATGATAAGATTTAAAATGTGTATTCTGAACAGCCTTAAATTCTCACTACAAATTATTTTACAATGGAAATAATAATTAATGTTGTTGCAGAAATTCATAGCAAGTTATAATAATTTCAGTCGATCCTTCGTAACTGCATGTTTCTCCTATTGCTTTAACGCTAATTTAGGCCACATTATATACAAAATTAAATCTTACTTTTATAGCTACACCCTTGGGGTTCAATGAAAAGGCTTTATGAGCTAGAAATTAAAAGTACTGGTTGAAAATACTATTACATTATACCAGCGATTATTACGGCAATTTACAAAGTTAGTGCTAAAACTATGCACATTTTTCATTGGTAGCCCTCATATATTCAGTAAGCCCAAGGGACTGTTTGGTATATAATTTGGCAAATAAAATCAATTGAAAAGTAAATGGCAAATCAATGGCATTTATCACAAAAGAAAATTACACTATACCAACAGCAACGTTTATTTAACCCAATATTGTGAATCAACACATTTATTATTTATTTATTTATTTTTTATGAAAGAACACATTTAAAGTAAATGATTCCAGGAGGACATTTGGGTGCTGCATTCCTCAACTACAGATGAATGTGGTTTTGACCTGGCAGTTTCCCTTTTCAAAATGGGGAAAAATGATGACATTGAGGAAGGTATACTTTTAATAAAATATACTTCTGGCTTTTTAAGACTCTCGTAGTTTCTCTGCAAAAGTATTCTGTGTTGTGGATATGTGTTTATGTCATGGAAGTCTGGTGGACCTCAGACAAATTTTAAATATCTTTTACAATTTAGAAAAAATTGTTAAATAGATAAGTAAATTTAAGCTAGATAATATTTGGATATAAGTTATTCTTTTTAAAGATTTGAAAAGATTAGTAATATCTGAGTCACTATAATATATGCATGCATATCAAACATATGATTCTATCATCCTTAATTTTGTGTGTTCAAGTGGTTTACGGTAATTCCATATTCCATATTCATATCCCATAGTCCATATGACTCTATAAATCTCTATGGAGGAGAAAAAGGACACTTTGAGACATTCCTGAGCTTATTTTATTAAGTGCATCAGGACATTTTGGCTGGTACACAATGTTATGGCATTTCATGATGAAAAAGTTTCTCTATTAAGAGAATGATATTTGACTGCTTCTAGGACAAAAATAAAATGGCTATTAAGGTTTTCCTTTGAGGGAAAACAATTTAATGTTCTACTGAAATACAATTGACAGGTAATGCATCTTTTTAAGTTTGATTAGTCAGTAATATGTGATATTTACACATAGCAGTATCTTCTTTGGTTTCTTCTCACTATGGTTGGTACTTTTGAACAGGCTGTGGTAACTACGTTGCAGAATAATAAAAATAAACTTGTCTTCATACTGTGTCAACCATCAGGGTTAAGAAGAAGCAGGGGCTAATTTTAGGATCCAAAAGAAGTAGCTAGAAAGGGTGTAGCAAAGACAATGTGCCTCTTTCTAAGTTAGTAGAAGCCAATCTTTTTGTGAGAACATGATACTTCTCAGGCGAAAGCAGGGGTAACAAATCCAAATATCTACGTGCACCTGGAACTGTTAAATCCTGGCAAATATAAGACAACAGGAAATGGTGGACTTGTGAGGAACCAGTCAGCAAGGGCATGCCTGCTTAGATACAAGCAAATTGAGAAATTTAATGACCACTGTGAGGCCAAAGCCACTCCTTCTGAAGGCTGAATTGACCCAGTACATTTGGTTACTGTTTAGCAATCCCTGAAAATTTAGCATTACTTTGTGTGTGTAAGTGTGTGTGTGTGTGTGTGTGTGTGTGTGTGTGTGTAAGAGAGAGAGAGAGAGAGAGAGAGAGAGAGAAAGAGAGAGGAGAGGAGGAGAGGGGGAGGGGGCACCATAATTGGATGCAACCTTTCCACACTGGCAATTACACTTGATTTCTAGAGACTGATGTAAATAGGGTAGAAATCTACCACAGATAGCCTGTGGATACTTTGGGTAATTACTCAAAGTAATACCTGAAATACCAATAGTTAACTCTTGATGAGGGCAAAAGTAATATGTGAATTAATTAAAAGTTCTACCTATTTATTTTGGACAAAATAACTTCTATTTTGTCCAAAACACAAGGAAAATGGATTTGTAACTGTTTACTTGGCAGAGCTGAAACTGTTTCTTAGTGGATTTCCATATTTATAACTCCAGCAAATAATTAATGTAACTAATTTGACTACATGAAAAGTAATTCAATTTTATGATGTCTACAACAATTAAATTTATCAAGGCCCATAAATTACGAGAATCGAATAAAGCATAATAATGTGACATTTCAACTATCTAAAATGTTTTCTGTAAAAGAGGACTCATTTTTATATATTAACTCATTGTAACATTTTATAATTTTATAAAAAATCCTATTGGTTCTTAGTTTAAGAAGTGAAATTTGGATATTACCTTCAGAGAGTTCTACATAATGTTAATAACATATGTTATTTATTTAAAGGGTTCTGACTATTCATGGAACCATTCATGTAAAGCCATTAATCCAGGAATTTGCTTGCTCTCAAGAAGTGAGACCAAAGATCAAAGCACTATATTTATGATAAAAAAAGGAGATAGCCATAGAATTAACATTTAATTCCCTAAACAATTATTGTATCCCTAAACAATTAGCTCACATGCTTTTCTGGTGTCTCTAAATGAATGATTTTAAAATATGACTAATAAGTAAATGGGGGAAAGACTACATTACTTAGGAATTTTATTAGGCTGTCAATTTAAATACTCATTCCTCAGGCAAAGTGCAACTTCACATTTAAATAAATGTATATTAAACACTTTAAATTGATAGCACCAACTCTTCCCTGGGGTATGAATCATTTAGATTTTTCTAGTATATGTTTGTAAAGCACAACATTACATCATACTACATTAATCTAGTATATTAATATCTTTGATTATAAATTCACCATTAAAAGGTAAAAGTGTGGGTCTGATAGTTTAATAAAGAAGTGAAAAATTACTAGACAAGATAGTAAAATTATTATTTTTTCTCTTATACCTAGAAAAAATATCATTTTTTCAACATTAACTGTATCAATTATTTTAAAGCGAATTACTAAAATAACATAACTCCTAAATTTGTGCCATTAAAAATTGACTTTAATACATAGATCATTAGCCAATTAAATTTAATCATTTGTGCGCACAAGAATTCACTTTTGAAATGCATGTGATTTTGTTCCCTACCCTTAGTGTTGTTAGGATATAAACTATTTCATCTTATTGTTACGACAGATCATTTTTGGATATATCAGGAAATCAAATTATAAGAGAAAGTGGAAATAAGATATTCAATCTGACATACTGTTCTTTTCTCTTGAAAGGCTAGATTTTAAAATTTCAAATTAAACTGAACTGATTTGTTAGTTTCAAAGCTTGTCTGACACTAACATATTTTAAATTGATGGGAATAGTATAGTACCAACCATTCCTGGGGTGCAAGAATACATTTAAAATTTTAGAAACGGTGAGCTCTTTACCATAAAACAGATTATACCTACATATTGTTAACTGATTAAGAGCGAATATGGAAATAACATTTAAAGATGAACTAATTCCATAACTGGAAACAAATTATTTAATTTTAACTTACTGTGTTTGAAGATTGAAGAAAATTGCATTGTTTGCTTAAAATGTTAATGTGTCATTTTCTGCTTGACCTTTTAAGAATCCAGGGAGAGTGAATATTTAAAACAGGTTTGAAGATTGCTTATCTACTAATTTGCCTCGATTATTTGTAATCAATAGCTTATTAATGTTAAGTAAAAGAATCACAGGTAAAGGAATTACTGATAAAATGCTCACAAATATTTTTAGTGAGTTAATTCCACCAACTTTATTTCTGCAGACCCTTTCATGTTCATAAATCTATAATGGCTCATCAAGTTTACTAAGTGTTTACTTCGTGTCTGATAGATAACCAATCCTTCATTAATTAAATATATCTACCCAAGTTGGTTTTTTAAAGACATACCAATGAATTCAAATTAGTTTTTGAAATGTTAGGCAAATCAAATTTGGATTTCCCCTACTTTGAATATCCACTTGTCTAGATTATTCCCACCTGCTGTCATGTGTTAATTTTTTTTTTAAAGCTTCATCTATTTGCAAAAAAAAGAAAGAAATTGGTATTGTCTTGTGTTGTTTCATCCTTAAAGCGAAACCATTTGCAAGAAAATTATAGGTCCCCAGTGTTGAGCTTCTTTGCATATTAATTTTGTTAGCCTTACCTCCTGTGGTCTTTAGTTCTGGAAGGCCTATTAGATAATATACAAGATAAATTTTTCCCTTGTATCTTTGAGCTACTAGAAAATACATCCATTTTCTCTTAAAACTGAAATTTGCAGTGCCAGTCACGCATATTTTCCTTTATTTTACAAATAGAGGTTTATTTAATTAAGCATGTTAAATACTGTAATAGTCAATATTAGTTATATTCCTGTAACCCGAGTTTCTGGGAATATATATTAATGTTAAGTACAAGTATTGCACTGTATTCCAAACTAGCTAATGTAATACCATGAAATGTGAACTTTGAAATCATAAAAATTACTTTATACTATATATAAGTAATAGCTTGAAAAAGTTGAGAAAAACAAATCATTCATGTATATTGAAAAAATAATGATATAAAAGTAATCTATTTTATTTTATTATTATTTTTCTAAAGTAATCTATTTTAAATGGAGATCATCCATTTAGTGACTCAAGCATATGGGGATACATTGAAAAGACACGAACTTATTACTTTTTAAAATTCCAGATATTTCTCTTTGGTTTCTCTTTTTACAACATTTCATCAGGATCTCAAATTAGCTTACACTGTTTAGATTGAATCTATTTGAATGCTAATATATCAAAAATTACTAAATTTCACTCAGAAGTATTAGAACCAACCTAAAAGATTAAATATGAAAATAAAGAGAGAAAATAAGAGAAAGAAATGATGATTCAATTTGCCATTAGATCTCTGTTGGAAGTTAGACTAATTAAGAATGAAGAAGGTAGAATGAGTTTCGGAAAGCTTTCCCTTTTAGAAATTGGCACTGCATTTTTAGTCAGAACACCAAAACTGCACCTATTGAGGTAAGATGAAAGGCACATGTTGTTGAAAAGAGGCTCAGGGGCTTAAATGATTTGAGAATTTTGTAAAATTTCAGAGTAGTTTTAGTTTTTGGAACAGATTTGCTGTCATAGAAAGGAAGTGATAAAAATATTGTTACTGAAATAAAAAAGTAATTTTTGTAGATGTTATTTAAAACAAATCAATGATGATTTATACTAATGGAGAAAAGTTTTAACCAGGGATTCAGGAGATGTTTATTTTTGTATCTATCTATCTATCTATCTATCTATCTATCTATCTATCTATCTATCTATCTATCATATATATGTCTATCATATATATATCTATATATCTCTCTATAGAGTTGTATATATATTTAACATTACGAATTTCTAGATATATAAAGGTAAAACATTAAGGAGAAAGCAAGTGTTTTTTTATTTAAAATTATACAGGTAATACTATTTAAAAAAGGTGGATTTATCATTAATAATGCTTGCCTCAAACTTCTGAAACTTTCCAAGAGTTGACGCTGCAGGTGGTCTAAGTGGGTCGAAGTGAAAAACAGAAATGACAGTGATATAACCTCATCATCTGACTAAGATCTTCTTGGCTATTACTTTTTGAATGTATTTGTAAATATGATATTAATTGAAGTAAAAATTAAAATGGGCTTTATGATACATGTGGTCACAATTCACAAATTCAACAAAATATTTTGATGGGGACCAGGAAACCCTTACTTCTGTATTTAAAATATTTATGCTTTTTATTCATCTTAAGTAGATAAATCATAGAATGTATATATTGTAGAGATAAGCTAAAATATAGACTACAGAAATGTGTTTAAATAAAGTTCTTATTTTAATCGGATATTAGGATTAAGTTTTGAAGCAAATAAGAGCCAACAACTTGAGGAATGAAATTGCCACCTTTTGTGTCTAAACTTTTAATAAGTTTTGTTTTCTTGCTATCAAAACATGTTTATTTCCCATTACAAAGCTCATGGATATTAAAATTATAATAGCAGTTTAATAATATGATCTTCTATGCTCCCTAATTTTATTGCTTTGTTTATGTAACTATTGAAGAAAACATTATCCAAAAACATGATTTTAACCTTTATGTATCTGAAAAAGGATAGAAGTCTGAAAGCAAGGCCATCTTATTAGAAATAGTATTAAGAGTGTCACATAGCTTTATTTAGCTTCCCGGATGGTGGCTTTTCACAAAAGAAATTTTGGAGAAGTAAGTTAGTGTGATGACGTATTTTCCCAAGAAAGTTGGTGACCACAGTTTCCACAGTTACTTGAGCTTCTTCCACTGTAGTTTTGCTTTGATGCTGTAAATAAATTTGCAATGTCAAGTGAATTTATATTCCTCAATTCATTTGCTGTCTCGTTGATTCTAAAAATGGGGGAAATCCATGAAATATGTGATGTGATCCTTTAGTTTTTATTATCAAGTAGGTATATATTTTTGATACAGAGAACTGTAAACGTGTAAATACCTTTTTATTTTTAATTTAAATATTTGTTTCACTTACATTTCAAAACTGCACATTTTAATTCAGTTATTTGCTACATTCAAGGATATGCTCCTTGGTTCTTTATGCTAAGAAACCTAAAATTCTGCATCTATTGAGTTTGTTCAAATTTTACGGTAACTGTGATACTCTGATCCTTATCTGGGCTACTCTTTTTATGTCCTTCTCATTCCTAACTTCTTTCATTATGCTCAGTGTGTTTGAAAACATCTCTCATTTTCTGTCTCCAAAACTAAGTCACATGCTTTCCTCAATGACCAACACTAGTCAATCCTTACTAATTAGCCACTAACCATCTTTTCATTCTCTTTGGTATGGACAGATGTTAAGAATATTTGTATGCTGCTTCATGGTGTTAAGCAGCTGTTTTGTTTATGCTTATCTCCTTGATTTAAATATAGGTTTCTTGATAAGAAGGGCCTGGTTATGGAATCTTTAGGCAAGAGAATTTAAAATCGAAACAAACTCCCATATTTCCTATTTTATTGTCTATTTTACTCTTTCACTCTGTCGCAATCTATATTTTGGTCTCAGCAAAAACAGGGTGTTTTTTTGAACGTATTTTCCTAATTCACTCACACTTAATTGTTAAACATCCAATCGTATGTCCAAGGAAGCTACGTTCCTTCATGTACATATGTGGCAGCTACTAGAAGTTTATAAAGTATCCTTCAAGTGAGTTCGACAAATTTAAACAAATTTTCTATTAGTTTATTATTGCTATATTGTCCTGTAGAAATTGGGACAGAAAAAAATGTTAAAAAACCCATTAACATCAGTGTGATTCTTAATTCATTTTATGGTATCTTAATTACCTTGTATTTCACTCGATTAAATGAAGAAATACTACTTACCTCAACAATTGTGTATCTATACTTGATTAATCTTTATATAGCTTTGTTAAGTCTTTCAGGTTTGTTTCAAAATCATTAGGTGTGTGTTGGTGGTGACTATTAGCATTGTATTAAAAGTGAATTATAAACTAAATCTATATTTCAGGTTATAGAAAATATAATGTTGGTATTTCTACCATTAAAATTAATAGCATCAGGTTTTACTGAACATATTTACATTAAAAGTTTTATCGCTTAAAATATAATTAAATATACAGCTTTTCTGACAATAGTGCTTTAGAAATGTATTTTTATCCAATACTGTGTGGATACCGAAATTTGAAGGGAGAAAAGTCTTGAAAGTATATCTTAGCTTTCTCCGTCTACACTGAAATTCAGTTTTGATTCTTCTTGGATTTTAAAGGTACATTTCAGGAACTTTTCTTTCTGTTTCTCATTATAACCATCTCAAAATATAATTAATTTCCATAGGCCATAGAAACACTGTCAGAGCCTTTTACATTTTACAAAACAAAGAGATACTATTCTCTTTCGGGTGCAGGAATGTCATACAAGGAAAATAGATACTGAAATCAGGAAATGGAAAAATACAGGAAATGAGCTAGATGCCGTGCAGAAAAAGCAACAGTCAGCTGCCAGATGTAGTTCAATAAAACAGCCACTCAGGAGTGTCTACGTGAGGCCATTCTCCCGTCCAAACAACCCCCTTCCACTAAAAACACGCTTGGCTGGCACACATTGCTCTCAATCCTCACTTGATCAATTTGTTCTTGGGTTTTCAAGTGGTTTGAATGTGTTTTTAAGTTGCTCTCAGTGTTTGGCTCTTAAACACATTCACATATTGAACAATTAAAATTCCCAGTGATAAAATATTTCTACTTGATCTGCGATGTTTCATTTTAACTTTAGTTAATATATGTAGTTAATGTATGTGCCGAAAGCAGCATCAGACATTAATTTTGTGGGCTTTGAAATGGTAAAAAGAGTTTTCCCATCACATATATTCTTGGCCACTTTTGCATACCAAAACTGTTTTGAATATATAACAGAAAAGAATCCAATTTGTTGGGCTGAACAAATGAAGTGTTTCACATGTCATTTATAAATGCTGATGTAGAAGAATCATTTCAGGTAATCCGGGTGAGGGAGAAAAAGCTGTTTCCCCTAGGTTTGTTACACTTCACTAATAAAACTTTCCCTTCTCTAATTTTTCACTTACTTTCCTAAGGAATTTGTTTTAAGGAATCATGTAGAATGGTAGGTACCTTCTTCCCATAATCTTATAAATAGCTTACATATCAGAAAGGCTTGCTTTCCCAAATTTTATGCTTTAATAAGATATCTTGGAAACAGAAGATTCTGTGTGACCTGTGTCACACACATGAACATGTCACACACATGAACTGATGTTTGATATGAAGACTTTATCTTTTTTCTTTTATTTCTTTTATTTTTTTTTAAATATTTTATTTATTTATTTGACAGAGGGAGAGAGAGATCACAAGTAGGCAGAGAGGCAGGCAGAGAGAGTGGGGAGAAGCAGGCTCCCTGCTGAGCAGAGAGCCCGACGCGGGGCTCGATCCCAGGACCCTGAGATCGTGACCCGAGACGAAGGCAGAGGCCTCAACCCACTGAGCCACCCAGGTGCCCCGACTTTATCTTTTTTAAAGATTGATTTATTTTAGAGAGAGTGAACACAAGCAGGGGGAGAGGCAGAAGCAGGCTTTCTACCAAGTGGGGAGCCCAATGCGGGGCTAGTCTGAGGACCCCAGGATCATGACCTGAGCCCAAGACAGACGCTTAACCGACTGAGCCACCCAGGCACCCCGGGTCATATAGACATTTTAACAATGCTTGCTCTTCTAATTCATGAGCATGAAATGCTTTCCCATTTCATTGTATCCTCTTTAATTTCTTTCTTAAGTGTTTTATAGTTTCCAGAGTACAGATTTTTACCTCTTTGGTTAGTTTTATTCCTAAGTATCTTATTGTTTTTGGTGCAATTGTAAATGGGATCCATTCCTTGGTTTCTTTTTCTGCTGCTTCATTATTGGTGTATAGAAATGCAATAGATTTCTGCATTTTGATTTTATATTCTGTGACTTTGCTGAATTCATGTATTAGTTCTAGCAATTTTTTGGTGGAGTCTTTTGGGTTTTCTACAAAGAGTATCACATCGTCTGCAAATAGTGAAAGTTTGACTTCTTCCTTGCTGATATGGATGGCTTTTTATTTCTTTTTGTTGTCTGATTGCCGAGGCTAAGACTTTCCAGTGTTGTGTTAAATAGTAATGGTGAGGGTGGACATCCCCTGTCTTGTTCCTGACCATAGAGGAAAAGCTCTCAGTTTCTCCCCACTGAGGATGATATTAGCTGTGGCTCTTTTGTATATGGCTTCTATGATGTTGAGGTATATTCCACCTATACCTATGTTGTTGAGGTTTTTTTTTTTTAATCAAGAATGGATGCTGTATTTTGTCAAATGAAAAGCCAAAATCTTCCATTTCTTAAGCCTGTCAGTTGACAACATGAAATATTGATGTAACAATTCAAAAATAAACTTGGAAAGTCAGTGGCTTGGAGGAACATAAATGTGAAGGGATAGGAAAGCCATAGAGAGCTAGATGTGAACAAGAAGGAGGCATCCAGAGAAAGGGTGTTCCTGAAACTCTTTTCAGAGCACACAAGACACACTGCTCACTTTGCATATGACCAGCCCTGAATGTGACATCCAGGAGACACCAGCTCTTGGTTTTCCAGGGAAGTCTACTCTATCACATTATACCAGCACTAAAATTTGGAGAAGGTACAATTTCTGGATTGCATGAATAGGGAAATTTATTACTTAGGTCTTAATAAGTAAGGGAAGGGAAAGGAGCAGGACTATAAACATTTGGACGCAGGAATGAATAAAGCATGAAATTGGCTCTAAATTAGACTGAATTTGACAGTTGTCTTTAAAGGTGTATGGACCCTGCAATCTAAAATAGCCCTGGTAACTGTGAGGAGTGTTGGGCCATTAGAGGCTGGATGGTACTTCTAAAGGCCCAAGAGGACCTCTGTTTCTTTTCTTTGGAAGACTTAGGGGAAGCCAATGAGTTTAACTTAGAACAGTGGTATGGGTTTAGAGTGCCCTTGAGTTGGAAAAAAGGGAATTGTGGTCCAAGTACTAAAAGGCTCATATTTTGGAATGAAACTGATGTAATCCCAGTTGGATCCTTCAAATGATTCTCAGGGCTATGGGTAAAAGAAACCTATTATTTGAGGTCAACTGGCTATTATATATGTGACAATTTCATTTTCTTTTGCTTATTATTTCATCAACTTTGGGTTATTTGAAACTTCAAATCAAGACCACTTTTTAATATCTACTATGTGCAGTGGTCTGAGGTAGTTGCAGAGGGATATAAAAATATACATGTCATAACTTTGCTCCATTTCATATCTAGTTGGGATGATAAAGCTAAAATATAAGAAAGTTTTAAAATAATATAAATAAAACATAGTAAAAGAAAAATACCACAGGAACTGTAAGGTAGCACGTGTTAAGTTGGGAAATCAGTGAAAAATCTTTGTGATTGATATTTAGTGGTCTCCCTAGCACCCTGACTACTAATCGGGAAAATGTGTGCTTATTCTCTGTGTTAATAAAATAAAATACTAGATTTTAGATTGGCATTTAAAGATTGGGTCCATGATCACTTCTAGGTTTTGATTGCCTATTTCTCCTGGCTAGGCATTTATAGCAATGCAAAGAACTTTGGCAGCTGTATAGTTTGTGTTTGTAGTCATTTATTTATTCACTCAATGAATATTCGTTGAGTGCTTACAAAGGGAATGGAAATAGAACTAAACAAGACACACATGGTTTTTCTTTCCTGCAACTTGACATCTGGTAAAGAACAGATTTGGGACAGTTAATTTTAAGTGTAAATAATATTACAAGAAGAGATGTAAAAAGTGTATGCAAAGACCTAATCTAGACCAAAGGTGTTAGAGAAAAGAAATGCCTTTTCAACCAAGACCAAATAGTAGAAAACTTTTAGTTAAGCAAATGGAGGTAGAGAGAAGTAAATGGTTTTGAGGGATACTTAAGAGACATATATGACAAGACATCAACTAATCACATGCTTTGGAGCGGGTAAATGAGAGGGAGGAGAGAAACATGACACCAAGTCCTTTGGCTAATAATTAGATGGCTGACAGTTGTGTATTGACAAGATAAGGACACTAGAGAGAGGATCAAGTTTAGAATAAGATGGGGGTAATGGAGGGAAAGGGTAGCACATTCCTTACCTGAGATATGAGACTTCCAGGTAGCGTATCAAGTAGGTGGTAAACAATCTCAATGTCACAAAGTGACTTGGGCTGGATATATAGGCTTAGGTCACCAGTATATAGTATGGAGCCCCAAGGAATGACAACATTGAAGAAGAAGGGAGAGGCAGCAGAGCGCAAGAAAAGAACAGAGTAAAGAAAGGGAAAGAAATTTTGGAGAAGAGAATTCTCAGCTATACTAAAAACAAAGGTTAAATAAATAAGGATTGAAGAGATTCTATGTTACTTAATATACAATAGTCTTCCAGTCATCCATTGTAACCAACCACCCAAAACCTAGTGACTTAAAGCAATAATTTATTATAATCTTTTATGTTTTTGAGCTAGATTGGGCTGAGCTGCTCACAGACAGCTGCTGAGGCTGGAATGATCCAAAGGCTCAATAGGTCAGGACAGCAGAGATAGCTTCTTCCCTCATATCCGGTGTCTCCGTGCTCTTTGGCGTGGCCTCTCTCCAGCACAGTGGCCTGTACTTCTTACACGGCAGCTTGGGGCTCTAAGAGAAAGAAAGCAGAAATTGCCGGGCTTAGAGAAGGACTACACCTGGATATGATACAGGGTTACTTTACCTGTCATAGGGCTGCCTTGATTCATGGGTGGGGGTATGTGTGAAAAAATATATTTCTCTTGATGCAGGAATAACAAGGTCTTAGGGCAGAATGTGTGTATTTGGAGATACAGTTGTGGCTACCCTTGGAAAGTGTATTCTGCTGCAAGTTAATAATTGCAGTTGTCATTTATTGCATGTTATATCCAATGTGATATAGTAGGAGCTTTATATACATTATTTCCACAGATTCCTAAAAATTTTTTTACTGAAGTATAATTGGCATATAAGATTATATTAATTTCAGGTGTACAAATTGATTCCACAATTCTATAGATTACTCAGTGTTCACCAAGATAAGTGTAGTCACCGTCTGTCACCATACAACATTATTACAATATTTTTGAGTATATTCCCTATGCTGTACTTTTCTTCTTCATGACTTATTTATTTTATAACTGTAAGTTTGTGTGTCTTAATCTTCTTTATCTATTTTGCTCATCCCTCCACCCCTACCTCTCTGAGAACCACCAGTCTGTTCTCTGTATTTTTTAAGGTAGATATTGTTATCCTCATATCACCAGCTGAGAGAACCAGCTCAAAGTGATCAAAAAAATTGTTAAAGGTATCAGAGTTAACAATATAGCACATACTCATGGTTATTCTTACATTGTATAGACTATTGAGCTTACGCTGTTTTTCTATATTTTTTGAGTGATAATAAATATTTGTCTTGTTGCCCGTGGAAAGCATTTATGAGGAGGTGGGAGAGAAAAGAGGTAGAGAAAAAAGAAATAGAAGTTCTATGAAGTCATGTTTACTCCCATATCTCTAACACCTAGACTAGTGCTCAACAAATATTTGTTAAATGATTTAAAAAAGTATTTAGCTATTTTCCATTTTTTGACACTTATAACTGACATTCCAAACAATACTCCATGCATGGCACTTTTCCTTAAAATATGAGTTTATGAGGATTTTTTTGTGAGCGTACTGTTAATTAATTTATATTTCATAATTGCCCCCCCACTATCATCATCACAATGCATTAAGTAGCTACCTTATGATATAGAATGCAGTTCTTAACCTCAAATAGTTCATTGTTTCAAAGAAAAGAGAAAAATATAAAGACATTAAGAAGCCCCCTACATGTGTATGTTAATCTATAATACAGAAGTTATAAAGCAAATGTTAAATGTATATGTAAGAAGATAAGCATAAGTCACGAGAGTTTTATGTTTAAAAAGGAATATATGGTTTCAGTCATATGTGGAATAAAAGAAACAGGGCAGAGGACCGAGGGGGAAGGGAGGGAAAGCTGAATGGGAAGTATCAGAGAGGGGAAAAAACTATGAGAGACACTTAACTATAGGAAACAAACTGAGGGTTGCTGGACAGGAGATAGGTGGGGGGATGGGGTAATTGGGTAATGGGTATTAAGGAAGGCATGTGGTGTGATGAGCACTGGGAGTTATATGAAACTGATCCATTATTGAACACCACATCTGAAATTAATGATATACTGTAAGTTGGCTAGTTGAATTGAAATAAAAAAGAATCACACTGAGAAATTTTGAAAAAAAAAGGAGTTTGGGAAAAATCTTCCGGTTAGTATGAAAACATTTCATATGATTTCACCGGTTCCTCCAATAAGGAAGAACTTATTTGTATAAAGAAGACTCGGTGGTCATCGACAGGAGTGTATGCCCTGTGCACCATTATTTCTGAAGCTCTAGGAACACAGGAATGAAAGAGACCACAGATGCAAGGAATTGCTACGAGAAGGTTAAGCATTTGTGACCAAGACTTCTCTTACTAGCTTTAGTGTCAGCAGGGAGGTCCTTTTGAATGTTGCCCTTTTCCTATTCCAGCAATTTCTCTTTTGCTCTTCTTTGTGATCTTGTACCTCCTGAACTCGACAATCACTGTGCAGACACTGTGCCTGGCACCTAAAGTCTTAGCTAAACTCACTGAAAAGTATTTATGGACTGGTTGTAGAATCACTGGTCATTTAGGATCCGCCAAACTTTCCATTGTTTCTAAGAGGACAAATCACTTTGAACAAGTACGATTGAGCTATAAGGATGGGACTTACATGGGGACATATACGGCACTGCTCCACAGTGATGGTTAATGTCTTTACCAGATAATTTATAAAAGACTTTAATAGTCAGGAATGAGAAGACTGAGTTTTAAAAATCATGGAGATCAGTGTAAATCCTGTCATTTGTGTCCTAATAAAGTCACCAGTATATTTTTATTATATTGCAGAGATCTGCTCAAAGGAATTCAGTTGACTCCAGTTTCCACATAAAGTAACCACCACACTGCTTTCAACCAGCACCACAACAAGAAAGCTGGAGTAATTTGAAGGTTCTTTTTATTAAAAGCTAAAAGTACAGTGTCTGGGATAAGGAAGGAAATAGAATCACTACACTTTTTCGGGTTGTCCCACTCTTGTGGTACTGAATTTTGTTCTGGACATTGCATTTTATTAAAGGAAGGCAACTGGTATAACAAATGTCTGAAAATTATTTCTGATAACAAATATGAGAAGTTACTGGAGGAAAGACAGGAAAGTATTAAATGGCAAAGATATAAATCCAAACTTTCTAAAGTTATCTGGTAGACAAATTGAGGCTTATTAATATAATTTCCTTGTCTGCTAGTGAGGAACCTGTATTCACTGATTCATTGATTCATTCATTCACTGAACAAGTATAGAGTGCCACTGTGTGCCAACCATTGTCCTGAGCACTGTAGATATAGAAACAAACAAACATACAAAAATTCCTGTTTCTGTAGAGCTCTCATTGGTTTTTGTTTCTTAAATTCAAATGTTAAGAGTGATTTTCTATCCTTAATTTTACCTTTAGAGCTAGAAATCTTAGTAATATTTTAGATATGACAATCAATGGCTACAAATATGTTGCAGAAACTCTTTATGTGGGGCTTTAGTTTCCTGCTATCCAGTCACCTTAGCTGTCTTTAAAATTAAAGACAACGTAGAACACATGATTCCATCATCTGGATAAGTAACTAAAGAAAAAAATAAAACACACTGTGAACTTCACTCAATAAGGTCTAACACAAATATTGAGTCTGTAGAGGTTCATCTGAAATTGGACAACCCACCTTTCTCAAACTTTGATTTCAACCTTCACATGTGCATTCACACCATGTATTGTATGGGTCAGTGGGCTGAAACCACATGGTGTTTGAGGTAGTTAATATTATCAAAGGAGCATCTGGAGGATGCCCAAGGTTAATGAGAATTCCATTCTTGAACATTTCATTGAACATTGGGAGTTCCTTCTAAGATGCCCAGATTCAGTAAGGTATCATTTTTATCAATGTGAGCTGAAGCATTGCTTATTACATTAATAATCTCATTTTTCTCAAATGCAATGTCAGAAATGAATAAACAGCACTCTCAAAGTTTTCCTATTTGGTACACAAATGGATGCAGACTTATAAGCAAACATACACATGTATGTAAATAACATAACACAAAAACAAGTGAGGCAAATATGGTCTCAAAGTAGTTTTCCAGAAATCACGGATGCTCTATTGTATTGCAGTATTATTGAGTGAAGCACGTTTGAAATAGTCTGTTTTTTTCTTGAGAAACGTTTCCTCTGCCCAGAGTTGTCTTCTACTTTTGCCCGTAAGGAAATTCAGGAAATAGTCTGCTCAAGTGAGACAGCTGAGGCTGAGAAAGGTGAAGCAACTTCTCTAAAGTCACACAGCGAACGAGGGGACGAGTCAGGATTTCAATGTGTGATTTTCTGACGAGGCTGCCCACAAGTTTCATTTACTCCTCTGACTTCTGGCTTTCCTGTCGTCCTGGTCTCATTTGGGTTTCAGAAGTGTTTTCAGTTTTTTGTGCATCAGCATTAAGTTAGGTAATCGGACAAAGAGAAAAGTTTCAGGAGTGGAACTCTACTGATGGACACATGCACATGGACACAGACAGGTTCTGCAGAGGGGACGGATTCCAGAGTGTTAGGTCTTAAAACAAAAATTAAAACCCACCTGCAAAAGCTTGGTTTTGAATTGATCTTACTCTTGTCAATGTTTTCTGGAAGAGGTGCGATGATCTTTAATACAATCCAGACGTTTTTGCAGGGGAATGACAGGATCCATGTGAAGACGTAGGAGCGACACTTCCTCAAATCAAAGATGGCAACAGTTCTTTGTTGAGTAGTTGAGAAGGTTTCCCGAAAGATAACACACATACAGAAAAAAATGTGCAAATTACAAGTGGGCAATTTGACTTTTTACGAACTAAACACACTCGTGTAAGCAGCACTCAAATTAAAAAAAAACAACAACAACACCCAAAAAGCCTTTATTGTGACCTTTTCCAGGCTCATGGCTCCCAAGGACAATCACTATCCTGACATGATAGATTAGTTTTCCCTGGTTTCTAATTTCAGATAAGTGGAATCTACAGTATATATGTGTATGGTGTTTCCATTTAACATTATCTTTGTGAGATTCTTTTCCCCCCAATTTTGTTACGTGGTTGTAGTTTGTGCATTTTCTTTGCTCTATAGTATTCTGTTGAGTGACTGTATCACAACTTATTTATGTATTCTGTTCTTGATAAACATTTTGGAAGTTTCCAATTTAAGGTTTTTACATATGGTATGGCTCTTAACATTCTTATACATATATTTTGATGGATATATGTATACATTTCTGTTGAGTAAATAGCTTAGAGTGAACTTGTCCAATGTATTTGGAAGAGTCACTCTAATTTTGGTATGAATGAAAGAAAAGGAAGTCTTTGTTGAGGAGACATCTATCTGTATATGGATGTTAATTGTTATTCCATGTGCATGTAACATGGCCTTGATTAAGTTGTTTTGACAAATCAAGGAAAAATAAAAGAACAGTGCAAGATTGCTCATATTGTCTACCACTAGAGGTAATAGTCACATTTCATGTTTTCTGAGAATCTTTTACTATGTGATATGCATTGTATATTTACATAGCTAACATTATGTATACTGTGTTTCTCTTTTATTTAATAATATATTATTAGAATGTTCTCATGTCATTAAAAAGAGGGATTGTTTGGAAGAGTGCAATAAAGGTAGCCAGTGGTGGTAGAGGACAAAAGATGGATGCTTTAATTAAGGTGAAGCAGTCAAACACTGGAGAGAGGGCAAGAAAGGAAATATTTAAAAAGAGTCTGTTGGATTTAGCAACTAAGAGGTTATTGGTGAGCTTAGTGTGATGGTGTAAATTTTTGAGAAAGTTACTTATGCTTGGAGTTACATGGGGATCCTAATTTTAGAAAGGTCTTTTCTTCCTTCACTTCCTTTTTCCCTTCTCCTTTTCTCTTTTCCTTGCTTTCCCTTTATTTTCCTTTACTTTTTTATTAGTTTGTTGCTTGTCAGTGGAAGAGTGTTATTCAGTTTGCATTTTTTTCTTAGGTCCAGCTCCCTGTCTATACTGCCATCAACACGGTCTCGACTAGCATAATCTTTTGCCCAAATTAGCTGCATTTGCGTCCTCATATTCCTACACATATTAATTCATATCCCCCTACTTTGTGACCTTCTTTATACTTCAGCAGGAGAAAGGTGAACAGAGGAAGATGTTTAACTCCTTTAGGAGTTAAAGGTGAACAGGAAGGAAAGGTGAACAGAGAAAGGAGTGAACAGAGGAAGGAGAGAAAGGAAGAGTTATGTAGGGTTAAGAAATATGCAGAATTTGCTGGACTAAGGGCTATAAAACTTCTAATATTGATGAGACTTTAAGCTGGTTTAGATTGTGTTGGCTGATTGAGCCTCCAGAACCGCAAACTCCCTTGGCCATGTATCTCTCTTTACCCACTCCACAAATACGATGTTGGTAGAAAGTTGTCTGGGCAAACTCTTTTCCCAGGCTTTGGAGGGAACAATGTTGGTCCAGAGCATCTTTGAGGAAACGGTCTTTTTTTTTTTTTTTTAAAGATTTTATTTATTTATTTGACAGAGAGAAAGAGATCACAAAAGGCAGAGAGGCAGGCAGAGAGAGAGGGGGAAGCAGGCTCCCCGCTGAGCAAAGAGCTTGATGCGGGGCTTGATCCCAGGACCCTGAGATCATGACCTGAGCCGAAGGCAGAGGCTTAACCCACTGAGCCACCCAAGCGCCCAAAGAAACAGTCTTAAATTCAAGTGTATCTATTTTATTTGTGATTTTTGTTCTTTTTAAAAAGTAATACACATACATCATAGAAAAATTTGGTTATTTTATTATTACGCATACTACTTCATTGAAGGGACTGGT
>CM053603.1:85389349-85399617 GCA_028646535.1 Procyon lotor | reverse complement strand
AATCTTCAAGCAGACTCTCCACTGAGCATGGACTCCCATTCTGGGCTAATCTCGAAAACCATCAGATCATGACCCATGAGATCATGACATGAGTCAAAACCAAGAGTCGGATGCTCAAGGGAATGAGCCATCCAGGTGCCCCTGGTAGTTTAATTGTTATTTAGAGATGCCAAGGATGTCAAAGGAAGTTTAAATGGAGGTAAGTGATCAGTTGCAAATGGAACGCACATATTTTGGTGATTTGTCCTGCCACAAACTGGGAAGTGTATCTCTGTTCTTATTTCTTTTTTGCAAATGAATAAAGTTAAAAGGCAGAATTTATTATGTTTTTCTAGTACATATGTGTCTAGAATTATGTGATCTCTCTTCTTAAAGTTGCTGGGTTTTTTTTTTTAAAGATTTTATTTATTTATTTGACAGAGAGAGATCACAAGCAGGCAGAGAGGCAGGCAGAGAGAGAGGGGGAAGCAGGCTCCCTGCTGAGCAGAGAGCCCCATGCGGGGCTCGAACCCAGGACTCTGAGATCATGACCTGAGCTGAAGGCTTTAACCCACTGAGGCTTTAACCCACTGAGCCACCCAGATGCCCCAAAGTTGCTGGGTTTTATTAGATATAGGGACAATGATAAATTTTCTCAATAATAAACACTATAATTCTTGTAAAACTTTAATATAATCAAGTAATTTTTAGGGAGAATTTAATGAAGAGCTATATTAAGGGGCTTTCGTGATTTTTTTTTTTTTTTGGCTTTCATGATTTTAAAGCTAAAATTCTTTTGAAAACTGGGTATTAGCATTTTTTGAAACATTAGAATAAGTGACAAATTACCCTTGTCAAACAATTTGAAAGTGTAAATATCTACTGATTTTGTAGTGCTTTGCTATATATTTTGTTTTTTTTGTTTGTGTGTTTGTTTTTTCCTGTTTTTCATTCTGACCCTCAAAGATTAGTACGTATTTATAAAGGCGTATTTTTGCTACTAGAAAATAAAAGATTTTATTTAAAGAAAGAGAAAAATTAAAGGATGGTGTATTAGTTTCTTGTTGCTTCCCTAACAAATTATCACCATCATGGTAGCTTGAAACAACAAACATTTATTTGGTCACAGTTGAGGAGGCCAGAAGTCCAAAATCCAGGTGACAGCATGGCCACGCTCCCTCCAGATGCTCGAGAGAATATTCTTTTCCTTGCCTCTTCCAGCTCTGGGTGTTATTAGGTGTTTTTTGTAGTCAACAGCATTCCAATCTCAGCCCCTGTCTTCATGTTATCTTCTCCTTTTCTCTGTCTCTTCTTTGGATGTCTTTTATAAGAACATCTCTCATTGGATATAGCACCTATCTGGATAATCTAAAATGCTCTTCACTTAAGATCTTTTACTAAATTAAATAATATTTATTTAATTTTAATTTTAATATTTAATTTTACTAAATTAAATATTAAATTAAATCCATGTTTTCAAATAAGTTCACATTTACATGTTCGTGGTGCTAATGTCTTTTTGGGGGTCATAACTTAACCCAGTATAGATTTATTACAATATTGCTGTGGGGCTTGATTAAGTATTTTTTTAAGTTAATTTTGATTAATGCGTAGAACTTAGATTTGGGCTTTTGTATCATTTAGGATTGGCCATATATTTAAATAACCTGCTGAAATATAAAAATCTATTATTTGAATTTCAAAGCTGGCATGAATATAAAGTGTGGTTATCCTATTTTCCTATAGAGTGTCACTTTAGCTGCTAAATAGAAATGCCCACCATCTTTTCCGGTATCATGAGCAACATGCCGTAGTTCACATATTATCAGAAATTCTGTAAATGGTTTTGGCAACTATTGAGCGGTGTTTTTTTTTTTTTTTATAGCTTAAAATATTTTGAATCTTTTTACACTGTCTTTCAAGTTTTTCTCAAATGGTGGGTTGTTCTGGTGCTGAAAAATGGGCCTGAAAATCAATAATACAGGGATGGAATTTGATCTGGCTAAAACACTGTGAAGGAGGCCAAACAATCAAGATCATACCCAGTTCTGTCATTTTGGAGAGAACACTGAGAAATAGGAGTGATAAGGCTGAAAACATAAAAGAAACATATGGTAAAAATATGCCATCATGACTGTAGATGTATATATTCTGTAAATTCATCACACCATTGACATTTATTCCTATGTGAATAGTTGTCTTAAATTGCGTGTGGTATTCAGGAAGTCATCCCTAACATAAAGTGCAATTGTCTTGTATATATAATTTTGTATTCTGTTTTTTCCTATGATGTTACATTATAAGATTTCTCATGTTATTTCAAATGGATACATAGTATTCTTCCATTTGGATATGCATAATTTACCTCACTAATTTTCCATGTTTTATTTATGTTCCTTCTACTATTTTTGCAGTTATATATAAAAATGATGAATATATTTGTGCATATGGTTTTCTCATATTTCTAGTAATATAGTTATGATAGATTCCAAGCAGAATTTCCAAGTCAAAGAACATGAATATGTTTAAGAGTCTTGTTATGCTGCAAAATTATTTTCTAAAAGTGTTAAAGTATTTTCATTTCAACCAGTAATGTATGAGAGATTGACTCATTATGCTTCTGAGATAGATCCACGTTGCTCATTTATTCCAGCTTATGAATATTATTTCATTTTATGAATAACCCACAATTTATTGATCAGTTTTTATGTTATGAACACTTAGGTTGATTCTAGTATATTATTTTAAAATATGTATCCTTGTGTACCTCTGTGATAACTTTCCTATGGTATCTACTTAGAATTAGTGGCTTATAAATGTACACAACATTAAATTTTCTAGATATTACCAAATTACACTTCTGTCATATATCAAATCATCGTTGATACATGAGTAAGTCTGCTTATCATGAACACTTTATCTTACTGCATTGGTCTATTTTTCTATGTCCATGTTAATTTCATCCCATTTTATTATTATAGCTTGGTAACAGTTCTGATATGTGCTTGAGAAATTCCTTAGACTTTGTTTTGTTTCAAAGTTATCTTGCTATTCTTAGCATTTTGGTATTGTCATATGAACTTTAGATAAACTTATCATTTTCCTTGCTATTTTGATTAAAATTGCAGTGAAATTTCATTTGGGAGAGGACTTCTTTGAAATAGAGAATCTTTCCATGCATTAACCTGGCATTTCTTTTCATTTATTTAGATTTCTTTTTTGGCATCGCATTACAACTCTTTCCCTAAAAATTTTATACAATTTTGCCAACTTTATTTTTTGGTACTTTAAAGTTTTTACTGATATCATAAATGGCATCTTTTATTTTTCTATTACATATTTTTATTGGTTTGTACTGGTGTATAGGTACACTACTGATTTTTGTAGATGATGTTTCATTAAACAATCATATCGATTCCCTTATTTTAACACCCACTCCTTCACCACCTATAGATTCTCTTGGGTTTTCTATGTATATAAATAAATAAATTTTTGATCCCTTCATTCTTAAATCTTAATTCTTTTTCTTGTCTTCTTGCTTTGGCTAAGACCTACAGTACATAGAAGGCATTCTTGTCTTCATCTTAATTCAATTTATTTTATGTTTTTTACTTCTATGGGGTGATTACATGGTTTTTCATCTTGATTTTGGCTATATGTTGTATTCCATTAATAGCCTTCCTGATGGAGAATTATCATGTGTTTCTGGTAAAAATTCTACCTCATCATCATAATTTTGATTTACTAATAATTAGATTTAGAAAATTTGTACCTGCCTCTTAAGTGAGGTTTCTCAATAATTTTTATTTTTTAATTATTTATTTATTTAAAAAAGATTATTTATTTATTTATTTGACAGAGAGGAGAGAGATCATAAGTAGGCAGAGAGGCAGGCAGAGAGAAAGGGGGAAACAGGCTCCCTGCTGAGCAGAGATTCTGATGTGGGGCTGATCCCAGGACCCAGAGATCATGACCTGAGCCAAAGGCAAAGGATTTAACCCACTAAGCCACCCAGGTGCCCCTCTCAATAACTTTTAATAACTTTCGCTTAAAAAATAATTATTCTTGCTCTATTATGTTAGCCTCAAAATCAATTGACTGGGTTCCAGTCTTTTTTTTTTTTTTACTAATGTGATGCAGTTTTTATAAGGCATAGATTATCTCTTGATGGTTTACGAGAAGCTATGGCTAGTATCTTTTGAACTGGGGACTTAAAAAACAATTGAATCAATATTTAATAGAGTTTTTTAAAGACAGTTTTAGTAGTTTGTATTTTGTTCTAGGAAACTATCAGTATGGGGCACCTGGCTGGCTCAGTTGGTAGAGTGTGGGACTCTTGATCTCGGGGTTGTGAATTCAAACCCAATGTTGGGTGTAGAGATTACTTAAAAAAAGTCTTAAAAACAACAAAACAAAACAAAACAAAACAAAAGAACTATCAGTATAATTGAGCAGATGGGCAGAGACAAACTGCTTGTATTTGATAAATTTTGGCTTGTTCTGGGGCGCCTGGGTGGCTCAGTTGGTTAAATGACTGCCTTCGGCTTGGGTCATGATCCCGGAGTCTTAGGATCAAGTCCCATATCGGGCTCCCAGCTCTGCGGGGAGTCTGCTTCTCCCTCTGATCTTCTCCCCTCTCATGCTCTCTCTCTCAAATAAGTAAATAAAATCTTTAAAAAATTTTTTTGGCTTGTTCTGAATGATTTACCAAGTTTTATATGTCCATTATCTCATTTAAATTTTTTCAGCTTTATTGAGGTGTAATTGACAAATAAAATTGTAATATATATAAAGTGTACAATGTGATGATTTGATCTGTGTACACATTGTAAAAGGATTACCATAAAGGAGTTGATTAATACATTCTTCACCTCTGATTTATCTTTTTTTTTTTTTTTTTTGGTGAGAAAACTTATGTTCTATCTCTGTTAGCAAATTTAAATTATAAAATACAGTATTATCAACTATAGTCACCGTGTGTATATTAGCTCCTCAGATCTAATTCATCTTATAACTGAAAATTTATACCCTTTTACCAGCCTCTCCTTATTTCCCCTACTCCCCAGCCCTGGCAACCACAATTGTATTTCTATTTCTGCAATTATGACTATTTTCTAGATTTCCTATATAAATTATCCATGCAGTATTTGTCTTTCTGTGTCTGACTTGTTTTACTTAGCATAATTCCTTCCAGCTTCATTCATGTCATCACAAATGGCAGGATGTTCCTATTTTTAAGGCTAAGTAATATTACATTATGCACGTTTTCTTTGTACGGTTCTCCATTGATTGCCTATTGTGAATAATGTTTCAAGGAACATGAAAGTAAGATGGCTATTTGAGATAATAATTTCACTTTCTTTGGATAAATCCTCAGAAGTGGGATTGATGGGTCATATAGTAATTCTTATTTTTAATTTTTTAAATTTTTAAGCACTCTCCACACCCGATGTGAGGCTCGAACTCACAATCCCAAGATCAAGAATCATATGCTCCACCAACTAAGCTAGCCAGATACCCCTCAAATGGAATTCTATTTTAAACTTTTGAGGACTATCCATACTGTTTTCCACTATGGCTGTACTGCTTTACATTCCTATGAGCAGTGTACAGGGTTTTCTTTGTCCTGCATCCTTTCAGCCTTTGTTATATTTTTGTTTTTTTGATAGTAGCTATCCTAACAGGTGTGAGATGATACCTCCATATGGTTTTGATTTGCATTTCCCTAATGGTTAGTGATGTTGAGCACCTTGTCATGAACCTGTTGGTCATTTGTATGTCTTCTTTGGAAAAATGTCTATTCAGGCACTTTGTCCATTTTTATTTATATTTAATTTAATTTAATTTATTTTCACTATCAAGTTGTATAAGTCCCTTGTATATTTTGGATATTAACCTCTTATCAGACATGTTTTTTGCAAATATTTTCTCTCAGTTCATAGGTTGCCTTTTCATTTTGTTGGTAGTTTCCTTTACTGTGTAGAAACTTCTTAATTTGATGTAGTCCCACTTATTTTTGCTTTGTTGTCTGTGTTCTTGTAGTCAAATCTAAAAAAAAATCATTGTTAAGGCCAATATCAGGAAGTTCACCCCAACATTTTCCTCTTGAAATTTTATATTTTTAGGTCTTATATTTAAGACTTTAATATTTTTGAGTTAACTTTTGTGTATGGTATAAGACTGTGGTTTAGTTTCATTCTTTTGAACATGGCTATCCAGTTTTTCCAACCTCATTTATTAAAGAAACTATTTTTTGCATTGTATATTCTTAGTTCCTTTGTTGTAAATTAATTGGCTATATATGCATAGGTTTGTTTCTTGGCTCTTTATTCTGTTCTATTAATCTGTATGTCTGTTTCATACCAATACCTTATAGTTTTTTTTTTTACCTTATAGTTTTGATTACTATAGCTTTGTAATATAGTTTGAAATCAGAAAATGTGATGCTTTGTTCTTTCTAAAGATTGCTTTGACTAATTTGGGTCATTTGTGGTTCTATACAAATTTTAGGATTTTTTTTCTATTTCTGTGCAAAATGCCATTGGAATTTTGATAGAGATTGCATTGAAGTGGTAGATCATTTTAAGTGAAATGGAAATTTTAACATTAAAAATTCTTCCAATCCCTTTGCATTTATTTATAAATCTTTCCATTTATTTGTATCTTCTTCAATTTCCTTCATCAGCATTTTATAGTTTCATTATATGGGTCTTTCACTTCCTTGGTTAGATTTATTTCTAAATATTTTATTCTTCTTGGTGCTTATAAGTGGGATTGTTTTCTTAACTTCTCCTTCTGATAGTTCATTGTTAGTGTATGTAAACATAACCGAGTGTTGTAAACCAATTTATGGTACAATTTTACTGAATTCATTGATTAGTCCTAACATGTTTTGGCACAAGTAGTGTGCATCTATTAAGAACTGCTTTTTTCTTTGCTATAGTCCTGTGGGACTCATGAATACATTCTTTTTCAGCTATCAGATCTAGGTGATTTGGGTGTCAGTCACTCAGATGGCAGCCATAAAGTTGGGGTGCTAGATGTGTGGATATGTTCTTTGCAGGAAGATGCTGACAACTTGGTTTTATTGTTGGAAGGAGCTAGAGAGAGATGACAGGGGAAGTGCCTACTGCTCTTTTGGCTCTGGGGAGGATTACAGCTGGTACCTACATGCATACTTTCTGAAGAAAAATTGGGAGGTAGGCATATTTGCCTGTTTTCCTTGTGCTGATCCATGAAAGGATAGCTGTGGAAAGTGCTCACATGCTTGATAAGAGCTTCTTCTGTGTTTGCTATAGTCCTGTCAGACTCTGAAGGCAAGCCCTATTGCCTATCAAAGCTAATGTTTTGTGGGACCATCCCTTGGGTGGCAGTCTTGCAATTGGAGTACTCCATGTGTGGTCCAAATCCCTTGCTCCTCAGGGAGAAACTGGGAGTTGGGGATTTCCTCCCAATTTTATGGAGCTACATTGGCGGTAGGGTTTTATGGTGAAAATGTTTCTCAGCCTTTTCACCCATTTTGATGTGGGTGTTTTCTCAGTTGCCCAATGTCTAGGAGTCACTTAGCTAGTTCCTGGATTTATTGAAAAGTGAATTGCTTCATGTATAACTATATATTTGTGTGTCTGTGGGAGGGGAGAAATTCAGAAGGCTTCTATGTGACCATTATGGTCCAGAGTCTCATTTTAACGTTAAATAACTCCCTTCTCAGACTCAGATTTTGTTTTTATCCTTTTAAATGCAGCATTAATGAGCACTGGGTGTCAGGCATGTGGACACAGAGGTGGACAGGTTGCAGCATCCCTAGGCTTTCTTCTTTTGTTATACTAGTATGGCAGGGAAGGTGATCCTGCTCAGAGTATCACCAGCACCATGAGGCTACAGAAAGGCTGGCTGACACACGGGTTGCTCAGTGTTGGACGGCATTTGATGGCTTTGGTTCTTGAAGGGTCCGGCTTGCTGAGTACCTTGTCTATAGGCCAAATGATTCTATAGAAAAAAGACTGCAAGGACATACATCCAAAAGTTCATGGTAGTAGTCTTAGGGTAGTGGGATTAGAGGCCAAATGATACCGCATAAAAAATATATCAAATATTAATAGCAGTGGTTTCTGGTAGTGGGATCACAGGCTTGGGATTTTTTTGTGTGTGTGTTTCTTATATATACATCTATTAAATCTTATCCACCTAATAAGTATTACTTTTATATATAGGAAACATTTTTTCCATTTAATGAGAAATAATTCCTATACATCACTCTATAAGGTGTACAGCGTGATTTTTTTTAATCTATGCATTTTATTTCTTTAGTTTTTAGAGAACATTTTTATTTAAAAAATAAGCACAATAAAAAAGGAATCAATATAATTCAATAACATTAATAAATACTGTTTGGAGTCTACTGAGGTTGTGATAGATGGCCAGTTGTCTGAATTAAGTCAATGAATTACATAATACCTGGATATTCAGAGGAATTTACTTTCCTCTCCACACTCCAAGTCCCCCAAAGAAACAGAGCTAATTTGTATGTATGAGAGTTTATGTGTGTTGTACATATATATGTAGATAGATGTTTTAACATCTAACCTAGAAGTTTTCTATGGAGATTATCAGTCACTCAGTGTGTATAAATTACCTCATTTATGAAGTGTGAGTGTGTGTGTGTGTGTGTGTGTGTGTGTGTGTGAGTTTGTATGTGTGTAGAATTTGTTAATCTGAAAATAAAATTTTGAAATCTAGGAGCATTTCTAAAACCTCAGTTTGTTTGAATGGAAAAATGTAGTATGTGTCACTTGATTTTTTTTCCTTTTAGTGCCTTAGGTTTTAATCTAAACATGTTGCCTGGATGTTCTTATGCTGTAGAGAATTGCAAGATGTTACAGGTACAAGTGCAAATATTCCTAAGCATGATGGTTTGTTTTACATAATTATGTGATAAAAATTTCAAGGCATATGTTTTACAACATGAAAACCCTGTGCTATAAACTATTAAGGTCTATCCCCAACTTTCCTTGGCCTCATGACTATTTTGCAACTTTCTGAAACATGAGCTATTGCTTATAACTCAGGATAATCAACACAGAACAAACACTCTTCTCATGGTTCTTAAATCTCTCTTTTTCTGACCATAGGTTCTTGAAGGTGTCTCTGGTATCTTAGCTCTTAAAAGCAGGTGATCTCAACTTTATAATCAGAAGTTTAGTTGACATAAATAACTTAGTTCTTGGGTCTGCAATTTCCCCAAAGTCAGAAAGATTTAGGTGAGAAAAGGAAACAATTTCCACTGTGAGTTAGTAGAGCCTGGCTGTTGCCCTAGTTTCTGGAGTGACTGCAGGTCATCCCTTGTTTGAAAAGCTCTTTTCAGCTGAGAAACTGATTTTGTAAAAAATGCATTTATTTCTATATTTCATAAAACCTTATCCCAACTTTAATTAAAAGTCATTTATATATATCTATATCTATATGTTTTACCATACACTAGACTTCTTTTTTTTTTTTTTTTAAAGTAGGTTCCATGCTCAGTGTGGAGCCCAGTGCGGGGCTTGAACTCATGACCCTGAGATCAAGATCTGAGCTGAGATCAAGAGTTGGATGCTTAATCAGCTGAGCCATCCAGATGCCCCCACACTAGGCTTTTAGTAAGCCTATAAAACACATCTAGAAGCAGAGATTGTTTAGGTGCCAGCTCTGTGCACTGGCAGTGGTACCTTTATCTTGCAGCATCCTTAGTAGAGAATACAGATTTGGGGAAAAAGAATATCCTGGGAAGTGTGATTTTTAGGTGAACAGTCATGTTTTTGTCATTTCACCAGAAGCAGGAATGTCTTTGTGGACTGTTTTCTGAAAGTACAAAGTAGTTTGCATTTTAGAAAACCTGAGTGTTCAAATCACATTTTCTACTTGTGGTCACTAATAGACTAAAAGTCTCTGAGGATCTTGGTAATACTGCCTCTCCCTGTCTCTCTTCTCTCTCTCTCCACAAATGCTTTGCATACTGTTTCTACAAAACCCCTTTCTGGTACTAGATTCTCCAAGAAAATCTTTATGTGTTATCAATGATGGAAAAATGCATAGAAACCCTTCTCAAGGAGAGTTCTTTCAGAGAGAAAAGCACGTTCATAAGCATCTACCTCAGCAATTAGAAGTCTAAAATAGTTCATACTGAGGATCTGTTCTACTTATAGAGTTCTTGATGGTAAAAAATAAACTGCAAAGGGGGAAAATGAAAATATGTTTTTCAAGAATATGCCTGAACTTTTTACATCTTTAGGAATATCCCCTCTTTTTTT
>CM053603.1:85272915-85388849 GCA_028646535.1 Procyon lotor | reverse complement strand
CTTTCTCCACACCCTCTCCAACATTTGTTGTTTACTGTCCTGTTGATTTTGGCCATTCTAACTGGTGTAAGGTGGTATCGCAGTGTGGTTTTGATTTGAATCTCCCTGATGGCTAAAGATGATGAACATTTTTTTCATGTGTCTGTTAGCCATTTGTATGTCTTCTTTGGAGAAGTGTCTGTTTATGTCTTCTGCCCATCTTTTGATATAATTATTGGTTTTGTGAGTGTTGATTTGAGGAGTTCTTTATAGATCTTGGATATCAGACCTTTGTCTGTGGTGTCATTTGCAAATATCTTCTCCCATTCTGTGGGTTGCCTGTTTGTTTTGTTGACTGTTTCCTCATGCTTTTCTTGGAGGAGATATCATTGAGACATTTCATATGTTGATGTTTCTAAAGAATAATTTAAAAATAAGATCTGGCAATATATGACATGATATTTGGAACAGAAAATGTCATAAGAATACAAAGATTATGATGAAAGTAAGAAACCAAACAAAAAACAAAAACAAAACAAAAAAAATTGATTCAGAAGCTCATACTTGACTGAAAAAGGGGGAGTGGGGAAGTAGGGAAGTTGTGTTAATTGGAGACATTGGGGGAAACTGCTTCTTTTTTTTTTTTTAAAGATTTTATTTATTTATTTGACAGAGAGACAGAGATCACAAGTAGGCAGGGGCAGGCAGAGAGAGAGGGGGAGGCAGGCTCCCCTTGAGCAGAGAGCCCGATGCGGGGCTCGATCCCAGGACCCTGAGATCATGACCTGAGCTGAAGGCAGAGGCTTTAACCCACTGAGCCACCCAGGCACCCTGGGGAAGCTGCTTCTTATTTACAGAATCAATCTTTCGTGTTATGTTGCCTCAAACATTATTTCTGTACTTAGACTGTGGACCTTCTTCTAACCTTCCTGCAGAGCAACTGGAGGCCTTTGATGATTATCCACCAATCAGTCCTGAGGAAGGTACAGAACAAAGATCCTGGAAAAGGAAGATCTAGGGTAGTACTGGAATGGACAAAGAGGGCTGGATCTTTAGGACTGGCCTCCCATTGCATTTAGTGTGGAATTCACACTCCTTACAATGGCATATGTGGCTCTCCTTAATCTACTATCTGTTGACTTCCAGATCATTTCATTTCATTCCTTGCCTTCATCATTGTTTCTAGACATCTTGACCTTTGCTTTCTTAAATATTGTATGTTCCTTAAGGTCTTTGCCTTTGGTATTCTGTTTGATTGGAATTCTCTTTGCCAAGATTTTTCCATAGTGGGTTTCTTAATTGTTACATGGTTTTTACACGAATACTTTAATAATATTAGTTAAAGTTTGTTAAGCCAGGTACAATTAGGCTTCTGTTTCTTTTAGTACTTTGTTAGAGGTAGCAAGCCTGTGAGAGATAAATTGTGCATGTAATGAGAGGTGAGAGCTCACTGGAGGTGCGAAAAATCCTTTTGGTCCACATGTCCTTTGTCCTTGGATAGAACTGGAAATCCTGTCCTGCCTCTTATGCCTTTCTCTGGAATTGCAGGCTTGACAAGGATGCAGTGGAGCCAACTCATAGTTCTTGAGGGACCAATAACACTGAATCCACTATCTGTCTCCGTTCATCCTAAGACTGAGGCTGTCCAAATGGTCACAATGCCCTGCCTGAAGACCAGGAGTGGGTACTCAGGAAGAACAGATCTTGGGTTAGGATTAAGACACTATTTTTTGGCAATTCATTATATCTAAATAAAACCTAAAGAAAAATTCGGAAGAAATTATACTAACTAATGTATTAAATAACAGTTCGGTAGTTTGCTTAATATTTATCACACTTTTTATATATCAGGGACTTTCCTTGACATTCTTATATACATTTTATGTTACAATTTATACATACAGTTTATAATACCACTAAAAATTTGCTGTGATCAACATGAGGCAGTTATTTCAAAACATTCATGTTTTGTCTTGATTTTTACAGATCCAAAGTTTGTTATGGGAATTTTATTTTATTTTATTAAGATTTATTTATTTATTTTAGAGAGAGCATGGGTGGGAGGGGCGGAGTAGAGGGCGAGAGAATTTCAAGCAGGCTCCACGTACAGAGCCCTTCATGGGGCTGAATCTCATGACCCTGAGGTCACGATCTGAGCTAAAACCAAGTCAGATGTCCCTCTGTTAGGGGAATTTTAAAGGACCTAGTGGTATTTCTTAGAGTTTCTGTTTCCATTCCTGCATTTATTAATAGTTCTTATCAATATTTCCCTGTACTGTCTTAATTTGCCGTTTCCTATGTAAAGTTAGACAAATTACTTAATGTCTCTGGACTTGAATTTCTTAATTTGTAACATTAATAGTTGAAATCAGGTTATGTCTTAGATCTTTCCCACTTCTAGTATTCTATGATTTATCTTTTTATTTGACACACGAGTGTCTTTACCTACTCAGTGTCACACAGGGGTGTTAGTAAGAATATTTAAGAACCGATACGGTGAACGCTGGAGACTCGGATGCCGTACGTACTCAGTCCTGTGAGTATGACTTTGGGAGTTGCTGGCTGGCAATGCGAGCGGCAGGGCTGTTTGACAAAATGTGTAGATGGGTGCTGGGGAAATCCCTGCTGAGACCCCTCAGCCACTGTTGGACACTATCAGTTCTGCTGTGATCTGCTCCAATGAGAGAAAAACACTTTGAGGGGGACTGGAAGACAGGGGCTGAGCTGGGTTGGCCGACAGGCCTGGAGGGCAGAAGCACCAAGGTCATCCCTCTAGGTGCCCACCTGTGGCCCCCAGGCCAGAGTTGCCCTGAGCGGCTGAGGCTGAGATGGCTAAGAGAGCAGCTTTCTCCCAAGTAGCATGTATTGAAATATATTGACCAAAAAGGCCATATTCCTACACATCAGCCACCTATTGGCTGAAAATCAATTCCGAGGTTATCTTCTGTGGCAACTCCCATTCCTCAGCAACTTGGCTAAGATTCTTTTTAACTGATTATTCTTCATAAAAATAATGTGTTGTGCTTTGAAAACTAGATGAAACTGTTGACCTTCCATCTGCAGGGCTTTTTTAAAAAACAAACTATTATTTATTTATTTTTTATTATGCTCAGTTAGCCACTGTATAGTACATAATTAGTTTTTGATGTAGTGTTCAATGATTCATTAGTAGGGCATTTTACAAAAAATAAAACAAAATAAGTATTTATTGAGAATCTACTATAGGACTGTCTCTGTCCTAGGCACTGGGGTGTGATGGTGAGGAAGACAGAGTCCTATCTCTGTAGAGTTTATAAGCCTTCTACACACGATGGAGGAAGAGATTGGGCCACAGTGGAATGATTGGCCAAGGTAAAGACTGAGAGTAAGAGTTCTGGGCTTCCATTGTCTCCAAAATGGCCACACTGATATTTTTTAATCAGTTTCTAGACACCCAGGCTTATGTCTGTTTTAGAAGTCTATCTATCTATCTATCTATCTATCTATCTATCTATCCATCCATCCATCAATCATCTGTCTATTCATATCATCTATCTGGTGTGACAGAGGGATAGGTGGACAGATCCATCCACCTGTCTCACTTTATGACTAGGAACACAAATCCACAGAATGTCTAGGAGATATCTAGGGAGGTGCTTGTATTCACATGTGAATTAAATTTATGAACATAGTTTGCTTGGCTCATTCTTTAATTCACTATTGATAAGGACAATCAGTGACATACAATGAAAAAGATGCAGAGAGAAAACATACATCCAAACACCCAATCATGTTGGACCTAGGCCTGCTTTTCATATAAGGGAAATAGGAGTCCATCTACAATCTCAACGGAAGAATGTAGGAATGTAGGAAAGTCCCCTAACCTCAAAGTATCTGCCACATTGAAATGTCGTGGTGTCAGGTGGCACCTGAATAAGTTCTGAGGGTCCTGTTTGGAATGAGTTTGCTTGGGAATGAACCATGTTAAACTACCATTCCTTTTTGAGACTTTGCATAATTTGACCAACCATTCATCTAACAAAAAATGACATGCAGTAGGGAAGAGGACAGAGTGTGGAGGAACAAACAAAAATCCATAGACGTTTCAAGGACAAATAAACGTTACTATCTATCTTAAGAGTATTGTGAACATTAGATAAAATAAAATGAAAACACTTTGTAAACAATAATATGATATGTAAAGAAAGTTAGCACGATTGTTGTTTTCTTCAAAGTTGCCTATGGTGGACTCAGAGCACAATTATTGAATCTGATTCATTCGGTTAACAAAAGTATTCTTGTAGGGGGTGGGAAGTGATACTTTAACATTAAAAAAAGGACATTATTCCTACGATTTTTATATTAATAAAACTTTATATTTAAATACTTCTTTTCAATTTGCAAACACTATTTCAAGTAATAACAATGACTAAGTTAGATATAATTGTGAAACCAGTTTTTTTGGAAGTTAAACATGAGAGACAGAAATGAGAGAACAAAACACAGGCGAAACACAGAATAGTTTTTGTAATAAATTCAGAAAATCAAATAAGGAATTTGTAATGAATATTTAGTATGTAGCTTCTTTTTATCTCAATATTCTTTAAAACTTTTGAATTTCAGAGACCTATGCTTGAAGTCATTAAAAAACACCTGTTAGGTCTATGGATCTAGTAAAGCTGGCTTTCAAATTAGAATTATTTAATCAGATCCATAGAAAACAAAGCAAAGATTATGGATTTCTCCCTATTTATTTCTGGAACTTTCTGTACACAAATTGATAGATATCCATAGGTACAACACCCATCTTACCAATTTACCATTTGTCTACAGAATTAAGGGCTCATGGTTACCTTAAAATACTACATTAAAATTTAGGGAGGATAGAAGTAATTTTAAAGATCAAGTTTCAGCACTTCTATTGTTAAGAATTACTCTTTTTTCTACAGTTACATTTTTCATCATTAGTCAAATATGTCAGTAAATCTAATGGTTTATCATGATTATTTTCATAAGTAATTCAGAGTATTTTGAGAATAAAGGGAGAAATTATATATATAATATAAAAAACTAAAGTGTAGTTTAAAGATTTAAGCATACTTGACTAAATTTTCATTAAGAACAAATCTTTATGATTAAAATGATGAATAAGAAAAATGAAAAAAATATTCAAATGCAGTGATTTAACACTGCTAACCCAGGTCTCAACGTATTTATATTTGGATATCTTTTCTTGGCTTTTTATTAGAACACTTGGCAATATATTGGAAAACATATTAGCTTTCAGCTATTGTGAATTATATTTCTGTTCTTAAAACAATACCCAAGGGATATTTTGTTATAACATATTACATTTCAATTAAGCAGATTTCCGTGTAATTGTCTCATGTATTTTATGTCAACTGTCAAATAAATACATATCTTAATCTTTTCTCTGCACGTAATTAAACAAACTATTACACTATTTTTATGTTAGAGCATCCTTACTTTAACTAATTGGACTTATTGAATTGATCTTGATTTACAATGTTTCTCTCCTGCATGTTCATGTATTAACACAACATGGGAAATGCTGATCATCATTAAATAATTCAAGTGATAATGTTTTAATTATTTTTTGCAGCAAAATTGCCTTCTTTGTATAACTCTTGATGAAGTTCTAGTTCTTTAAATTTCAAATGCTTATTAGTTATTTCAGTTATTCTCAGTGTTCTTTTCATGGATAATATGATACTTTATTGAAGTAATTTGGTTAATACTTTTATTTTACTTCTGTTGACATCAAAACATATTTTAAACAAATTGTCAACTTGTTTTTTAAAAAACAGTTTACTACTCTAAATAGGCTATATTTGGCTTAGAGTTAATTTTGAGAACTTTCAAGTCCATTATGAAATAAAAATTTTATGCAGCTAAACAAATAAATATTACATATGTGGAGTGAAAATACCAGTAAAATGACATCAAAAACACTTCATAAGATAGATTTACAAATGCATTTCAGTTCTTTTCTCATCAGTCTCCTTTATATTTTTAGACAGTCTTTATGTGAATACAATGACTTCAATATCAAACATTTTAAATGATGCTTGAAATATCAGTCACTTGACTTTGATGTCACACACAATTAAATCCAACCCATCTTCTCTCAGTTAATAACAGCAATCTCACCAAGTCTAGTGCCTAATTAATACCAGCTATTTGTCACAAAGAGGTGACACATGTATATCAGAAAGCTTGAAATATTGTTTTGTGCTGAAGTGTAGCCAGCCAGCCCTGCAATATAGAATCTGTCTTATGTATGATTGGCTTTAAAGATTTCAAAGGCCCCCGAGTTTAGTGTGTTCCAGCTGGGACGCGACAGCGCATAGAAGGTGTTACTGATGTGACGGGTCCCTTTAGGCTGCTAAGTAGGAAGGTATTTAGAAAAAAAAATGCAGCTCTCACTGAAAGGTTCAGACTTGATCATTCACTTAGGTGATGGGCAGAATTAAGAATAAAGTCCCTATGGTAATTTGCTTAACCTGCAGTTTTTAAGCTATGTGACAGATTACACAATCATAAATTGTCTTATTTTTCATTGCAAAAGCATCTCTGCTTTTGTTCCACTCCAAACCTCTTTTGTCTATGTTATTCTATATACAATTAAGATAGTATCCATCAAGGAGGTGATACGTTTCCTTCTTAAGTTCACTTACAGTAGGTAATAAGAGAATGACTAAAATTTGAATAGTAATGACAAGTCATCGCTTTAGGTGAAAATGTTGAGGCAAATAGAGGTAGAATATAAACTATACAAGTCTATGAAAAAACAGGTGGAAGAGCAGGGGTCATCTGTTGATCGGGTACTTAGGAACTTACTCATATGTACCAAGTTGGGAATTCAGATCAAAACATACATCGAGTTGTTAAAAAAAAATCTTTAGGGGTGCCTGGGTGGCTCAGTGGTTAAGCGGCTGCCTTCGGCCCAGGTCAGATCCCAGGGGCCTGGGATCGAGCCCCCGTATCCGTGCATCTGCATCGGGCTCCCTGCTCGGCAGGAAGCCTGCTTCTCCTGCTACCATTCCCTCTGCTTGTGCTCCCTCTCTCACTGTGTTTCTCTCTGTCAAATAAAAAAAAAAATCTTTAAAAAAAAGTCTTTAAAAATGTGCTTAACTGTAACCAAAGAGCTACTACAGCTTTGTAGCTTGCATTTTTCTGTTAATGTATAAAAATCTCTCTATAGGGACATGGAGAAAAATAAAGTGGTGCTTAAAACCATTGTTTTAAATGAGACTTCTTTCTCTCTTCCTTCTTAAGAAAGGAAATGAAGAATCTAGAGAAGCTGCCTGATTCAGGTTTAACTATAGTTGCTCTATGATTTTCCTCAGTACTCCAGGTTTTCCAGGTTGCTGTCCTGGAAGGTTCATCCCCTTCCTTTCCCACTTTAGGTTTACTAGCAACAAAGTAATTTTTACTCCTATTTACTTCTTATTGAAATCAGTGGAGAGAAAGAGCATTGTAATTGACAAAGAGAGAAGAATGCAACTGTGTTGCAAAACAGCGACTACTGGAAAATGAAAATGCTTTAAAAGAATGAAGAGGCTCTACTTCCCTCAACGGTTAGAGGCCTCTAAGTAACTACTTGGCAAAGGCAGCACGGTTGAAAGTAAACAGCCCTGGTGGTAGACACCAAAGCCTCCACCAGCCTCGCGGGCTCATTTTTTTCAGGCCAGCTCCATTTTCAAAGGGTAACGCGTCCATGGTTTTGTTTTGGTGTGTGTGTGTGTGTGTGTGTGTGTGTGTGTGTGCTTTCCCCCAGGTGGAGGTTTAAGGAATATTTTTCTTGGGATATAAATGCAAGTGAAAAAAAAGAAAAAGAAATCAATAAAAATCCCGAGGTTTCTTTGGACATATGATGTTAAATAAATGATTGGATGATT
Organism: Procyon lotor; assembly: GCA_028646535.1. Lineage (NCBI taxonomy): Eukaryota > Metazoa > Chordata > Mammalia > Carnivora > Procyonidae > Procyon > Procyon lotor. Next base: position 85,380,969 of record CM053603.1, on the reverse strand, counting down.
TTGATTTTTCACTAGCTTCATATTTTTACACAGAATCCCTTTCCCAAATTTGGAGTTTGTTTGTTTGTTTTCATCTGCCTTTTACTAAATTTAATGTGTTCGTTCTATTAAATAGTCTTTAATTCCTAGACAGATTTCAAGCCTGGAAAAAAAAAAAAGCAATGTGATCGTGTGTGTCTGGTGTGTCTGAGGGGTGAGGCTTCAGCATTGCCTCTGACAGGTCCCCGGAGCTACTGGAAACCAGAAAGCGGCCCCGACAAAGGACAGTGGCACACCTCCACGAGTTCACAACATGGTTGTTCACGGGAATGTGCGGCAGGTTCTGTCTGTGACCTCCAGCTCCTCCATCAGCCTTTCAAATGCCACTTCAACCGGACCATTTCCAGGTGCTGAATGCAGCCGCAGCCCTGTATCCATTCAAGATTGTTAAGCCCGGTGGGGACTAAGACTGCAGGACTTTGTTTACATGGGAGAGAAGGTGAGGGCGCCCCCCTGAGTATCCCACAGGCAGTTTCTAGGTGGCTGGCCAGACAGGCAGGACATCCAGAGCCAGGGAAAACACGAGGGAAGATTTCTCTCTTGAGGGAATTATCTTTTTGTTTGTAACTGCATTTTTGATCCTTTCCTTCTGTTTTGGTTTCCTCTTACTGCAATATAAAAATGGCGTTTGAGATTAAGTCAGAATATTAGAAAACACAAATATATTAAGCACCCACTCTGGCTTCTTAAGATATCATGTAAGTATCTGCCGGGTTGAAGGGAGACAAACCACTAGACCCCTTCTCCTTTGCTGACAATGGCCTCTCTTTCCTGTGTGAGGCATGTCAATACATCTTCTATTTAGTTGCCGGTGAAGAGGGGTGATTTCCTCCTTTTAAAGGAGACACTTTTAAGTAACAGACATACCAAGATTTGTGGGAGTTTGTGCTTTCAGAAAAAATTAATGGATTGAAAGAAGTGAAGATACAATTTGATTTTCTCAGACTTAGAAGCTGGTATGAGGTCCACTGAAATCCACTTCTGTTTCTCAGTGGGGGCTTCAAAACATCACCATTTTCTCAGAATGGGGAGTAGATATTTTCTCACCGAATTTCCATCCTTATCTAGCTTGTAAACAAATATTCAGAATATACTTCAGAGTGGTTCTGAAATTACACTTAGTTTTTCTGTCTTTTCCTATCTTGTTAACCTGTGGTTGGACTCCCCGTGTGTGCATGAGGACCAGTATGAATATCAAGGTACACTTTTGGGCCCTTGGTTTTTCTGAACTAAGATTTGTACAGTGACTTGCATGACTTCAACATGGATTGTCCCTGGACTTTTTATTTTGTTAGTTCCTTGAAGCTGCAGTCATTTATAGAATATTGCTCAAAAAGTGCTGGAATGTACAATGTTAATTGGTTTTTGGAACCTACATGGGGTTTATCAATATACATAATTTTTATCTTCAGAGTGCTGAATATGCAAAATTTGTCTTGGGCTTGCTGAGTGATTTCTTAAAGATTGTAGTTGATTTACTCAGTGTATTATAGTTTCAGTGATGATAGTAAAGAGTTACCCAGTTCAGTTACTTAACTATAGGTGGACTTCCTTTTTTCATTATGTGTATTAAAATAACAAGAACCTTTAGTTCGCAATTACATTAGATAACAAACTTTGACTGATATGCAAAGTCAGGTTAGTTATAATTCTTGGCCAAGCATTGGGATTTTATCTATGCTTTAATTAAAATTTCACAGTGTGACACCTTCATCCCACATCATATTTTCAAAAAGGATGCCACATGTGATGAGGTTTTATTATGGCTGTTTGTCAATTAGAAAGAAAATTCCTACTTTGTCTTTTTATGCACATTTTGTAGTTTGATATCATAAAATAAATAAAAGGAAGTTATTATATGTCTGGAAAATATACCATGGATTCTATAGATTTCATAGATAGACAAAATTTAAAGTTGAATTCTTCTTGGTGTTTTCAATTTACTGATGAAGGTCTGTCTATCTATGTCTGCATGTCAGGGTATGATTTATATATATTTAAAAAATCTGGAAACATCACGGTAGACTAAATCTATATGACATATTATGACTGTATAGGTCATATGATATACATATATATATATATATATATGCCATATGATTGATATATATTTTAAAAATCTGGGAACTTTGATATACCAATGGAATTTAAAATTTGTGAAGGGATAGGCTAGGGTTATTTATTCTTTTGTAAAATAGACAAATTGGCTAGTATATAGACATAGCCATAAAAATGCCAAAGCATCAAAAAAAAAAAAAAAAAAAAGAAAAGAAAAGGATTGGTCAAGGATAGAGATTTGGTTGTGGAAATAGAGAGATTAAGACCTGGGATAGTATAGACAGAGCAAACAGAACTCAACATCAGAAACAGTAGAACATTAGAATCAGATAGTCAGGTCAAAGTCAGGCTTACCACAAAACAAAACCAGGTTGGCAAACTGAGGTGGGGAACCCTGGAAGTCAGAGTCAGGAGGGCAATGGGAAGCCCCAGGATTTAAGCGCTCAGGCTGGGACAAAGTAGGGCCAGAGAGGCAGATCACCAACTGAGAGGTGATGCCTGGGGTTCTCTAACATCTGGTTACCCCTCCTGACTTCAATTCCTCTTGATCCTACTAATAGGTTAACCCCTGCATGCCCAATAGCTTACCTCCTGCAGAGTTCTAACATTTAATTTTAATATAAAGTTGGGCAACATCAAAAGTAACCTCATGCCCTGTGTTTCAATGGCCTCTAGTTTATGTGTTTTTACTGATAAAGCAGTAAGGATCACATCCATACATAAATATTCTAGGAAAATTATTCCTAAAGCAAAATGCAAACATCTAAATAACTGATAGTTCTCTTCAAATGCCTAATGTGTGAGAAATACATACATGCGTATTTAAATTGAAGAATGCTATGCCTTTGGAAGGCCTGACCATTATAAATGGCTTCTAATTCTAGTTAAAACAACATGTAGCCTTTAGTTGATGTATGCTATGGAGATGGTGCCTATGATTTTTTCAAAAAGGAAATGGAAGACCAAATCTTCTGTGATTTATATAATGACCTATGAACTTAATTTTCCCATAATCCAACTTCTTTGACTACAAGTTACATAGCCTTCTCCTTTGGAGACTGAAATATGAATTGACATTTGTTTCTACAGTGTTTCAAATGTTCATGATATATTATTTCATTACATATTATAGTTAGACATAATCTATATACATGCTTAAATTTAATTTACATACAACACACCCTTTGCATATGAGCTCTGTCTATATAGTCTTTTGTTATATTGTGGACCCAAATTAGAGGTATGAACTATGTATAAGAACTGCCTTTGAGAGACTTCTGAAATATTTTTGTGGTATAATTTTTTCAGCTTTTAAAAGTGTTATCTTCATCAGCTTTCCTTATAGTCAAATGTCCCAGCACCCAAACTCAATAAGTAATCTAAATTACTTCCTAGAAGCTAATGGAGGAGTCTTTCTGGGTTTGCAGACTAAGTCATGTGATGAACCAAAGCAATGAGTAATAAAAGCGATAATGCCATTTTACAAACTGAGAACCTATAAAACAAGTAAATAATCTGTGCTGTGCCTACTAAATTTGTGTTGATTCCTCTAATAAAAAAGGCTTTTGTTTGAGATAAAAGTGAAGGGTTGCTTTGTTAAATATTAAATTCTAGGAGATTAAAAATATAATTTCCTTTCCTTCTCTTGGTATTTCCTTTATCCTATTGCATGGCATTCTTGGAAATCACCATTGTATTGTTTATTTTTTAAATTAAAATGCTGTAAGAACTGCAGTGTTTTTGCATTGTATGAATATTTTATTGCATGATGAAAAAGAATGATTGTGAAAGCCTTAAAGTGCTCAATTTTTCATTTAAATATTTTACAAGGAAAACCCTACCGAGATACATCTTCTTTTCATGGGTGCCCTGGTGGGTCTCACAGAAGGGAGATGCAATATATATAGTTCTACAACCCAGTACATTTAAATTTCATAAAACAGAAAGACAAAGATGGCTTTCTGTTTTAAGTGGAGTACTAACATCTTATCTGGGTGTCACATCTCAAAACCAAGTTTTCTCTCCTGTGCAGGTAAAAAATGAATGATCTGTCTCTCTTCAAGGTGCCCAAAGCCCTCTGCTCTCAAGTTATTAAATCAGACAGAATGATAATGGACCATGCATTTTGTTTATGCACATGGGAGGACTTGATTTATAATATCTTTTATTTCCAGATACTTCGTCATAAAAGAGGAACAAATTTATATCTCAGATGAGGCACCCATATTTGCATCACTCTTATAATAATCATTGAATAGGTTTACAATATTCCCATAAAATTTCCTATGAAATCCAAATAAATGAAAAACCTGACATGGAAAATGGCATAATTAGATTCACGTTTCATTATCCCTCTCCCTTAAATTATATATATTTGTAGGATTTTAAAAAATAGATTTTGAGTTTAAAAAAAATATATATTTTGAGTTTAATAACAGTGTTTACAGCCATAATACTATACTGGCATTTTATAGGTATGAAGCAAATATAGGTTTGAAATGCTTTGGATGCACTAGTAATTTTTGATGGCTAAAAAATTCTTTTAAGAAACTTCAGTATTTTCCCATGAAAATAGCAATTTTATTTGAAAGTGAAAGCATACAATATTTGGGACTATAAGGATGTGTTAGCAAGAATTTTACATGATTAAAAATGGCTACAAGGGGAAATGATTAAAAAAGAAAATCTTGACCTGTTATTTGGAAAGAACACCAATTGAAAAGGACTACTTATGTAAAAAATCTTTGTCATCATGAACTGTTAGTAAAAACTATTTAAATGTGTTTGAAATTTAGTAGTGTGGAAACAGAAGCAAATAAGATTGTTAGTTTTTGCAATCATTACTTTTACGTTGGAGAAAATATGTAACTGTTGGTATTTGCGGGAGTGTAGAGCTCTGGAGGTTCAGGTGATTTGGCTATTTGAAGCCAAAAGGTAAGTCAAAATATTTAGCGGGCTCATTTTTCTCCAAAAGCCCCCATGGTCCCAGAAACCACTCTTCCATCAAAGGTTGTTGTAGACACTCAGAGATTCAAGAGTTGATCATATAAAGAGGGTTTATACTGAAACTGATTATTTGACTAGTGTTTCCCAGACTCCTTCAGTCCTAAGAATCCTTTGGAGGCATTGCTTACAGGCACCTTTCCAGGGTTTACTAGGATTTGAGACAAGCCTCAAAGCCTGCTTGGTAAACAAGCTCCCCAGGTGATTCTAACGATTAGGCAAGTTTGGGAAACATGATTTAACAAAATGCGATCTACTTAGGCACCTGTAAAGATTTTTTTCTTAAAAGATTTTATTTATTTTGGGCTCCTGGGTGGCTCAGTCTGTTAAGCCACTGCCTTCAGCTCAAGTCATGATCCCAGGGTCCTGGGATCAACCCCCACATTGAGAGCCTGCCTCTTCCTCTCTCTGCCTGCCTGCAGCTCTCTCTGCTTGTGCTCTCTCTATCTCTCTGTGTCAATAAACAAACAAGTAAATAAGTAAAATCTTTTAAAAAATTAAAAAGATATTAATTTTTTGGGCAGAGAGGGAGAGAGAGAGAAAGAGGCAAAGTGAGCATAAGCAGGGGGGAGCAGCAGAGGGAAAGGGAGAAGGCTTCCCACTAAGCAGACAGCCTGCTGAGATTCGGGGCTCGATCCCAGGACCCTGGGCTCATGACCTGAGCCAAAGGCAGACACTTAGACTGAGCCACCTAGGTGCCCCGCCTTTAAAAATCTTCGATATAAAACCACCTCCCGGATTCTGGAGATTCTAGAGCAAGTTACATTGCTGTGTATTTTTTTTTTTTTTAAAGATTTTATTTATTTGACAGAGAGAAACACAGCGAGAGAGGGAGCACAAGCAGAGGGAATGGTAGTGGGAGAAGCAGGCTTCCTGCCAGGGAGCCCGATGCAGGGCTCAATCCCAGGATCCTGGGATCATGACCTGAGCTGAAGGACTGAGCTTAAGGACTGAGCCACCCAGGCGCCCCCATTGCTGTTTATTTGTAACAGTAATACTTTCCTCTTACAAAACTGCATTATAAAAATGTAATCTCTACACACTAGAAATAAAATGCCTAGGAATATTATAAATTACTGTCAAAAGAAATAATCATTTAAATATTCTGCACACAAAAGAGAGACACAGTTAAGTATTGTGGTTAAGAGCAAAGATTCTGAAGCCAGACTTTCTCGGCTCACATTCTGGTCTACTATTTACTACTAGGTGGCCTTGGGCTCCTTGGGTAACATGACTATATTTCTCTTTCTCCATCTATAAAAGGGGCTGATGATAAGCATATTACTTATCTCAGAGACTTCTTGTATTAAGTGGGCTAATATTTATAAAGTTTTTAGGATGGTGGTTGGTATTTTTAAACACTAAGTAATTATAAGCTATTAGTTTTATGTCCATATACATGCATATTCAAGGTATTAATTACATTTTTTTTTTTGTAAGGAATTGACACTTCAAAAAGCATCATGGAAAGTATCACCTAAGTAATTTGGGCTTTGCATGAATTCTATCTAGTCTTTTTAAAGTTAGGGTACTGAAAAAAACACCGTCCTTAGCTCCCTATTCCTTTTCTACCACATTTCCATCTTGTGTATTTTATTTTGGAAGAAACTTTTTATAAATGCTGCTAACAGGGCATAATCATCAAACCTTTTGCTATGTGTGAATACCGCCTCTACTATATGTTTATATATGTAGTAATTCAGAGAGTTACAATTCAAAGAATGCAATTGTATCCTTGGTATTATCCAAACCTATGTGGCAATTAACTTACCAATACTAGGATTTTCCTCTTTTGCCATTTACTTACAATCTGGAGTTTATATATTGCCAGTTGAAAAGTCACTGCTTACCACTGAAAGATGTTTTTGCTATGTCTGTATCTAGCCAAAACAGATTCAGCTGTAGAAAATGTATACAGATCCAGGAAAAGATGTGCTGGGTATAATTTGCAGTAACTTTAGATTACAGATAGAAGTTAGATATAATTTGTCTTTCCTAAGAAATTAATTATGAAAAGAGTATGGTACATAATATTTGAAAATGGTGTTACTAAAAGCCAAAACAGACAACTAAGTCAGACTTTATCATTAGATCTGCTTTTCTAAATTCTAATTTCAAGGTATAATTTTTTTAAAGATATTTATTAGAAAGAGAGAGAGAGAGAGCACAAGTAGGGGGAGTGCAAAGGGAGGGGGAAGCAGGCTCCCCACTGAGCAGAGAGCCCAATGTGGGGCTCGTTCCCAGGACCCTGAGATCATGACCTGAGCCAAAGGCGGATGCTTAACGACTGAGCCACCCAGGTGCCCGTGAGTACATAAATTATATTTTAGTTGCTCTTGGTATGATTAAAGAAGTGGTGTCATCCTATTTCAGTGTAGTCTCTGGCCTAATAAGTATTTTCTTTTTTAAAGATTTGTTTGAAAGAGAAAGAGAATGAATGTGTGCATGCAGGGAAAGGAGAAGAGGGAAAGAATTTTCGAGGAGGCTCCCTCCCTTAGCACAGAGCCCCCGCTCAGGGCTTGATCTCATGACCCGTGAGATCATGAGCTGAGCTGAAACCAATAGTTGGACACTCAACCAACTGAGCCGCCCAGGCGCCCCTAGTGAGTTTTTGTTTAAGAAACTTGTAATGGAGTCAATTCATTTCTGTCAGTCTTCATTCAAATCCACCAATTTAATGATAGTTTTCCTATTTCTTATTTTAATAATGGTTTTGTGCTGCATTAAAGATGAAATTGCATGTGTCTGCTGGTCTCAGACTGTTCTTTGACCAAAGTGCCATCACCAACCATATGGCTGTTATGGTATTGTGAGGTACTCCATTCTGGTGTCCCATCTGATTCTAGAACCTAAAGAAGTTTTGGTGTCTCCTCAATATAAGCTGTAACTAGAGGCCTTATTCAGGGGTTTTGAGAACGGCTTAGAAATATTAGAACCAATCAGGGCAGCAAATAGCCATTGCAATAGGATGAGATTTCAATCCAGCATGGTCGTTTTTCTGGCTTCTAAAGCAGGAGTACAATGTCACAGGGATCTAATTAGAACAATGAAAGGCAAGCATTATTCCTTGCACTGCCTCCTTTCATAACTTTGACCTAAGGTTACTCGTCTGATGATTATCCCTTGCACAAGCTTCCTTCCAGAGCCAAAGAGACTTTCTTTCTAATGGTCCTTGGTGAGGAAGCCCTGCTTTTGGAACTGGGATGTGCCTCAAATTACCTATACCTAGAGGTCTAGGAAGAAGTTGATTATGATTCGGGAAGTCTGGAAGGGTGAGAGTCGGCGGGTCTAACATGCTTACAGGTGACGCCAATGTCGCCGGCCTATGTAGCAAGCAAAGTACTTCCTGGTTTAGGAAGAAATAGGAAGAAACCAAGATTCTCAGTGAAACCTAGGGCTCCTCTGACTTTTGACTCATCGTCTGGCTGGTAGGTGCTGTAAAGTGGATGGCTGAATGCACCCGTAGGGCGTCTCCTGCAGACATTTCCTAGCCCAGCACTTTCCTTTGCCTTCAAAAAGAACCCTCCTGTGATTAGCAAGAGTGGAAGTGGTGGTGCGGGCTAATGAGCGGCCTCAGAGAGTCCAGGTGGAGGCTGGAGGGAATCAGGGGAGGGTATATAAGAAAGGACAGCGTAAACACAAGGCTGTGCACTGCACGGTGGTTTTGATGCAGGAGTTGGAAAGAGAGTAGTTCTTGCAGCCTTGCTTGGCCCACCTCTGCCTACTGCCGCAAGACGGCGGTTACTTGGAACGCTGGTGGACCACACAGCGACGGGACAAGCAGCAGCCCACTGGACGGCTCCTGGGTTGGATGTATTTGTCTGTAAGTTTTGGATTTCTTGAGTCTCCCGCTTCTCAGGTGAGTAATCATGGGGAAGTCGCTGCTCTCTCAAAACTATTAGCCAGAGGTTGTGACTGCCTTATAGGACAAACAGATGTAGAAATTAAACGAAAGCTAATACAAACTGTAAAGAGCCACGATGGTAGACTTAAAAAACAGCCAAGTGGTTATGGCACATTTCATAGATATTTGTGGGATGAGTTTTCTTAATGAGTTTGCATTGGCACTTCGTAACAGTGTCTTGGCCTAGCGAAGTCTCCTGTTGGCAGTTGCCACAACCAATTATCACTCTTTTATTTTGGAGGGCTGCTCGTTCCCAGATTTGAAGTGGCTTTTCCCCCGGATGAGAATCACCGTGTCTCTTCTTCTCTGTTCCACTACCTCCTTTTCTTTGTTTTCTCTACACCCCCTTCTGCATGTGTCGAACCTTAGGGTCCCTCCATGCCGGGGACCTCAGAGGGCAGGGGTGGCTGCCCCCGTCATCTTGTTTCTCTTGGCTGGGAAGGAGAATGGGGATGTGTTTGTGTGGTGAGCTGAATAACAGACTAAATAGCAGCGTCATTTTATTCAGGTTCTGCTCCTCACCTGTGAGGAGACACACTGGTTTTTATTTTTCTGTTGTTCCCTGGCAACATGTCAGTGGGGTAGCAAAATACCATGGCAGGTTACCTATTTGTAATGCAAATGAAATTTTTGAGTGTGTGTTGCTTCAGTCCTTTTTTTTTTTTTTTATTTTTTTTAATGTGGGTTGTTAATCCATAACACGTTGCTGCTCCCGAGACAAACCTGGGCCTTCTGGGGTGAGAGCTTCCAGGAGGCATAAAGGGACTCCTACTGCCCTTTCTTGGAAACTTTTATGGAAGTGGAGCTGTCAACAGTTTCAGTTTGGGAAAACCTATATTATAGTCCCAGACTCTGGGAGTCTCCAGAAGCAAGAAGATCTCATTTCTGGTGACTGATGAATACTGCACGATAAGAAAGGCAATGATTAGTAGGTTGCTCAGTGGGCCCCCTGTTCTCACATAAAATTAATGTTTGGGCTGTAGTTGGTTTTTTGGACTGGGGAGAATGAATATTGAGAGTGATAGCAATGAGTATTTGATTCTGGCCTTTTCTAGATTCCTTCCAGTTTAACATTTCACTAGTACTTTATATCAGATGCTGTGGCTGTTGCCAGTGTTGCAAAGAAAAACAGGCTCCCACCTTCAAGGAACATGAAGTCAGATGACAAGTTACAAGCACACCTAGGGCTAGGCACCCAGTGCTGATCTGAGGGGAAGGAAAAGGGCAATTCTTGGTGTAAATGACTGAGGAAGTAGTAAATTTTGGAGGCAGACAGTTCTGGGGTATCAATTCTAGCTGTGTGGCTGAGAGCCTTGAGCAGACCCTTAATCTCTTTATGCTTTGGTTTCTGTGTTTACGATGTGGGCTGTGATCTCCACTTCATAGGATCATTTAAATGCAATGATAAATCTAGACCAGATCCCAGTGCTGGCATATGGAAGGCAATCAGTAAGAGGTAGCTGTGACAATTGTTATAATGTGTGCTGACATGTTTTTGTTTAAATGAACAAATATGAAAATATCTTGCAACCTCAAGTTTCAGGGACATTTCATGGTGCCTGCATCATCTCTCTAATTTCAGTCACTCATCTGTTCCCAAAGAATTCTCCATATATTATTGGAATCCTCAGGTATATTGGCTTTATACCTGCTTTATTTTCAAATTTGCTGCTCACAGTTCAGAGACAAGCATAGGGAGAAACCAGAGGAAATGGCATATGTGAGAATCATGACAGTTTGCGACAACCTTAGTGCATAGTGTTAGTGGTCCTTTGGACACATGTGAAAAATGGGTTCTTAATGTGAGTTTGGGATGGTCCAACCTGGGGACCCTTAATGAGCAAAAATGCTCATGAGCGCTCATCTAAGGGATGACTCGGGTAATACTTGGACGTTGGTAAACGTGCCACTTGTTTGCATATATTAGGTTGGGCCATTTCCCTCCCTGTACATCAAAACGAGTTCAAACAATGGACACACAGCAGTGAAAGTGTTTGTAACAGTTTTTGCTCAGTGTCTGTCTCAAGTTGTGCCAATAAGCTCGAGGCTCCTAGCTGGGGCTGAAGCCACATTGGGCACTATGAGAGCATGGAAATTAGGTTTTAAAACCAAATGTGGTAACTCAGTTGATACTGGTTTCAGCAAATGTATCAGGAAAGAATAATTGACCCATAAATATTGGTGTCATCTAAGATTCTACACAGTACATTAGTAGACCCAAATTGTTTGACCATGTGGAAAGATGCATAGGCTGTAGAGTTATAAATGTGCATGAATTAAAACATAGTTGGGTAACAGAAATGGGTAATTACATCAGTAAGCTACAATTAATTTAAATAAGCATGCTTCCTTTAATTTTCTGATTTCCACTAACTGGTGTACTCATTGAGCAGAGTGTTGGGTCATTAGGTGATTACTTCCTATCATAGTATTTTTGGGAGATGAATGTGTTTGCATGTTTATGTTGTCCTGATTTTGTAGTTTGGAAAGAAATCTTAAAAAGCCCTGCATATGAATTTAGGAAAGGGGGAAATTATAACACATGCTATATTTTCATCATGTTGATTTCTCTTTGTATAGGTAGAAATGTAATTTGGGGAAACTCTCACTATTTTTAACTTAAGCATCTACTTGTGAGAGTTGTTTAGATATTGATGAAACACAGTCTTACCATGAATAGGGAAAGGTGAGAAACTCCCTGAATAACACACATTCAAGATGAATAAATGGATTTCAGTACTGATAATTACCAAAATACCAAGTCTCCTGAAGAAATGTGTTAGTTTAGAGCAAATTTTAAAATCCATGGTTTAAAAATATTTTGTGACAAATCTTGCCCATACTTTGGAGAGTCTTTTAATTAGGTTTATATTTTGTCTTAACAAAATAGATTGGATGCTATTGAAAATACCTGCTTTGATTTTCATATTAAACACAAGTCCTGCAGGATGGGCTGCAGACTATCAGAGCCTTAGTAAAGCATGTAATCTAACCTATGGAAGTCATTTGCTGTCAGTAAACGTTAAGGTAGAGCATTCACAGTGTAAAAATCAACTATTCTAATTTTATAACCAAGTGGTCAGTTTTAAACTGGTGTGAAAAAAAAAAACAAAAACAAAACATGAGAAAAGCCATAGGATTCTCAGGGACAAATTTCATTGTAACAATAGTGCTCCGAAATGTTTATTAATATAATCTTTAATGGCAGAGAGTTGAAAATTTAATACATGTTTCTTAGACTAAGGCTGGAGTTGTCTTAAACTATAATAATTGATTACATGACTGTTAATTTGTCTAATGGGAGAGCATGTTGCAAAGCAGAGGATACAGTCTTTCTTTGGTGGAAACCCTGGAATGTGGCCTTAAATCTCCAATGGGATTCTGTTATTTTCTTAGAGTAGGTCTGATCATGCCATAGGGCAATTTTGTTAATTTCTGAGATTTAATTGTTGAATATTTCTCAATTGTATCACTAATTTGCTAGAGGTGGTTTTAAAATAATGCATTTATGATATCACAAAATTCAGTGATAGGACCCAAGTTTGCTATTCTTATTCCAGTCTATGAAAATTGACATAATTTACTTTTGGACAAAATAATTATCTGGAGAGCACTGCCTTTTTTTTTTTTTTTTTTTTTTTTTGCTGTTGTCTCTGATTTTTACTGTTCATTAACTAAGCTAACTTAACATAATTTAATCAGGTTTTTACATACCATATTGTGTTTTGGGGGCTCTTAAATGAGCCTTTCTCAGTAAAAACTCATTGCTAAATAACTTTTAGAATAAATATTATTTTCCTTTAGCATGATTGAACAGCAAAAATCTTTCTTTTTATTAAGAAGAGGGAAAATCCACAAGATCTAGCTGGCTTTTTCTTTACAGTTGCTTGGGGAAAAATTTGTAATAAATAGCACAAGTTCTGTGTGCAATGGTTGAAAGCCAATTGCTTTGTAGAAAAATAGATTGTAGTTGTGAGTATTTTCAACCATAAGGCCTTGCTTGTAAGATTCCAGCCTCTGAAATGCAACTTTTTTCTCCCTGCCCCCCCTTTTTTTTTTTTTGCTGGATGAACAGCCTAATGTTCCATGCACTGTACTAGAAGTAGCATTTTATGCAACATTGAAAGAGTCAATTAATTTGCATAATTTCATGAGTATTACCATGACTTTAAGGTAGGCTAGCTTGCTCAGGAGCCTCATCTGCCCAATACATATTTTTTCCATTTTGACAAATTAATCATGTTTAAAAACAATTAATTATACTTATGACAAACTGAACCCTATACCCAAGGGTCCTAAATTTTTATAGCAGAAATCTAATATTAATGTGAATAAGATCAGTGATTTAGTGAGTACCTTAACAGTCAACAATGCCTAAGGCTGAACAAAATTAATATTTTGTTTCCCATCTGGAGACTTCAGTAAAATTAATGAGGAAAGGGGACTTATTGTAATACATAATAGATACAAATTCACTTTCCAAACTGGGCATTCTGCTTATATCAGAGCTCAGAGGTTATGTGTACTTTTCACCAGAGTGTGTTGGCAGAATCTGTTCTCTTCCTGAAGGAAAAATGGATGCTAATTGCTCCCAATGCCTTGCCCCTACTGGTGAAAATAAGAAATTAATTTAGGTGATATATTTAGTGATCAACACAATTTTTTTTAAAAGTAAAGTTTTAAATAAGCATAGTATTAAATATTTTTTTAAAAATAAAATGAAACCACACATTATTAAATATTGATTGCATGTATGACTAAATATGCTAACATAGGAAATAACTTGAAATGTGTCCTAAGTTTCTCCAAAAGGTTCTTTGGCAGCCTTAGAACTATATGGAAATATTTTCTGGAAAAACCTGACTCGTTTATTTTTGTAACTTGTGTATATTGGAATAATGGTTGGAGATATTCCAAGGGTGGTCTTGGATGAAAATAATACTTAGAGTTCATTGAAAAGAAATAAGATACATATAGTCAAATACATCTGCTGGATAACTTTCCAAGTTTCCTAATATCAATTTTGGAAATTCAGGTAAGTTCCAACCTAGGAAGAAAGGACAACTTATTTTGTGAACATTTCAAAAGAGTTAAAAAAAAAAATCATCTTCAGTTTTAGAATTGTTTTTGTTCATATCAACACATTTGTAAAGTTACATTTTTATCTGCATTTTCAATTTCTACTAAATGTTTCACAAGATATTTTTATCTATAAGCAGAACTGTTGGTAATTATGTAGTTAGGCAAGTCTACTAAGTGCATAAATCCTCAATATAGCATTAGTGTGTGTGTACACATATGTATATTTTTTCTTATAATAATTGACAAAACCTTTTGGGCTTTTGAGCATTTACCATGTATCCCGTAAGAATTATAGCTGAGCTTAGTGGTTCATCTGTGTCTATTTTGCTACTACATTCATGGCAAATACCTTTAGTTTTGGTAATCAATGCAAACTTCAATTAGTCAATCATTTGGTAAATTCCTAGAATTTTTACAGTATACCAAAAATACTTTACTTTTTTTTTGCATGATTAAGAAGCAGCATTCTATAGATCTTATATTTTGAAGGCAAAAAATTATCTTCTAAACCTTAAGCATCTATATTCTGTATAAATCTGCATTATTAATTCACTGTAAAATAGATCCAGTTGGAGTACTTGTTTTTGCATTAAATTAAGCCTTTGATGTTCTTTAATGCTTTGATTTAGCCTCTAATTTGTCAGAGCACAAATGCACCAGCAGCTGTTGAAAATATCACTTTTGCAGTACTGTTCCTGGCCAATAAAACCCCAACAAGTCATCTTCCTATCTGGCTGCACAAAATAGCATTGAAAAAGTAGTCATTGCTTTGAAGTATCACTCCAATTATAGGTTTTAACCCCATAGGTCACACTTAGATTATTTATACAATGCCAGTGTAATTCTGTCTCAATTCTAGGCTTTCTGTGTGTCCAGAGCGTTCACTAGCTCTACTAGAGGAAATTTCAGTCAGTTGCTATGATGGCGCTGACCTGTGTTTGATAGGGTTAGACAGCATTTGGCTGATTCCTGTATATTTTGTGCATTATTTAACTTTCTAACACATATTTAGCAGCAAAAGCAAACTGTGCTAGGATTACTTTTTCCTTTTTTCAGAAATCAAAGAACTAAGATGACTTTTCATCATATGGTGATATTGATTCCATCAGCGATATGATACATATGCATGGATGTATGTTCATACAGTGAGCCAATAAAACATCTTATCTGACAACCATTAATGATTTGGGGATCTTTCATTATAAGTTTAGTCATGTGTCTCTTTCTACTCGGGTTAAGTGCCAGTGTTGATGCTTGACAGCAAAAATGGACAAATCCACCATGCTGGTTAAATTGTCTAAATTTATTACATTAGACATTTCCTGGCAAATGCATCTGCCAGCAGGAAATATAAATGCTACTTTTGCACCAAGGCAACTGGCTCTGTCATTTCTGGCTTTTTGATAATATTCTGAACTACATTTGCATCAAAAAGATTGTGGTAGAAGAACATGTTTTTAATTGTTGTGCTGACAACCAACAATTAGAAGGAAATTCATATGCTAAAGAGAAAAATTGAAGAAATCACCTGTCCACAGAAGTAGAAAATTATCTTTACTCCTTACGATTTTGAAACACACAAATTCCTGCTCATGGAAAACTTTACTAGGTAACAAACTGTTGTTGTGGGTTGTTTAGAATCTGTTAAATACATAAAGTCCTCAGCTTTTACTGATAACCTAGGGAATATATATTGTTTTAATTTTTTCCCTACCTCCTTCCTTGCTTTTAAAAATACATTTATCAAAGTGAACAACTTTTACATATTTGGCTGCTTTGCAAAATTATATGACTTGGAATTATCAGGTTTTCACTCACCTACTTACTAACTTCCTTAAACAGAATTTTGAGACCGTGTTGACAAAATAAGAACCTTAGTTGTCATTCAAGTTGTTTATTCTTCTAGAACTGCAGAAAACATACTTTTTGAAACCCAGAGATCTCTGCATGTTTAAAAAAAAAAAAATGAAAGCAAGTTAACTCTCTGGACTTTCCCCCTCTTATTTTACTTAGTGGTAACACGTAACATTCACGTTACTTTAAAACTGATGTAGTAAAATGGACCTGAATAATACATTGCAGTCCTGGCCAGAAGATGTTTGCTTACCCACAAAAAGTAATTTGCTTCTTAGCACAGCTGGGTTCCCTTTCGCGAGTGTTTTATTTTTTATGAAGGAAAGAAAACATTATTTTTGTAAACCAATGTTTTAATCTAATTGATGACAAGTCAATGGCCTAGAATAGCAATGGCTGCCTCAAAACACCTCTCAATTTGCACATTTTAGGGCCTACTAAGCTGGGGAACTGAAGCATGAGGCAAATGAAAAAATATGAAGTTCATAATCTAGGGAGACCTGCATGTGTACAGCCATAAAGGCCCAACAGCCAGCTCAGGTGGAAAAATGTTGAAGTGAGAAATGTATTCAATAAATAGAAAACACAGCATGGAGCTGAAAAGTGTGCATGAGAAACTGGTTAGGAGATTCGAGTAATGGAAAAGGAAGCAGATGGAGCATGAGTGTACATTAAACAGTAGTGTTCATAGCTTGTGACATAAAGTATTCCTCTGGGAGTCTAATTCTTAACTATCTTCAAATTCATTCAATTTAAAATATCATGGTCTTGTTATCATCTAATTTTGCAGACATTTTATTGAAAATATTATTGTGACGGACTGCATCTCATAGTTGAAATGCTTGCTGATGGCATAGCCTAGATCCTGAAAGTTGATGACTTGCTATTGCTGTAACTTTCCTCTATCAAGTTCTACTTGCCTTGTTGGAGTCCGTGATTTCTGTGCATGAGCTGGTCTGTCTCTGTCCTGTAGGATCCCAATGACATGTGGAAGTGTGATTGTGCGCGCTCATAAATAGAGCAGGAAGCCCTGCGTTTTTATGGATGGGTTTCAGAGGCCATTCTGACTGTTGGTAAAACATGTCGGGACCTCCAGGATGGAGTGTTGGCTCTATGAAAGTAAAATGTAAAAATGCAGAGCATATACATTGTTTTTCACAACTGTAAAATTCTTGCTACCTGCACACAAAAAAAACCCATCAGAATTTCCATTCTGAGTTATTTTGGTTCATCCGTATCCTTCCTGTGCTGAGGATAGAAAGACAGTTGGCTTCTTTTTGACCATCTCCATGTTAAAATCTCATGTTTGGATCTGCTGAATAATCGATGATGGATTTTTAGGAGTCTGTTTTGTAAACTGTTTTTGAATCTTTTTTTTTTTTTAAATCTGTGTATCTTCTGAACAATGAGGTACAAAGTATATTTTACTTAAAGGAATACTTTCTGGTTGTCTCAAATGCATTTTTCTATAGAGTACCACAAGTGTAGACTGGATAGAAAACTTCTATTCACACTTAGTTGTTACTTTATAGACTAAAACTACGTATTTCTTATATGCAAGCTCGTTATGCTTAAGATATCTTGATCTTTTTCCTTTCCTCATTTTTTTTCTTTTCAGCTTTTCTTCTGTTCGTTTCCTGTGCACACTTTCTATAACTTTTCCCATCAATTTCTGATAACTTAGCTGAAAATTAAGTGCCTTTCCATTTGCTTTCTTCCCTATCCAGAAGGAACAAAAAGAATCTGACCTTACTGGACACTGTAAAACCATTACTGCTGCTGATAAAACCATTTCTGTTTATGTACTTTAGTCAGCTGTTATTGCTCTTCTTAATTTTATATGTATCATTGGTCCATTTTGTAGCCATCCCATGGAAAAATCTGGTTTTGTTTTTTTTTTTTTTTCTTCCAAGTTATTCCTTCCTGTTTTATCTTTAGAAATGTAAGTGAAGAATCCTCCGGTATCTCAAGTTTCTTCCTCCAATTTCTGTAATCTCTTGCCTTCAAATACAAAAGTGTTTCTTACAGGGGCACCTGGGCTGCTCTGTCAGCTAAGCAGATGATTCTTGATCTCAGCTCAGGTCTTGATCTCAGGGTCGTGAGTTCAAGCCCTGCATTGGGCTCCATGCCCTACTTAAAAAAAAAATGTCTCTTACATAGAAACATGACTTTTGTAGCTCACTGCCATTTCTATCCAGTCCGTTTTTCTTTTCTTAATTTTTTTTTTTCTGGCTAGTTCTCCACTCACCCAACATGTACTCTGTAACCCCTTGAAATACAGCCATTATCAACATGAAAATAACAAAATCAAAGGCTGTTAATTACAATCTGCCAATGTCTTTCCGAGGATTTCATTTTCCCCTGAGTTCTCTATTTTCCTACTGATTGCTTTTTCTCTTTTGAAATGCTCTTGTTCTTGGGCCATCCTCACTCCTTTTCTTCTATGTCTGCCTATTTCTCTACTCTTGCATTGGTCTCCTCATGCCCTACTTACTTCTCACATCAGAGGCTCATGGGACTTCTTGTTACCTCATCTCTTGGACAGTTCCTCATTTCAAGAATTTCTTTGTTCCTCCTGTGCTGACTCCTTTCAAGTCTCTCAATACAGTTTATTTATCGAATGCCTACCATACAGCAGTCATCGTGCTAAGCCCTAATCTTTGCAAGGTGTAACAGTTTTTCCTCGGTGGTTTTCTTCCTGTTTTCATCAGGAAATCCTGCCATAATTCTAAATACCAATTTTAAAGAGTTGCCTCCTTTCTCTTAGTCTCTTCTTTCTAATTGCCTCCTCACTGTGCTAGAGTAGAGATGACATGCTTACCTCAGTCTCTCCCTGCTGCCTCCTGACGGCGCACGGGAGAAGAATGAGGCACAAACAAGTCAGCTGCAAGAGAAAGGGAACAGGGGTGGACGGCAGAGAAGACTTTCGCCCAAACAACTCCTCAGTCCTGTATGTATGGGATACAAGGTAACAACTAACAAAGGAGCAGGAAACGGCTCTACATTAACCATATGCCTTGTAGATAAACAAGAAGGAATATGAGTTATACGTTGATTACAAATCTCATAGATAAGGAGAGTAGATATATATGGTCAAGCAGTATAGAATTTATAGTTGAGCAAGCACAATTAAGAGGATAGTCTTAATGGTAGGCTGTCTCTGAGGGAGGGGAGATAACATCAAAAATGAAGCAGGTGGCGTTCCACCCTGAGCAGGCCAGGCGTTCCTGGCTGCTCGGCTTCCAAGACGTAAATCATCCTCTTCCCCCAGAGACCTTTTGCTAAATACATGTTTTTCTTAAGGTAACATTTAAGTATGCTTACTAGGCTAATACAATCTTCATAGTTATATTTTAAGTAGTACATTGTTTTGAGGGACGGTTACATCTCCCTAATTTCCTTTCCCCCCTCATGCTAACCTCAACTATTCCTCAAGTTCTGCTGACATTTCTCTTTGTTGCATTGAATTTGTCCCCTTCTTTACAATTCCTAGCAGATAATTTTGGTCCAGGCTCTTGATATCTAATGCCGACCTTATTACAAAACCTTTTCATTCATTTTTTTTAAGCCTGTGTAAAATCCCAAGACTTAGGGCGCCTGGGTGGCTCAGCCGGTTAAAGCCTCTGCCTTCGGCTCAGGTCGTGATCTTAGGGTCCTGGGATCGAGCCCCACATCGGGCTCTCTGCTCAGCAGGGAGTCTGCTTCCCCCTCTCTCTCTCTGCCTGCCTCTCTGCCTACTTGTGATCTCTCTCTCTCTCTCTCTCTGTCAAATAAATAAATTAAAAAAAATCTTTAAAAAAAATTAAAACAAAAATTTAAAAAATCCCAAGACTTAACTAGACACTATTTTCCACCTCATGCAATTTGCTGACCAAAGACTTGCCGTACTGTGTCATTGCCTTTAGCAGTAGTTACCGTGTAGAACATTAATTCTAACAGGTGCTCTGAGAAACAAAATTTCTGTAGAAAGAAACCCTAAAACAACGGTTTTGGATATGTTGCCTTAAAGAATGTAAATGCCTACTAGCATATTACAGTTTCTAGTAATAACGTGTAACTCAGATTTCTGAAGACTTTCTGTCCGAGGGACTTTCTTCTTTGAGACAAACTCACTTAATATCTAAAAATTAGAGTTGTATAGAATACAAGTTGGAAAATGCTGGCCTATTGGATCATATCTAAATGTAATGTGTGCAACAAAAATAATGAAACATAATGTTTATCAAGTCATTGAAAATTACAAAGTACTTAAGTTAATGTTCACAGTAACTTTATAAAGTTATTATCCTCATATTTCTGAGGCTCAGGAAGATTGAAATCCCTGTTCCAGACCACATAAGGTCAAGTGGCATAAGAGGGTTAGAAACTCTTATCTCCGGGACTCTGGAGTTCCGGATCTTCTATACTAGGTAGCTTTTAATACGGTACAATGGTTCCCCACTCTGCCTCCACCCTCCTTTTCTAACCTAGCCTCCCTGTGGGCTTCCTACTTTTAAGTGGTTGAGCTGATTTACTACATATAATCCTCCTTTCTACCTTTAAATGTCCCTATCACCTTTCTCTCCAAGTAAATTTTCTTTTTTCTACATCCTGTCCAGATTTATTAAGTGTTCCTCAAGGATGCTAGCAGATTGCAACATACTGACTTAAATTTGTCTTTTCTAGATCTCCATGAATATTAACCATTATGCCATGCATTTGATGACTAGATTAAACACACACACACACACACACACACACACACACACACCCCTTATTTTGTCTTTCCTCAATGAAATTATAATCTTGCAAATGGGATTGTAGTTTATTTGAATGTATGAGTGAATAAGCAAAATGGACACTGAGCAAAATTGGAAATACTAGAAGATTTAACCCTACAAACCCCAAATGGGGTGAAACCATTTTTTTCTTTGTAAAAAGCAATGCTAAAATTTTACTTTAAAAACTCGTAAGTTATACATATACACTGTTGTTGTAAAAGATCTAAAGATTAGGGTAGTGGTTAGAGTAAAGTAAGAAAATCTCCTTTTCTTGTTCATCTGCCAGCCCCCTTTCTTTAATCCTGGTCCCTTGAATTAATTACTATTAAGGTTGGCAAGTATCTTTTTAATCCTTTAGCCATCCATTTGCATCTATATCTAAACCCAGTGCTCCTAAATCCTATGGCCTCATCTGTAGATGTTATTCATAGAAATAGTGATCTGATTCTAAATGACCTAAGAATGTTACAATTGTTAGTAGAGGGAAGGATGAATGTTGTACACAGTTCTTCAAAGAAACAGACACACTTCCTAAAAAATCTCTAGACCTTGTCTAGAGTTTCCTACCAAAACCCGTGGCAAAAATCCTAGCCCTCATCTCGCTCTCTGACTTGCCTATTTTCTCCTCTCCATCCCCTCCAGCGGGTCATCCTCACGGGCATTCCTGCTCCCTGAGATGTCTGCCTGCCTACTGGATGTGGGGGGACTGGGCTGCTGCTTGCTCTTACTGCTTTGTCTCTTCAGAATCAGATCATTACACTTTAAATTTGCCTAGATTTGTAAATTTACTGGAATAAAGCCTTTAACTGCATTCTATTCTAGAGTTTGAATTCTGCTCTGTTGGTTTCATTTTCCATGAACCTATTGCTTTTTTTCATGTTCTTGTTCATGTTCCCAAGTTTATTCATTTTATAGGTCTTGAAAATACTTTGCTTTTAGTTTTAATAATCACTTCTGGTTTTTGTTTGGTTTATTTATTTTCATTGATTTTTTTCTTCCTTCTATCAATAGTTTCTTCTGTTTTTTCACTCTAGCTTCATTATTTTCTCCTTGCTAAAATTCAGTATATTTAAAAGATATTGTTGTCATTGCCATTCATTCATAATTTGTCTAATTTTAGCTTTTATTTTCCCTTCAATGAAGGGAAGGGTATTACATGATCTGTAGGATTTTTTACTTTTTTGTAACTTGTCAGGTCTTCGTGGAAATAATATAAGCACTCAATTGATATTACAAAAAATTCCCTTTAAAATAATCAATTTAGATAAAAAATTGGAATTGTATTAATATATCAATTTTTTTAAGAATACATTTTTCTGGAAGAACACATTTGCCATGTAGCTCAATTTCATTTAACAAAGATATATTATGGATGTGACTAAATGTATAATTACTTATTTAACTAAAGTTCTAAAAAAAAAAATTAGGCAATAATAAACCTGAGTGTAGTGATCAAATCAGGAAGTTTTAACAGTCTATAAACTCTAGGGGTGGACCTATAACATTTTTTTAAAAAATCAAAACTTATATCTTTTTCCCTTTTTAAAATTACACATTGTGGCTCCTTTTTTTTCTGCAAGGGAAGATAAGGTTTTCAAAAATTTTTTTTTTTTTTTTTTTTAAAGATTTTATTTATTTGACAGAGAGAAACACAGCGAGAGAGGGAACACAAGCAGAGGGAATGGTAGCGGGAGAAGCAGGCTTCCTGCAGAGCAGAGAGCCTGATGCGGGGCTCGATCCCAAGACCCTGGGATCTGACCTGGGCCGAAGGCAGACGCTTAACGACTGAGCCACCCAGGCGCCCCTCAAAAAATTTTTATTCCTGGCACTTCCAAAATGTAAAATGTAATCGAGATCTAGAAAAAAATTTGTGGTATGTACTCTATGTATGTCTATTTTCTTACGTTTTTATTTTAATTCCAGTTAACATACAATGTTGTATTAGTTTCAGGTGTACAATACAATGATCCAGTAACTCCATGCATCACCTGGTGCTCATCACGACAAGTGCACTTCTTAATTCCCATCACTTATTTCACCCAGCCCCTTCCCATATATCTTTATTCTTTTTTTTTTTATCTTTATTCTTAACGTGTGGGGAAATAGTATACTATCTTGAATAGAATAGTATTTATAGCTCATTGTTATTCATCAAATGATTCTGGAACCAAATGGAGAAAAGGGTAGTTATTCCAAGAATCCAGCTAGTCCATTCCTCTTCTAAACCAGATTATTCCTAAACTTAATTTAAAGGTGCCACGCTCATTAACCTTTCTAAAACTTTAAAAGCCTCATTGTTAATCCCCTTTTTATATTAAACCTAATCCATTTATCATGCATTTAAAACTCATTTATTTTAAAACTCTGCCTTAGTCATTGAAGTGAGTTGAAATGGTTTGGTGTTCGGTTCTGACTGCCTTTTCCCTTTTAAGTAGACATTTTCCCGGTTCTTCACATGCTGAGTAATTTTGGATTGTATATAGCATATTTTGAATATTGTGACATTCTGGCTCTGCAATCAAAAGTGATGATGGAAATAGGTGTACTATGCAAACTTTAAAAGGAAGCTGGAGTGGCTTATTAATAGCAGGTAAAATAGACATCAGAACAAAGAACATTAGCAGCAATAAACAGGTATATTATTTAGTTATAAAAATCATCTCAATAAGAAGATACAATAATATTAAATATGAACTCACCTAACTTCTTCAGAGCATTGAAATACATGAAGCAAAAATTCACAGAACCGGAAAGAAAAATAGACAAATGTACATTTATAGTTTGAGATTTCAATACTTTTCTGTCAGAAAACCTGCAAACGAACACTACTACCAGCCAACTACAAACTGCATCAAATTGGCATTTGTAGAACAGTATATTTAACCCCTGAAGAATATGCATTTTTTTTAAAAGCAAAGTAGAACCTTTTTCCCCTTTGTAGCTTGAGGTATAACTGACAAAAACTGTATAAACTTAACATAGTGTTCCAATATACACTGTGAAATAATCACAATCAAGCTAACATATTTGTCACCTCACAGTCACTGTTTTTTGTGTGCATGTGTTGGGGGTGGGTGGTTGGTGAGAGCATTGAGACCTACCTCTTTGGCAAATTTCAAATATGCAGTACAGTATTACCAACTGTAGTCACCATGTTGTACATTAGATCTATAGAACTTACTCATCTCGTACAGTGGAAACTCTGTACCCTTTGACCAACATCTCCCCTTTTCCCCCTACCCCACCCCCTGACAACCACCATTCTCCTCTCTGCTGCTGTTTCAGGGAATGTGAATTGTTTTTCAGTGTACATGGACTAACACACTCACTAAAGTAGACCATATCCCAATGTGTAAAACAAATCTTTACAAAACTTTAAAAATTAAAGTATGTCCTTTGACCCTGTGGACTTAGACTAGAAATCAATAACAAATAACAAAATATCTATATATTTGGTAATATGTAACAACTATATAATCAAAGCTGAGGTGGGGAGAGAAAGAAGACACAAATTACCAATATCAAGAATGAAAACAGGTATTTTTATGTATTTAACAGATATTGAAAAGAAAAGAATACTACAGATAACTTTATACACATAAATTTGACAAGGTAGATGACATGGACTAATTCCTTGAAAATTTCCAACTACCAAAACTTAAGATGAAATATATATATATAGTCCTATAAAAATAAAATAAATTGTATTCATAGTTTTTAAAAAATTCTTATTTATTTGAGAAAGAGTAGGAACACAAGCGGGGGGACAGCAGAGGGAGAGGGAGAAGCAGGGAGCCTGATGCAGGACTTGATCCCAGGACTCTGGGATTATTACCTGAGCCAAAGGCAGAAACTTAACCAACAGAGCCACCCAGGTGCCCTGAAATTTTAATCCTAGCTAAACACCTATGAATAAAGAAATCTCCAGGCCCAAATGGTTTCATTAGCAAATTCTACCAAATATTTAAAGAGGAAATAACAATTCTATACAGTGCCTTCAGGAAAACAGAAGAGCAAACACTCCAGAACTCATTTTAGGAAGCCGGCCTCGTGCTTCCTAAATCAGGAATTTTTTGCCAAATTTTGCCTAAAGCAAAATCAGGCAATGGTAGAAGTAGTAGATGGACAGTACTGCTCATAAACAAACTTCCTTAATTCAGTCAAACAAAGTGTATATATGTCATCTATATGTATAAATTATAAATCTAAGTAGGGTTTATCTCAGGAATGCAAGGCCAGTTCAGCATTCGAAATATAGCCCACCAAATTAATAATATAAAGAAGTACAATTACGATATTTTACCAGTTGATCAGAAAAAGTACATAGGAAAATACATCTATAGAAAAAATTTCTAGCAAATTAGGAATAGAAGGGAATTCCTCAATGTGAAAAAAGGCATTTGTGAGAAATTTACCTCTGTCATCCTACTTAATGGTGAAAGTCCAAATGCTTTCCCCCTTAGATTAAGAACAAGGCAAGGATGTCTACTTTCATCTATCCTATTCAGCACTGGACTAAAGATTCTAACAGTGCAATGTGGTTAAAAAAAAAAAATGTAAATTGGAAAGAAAACCATTCCTATTTGTAGACCCCTTGATTACCTAAGTAGAATATTCCACAGAATCCATAAAAATCATTCTTAGGGGGCACCTGGGTGGCTCAGTGGGTTGGAGCCTCTGCCTTCAGCTCAGGTCATGATCTCAGGGTCCTGGGATCGAGCCCCACATCGGGCTCTCTGCTCAGTGGGGAGCCTGCTTTCCCCTCTCTCTCTGCCTGCCTCTCTGCCTACTTGTGATCTCTCTCTGTCAAATAAATAAAATCTTTAAAAAAAAAAATCATTCTTAGTCCTAAGTATATCTAAGTTTCTGGTTATATGTCTAATACATATAAAAATCATTTTCATGACTTACAATTTAATTTCTAACATTTTATTGGAAACAAGATAGCATTTATTATTGTCTCTGTCCCCCAAGTGAAATACTTAGAAATAAATGTAATAAGAAATGTGTACTGGGCCTATATGCTAAAAACTACAAATGACTGGTGGGGAGAAAAAAAAAGGACCTAAGTTAATGAAGATGCACATGTGTGCATGACTTGTAAATCTTAACCTAGTAAAGATGTCACTTTTTTCCAGATTGATTTACAGGTTTAATACAGTCAAAATCTTACCAGGAATTTTTTGGTAGATATAAACAAGCAGACTCTACAATTTTATGTGGAAATCAAAGGAACATGATCAATGAGAACAGTTTTGAAAAACAAAATTGGACAAATCATGCTGTTTGATTTTTAAGACTTATTGTGAAGCTACAGTAATCAGGACGGTGGGGTATTGGTGAATGACCGGACCCACAGGATTAGAGTCCTGAAAGGGACCCAGTCAGATGTGACCAATGCATCTTTGGCAAAGAAATGTAGGCAAATCAAATGTCTTCACTATGTGGTTCTGAAACAGTCTTCCATGTGCAGTGAAATGAACCTTGACCTAAACCTCACAGCTTATGCAAAAATTAACTCAAAATGAATCAGATCTCAATAAAACTATAAAACTTTTTAAAGAAACCATAGAAAATCTTTACTAAATGGGGTTAGGTAAAGAATACTTAGCAGTCATGCTAAGAGCATGATCTATAAAAAAGTAACTTGAATTTCATTAACATGAAAAACTTGTGTTCTGTAAGAGACTGCTAAGAGAATGAAAACACAAGCTACAGACTGGGAGAAAATATTTTCCAGTTAGATATCTGACTATGCAAAGTGTATAAATAAAATCAGTAAGGAAACAATTCAATTAGAAACAACAAATTATTTAAACAAATATTTCACCAGAAAGATATGGCAGGTTAATAAGCGCATAAAAAATGTTCAACATTTCTAGTCATTAGAAAAATACAAATTAAGGCCATGATGAGATACCATTACATGTATATTATGATAGTTAGAAATGCATTTAAGAAACTTTAGGGACTGATAAGAATGCCGAGCAATGAGAACTCTTAAACATTGCTGGAAAGAATGCAAAATGGGGGCGGCCATTTTGCCTTTGCAAGTCCATCCTAACAGCTAAAATCTGCTTTCAAAATGGAAATAATACCTTCTTTTCATCACAAAATCCATAAAGACTTTTTGCTTTTCAAAACTTCTAAAGTTTCTTGACACATACTAATTTTATACTGAATGAAATACAATGTCTCTAGAAACAGAACATATAACATCTTTTTTTTTTTTTTTTAAGTCCCGTTGTTTGGTGAGCAGCACAGTGTTGTGGATGTTGTCTGTTGATGAGGACCATGGGCTAGGATCTTGAGGGAAAAATAATAGGACCGGGGGCTTTTCAAGAGCGCATGTGATGTGTATGGTCAGAAAATTGTTCAAACGTTAAGGAGCTGTGTATATATATATATATATATATATATATATATATATATACACACACATACACGTATATGCATATATATATACACATATATGTACACACATATATATATACACATACACGTATATGCATATATATACACACATATATATGTACACATATATACACGTGTGTGTGTGTGTGTGTGTGTATACTTGAATGCATAAAGTCAGAGCTTCTACTCTTAAGCTTACCACAATCCATACTCTCTTATAAGCCAGGTGCAAGGTCAGTCATTTGATTCCTGCCTGGCTTCTGTGTAGGCATTTGATTTTACAAATACCGGAAAGTTCCACCACATTGTAGATATATTCTGTGGGTTCTTAGGAGAATAAGAAAATTGTTATTAAATATTTCGTTCTTGAAGAACATGAAGGATACATCATTTTTTTTCTGAAGACTTCAGTATTTCTGATCTAATGGAGTTTTAAACTACATGAAAGATTATATTTCCCTTTTCGGTTTGATTGACAGAAGGTTTTGAGTAAAATGTGCGGTCACCTATAGTATGTGGCCTCTATATTAATTTTGTTTTAGTTACGGTCCAAATTGTTAGTCCTGTCCTGGTCTTTTCCTTTCTATTTTTTTTTTTCTTTCGATTGCTGAATAGTATATGTGTTTTT
Organism: Procyon lotor; assembly: GCA_028646535.1. Lineage (NCBI taxonomy): Eukaryota > Metazoa > Chordata > Mammalia > Carnivora > Procyonidae > Procyon > Procyon lotor. The sequence goes on along the minus strand of CM053603.1, from coordinate 85,353,227 downwards.
AATTTTGTGCCTTTTTTGTAGCATTTTTTGTGAATTTTCTATATAGTTATACAAATATAAGACTGGAAGAACAGTTGCTTAGAATATGCAAATGCTTAGAGTAACTTTTATGCATTTCAGAATATGGGATTATAGGTGATTTATGTTTCCATTCCTTGAATTCATTTTATATTTTTGTTCTTTTATAGTAAGAAAAGGAACAAATATTAAATTTTTGGAATGATGGCAAGTACTGATGAATGAATAATTACACTTATTTGATCTGTGGTTTTTTACAGCTCCTGTGTTAAAATGTGCTTGGATTATGTAGAATTACTTAACAGACATATTTGCGTTCATGCCAAGATTATTGTGAGGTGTGGGCTGGCTACTGTGATCATACTTCCTTCCTCATTTATGAAATTCCATTGGCAAGAGCTTGGCATAGCTGTCATCAATCATTTTATTTTCCTTTTTTTTTTTTTTTTCCTCTTTTTGAGAGTCAGAACACCAGCAAGACTCATTCCCAGCCCCCTTCTTGGGCTGGCCCAAGGGAAATTTCATAATAGGGAACTCTCCATTCCCAACTTTGGCTCATTCCTAGCTCCCTGGGAGTGCTGGTCATTTCTTTGTCTCTTGCTACTGCACTCAAGGCTGGTTTTGTTTTTAAGTTTTTTGAGTAGAGTTGACCTGTGACGTTATGTTAGTTTCAGGTGTACAGCATAATGACTCCACAAGTTTATATGTTAGGCTCTGTTCACCACCAATGTAGCTGACGTCTGTGACCATACATTGATATTACAACATCACTGACTATAATCCTTATGCTGTGCCTTTTATTCCCATGACTTATTCATCTTATAACTGGAAGCCTGTATCTCAAGTTTGTTTCTTTCAAATCTCTACTTCCCAAATTACCTTTCTCCTTTCCACCACCTCTCTTCAACCAAAGTAGGATTCTTTCAACTCTTCTTTCCACTGTTGAATCTTATGAAAGTGATTTTTCTTTCTTCACTGACTTCAAAATACCATTCAATAAATATTAGCGACAACGGGTTTAGGGGAGGACAAGGAGAGTCTTCCTTGTGCAGTATAGCAAAATAAATTCCAGAGAGCTTCTAGGTGAAATATAAAAGCCTTATTAGATAAATAATTATGCAGATAATTATATAATAATTATATATAATTATGTAACATAGAATAATTATATAAATGATTTCCGGGTGAGGATGTAGTTTTTAAGTATAAAACAATGGATGAAACTATCAAAGAAGAAATAGTTTTGGCCGCGGAGATGTTGCTGAAGCGGATCTGGGCCGGCTTGTCGCGGTCCTGATAGGCGCTTTTGCTACGGCCGCCGGCATTCCCGGCGGGCGCCCCGCTCCGGGGTGCCACGTTTTTGGGCATGGCAAACTTGGCTGGATCTGCGTGGGCTCAGGAAGGACGGATGGACGCGGATTCCACTCGGCCGCAGAGTAACGGAACACGTCCACCGCCTTCACGAAGCTTCCAGAAAGCGGCGCGAATGCCCAAAGAAGAAATAGTTTTGATAACATGAAAATTGGAGGCTACTATATATTATTAAAAAAAACCCAAAACAAAAAAACCCCCAAATACATAAGTGCTACTGTGGATTGAACACTGAAAGTAGAGGTCAACGGTGGGGTCTGTGAGAAAACATTGAGATTCAGTTTTTGACTGCAGAGATTTTTGGCAAGTACCCTCATATTTAGCAGTCAGGCCAAAGTAATTGAAGAGCCACTTTGAAAAGATGAATTGCTTACTTTTTTTTGTTCTATAAGCCTTCCTCATGGCCATACATTTTAATTAGGTGTCGGAAAAATCTATATGGTTTTTTGAAGTAATTTTTCCCCTCCATTATCTTCATGATAATACTGATGGTAGTGTTTTTCTTGTGAGGCCATTACATTTTAAGAAGCTAAGTGATAACCTAAGCAAAGGAAAGATTTTATTATAATAATTGTAGATTATATTGGAACGTGGTAGAATAGAGGATTTTTCATGTACCTTCAATGTTTTCGGAATGTTCGTCCTATTCAAAGCTTGCGACCTCTGGAAAGGGTGGTAGTATTCCATCTGGATAAGAAAACTGGGCCTCAGAGAACTTTCATGACATGCCCATTATGAGCAATGATTCTGAAAATGCTAATCAAACATAGAAACTCTGGCTCCTCTAAATCCTATACTCATTCCTGGATATATAATGACACTAGATATTGATTGGTGGTGGGGAGGACATCAGTAAATAATAATTTGTCATACCTGCTTTCATCTTTGGACCACGGTACTTGCTAAATGTCTGTTCTTTACTATTTTATTTAAATTTTTATTAATATATTGTGTATTATTTGCCCCAGGGTACATGTCTGTGAATCGTCAGGCTTACACATTTCACAGCACTTACCATAGCACATACCCTCCCCAATGTCCATAACCCAGCCACCCTATCTCTACCGCCCCCCCCCCCACCCCCGCCTCCCAGCCACCCTTAGTTCCTTTTGTGAGTTTAGGAATTTCTTATGGTTTGTCTCCTTCCCCATCCCTTCCTGTTTCATTTAAATTTTGCTACAGTGTTCACGTGTTACCATCTGTAGAACTATTAGTTTTGAAAGAAGTTACTTCCTGTGCTTCTGGAAAGACAATGTGGAATACTGGATAATAGTAAATTAACAGTAAATCCTTACATGGCATTTGCCATGTACTATTTAACCTGGCAACCCTCTAAGACTATTACTATCCCCATTTTATAGATGAGAAAACTGAGGCACAGAGAACTTGTCCACTGCCATCCAGAAGCCATTATTTTATATTTTTAGGGACGTTCAGTTCCCTATGTTTTTATGTGAGGTTATCATGAGTAAGATTTAAAAGATAAAGTCACGATTTCCAGTACAACTCTTTGACTCAGATGATAAGCTTCAGTATTTCTGATCTAATGGAGTTTTAAACTACATGAAAGATTATATTTCCCTTTGCAGTTTGATTGACAGAAGGTTTTGAGTAAAATTTGCGGTCACCTATAGCATGTGGCCTCTATATTTATTTTGTTACAGTCCTGTCCTGGTCTTTTCTTACTTTTTTTTTTTTTTTGGTTGCTGAATAGTATATGTGTTTTTAATTTTGTGAGTTTTTATAGCATTTTTTGTGAGTTTTCTCCATATTTATACAAATATAAGACTGGAAGAACAGTTGCTTAGAATATGCTGATTTATATCCAGGTGACTACAGCTGTCTACAGTGGGTCTAGAGCCTCTCATTTTAATCAAGAAAATATTTTCAAAATATCTTCAAAACTATTTTCAAAATAGTTCTGCAATTTGTGAATATAGCAAGACGTAACTTCACACTTTTGAGAAAGCGGGATAAGACAAAACTAGGTTCTGCCTTTGACTGGGGCCAAAAAAAACAGCATCGTCCGGATTCTCAGATTGCCGGGTGAAACCGTTTTTTTCCCCTCAAACTTCCATCTTTTCCTTGTTATATATAAAACGTATGCATCTCAAAATGCAATCTGTGAAATACACTTCTGGTCACATTTACAACGTCGTTAAACTTAGATTATTTAGTGACACATTTTAGATGTCCCTGGCAACACGAGTGCTTTTCGTCAACCAGCGATATAGAATAATTGATCGGGAGCTGTGTTTGGAGGAGGGTCCTGGCATCCTGCGCGGGTGTGTAAAACAGGCCTGGGTGAGCGGCCGCTCAGCAGGCCTAGTCACGTCACCTGTAATTTTTCACATGTGTGTACTTCATCACTGGTGACATTCTGGCTTTCAGATCAGTCATCTCTTAGGACTTAAAATTGATATATCAGTCTCAGCATAAAATGCTATCATTTCCGTAGACCAACTGTTTACCGGAGTATAACTCCTCCTGTGTCTCATTTCATCACACTGTTCCACATAGTGATGTTTCAATGTGAAATGAAGTTTTTTCATGCTGTGCTTCTGAGTAGAAAAAAGACAGAAATACATGTATGATAAATGGTGAAGAGTCCATGATAACCCTTGCAAAACAATACAATGTGGAGGCATTATACTTGCTTTAATAATTTAATGCATAAATGTGGCTTTTAAACTTTTATAACAAATACTATTTATGCGGCAGTGAGGGGAAGATCAATTATATTTGCCGTGAATCACTTTATCTTCCAATTTATTTAGAAATTAGCAAAATACCACTGCTGTCGAGTTGTCATGGTGAAATATTTGTGGAGACTGCAGTATTAGCAAAAACAAATAAATAAAATTGCCATCGTGTTTTTCAATTGCACATGTATTTATTTACAGTTTTGTTTAAGGGGGAATTTACTTAAAATTTTATTAAATCCAGTGCTCTTTATGTGGAGCTCAGGATGGACTCTTGGCTTTGAGCACAATAGAATTTAGGAAAACGTCTTGTTTAATTCCCTATTGTTGTCTGGAAGACACTGTAGTGTTTGCATTCTTTCTTTGGTGTAGAGTACATTATCTCTGTGTGTGATCTGATTGTGACACCAGCGTCCCACCAGATTACTAGGGTTGATTCAACTGATTTGGCTGACTGGTCTGGGGTCTATATACTTCATTCACAGCCCTAAAAGCTGGACATTGGTGGAGGACGATGATCCCCAAGAAGACCAGAATCGCTTAATTTTTGTCAAAATAAAATGGAAATTATTATTTTTTGCTTTTAGAATGCCTTGATTCGACCTGTGACTAAAGGTCTAATAGACTACTTTAAAATGAAAGGCAAAATTGTTTAACCAAACATGGCTTGAAATTACGTTTTCAATTTAATGTAGCACTGCACATATGCAGCATTTGCTCTGAGAAACTATTATAGCGTGTCCTTCTAGTTCTTGATTTTCTGTCTTCAAAAATTTTAACAAATGCCTTTTTAGGCTGTTTTGGTAGAAACCATAATTTACTATAGGATAATATCCAAGAAGAAGCTGTAGCTAATAGATGTGAAATAAATTATTAATGAAGAGGAAGTGAATTGAGTGATCCCAAAGAACTGTAGGGAAAAAAAGTTAGAGAAAATATTTTCTACAGTAAGATTTATTTTGTGAAAGTAATTTAACCAACAAACTGATCGTTTCTCTCCTTTAGAAGAGATGTGAATGTTAGCCATAATTAGTGGGTTTGTTTCTCCTGTATGTGTATGTGTATACGTGTGTGTGCATGCATGAATGCACAATAAAGAGCACTAATATTATTTTCATAACTGATCTTCATATCTTGGGGAGTAAAATTACATTGAGCCCAGTTCTCTTAGTAGGTGAGGTATTCTGATAATATTAAAAAACATGGCACATTCAAAGGGTACCATCCACCAGAAAACTAGAGGTGGGCAGGACTAACATGATTTGCATTTGACTGAAAATTCTGTACCCTGAATAAAGCAAAATCATCACTATAAACTTCTTAAACTTAATTTTCAATAGAAAGCTTCTCAAATACAAAGTTTTGAAAATAGAGTATACTTTTAATAATGTATGTCAAGTATTATACCCATTCCCAGCTCACATCTGTTATTTTAAGAAAATTTCAACAGGAGCTGTATTTTTTTAAACTCGATTCAGATTGACCTGTGTCATGGGGGGGGCAGGGAAGTTTTCTTTAAAACAGACTTTTTAGAGCGGTTTTTAGTTCACAGTAAAATTGAGCAGAAAATAGAGTTCCCAGCACACCCACAGCCTCCCCTACTGTTAACATCCCACACCAGGTGGTATGTTTGTTGTTATAGTCAATCTAGTCGCTGTATTTTTCCGTTCTGAAATGCATAAATGGGTTTATTATTTAACTATCCTTGAGAGAAACTGTTAAGTCATTAAAGGGATTTTTAAAATGGTCCGCAGGAAATTTAAACAATTTACTAATTTGTTATGTCCGACTAAAATCACTATAATACTTATTCCTAGACATTCTGAACATTGATTGCCAGTATGTCAATATATGATTAGTAATATCAGGAAATAGATAAGTAAACCTCAATTCTTGTCCTCAAGTCACAAAAAAAAGAATGGAGGAGACATTATATGAGTGGTTTGGACACCATTGGCAACATGTGGTAATATAATATGCGAGGCACAGTAAAAATGCTCAGGGGGGCAGCCCTGAAAGAAGGTAAGAAGGCTCCCTGAGGTTTCAGAATAGAAGACACATCTCAGTTGCACCTTGGAAATGTGGATTAGGGTGCGAAAGGATTGCCAGATAAAAAATAGGATGCTTAATTATAATTGAATATCAGGTAAACGATGGCTAATCATAAATATGTCCCATGCAATATTTGGGATAGACATGCACTAAAAAAATCTGTTATTTATCTGAGCTACAGCATTCACAGTTAAATTTATATTGTTATGGCAATTCTAAGCCTGGAGTACATTCTACTCAGAAAAAACTGCAAAGATACAGAGAGAAAAATATTTCAGGGTATATACAGAAAAGAGTGAATGAATGGCTGATTACTTTGAAGGTAGGGAATGGCTTGGATTGGGTTGAAATGAGGTGTGTTAATGATTATACTGGGACAACCAGGTATAAACTGCAACCACTCTGAGCAATTAGGGAGTAGTAATGCTGAGATCTCAAAGGCTAGTGGGACCATAGCACAGGGGGTACCGAAAGAAGAGACATTTGGATCTAGTTAGTATAACTACTGAGATGCTGAACAATAGTTGTCTATGACAAGAGAATATAATGATTTAGGAAATACCAAAGAAGTTGAATTTTTAAAAATTTTTTTAAAAAGACTTTATTTGACAGAGATACGAGAGAGGGAACACAAGCAGGGGGAGTGGGAGAGGGAGACACAGGCTTCCTGCGAAGCAGGGAACTTGATGTGGGGCTCGATCCCAGGACCCTGGGATCATTACTTGAGCCACAGGCAGATGCTTAAGGACTGAGCCACCCAGGAGCCCCAGAGGTTGAGTTTTTGAGCCTTTTGTCCCCTGTGCAAATAATTCTTCAATGACTGTGGCTTTAGGCCATGTTTGGGGGATTGTGAAAGCACAGAGCACATGCCAGGCAAATTTTTTTAAATTATGTATTTATTTTAAGTACTCCTTACATCCAATGTGGAGCTTGAACTGATCCCAAGATCAAGAGTTGCATGCTCCTGCTCCTCCACTCCTCTGACTGAGCCAGCCAGATACCCCACAAGGCAAACCTCTTAAATGCATATCACTGGTGAGCAAAACTTGTGATATTACTAAGGTTAGAGAAAACATTCTTGAGACAATAGAGATGCAGATTTGGGCCTTCTGGAACAGAATATTGCAGAGTTCACAGAAAGTTCTCCTCAGATGCTTATTTGTTAAAATTGGTTGATGCGTGAGTTAACAGTGTCTTTCACTGCATCTAGAAAAACTAAGTTCAAGGGGTGCCTGGGTGATACAGTTGGTTAAACATCTGACTCCTGGTTTCGGCTCAGGTCGTGATCCTAGGGTCGTGAGATGGAGCCTCAAGTTGGTCTCTGTGCTCAGTGCATGGAGTCGGCTTGGGATTCTCTCTCCCTCTCCCCTTACTACTGGTGTGCATGCATTCTCTCTCGCTCTCTCTCTCTCTCTCAAATAAATAAATAAATCGTTAAAAAAAAATCTGCGTTCAAGATAGAATACAGTAAAGGACACCTGGGTGGCTCAGTCAGTTAATCGTCTGCCTTTAGCTCAGGTCATGATCTCAGGGTCCTGGGATTGAGTCCCACATTGGGCTCTGCCTGCTGCTCCCCCCTCTGCTCATTAGCTTTCTCTCTCTCTCTCTGACAAATAAATAAAATCTTAAAAAAAAAACCAAAAAACTATAGTAAGACCCTTGGCCAGTGTGGAGAGGAATTTAAAGTAAACATTTTCCCTATGATATAAAATGATATGCTGATGTTCAATGGATCTATCTAGATGTCTATTAAGATGTTAAAAATATATGATATTTGAATCAGCAGCTAAATTCAGTAAGCTGGGGCACCTGGGTGGCTCAGTAGGTTAAAGCCTTTGCCTTCGGCTCGGGTCATGATCTCGGGGTCCTGGGATTGAGCCCCACATCAGGCTCTCCACTCAGCGGGGAGCCTGCTTTCCCCTCTCTCTCTGCCTGCCTCTCTCCCTACTTGTGATCTCTCTCCTCTCTGTCAAATAAATAAATAAAACTTTAAAAAAAAATTCAGTAAGCTATTATGAAACCTTCAAACATATCCAAAGGTAAAAGAAGGGTACAATGATCTCCCCTGTACCCACAACCCAATTTTAGCAATCCTTTATATTTGTTTTATCTACCTTTTTTTCTCGGATAAACAAATAATCAAAACAAAGCATAGAATGATAATTCTTTTTATCAGCTAATTAGATATATGACAAGTTGACAGGAGTTTAGAAATGGAATTGCAAGATGTAAATGAGTTACTTGGATTTTGCTTGCGCATAGTCTGAGACTGTAAAAAGTATATTTTATGTTGAAATAATCATGCATTACCTGAATTAAATCCATGATGTTCACGAGGACTACTGAATTAATCTCTGCAGTTGAATTTGAGTGCTATTTAATTGTACCTCAATATCTTACTTTTTAGTAAGTTAAAAATGTTAAATTTTAAATTTAACATTTAAATGAATGTTAAAGATTCTCTAATAGCTTCAGACAGGTCCATCTTACCCTCTTTTAGAAGATAAAAAAAATTATAATGATTTGACCATATTTATACAGTATTATAGCCTGAAACAGAGCAGTGGTTTCCATTCTATTGATTTATAACTTGTTTTCATAAAATTGTCTTAGTTTATAGGATATATTTGTCCAGATTATTAAATAATTAAATTTTATATTTCATCTAGGAGCAGCAGAAGTAAAACTTCAAAATAATTTTATGGGTCAGCAAAATACAGATGAAAGAGCAATATATATGAATATAGGTATTAGTGTTAAAACCAGGAAAAATGGATCTACTCATATTCCCTCGGGCCACTACAGTCTGGTCTAAAAAAATGTGGTCCCTTTTACAGAAATCACCTGTAATTTGAGGCTTTAGTGTATACTTGTTAAAATAAGATCCCAACTTTTTGCATAATCTGCCCCAACCATTTCTGGAAGTGTCTAGGACATCAACTCAATTTGCTCATGATCAAGTCTGGGTGCTACTGAAGGGCATGCACTTGACGTGGATGCTGCCGCTGCTACTTTTTCTGGTCCTCCTCTCTAGCCACTGTTCTGGTCAGGCCACCTATCTTGTACTAGATGCTGCTGCTATTTCCTCGGAGATGGAGGTTTTATGTTTGCCGGGGATTTCTGTTCTGCCGGATGACTCACAGCCTACCGCTGTGGACCGTGATAATCCAGCAGAAGAGAAATGTGGACTGCACTGCTGCTGTAAGTTCCTGGCCCTTCCCGCATTTTTACCTGCCCCTTGTGATGCAAGCCTGGGAATAGGCTATAGATTTCCTTAACCATTACCATATTTGATCAACATTTAAAATAAAATTTGCTTTTCATTCTAATTGCAAATGTATCTTAAACTATTTGAAGCTTAGAACTAACTGAAGATTAAAAAATATAAAACATCCCAAATCCATTTGAACACTATTAACATTTTGGTGGATATTTCTCACGCAGATTTTCTTTTAAGTACTGCATAAAATATATCTTAACATATATTTTACACTTATTAGTAGATTTTACACTCTCCCCTCTGTCCCTAAATTTCCTTCTATACCAAGTGTTTTTTCTTTAAAGAGCTGAGACAGTATTATATGGATATAAAATTAGTTCCTGGATCTTTTTATTTTTTATTTCAATTCTGTACTATTAAAAGTAATATTACAGGGGCACCTGGGTGGCTCAGTTGTTAAGCATCTGCCTTCAGCTCAGGTCATGAGCCCAGCGTCCTGGGATCGAGCCCCATGTTAGACTCCCTACTTGGTGGGGAGCCCGCTTCTCCCTCTACAGCTCCCTCATGCTTGTGTTCCCTTTCTCGGTATCTCTCTCTGTCATAAGTAAATTAAAAATCTTTTTTTTAAAAATATTCCATTTATTTGACAGAGAGATCACAAGTAGGCAGAGAAGCAAGCAGAGAGAGAGAGAGAGAGAGAGAAGCAGGCTCCCTGCAGAGCAGAGAGCCCGATACGGGGCTCGATCCCAGGACCCTGAGATCATGACCTGAGCCGAAGGCAGAGGCTTTAACCCACTGAGCCACCCAGGCGCCCCAGTAAATTAAAAAAAAGAAAAGTAACATTACAGTACATATTATGTATACATTTTTGTTCATATCTCTGGTATTTCCATACATGTACATTTTTAGAAGAAGAGTTGCGGACTTGAAGAATATGAAAATTAACAATTTTTGAATTTTGTCAAAATAACCTTCAGTAAGGTTTTGACAAATTTCACATACAGTGATTTATAAAGGTATTGCCATTCATCTCTGCTAAAGAAAAGAATCTCATATTTAGTGTTCACATATTTTCAAGTAATGAATGACAAAATATTCATTTTGTTTTCAGATTTTGGCTATCTTTTATGCATTATTTATGTCCTTTGCCCAATTTTCTAATAATCTTCTTATGGTTAATGTTTTTTTTACTTTTTATTTTTAAATAAAATTATATAAAGATTTTATTTATTTGACAGAGATAGAGACAGGGAGCACAAGTGGGGAGAATGGCAGAGGAAGAGAGAGAAGCAGGCTCCCCACTGAGCAGAGAGATTGATGTGGGGCTCAATCCTAGGACTCTGGGATCATGACCTGAGCCACCTAGGCGCCCCAGTTTATAAGATTTGGTAAGAACACCTTTCATATTAAGTATACTTTTACTTCATCATTTATATTGCAAACAGATTTCCATTTCAACTTAATGTTTTGCCTTATAGAAGTTTCGAAAGTTTATGTAGTCAATTGGATCAGTTCTGTCCTTTCTCATTCTTTGGTGTTTAGAAAAGTCCTTCTCCACTCCAGATTATCTGAATATTCATCTGCCTTATATTTTCTACTTCACATTAAACCCTTTTACCTATTGAGAATATTTCAGTTGACTGACGCAAGGTAATGGGTTTCTGGAGCTGCACTCTGGCAGAGCGTTAGCCAAATAATGTATGTGTCCTATTGTCCTACAGTGTGGTTGTGAACAGCTAAGTGTTGTGGTTTTCTGCTTCTGTTCCCTCCTCTCTCTAGGACTCAGGCAACAGTGAGTGAGGACTGAGCCAGGAACACCTTGATTTAGCTGTGCTATCTTAGGATCACTTTGTCATCACAACTACAATCCTGCTTTTTGGTCCCAGGTTGCCTGTAGAATGTTCTTCCCCAGAATATCTCTACCTAGATCACCATATAATAAGAGTCTTGGCAAGTTTCGTCCATGACCATCTCTTAAGGTGTCTGGGCATATCTAGACATGTCTAAATCCCAGCTTGGCCTGAAGCCCAAGCTCTGGTATATTTGGAAATGTTCTGGTAAAAATGTTTAAAGAAATCCTCAAGTAGTGGGGCGCCTGGGTGGCTCAGTGGGTTAAAGCCTCTGCCTTCAGCTCAGGTCATGATCTCAGTGTCCTGGGATCGAGCCCCACATCGGGCTTTCTGCTCAGCAGGGAGCCTGCTTCCCTCTCTCTCTCTCTCTCTCTCTCTGCCTGCTTCTGATCTCTCTCTCTCTCTCTCTCACTGTGTCAAATAAAATCTTTAAAAAAAAAATCCTCAAGTAGTACTAATTTTGACTTACAATAGGTAATAATTGTTAATAGAGAAGTATAAAATATGAAAAGTTATATATTCCCATATATTAGATAGCAGATATTCTGTGTGTGTGTGGTGTGTGTGTGTGTGTGTGTGTGTGTAATATGGCACGGAGTCACAAATGCAGGTCTTGAATAGGGTCAGCAAAACAATGTGAACGAATGGAGTGGGATGAGAGAAAGGCATGGGGAGCAGCGGCTGTGTTGAATTGTAAAACATAAGCTCATGGTAAAAGGGTTTCAGCCAATTGTTTTCAAGTATAAAGGTTAGTCCAGTGTCGGTAAACTTCGAGTACTCCATAAGAACCAGGCGATCTAGGTTTAACATGAAATTCTGACTTTTAAATCCTGGCAATAAACTCAGAGGATTTTAAAATGCTCTGAGGATTAAACTATATTTTTAGGCTGGACATGACTTGTGAGTGGTCAGTTTGTGACTTTGCTCTAGCCACGCATATTGTTGGCTAGGTAAAAATGATGTGAAATCATTTGCAAAATTACAGCACAAAAGGAAAGCCACTATTCATGAATAGCAAGATCGGGAACCTAAAATGATTCACCACCGTACAAAACAGATTTCCAAAATTAATATGAAGTTGCATTAGCATTTTGACCACCATTCCTCTGAAACATCCAGCTTTGAAAATTCCTTTTGATATGTAAAACGGAAGCAATGATGAATTGGTGAAAGGAATGAAGAAAGCCAGGAAGGAGGAAGGCTGAGTGCCAAGGAAGATCAGCACATTCGTTGTGGTCACGGGGCCCTGGGGTCTTGTCTCTGATGCCAGGACTCTGAAAGAGAATTTTCCTAATAAATGAAAGACTTTGAAACTGACTTTCCTGCATGTGATCTGTTCCATAGTGTGTCTCTTGAAGCAGGATGTGGACAACTGGAATTGAAATGGAGGGATCTTGGAAGAAGAATGAAAAAGGGACCTGGGTGGAAATAAATCTCATACTCAGAATACCTGCGGGAACTACCTCAATAGCTAAAGATCATTCTTTTCAAGCAATTTATTGTACAGACCCTTGGAAAAGCATAAACTAACGGAAGGCAAAAAAGACAAGCAGAGAGCTTAGGGACGGCAGTGCATATTTAACATACATATAAATGTGATAATCACACAGATGTGTGTAATAACCTCTCTTCACAAGTGGCTTTCCCCTTCCTTTCCATGTTTCTATACTAGTAATATGGTCACTCCAGGAACTTTCATCTGTTTTGGACTTGGGTCTCGTTAGGGATTGAAAACTGGTACAGCTGTTTCTCCATTTCCAGCTCTTCCCTTCATATAAGGAACTATTTTTTTTTTTCCCTCTATGTGCCTCTACTTCTACAGAGGAATCCTACTAATCTTAACCCATATTTCTCCTCCTCCTGGCTTGCTTTCATGGTGATCAGTAGTGGTTGCACAGAAGGATTCTAAAAGTTTTATTTCAAAGTTTATATTGTTCTGTGTGCAAAGAATATCAAACCCTTCTTAGGGAGTAATTAAAGTCTTCTAAGATCTCGAAGTTTTATGCTAGTCTCTTCCAAATAAGGAAGAAGAGACATGATAGGGAAAGAGAGGACACAAAGACCAAATTATTGTTCAAACTATCATTTATCAAATACTTATTAGGTGCTAGAAATTGTCATAATTGTTAAATATGTCATTTTATTTAGATTCTTACAAGAAGCCTAGAAATTATATATTTTTTTATTTTACATAAAGTAGACTATATAATTTTAAGAAATCTGCCTCAGCAGTTAAGTAGAAAGCCCCGTTTATCCTCAGAACCTCTGTTTTCAAAATCCATATGTTTAAACACTATGGAAGTATTACAAATTTTCTTTTCACAGAATTAACAGTATGAAATCTGTAATGGATTTTGAATATTATGTCTCTTTTTTAAGCTTTTTTCTTGATACGAATGTAAAGAATCTATGGATTTATGATGGAAAATAAATTGCCTTATAGATCTTAGAAAACAAAATTTGATCATCAGAATGTAATTATATGAAATATATGGGTTTTTAACAAAAGCCATATATTTCTTTGTATTTTTATATTGTTAAGGTGCTTTCATAAATATGTAGTTTATTAGAGTGAAGAGAATAGAAATCTGAAGATAGAACCCCAATGATTGCCAAAATTTAATATTAAGGCAGAGATCAAGGTTGGAAATATTGACAGAAGAACAGGAACCCAGAACAGGACAGACAGTAAAGGACACATTCAACTTCTTTTCTGCGAATAGCGCTAACCTGAGGGTGTGGTTAAGATGAGCTGGAGTTTTGGGTGATAGGTTGGCAAATGAGAGATGTATAGGAGAGGGCGCCACCATATGGAGAATGTAGAGAATGTACAGGAAGGGGTAACTAGGAGAAATCTATCAATAACCTGTTAACAGGAGGAATCAGAGAAGGGGGGAGGGTTTGAACCAAGGTTCAAAACCAAGGTATTGACAGTGGGGATGGAAAAAAGAAAACATACTCAGAAGGTGGTCAGGGAAATTCTGAGCAACAAAGTTTGAACATGTAGACAAAGGAGTAAAAGGTATCTATAATGTTCTCCACGTTTATAGTGTGTGTGTTAAATGGCAGACTTACTGAATTAATAATACATAGCAAAAGAGGCAGGTTTATGAGAAGAATTTGTTTTTATTCTGTTGTTTGTAGTGTTATAGTGCATCCAGTGGAACTTTTAACATTAGAAGAGACCCTAAATAGATTGAAGAATCCTACATTTATGAAGCCTTCTGAAATGTAATTATATGTTAAAATGCTATTGTATAACAAAGTTAAAGCTATTATCTGTTCTAGAAGAGCAGCTATGTTTAGGAATTCTATGAAATTCACTTACAAATTTACTTACAACTTAGCATATTAAATTGTACAAATGGTTGCATACAAACTTTTCATTATTAACTATTTCCACTGACCTCAATAGGTCAAATAATTTTTAATAAGAATGTAATAAATGTAATACCTCATATATTGATCGATGCTTCTTTTAATGATTTACAGAAAGATTTGGCTGGTGGAAATGAGACTGGTTAGATACATTTATAATTTTGAAGATTTTCGTCACAGAAGACTTTTTCCAGGGACTTCAATAATTCTTTGCTTCTAACTAAAATCTTTTACTCTCTTTTCTCTTTTGGGGAAATAAAGTAATCCAATGGTATTTGTATCACTTAGCTTTTGCTTTCTAACTAACCATGCCATGATTTGGTGTTTTATTTCAGCACCCTATTTATCTCATGATTCTGTGGATTGACTGGTAGGTTTCCTCATCTGTTTCTGCTTGATGTACTGCTCGCCCCCCTTCCCCCCCACCTTAAGTGTCTGTGGTCCACTGGCAGATTGGCTGCTGGCTGGCTGAACTAGCATGGTTTCAAGGAAAGCTGTTTTACTAGAGAATCTTAGTTATCCTTCACACGGTCTCTCATTTTTGGACATATTGGCTTGGATTCATTACATAATAGTCTTTGGGTTCTGAGAACGACGTAACCAAGCCCCATTGCACAAGTTCTTTTAAAAGCCCTTCCTCACTTCATATTTGCTAGTGTCCAATCAGCCAAAACAAGTTACACCAGTAGCTGACATTCAATAAGGAGGATGTTACAAAAGGCCATGGATAAAGGGGAGAAATTAGTGATTTTTTTTTTTTTTTGCCACCTGACATGGTAAAATATTTCCCAGAGAGCTTTTGTAGGTCTGTAAGGTGGCCATTGTAAATGATAAAGAATTTGTGGAAAGATAGTACAAGGCTTGAGATTTATAGGTTTAGTAAGACTTATAAAGTTGAATTCTTCAAAATACTTTTCTGAATGGTGTATCAGTCACAAGCTGGGAGTGTCAGAAACCACACAGAAATTTGAGCAAAGTTTTATATAAAGATTACTTATGAAGAATAGGTATTGGTATAACAGGGATTAACTGCTAAGTATAAAGAAAACCTAAAGCCTAGAGGAATAGCAGTCATTCTTTGTCAGAGATTAATTGACCATGTAGTTGTGGGTTCATTTCTGGGTTTTCTGTTTTGTTCCACTGATCTAAGTGTCTATTTTTGTGCTAGTGCCATACTGTTTGGACAACTACAGCTTTGAAATAGAACTTAAAGTCCAGAATTGTGATGCCTCCAGGTTTGTGAAGTACTAAGGTTTTTTTAATTTTTTTTTTTTAAAGATTTTATTTATTTGATAGTGAGAAACACAGCGAGAGAGGGAACACAAGCAGAGGGAATGGCAGCCGGAGAAGCAGGCTTTCTGCAGAGCAGAGAGCCCGATGCGGGGCTCCATCCCAGGACCCTGGGATCATGACCTGAGCCGAAGGCAGACGCTTAACGACTGAGCCACTCAGGCGCCCCTGTTCTTTTTTTTTTTTTTTTTTTTTTTTAAGAGAAGCTTCAAACTACCTTTAAAAAAAAATCTAAACTTACTAAACAAAATAAACTTTTTACTAATGATGTGATACTAAGTCAATACCAAAGGATGCATCACTTCAGGAATAGGCATGAGCTTATGAAAACCTGAAAAATCTGTGAGAGGAAGGACTGGAAACATACCATATGCCTAGCAAAGAAACCAGGAATTAAAAATAAGAGTCCATCTTGGAGAACATTGGTGTGGTATTGGATAATCTTGGAACTGTCTCCAGATCCATGTATCACGCTCCCCCCCCCAAGTCACTTATTCCATAATAAAAATATGTAACTTAGATTGCTATCATAATATATTTCTCCTTTTGAGTATCTTTTGATTATCAGGAGGTCTAAAGATAAGTATAAAATGTGCCTCAAATATGAGTTAGATCCTTGGTGTCAATATTTTGATGCTAGGTTAATGCAAGTATAATAGAGTTTTAGAATAATTTTTGATAATTTACCTATTTTTTCCATTTTAAAATAGCTTAGAGACTTAAAGTCGATGTGTAAAATTATTGATGTGATTTATACATTTTAGTGTTAATCATTAGCTTTTATAGGTAGGATTTATATACTAGAATTTTTCTGTGTGTATTAGGATTATAATTGTACTATTCCATGCACAAAAGCCTTTGGACATTAAATACAATATCAATTGATATCTGAAATCAGTGGCCAGAAAAAAACATTTAATAAGATCTTGATGAAAATGTCATTTGACAAAATGGCAGTCGATCTCTTTTACTGAGTTCACCGTCACCTGACTGTGGAGTAATACCTTCTCTACTATAGATACCGAATTTTGTTGTGCTGTCCAGGGATATTTGTAATTTTCTCCAGAACAAGATAATTACAAGAACTATATATTTTTTTATTTGAAGATGTAGTTTCATATGAAATCCAGTTGAGATGTTGAGCTTTTATCATATAATTTTCAAGGAGAAATTCCTGCTACATATTGAGGATGAAAGAAAAGATTACGTTTTAACGTTGGTAAAGGTATTGGTTTTGATTCATGAGAATATTATATTATGGGTTACTCTTCTTCTACTTTAATATTTTAATTCCTTAAACATAGATGACCTATTTTATTTGGAATTTACATACCAAAAACTGATGACAACGCAAGTCAGATACCCACGTGGGGACAAAACAGGAAAGAGAGGTGGGTGTCGCCTCAGACTGCTGGGAGCTGTGAGTCTCTCTGAGCTGATGGGGAGATCTGAGCAGAGAGTACTCATCAGAGGAATCCTGCAGGAATGAACACTTTTACTGCCCTACCCAGTCACTGGCTAGAAGCAGCCTGGGGAGGGTGAAACCCTGGTATGAACACTAGAGCAGGTCCTCCAAAAGCGGCAGCCAGAAGCTGCTGGCTGTCCTTCACTCAACAGTTTTTTTTTTTAAATTTCTTTCTTTTTTGGTGCAAAGTGGTGGTTTATTAAAACACAGAGGCAGAACCCACGGGCAGACAGGGGAAACCTTAGCAGTGATCCTCCCTGTCTGTCAACCTGTGAAGTAGGCAGAGGAGGAACTAGTAGCCCAATTTAAAAGTTTTAGATAATTAACATTGGTCAGTGTCATAGTAGCAGACTTTCAGGTTTCACAGTTGCCTTAAGTGGGTTTTAAGGTATTTTTAGGGGCGCCTGGTGGCTCAGTCGTTAAGCGTCTGCCTTCAGCTCAGGTCATGATTCCAGGGTCCTGGGATCAAGCCCCGCAATTGGGCTCCCTGCTCGGCAGAAAGCCTGCTTTTCTCTCTCTCTCCCACTATCCTGCTGTGTTCCCTCTCTTGCTCTGTCTCTGTCAAATAAAAACAAATAAAAATCTTAAAAAATTAAAAAAAAAAAACTCAGTTGTAGTAGTAGTCTGAAAAGATGGGCATTGTCTGCTCTATTCCCGTAGGTCAGTCTGCTCCAGAGGTAGCATCTATGGCCTCTCCCCTTGGATCTGTGTTGCATCTGTGTTGGCCTTATTCCTTGTTTTGATGAATAGGACATCAGACAAAGAGAAGTTCTACAGGCTTTAAGAGGACAGGCACCTTCCTTTCTTCCCTCTTGGGAACTAGACATCATGTAAATAATCTGACCATCAGTTCATTCCAATTATGACAAAAGATCAAAACCAAATTGAGATACATTCTATGAAATAACTGACTAGTGCTTCTGAAAAGTGTCGGGGTCATGTAAGACAAAACTGTTACAGATTGGAGGAGCTTAAGGAAAAATAATGACTAAATACAATGTGGGATCCTGGATAGGATCTTGAGATAGAAAAAGATCATTGGTGGGTAAGCTGGTGAAACTTAATAGGACTTGTGGTATAGTTAATAGTTCTGCGGCATGTTAATGTTTTAGCTGTAATAATGTAAAATTGTTTAAGAAGCTAACATTAGGAGAACCAGGGTGGTGAGTGAAGAAGAACCCTCTGTTCTACTTTGTAACTTTTATATAAGTCTAAAATTAGTTCAAAGTAAAAAGTTAAAAAAAATTAAGTAAAAATATATCCATATTGTATTATCTATTACTTGCAGTTTCATGTCTTAAAGGAATGTAAACTTAAAGATGCTAAATAAACTAGATGTAAATAAAAAAACCCAAATACCCCATTAATTATATGGTCTTTAGCAGAGATTCTGTTAAGGATGTTTATCAGATGACTCTCATGTACAAGAAACAAGGCAGTTAGGTGGGTACCTGGGTGGCTCAGTTGGTTAAGCACCCTACTCTTGATTTCAGAGCAGGCCATGATCTCAAGGTTGTGAGATTGAGCCAGACCTTGGGCTCCAGGCTCGGCACAGAGTCTGGCTGAGATTCTCTCCTTCTTCCTCTACATCTCCCCTTGATATTCATTCAATCAGTCAATCAATAAACAAACTCTTAAAAAAAGAAACAAGGCACTTAGGAAGAAACTACTAAATTATATGCCCCTTAATTTCAAATAATTATGAAGAAAAACATATGAAAGTTAAAAAATGGAGTGATGGCTGCTGCCTGGGCTTCCAGGAGGAAGTGAAACTATGCTGGGTTTTCAAGGATGTGTAAGAGTTCAGTTAGCAAAGATGTAGGTGGAGAAACATAAGTCTAGGTTGTGCATGTCATGGGTAAATGTGTGTGTACTGCAAAACATAGGAATTGTGAGTAAACCTCTTATGTCCATCAAAGTATTGTGTAATGATTGAAAGAAAATGTTGGAATGAGGTTGTATTTGGTCAACGATGCCAGGCTAAGTATGAATTAATAAGTTAATATAATTCTTCAATATGAAAATAATTTCAGTAGGAGAAATATATTGAATGCTCTTTACATTGACATTGCACCGAATGCCTAGGGAATGCAAAGAAATACAAGATGTAGTTTAAATATAACTGCTCTTCATAAAACAGGCAACTGTCCATCTCTGCCTCTTGAAAACTTGCTCATCCTTCAAGGTCCAGCTCAAATGCTGTCTCCTCCAGAATCTACCCTTTACAGCAGTAAGGTGTTCACAGGTATTCCTCCTGCTACCACTATCTCTGTACATGACTTAGATTATTCTTTCATAGACCATGAATCCTTAGGGGACAAACTTAACTCTGAGGCATTTTCTGATGGCTCACAAAAGCATCATTGGTAGGCCCAATTGAATTAATGAATGATGCTGAGAAGACTGGAAGAAGAATTAACATTTTAGGGGTTATTTGTGGCATTTTTTGCTCTTCTATGTCTGATGTTACATCTAGTTTCCTAATCTGTGCACACTGGTTTGTGGTATCAGTCAGGCAGCCTGCATATTAGGACAGAAACTAAAATGACTTGAGGGTGTTGCTCTTTTAGCATCTTCTTATCTGCAGTCACTTAAATTTGGGCAACATTTATAAAAGTTGGTAGAAAATAAGAATTTGCAGAGATTTCTGTTAGGAGCATTAGCAGCAACCTGCATAGACTTTAGTTCACTCTCAATCTCTGGTATGTGGAATGGCCAGTGCTGTTAACCTTAACTCCAAAGCCATTCCTTGTCTGCATTTAGAAATGCAAATCTTTTTCTCTTATGGAACACCATATTGCTTTCTATATTAACGATGCTTTTCTGTAAATGCTTTCCAATCTTTTATGCTATTCCCAGTACAAGTTTAAGTGCCTATGACATTTTTCAATTTGGAAGCGAAAGATTAGTAAATACGGTTATTTCTGTATACCTGAATCCTGTGTCACAAGCAATAAAGATATTTTAAGTTACAAAAGATGTAGACAATACTTATCAGTCATGGAGCCAATTGCTGACCTATTGCAAGTATGACCATATTGGGGAAAGGGAAGTAATGCTGAGATGATGGACCAGTCGTTCTTAATGGTATTTTTGTTGATTTCCTGCAGATTTTCCTATTGCTCTTTGAGCTTTTTTTTTTTTTTTTTTTTCCCTTTTACATATTACTCTATTCACAGTCTGGCAAAAATTTGCAGAAAAAGTATCCAAGTGATGGGCTCACAGCAGGTGCTGGATCAAACAGGCCTTGTTCTCTGGCCCTTGGGAAGTCTGCATGGATCAGAGGAATCCAGGGGTTGCCCTTCAGATGACCTGTAGTAAAACTGCAGAAGACATGCTCAGTTTCTTTCCATGGATAAACAAAGTGTAGATAAAATATTTTTGTTAGCTTGAATAGAGGAATTTATTTTATATACACACTGCCTATCTGTACAGTTGATTGAAAATGGCATGAAGTAAATCTTGTCTAATAGATACTTAGAGAAGAATATTATTTAAATACCTAACCATGTAAAGGATACTGTTTTACCTTTTGATCTTTGCAGGGATATACTGGTTTCAACTGAATATGGGACATAAAAAAATCACAAGAAATGGGAGGGCTATATAGTGAAAAAATTGCACTCCCAATAACACACAGTTTGAGAAGGTTAATATGAGCTTCAAAAGCCTGACAAAACTGTCATGTCAATTTTGGATTTTGTCCATAGGTTTTAGCTATATTAACTTCTAAATATGGTACTTGGCTGGGACTATACTAATATAATCTTGCCTGTTTACCAACGTGAAATGGTTTTTTTAGTTTATTTGATGTTTATGAAGATTACAATTGGCAAACATTTATTGATTATCTATTTGTATATAGCATTGTTTTAGAAACTCGGAATGCAAAGAAGATATCACTCCTGTCTATACAGAACTTAATATTTAGTCAATTAGTAAAAGTTAATAAAAATGAGAGAAAAAGAAAATGGACTAAAAATTTATTCTGCTGAAAAGATTAAATTCAGGATAGTTTTGTTATTTGGGGAATCTCAGATCCTTTTTTTTCCTCACCAAGACAAAAAGGAATATTTGTTTTTGTTTTTATTTTTGTTTTTTCTCTAGTCAGAAGATACAGCTTTTTATTGGGCTTATAAAGGCAGAGTGAAGGAGATTCCATTTTTATATTTTAGTTGAAGAAGTTATTTTTAAAGATTTAATATTTTATTTGATAGTAACATTGATAAACACATGGATCAATGCTTAAGTTGATATAATGAATTTTCTATATATAAGGATTCTCAAAATTATGGAAATATTAGGTTTATTTCCTTCAAATTATCAGAAATACCTAATACTCTTACAGATATCACTTAAAACTTATGGCTATAGAATTTAGCTCTATGGAGACTATACTTTTGAACCTCCAAATAAATGTCAAATTCTACTTTTCCTAGAAAATAATATACAATTAAAGATTCGCCTATTATAGGTATAAAAGAAGGCTACATTGTCATTTTACTTTTTCTTTCTCCTAAGAATTTGATACTTCCCATAATTCTTATACTATATTAGGAAAATATTGACAATATATTTAAGCATCACACAGGTTTTATGTTTACAAATTTGCAAGATAACAATCTACTCATTTTGGACATGTGGTCTATTGGGAATTGGAGGGCAATTAAGATTAAAATCAGATAAAAAGAGTGAAGATTAATATTTAGTGGCAGATGCAACTTGTGATTTCATGTATTTGCAATACTTCATAATACTTGCATATTTATGCGTGCCTTCTTATTGAAGTCATGGTGAAGTGTGGATCATCACACAAGCAAACCCATCACACTGGGTTTTTGTTCTATTAAAAAGATGCTCACTAGGAAGAGCACATATTAATTTTGGAGTGACCTGTGCTTAGATGAGGATTAAACTAGAATATGGTCTTCAAAGTGCTCTTTGTTTCAGGCCAATCATTTTCATAATGATGCCACCATATTTTTAGTCTCCACTTTAGATAAGCATTGTTATTGCTCTCTATAATTTTCAGTTCTATTGTTTCTTGTTGTGACAATTTATATATGTTTTGTAAAAATTTAGAATTTCAAGTTTTAAAATACTACATAATTTTGAAGCTTATTTTTGAGGGCTCTGGTTAATAAAAAGACTAAAATTACAATAAAACATCTTGAAAAATTCTATGAAAGATATTAAATTGCAGTGCATTTACTACAAGGCAAAGAAATATTGATATTGTCTTAGGAAATCCTGATAGAATGGGCTAAATGACTACGTAATAGTCAAAACATTCATCTCCAAGACATTTATACTAGCAGAGCCTACATTAATATAGGCAGGTCAAAGTAGTAGAAAATGGAGAAAGAATTTTTATGTGCCTTTATTGTATCACTTTTATAGTTAAAACTTAGTTATTTAAAGCCTAACTTAAAAGTAGAAGAATTATATACTCTTAAAATTTTTGCACTCAAAAATTTTAATGCACTTATGACTAAGAATTATTTGTGATTAGTCAGCTGATTATAAATGTATGTGTGATACTAGAAGGGCCTTTAAGCAAAGTTATTCCTTTAAGTTGCTTAAAAATATCTCTTGTAATCTTAATTATACCATTAGTTTATAAGAAAACATTTGCTTCAAAAATAATACAAAGGTAAACACATTACCAGTTTTAGTTGAAATGACCATAAAAATCAGAAAAATCAACATCCAGTTTAGTGAGAGCCTCTTGTCTAATGGTTGAGAATTCAGAATTCTCAAAATAACTAGTTTTTGCTATAAAGATCTACTTAGATTTCTTTTCCTATTTCCCCTTTAGGAGTAATTTTCTCTTGTTTATGGACTACATACCCATGCCAACTGATATACACCAGGTTGAGCAAGACTATCCTCTCTTTTGGGCCATTGACTATCTGGCTCATATCTTCCCAGTTGGGTAGCAGGGCAGTGGGAATAGCTGCATGCTTAAAGATCTTACAGGATCTATAGTAGGAGATAAAGAACCATAAGAGAGGACATGTGCACCTCATCTTAAGGCAATTGAGTGAAGAATGAAACTTTAAATTGTATATGAATGTGAAAATTTCTATTTCTTGAAATGCAAAGTTAACTAAAAATAGAAATATTTTCTCTCCTGTTGAGAAATTCATATGAGTGAATTTTTGTAGTACTTCATGCACTTTCAGTCTTTTTTCCTGGAACTAAATCAGGTATTAGAAATCAGAGGATTCCTTATGGATTGAAGAAAAGATTTAAAGGTAATAGTTACTCTTGTGAAAGATGAAGAAAAAACTCATTAGGAAACGTGGAATTTCTGGCAAAATGCATTTTTAGCTAAATTCCCTGCTGTTACAAACCATTAACTAGCAAATTCTCTATTGTTTTCACATTCAGTGAATTTTCTAGGATGGATGTCCAAGAAGATAGTTCATGGGACAGCATTTTTCCTTCTTTTTCCCCCTAGTACTTGACCATTTTCTTTGAGTGAATGTTAATAAATAAGAGCTAGCTGTATTTAGATGGTCCTTTTATTACCTATAACTTTAATCCTTAAAGTATGGTTCCTGGACCAGTAGGAGCAGCATTACTTCATAACCTGTTAGAAATGCCTGTTCTTGGACTCTACCCAGGATCTGGGGAATCAGAAACTCTGGGAGTGTGGTTTAGCAATTTATGAGTCACCTTCCAGATGATTCTGATAAATGATAAATTTTGATTACTACTGCTCTACATGATGAGTTTGGGCCATGAAATGTCATTTGTCATGAAAAAAAAATAGGTGTATCTACTCTGCTAGTAATTATAAAGGAAGTTCTATTTGTGTGAAACATTGAGTCAGAGCATCCCATTTAATTTCCCTCTGTAGCAGAAAATAAGTGTGTTAACTTTCAATTGATTTCTAGGGAATAGTTGTGTGAGATTTACATAAATATTTTTTAAGTATGCAGAATATAAAAGTCTGATTAAAACATGTCTTTATAAACTAATATTTCAAAAGAAAACTTGCATAGTAGAAACCTTGACCAGTATAATACTATCAGCCAGATGTTTTGTGCACCCTTGTGTATGTAGCTCATTTCAAGGTCTATATAGTAGAAACAAATTGCACATTTATAGAGCCAGTGACTAACTGAATTCTCCTCAAGAACAGTGTGAGGTTTTTATGTTTGAGCATGTTATGTGTTCTGCTATTTTGGCAATGAGAGATCAACAATGACACCTCAGTAGCAGCAGAAGCATACTTTCACCATATGGGTTATACAGTTTAGGAGTATGTTCTTTGGCTCCATTTAAAAACTCTGGTTTAAGAAGATAATAAATAAGATCAACTTAAATAGGCCATAAACCACATCATAGATTAAACTTTTTCCTTCAACTTGATTGGTACCTTATTCAGGATGTATACTAAAGAGAAGCCAGTTAGTCACAGTATTTAACTATTAAAGGTAAATTCAAGAAATATTGCCAATGTGCCAACCAAAATTTGATTTAAAAACAAAGTGAAGATTGTTACCTTTATTATAAAAATATTTATTATATAAATCTTTATTACTTCTAAACATGTTTTATTTGAAACTTTATTTTTCATTAGTTTTATATATTGACTTTCCTTAAGTCAAAGAATTATAAAAAGATCACTCAACAGTATTTAACATTATGACAATAACTTTGAGAGCAGGAGGTGGAAGTTTTCAGATGGCTAAAGAGAAAAAGGGAAAGAGGTAGGAGGTAAAGTGGATCAGGATGATTTTTTGCTCATTATAGATAACATACTCCAGGGTCTGGTTCAGTAGAAAGCTACATACTTTAGTTGGAGCATGAGTTTAGTTCAGCACGGATTGATAAAATTTGAAGAACATCTAGTCATTTTGAAAGAAATTGGCCACTGAACACTTATTTTGTTATTAAATGGTACTTGCTTTTTTGAAGACTATAATACATTGTATATGTATATATATATATATATATAGTACATTGTATATATTATATATATATACACATTGTGTATATTATACATATATATACACACACACAATGTATAATTGCCCATACAACATATTTTTCTTTGTGTGTGTGTGTGTGTTAAAAGCTTCTTTTTTCCAATTTAAATTCAATTAGCCAACATAGAACACATCATTAGTTTCAGATGTAGAGTTCAGGTATTCATTAGTTGCATATAACACCCAGAGCTCATCACATTGTATGCCCTCCTTAACAGACATTTCTCCAAAAAAGACCTACAAATGGCTAAACAACACATGAAAAGATGCTCATCATCACTTGGCATCAGGGAAATACAAATCAAAACCACAATGAGATACTACCTCACACCAGTCAAATGGCTAAAACTAACAGGTTAGGAAACAAGAAATATTGGTGAGAATGTAGAGAAAGGGAAACTCTTACACTGTTGGTGCGAATTCAAGCTGGTACAGCCACTCTGGAAAACCATATGGAGGTTCCTCAAGTTAAAAATAGAGTTGCCCTGTGACCCAGCAATTGCACTGCTTAGTTATTTACCTCAAAGATAACAAATGTAGTGATCTGAAGGGACACCTGCACCTCAATGTTTATAAATATTTTTCTTAGAAAAATTTAGCTTTGACAGTCAATGAATAACAGGCAATAAATTAAAGCAAACTATGAGAACATATTTAAGAAGTAAATTACCTCTAAATAAAGCTAAGAAAAGTAAGTTAATGTATAAGAATATATAGTTATCTGGAATAAAAATGCTGCTGGCAAAATCTAGAAACCAGTGGAATTCTAATGGCGAAAACCCTAAACACTGTATTAATCTTTGCCTTCTTAGCACTTAACCTGGAACTAGCATGTAGAAATCACTTAAGTTTGTTAAACACATAAATGAAATTAAATACTCATGATCACGGTGATATCAGCAAGATAGCAGAATAGGAATCCTCAGGCCTTGTTTTTTCACAGAAATACTGATTTAACAACACTATACGGTCCAAGAAACCTTTGAGAATTCCAGAAACCATTTAAGAAGTTGTAGTACTCCAGGAAAATTCAAAGCCAAGAACAATCACATTGAAATGGGTAAGAAAAGCTATTTCATCCATGGTAGTCCTTCCCCCAACACTTTAACAAAACAGGAGTAAACAACTTACTTGGATCTTCTCATTCAAGAATGAAAAAAAAAGTGAAATGTATGTCCAGCGTCCTGGCTTTGCAGAGAGCTGCTTAAGGAACTGGAATATGTCTTACTTGATTCTCAGCACCGATAGAACAGATATTTTGGATCCCTGGAGAATGCTGTGAACAAGAGCAAGCTTAGGGAGTTGTTGCAGTACTAGGGAACCTGCATTACAGCAGATGGACACCAGAGGGAAGCAAGAGATTACATGCTCCTGGAAAACAACACAACAAAACAAAAACCCCGCAAAACTCTTTAATTAGGAAATTGCATGCATATCCCAGAGAAAATGCCTATCCAGAAATGG
Organism: Procyon lotor; assembly: GCA_028646535.1. Taxonomy (NCBI): domain Eukaryota; kingdom Metazoa; phylum Chordata; class Mammalia; order Carnivora; family Procyonidae; genus Procyon; species Procyon lotor. The sequence continues at coordinate 85,326,417 of CM053603.1, read as the reverse complement.
TTTGAGAGGTCCCCCCAAACTCCTGGATATTCTAATAGGTGAAGGTTTTTCCTGATGACACCCAGTCCACAAAGACTGGGAGAAGTGGCTATCTTTTTAAATGCACACATCTCAGCAAAAATGTAACAGAATATACAAAAAGTGTGTGTGTATGGGAGAAGATGGCCTCATTAAGGAACAAAATCTCCAGAAACTGACCCTGAAGAAGTGGAGATCTATGAATTACCTGACAAAAAAGTCAAAATAATCTTAAAGAAACTCAATGGGCTACAAAGTCACACAGACCACTAAACAAAATCAGGAGAATAATGCATGAACAAAATGAAATTATCAATGATGGAAATAAGAATCCAACAGAAACTTTGGTATTGCATAATAACTGAATGGAAAAATTAACTTTTAAGGTCTCATCAAACTTGGTCAAGCAGAAGAAAGGCTTGGCAAACTTGAAGACAGGTCATTTGAAATTACTAAGTCAAAGGAACAAAAAGAGAAAAGAATGACCAGTAAAGAAAGCCCAAGGGACTTATGAAATACCATCAGGTAGACCAAAATACATTTTGAGACTACCATAAAATTTCATTTTATAAGAGATAAAAGACCCAAGAGCTTGTTTGAAGAAGTCATGGCTGAAACTTGCCAAATTAAGGAAGGAATATGGACATCCAGATTCATGAAACTCAAAATATTCCAAATAGGATGAATTAAGTCTACACCAAGACATAACCACCTTGTCAAAAGTCACAGAATTTTGAAGCAGCAAGGAAAAAGTGACCTGTCCCATAGAAGGGAGCTCCCATAGCCAATCAGTGTATTTCTCAGCACAAACCTGAAGGCCAGAAGGGAGTGCGATAATATATTCAACTGTTGAAAGAATAATTTTGCTCCACATAATCTCTTCCAGTCCCGTCCATGCTGATACAAAAGTTGGATATTTGTCCTTTCTAATGGGGGCATAATATTCCATTGTATATATGTACCATATGTTTATCCATTCATTTGTTGAAGGGCATTTTGGTTCTTTCCAGTTTGGTGATTGTGGCCATTGCTGCTCTGAACATTGGGATACGTGTGACCCTTTGTACTACATCTGCTTTGAAAGAATAATTTTGAACCAAGAATATTGTATCAAGCAAAACTGTCATTTAAAAAGGAAGGAAAAATAAGGAACTTTTCAGATAAAAACAGAGGGACTTTATCCCACTCTACCTGCTTCACAAGAAGTTAAAAAGAGCATCCTTCAAGTTGAAACTAAAGGATTGTTAGACGGCAACAGAAAAGTATTTGAAAGTATAAAGCTCTCTGGTAAAGATTTATATACAGACAAATACAGAATCCTGTAATATTTTAATAGTGGTGCATAAATCACTTTTAATTCTGGTAGATAATTTAAAAGATAAAAGCATAAAAATAGTGTAGCTGTAAAATTATGCAAATGAATACAAAATATAAAAAAGATATAATTTGGGACATTGATAATGTAAAGTGGGAGGAGTGTAAAGAGTTGTGTATGCAACTGAGGTTAAGCTGCTATCAGTTAAAATAGATTGCTATAAAATGATTTATATAATCCCCATGGTAACCACAAAGAAATAATCCACAGAACATAAACCAAAAAAGAGAGAAAGCACTTCATTATCAAAAAAATCAATGAAACACACAAAATAGGCAGAAAAACAGCAGAGACAAAATAGAAGACCTACAGAAAACTATTAACAAAATGGCAATAGTAAGTCCTTTCCTATCACTAATTACTTTAAATGTAAATGTACTAACTACCTAATCAAAAGACTAAACGAAGTAGCTGAATAGATAAAAACAAAACCCAACTCTATGCTATCTACATGAGATATTTTTCCCTATCACATTTCCCATTTTAAATTTTCTTTTTAAAAAATTTTAATTCCAGTATAATTAACAGTTAACATAAGGCAACAGTTACATTAGTTTCAGGTGTACAATACAGTGATACAACAATTTTACATTACTTACTGCTCATAGTGATAAGTGTACTCTTAATCACATTCACTTATTTCATCCATCTGGCCACCCACTTCCCATCTGGTAATTATCAGTTTGTTCCTTATAATTAAGAGTCTGTTTTTGGTTATATCTTTTTTTGGTTTACTTAGTTTGTTTTTTAAGTTCCACATATGAGTGAAATAATATGGTATTTGTCTTTTTCTGACTGACTTAATTCACTTAGCATTATACTCTGTAGATCCAGCCATGTTGTTGCAAATGGCAAGATTTCATTCATTTTTATGGCTGCATAATATTCTTGTGTTTGTGTGTATGCACATGTGCATGCATCTGGCAGGTATGTGTATCACTTCTTTATCCATTCATTTATTAATGGACACAGGCTCATACCTATAAAGTGACTATTGCAAATAATCCTACTATAAACATAGGTGGGCATATATCTTTTCAAATTAGTGGTTTTGTATTCTTTGGGTAAATCAGTACTGTGATTAATGGATCATATCTAGTTCTATTTTTTTTTTAATCCTTTATGGAACCTCTATACTGTTTTTCACAGTGGCTGCAGTGGTTTACATCCCCACCAACAGTGCATGAGGATTTCCTTTTCTACACATCCTTGCCAACTCTTCTTGCTTCTCCTATTTTTTTTTATTTTTAGCCATTCTGCCAGGTATGAGGTAAATATCATTGTGATTTTAATTTGCATTTCCCTGATGATAAGTGATATGGAACATTTTTTCATGTGTCTGTTGGCCATCTGTGTGTTACATCTGGCGAAAAGTCTGTTCATGTCATCTGCCCACTTTTTTTTTTTTTTAAGATTTTATTAATTTTAGAGAGCAAGAGAGATTGAGAGAACTAGTAGGGGGAGGGGCAGAGTGAGAAGCAGACTCCACCTGGAGCAGGGAGCCCAACCTGGGACTCAATCCCAAGACCCTGAGCTGAAGGCAGATACTTAAGGACTGAGGCACCCATCATCTGCCCATTTCTAACTGAATTATTTGTTTTATTGGAGTTGAGTTGTAGAAGTTCTTAATATATTTTGGTTACTAACCCTTTATACAATATGTCATTTGTAAATATCTTCTCCCATTCAGTGGGTTGTCTTTTAGTTCTGTTGTGTGCTGCACAGAAACTTTATTTTGATAGAATCCCACTATTTTATGTTTGCTTTTGTTTCCCTTGCCTCAGGAGACACCTCTAGAAAAATGTCCTATGGCCAATGTTAGGGAAATTATGGGCCTGTGCTCTCTTCAAGGATTTTTATGGTTTTAGGTCTCATATTTAGGTCCTTAATCTATTTTAGGTATTTTTGTGTATGGTATAAGAAAGTGGTCTAGTTTCATTCTTTTGCATGTAGTTGTCCAGTTTTCCCAGCACTATTTGTTAAAGAGACTGCCTTTGTCCCATTGTGTCTTCTTGCCTCCTTTGTTGAAGTTTAATTGATGATATAATCATGGGTTTGAGTTCTCTATTCTATCCTATTTATGTGTCCACTTTTGTGCCACTGCCATATTGTTTTGATTACTACAGCTTTGTAGTATGTCTTGAAGTCTGGGGTTGTGATACTTCCAGTCTTGTTCTTTTTCAAGATTGCTTCAGCTATTTATGGTCTTCTGTTGTTCCATACAAATTTTAGTATTATTTGTTCTAGTTCTGTGAAAAATGCTATGGGATTGCATTAAAACTGTAGATTGCTTTGGATAGTATGGGAATTTTAAAGATATTTATTCTTCTAGGGTGCCTGGGTGGCTCAGTGGGTTAAAGCCTTTGCCTTCGGCTCAGGTCATCTTAGAGTCCTGGAATCGAGCCCCACATCGGGCTCTCTGTGCAGCGGGGAGCCTGCTTCCCCTCTCTCTGTCTGCCTCACTGCTTGCTTGTGATCTCTCTCTCTGTCAAATAAATAAAATCCTTAAAAAAATATTCTAATCCATGAGCATGGAATGTCTTTCTATTTCTTTGTCCTCATCTTCAATTTCTTTCATCAATATTTTATAGTTTACAAGTTTTTCACCTCCTTGATTAAGTTTGTTTTTAGGTATTAGTTTTGGTGCAATTGTAAATGGAATTTTTTTCTTAATTTATCTTTCTACTACATTATTAGTGTATAGAAACACAACGGATTTATGTACACTGGTTTTGTATCCTGTGACCTTACTGGATTCATTTATCAGTTCTAGTGGTTTTTTAGGAGAGTCTTTAGGGCTTCTGAATATAGTATCATGTCATCTGCAAATAGTGAGTTTCACTTTTTCCTTGCCAGTTTAGATGCCTATATTTTTGTTGTTGTCTGTTTGCTGTGGCTAGGACTTTCCGTATTGTGTTGAATAAATGTGGTGAGAGTGAGCATCCTTGTCTTGATCCTAGGGGAAAAGCTGTCACTTTTTCAACATTGAGTATGACGTTAGTTGTGGGTTTTTCATATATGGTCTTTATTATGCTGAGGTATGTTTCCTCTAAGCCTACTTTGTTAAGGGTTTTTATCATGACTGGATGTTGTACATTGTCAAATGCTTTTTCTGCATCTACCGAAATGATGTGGTTTTTATAGTCCTCTTATTGATGTGATATATCATGTTGATTAATTTGTAAATATTGAACCACCCCTGCATCCCAGGAATAAATCCCACTTGATTGTGGTGAGTGCTTTTTTTTTTTTTTTTTAAAGTATTGTTGGATTTGGTTTGCTAATATTTTGCTGAGGATTTTTATGTCTATATTTGTCAGGGATATTAGCCTGTAGCTCTCTTTTTTTGTAGTGTCTGTATTGGGTTTTGGTATCAGAATAATGCTGACCTAGAAAATTTGTAAATTTTCCTTCCTCTTCTATTTCTTAGAATAGTTTTTCTTTCTTTCTTTTTTTTTTTTTTAACATTTATTTATTATTTATTTGACAGAGAGAGAGATCACAAGTAGGCAGAGAGGCAGATGGGGGGGAGGGGGAAGCAGGCTCCCCGCTGAGCAGACCCAACGTGGGGCTTGATCCAAGGACCCTGAGATCATGACCTGAGCCGAAGGCAGAGGCTTTAACCCATAGAGCCACTCAGGTGCCCCTATTTCTTGGAATAGTTTAAGAAGAATAAGTATTAATTCTTCTTTAAAAGTTTCATAGGATTCTTCTGTGAACCCATCTGGTCTTGGACTTTGGTTTGTTGGGAATTTTGGGATTACTGAATCAATTTTATTGCTGGTAATCCATCTGTTCAAATTTTTCTATTTATTCCTGATTCAGTTTTGGGAGGTTATGTTTTTAGGAATTTATCTATTTCTTCTAAGATGTCCGATTGGTTGGCATGTGATTTTTCATAGTATTCTCTTATAATCTGTATTTCTGTGGTATCAGTTGCTATTTCTCCTCTATCATTCTGATTTTGTTATTTGAGTCCCCTTCCAGCCCCCCCCCCCCCCTTTTTTCGTGAGTCTGGATAAATGTTTCTCAATGTTGTTAATCTTTTCAAAATACCAGCCTCTGGCTTCATTGGTCTGTTATATTGTATTTTAGTTTTTATTTTGTTAATTTCTGCTCTAACCTTTATTTCCTTCCTTCTACTGATTTGGAGGCTCCTTTGGTTTTCCTTTTCTAGCTAGATATATGTTTAGGTTGCTTATTGGAATTTTTTTCTTCCTTCTTGGGGTAGGCCTATGTTCCTATAACCTTCCCTCTTAAAACAGCTTTTGCTGTATTCCAAAGATTTTGTTTTCATTTACATCTGTCTCCTGTCTTTTTTTCCCCTAGATTTTATTTACTTATCTGTGAGAGAGAGAGAGAGAGTGTGAGAACATAAGAGAGAGAGCATGAGCATGAGCTGGGGGAGTGACAGAGAGTGAGGGAGAAGCAGGCTTCTTACTGAGCAGGGACCCTGTCATGGGTCTTGATCCCAGGACACAGGGATTATGATCTGAGCTGAAGGCAGACACTTAACTGACTGAGTCATCCACGTGCCCCAAAATTGTATAAGATTATGTGTACAGTATGTTAACTTGATACATTTATATCTTGTCATGTAATTGCTGATGTAGTGACATATATCACATTACATAATTACAGTATAAACAATATTATATCTGTAATATATATAAATATAATCATTATTATTGCCTTTATTCATTATACTATGCATTAGATATTTATGGCTTATTTACTACTCCTTGTAAATTTGTACACTTAAATACTACCACTCTTATCTCCCTCCCTCCCACTTATCCTCAGGTAACCATCATTTTAATTTGTTTTTACAAGTTTATTTTTGATTTCACATATAAGTGATGTCATACAGTACTTGTCTTTGTCTAACTCATCTTGTTTAGCCTAATATGCTCAAGGTCCATCCATGTTGTCATAAAAGGGAGGATATCTTTCATAGCTGAATCCTATTCCACTGTGTATATGTACAACATCATTTTTACCTATTTATCTGTTGATGGCCATTTGGGTTGTTTCTTGGCTACTGTGAATAATGTTGCAGTAAATATGGGAATGCATATATCTTGTTGAAATCATGTTTTCATTTCTTTTGGGAATATACCCAAAGGTGGAATTGCAGGATCATATGGTAAAACTATTCAATTTTTGGAGAAACCTTCATTTTGTTTTCCATAGTGGTTGGACCAGTTTACATTCGCTCCAACAATGTATAAGGTTTGTCTTTCACATTGTCACCAGGACTTCTCTGTTATCTTCTTGATGATAGCTATTCTAATAGATATGAGGCAATATTTCTTTGTGTTTTGATTTGCACTTCCCTCATGATTAATGATGAATATCTTTTCATATATCTTTTGGCCATGTTGATGTCTTCTTTGGAGAAATGTATTTCATTCTTATTTTTAAATCAGATTGTTTTGTTACAAAGTTGACTGAGTTCTATATATATTTTGGATATTAACCCTTTATCCAATATATGGCTTGCGGAAAACTTCTTCCCAATCTGTAGATTATCTTTTCATTTTGTTAACTGTTTTGCTGTGTGGAAGCTTTTGATTTTATAGTCTCATTTGTTGATTTTTTTTTTTCTTTAGTTGTGTTTTTGGCATTGTCCCTCTGAAAATATTCCCTAGAGCAATATCAATGGGTTTCTTTCCTATGCTCTCTTCTAGGAGTTTTATGGGATTAAATCTTAGTTTTAAGTCCTTTATTCATTTTGAGTTAATTTTTGCGAGTGGTGTGAGATAGGGTCCAATTTTCATTGATCTGCATGTGTTTCCCCAGTGTTTCCAGGCCCATTTATTGAAGAAACTATCCTTTCCGCATTGTGCATTCTTGGATCTCCTGTTAAATTATTAGTTGAATGTATATGCTTGGGCTTTATTCTGGACAGTCTATCTTGTTCTTTTGGTTGATATACCTATCAAACTATACTTTGGAGTATAGTTTGAAATCTGGGAACATGATACCTTTGGCTTTGTTGTTTTTTCTCAGGATTGCTTTGGCTAATTGGCATCTTTCATAGTTCCACACATATTTTAGAATTGTTTCTTCTATTTCTGTGAAGAGTGCCTATATATTTTGATGGGGATTGCACCGGAGCTGTGGATAGTTTTGGGTAGTGTGGACATTTTAATAATAATTCTTCTGATCCATAAATATGAGATCTTTTTTCATGCATGTCTTTTTTGGTTTCTTTCAGTAAAGTTTGTAGTTTTCATTCTACAGATTTTCCACTTCCTTGAATAAATTTTTTAAAGTATGTGTTTTTGATGCTATTGTGATTAGGATGACTTTATTTTTCAGGTGATTTTTTTTGTTAGTGTAAGGCAATGCAATTGTATTCTATATGTTGATTTTTGTATTCTGCCACTTACTAAAATCACTGATTAATTTTGACAGTTTTTTGTCTGATCCATTGAGATTTTCTGTATATAGGATCATATCATCAGCAAATAATGATAATTTTACTTCTTTCTTTTTGGCTTAGATGCCTTTTCTTTCTTTGTCTTTCCTAATTGCCTTAGCTAGGACTTCTAGTACTATATTGAATAGGAGTGGTGAGACTGGCCATCCTTGCATCTTTGTCTTGTTCCTGATTGTAGAGGAAGTGCTTTCAATTTCCCTCCATTAAGTATAATGTTAACTGTGTGTTTGTTGTATATGCCTTTTATTATGTGGAGTTATGTTCCTTCTATATATGGTCTGTTAAAGGATTATTATCATGAAAGGATGCTGTATTTTGTTGAATGTTTTTCTGCATCTATTAAGATTATGTGGATTTTTCTTTTCATTTTATTGGTGTGATATATTACATTTATTTATTCTCGTATGTTGAACTATCCCTGCATCTCAGGGATGAATCCCACTTGGTCATTGCATATAACACTTCTAATACATTCTTGAATTCCATTTGCTAATATTTTATTGAGAATTTTTATATCTATGTTGATCAGGAATATTGGTCTAAAGTGTTCTTATGGTACGTTTACCTGGTTTTGACATTAAAGTAATACTGTCTTTGTATAATGAGTTTCCAAGTGTTCATTCCTCTTCAATACTTGAGTCTTCTTAAATTGGCTAAAACTTGTTTTGTGGCCTATCATATGATCTATCCTGGAGAATGTTTCCTATGTACTTAAAAAGAATGTGTATTCTACTCCTTTCAGATGGAATGTTCTGTATATATCTATTTAATCCATTTATTATAGTCTGGTTCAATTGCAGGATTTCCTTTTTTTATGTATGGATAACATATTCATTGCTTATAGTAGGGTCTTGAAGCCCCTGTGATTTATTGTATTGTTGTGATTTATTAGTTGCTTAAGATAAAGACTTGCCTTAGATATAAGGACACACATAGTCTGAAAGTGAAAGGATAAAAAAAGATATTCCATACAAATAGTAACCAATAGAGCAGGAGTGGATATATGTGTATCAAACAAGTAGATTTTAAGCCAAAAATTGTCACAAGAAACAAGATATTATCTAATATTAAGGGATCAATTTACCAGGAAAACATAAAACATATAAATATATACGCACCTAATAGCACAGCACCCAAATATATGAAGCATACACTGATAGAACTGAAGGGAAAAAAAATAGTACCACAAGTAGTAGAAGGCCACTTCAATATGCAACTTTTAATCATGGATAGAACAACCAGACAGAAGATCAGTAAAGAAACAGAGGATCTGAGCAAAACTATATACCAACTGGGCCTAAGAAGGCATGTACAGAAAATACCACTTAACAATAGAATATATTCTTCTCAAGTATACATAGAACATTCCCCAGGATAGATTATATTTAGGCCAAAAAACAAGCCTTACCAAATTTGAGTGTTAAAATCATACCAAATATCTTTTCTGACTACAATGGAATGAAACACCTGCCCCTCAAACAAACAAACAAAAAACCCAAAATGCAAATATGTGGGAAAAAATAATACATTTTTGAAAATTTTGTTTTCTTTTTTAAAGATTTATTCATTTTAGTGGGAGAGAGGGAGAGCATGAGTGGGGGGAGGGGAAGAGAGAGGGAATCTTCAAGCAGACTGCCCACTGAGCAGGGAGCCTGATGCCAGGCTTGATATCAGGACCCTGAGATCATGACCTGAGCTGAAATCAAGAGTTAGTTGCTCAACCATCTGAACCACCCAGGTGCCCCAAAATACACTTTTTTTCAATTTTAATTTTTTTAAACAAGATCTTATTTATTTATTTGTGAGAGAGCACGAGTGGGGAGGGGGAGGGGCAGTGGAGAGGGAGAAGCAGGCTTCCTGCTGAGCAGAGAGCCTCCTGTGGGGCTCCATCTCAAGACCCTGGGATCATGACCTGAGCCAAAGACAGACACTTAGTGTACTGAGCCACCTGGGTGCCCCCCAACAATACATTTTTGATAAACCAATGAATGAAAGGAGAAATCAAAAGAGAAATCAGAAAATGGCCTGAGACTAACAAAAATGGAACGACAACATACAAAAACTTAATCAGTGTCGCCAAAAGCAATACTAAGAGGGAAATTTATAGTGGTAAATGCCTTCATTAAAAAAATAAAGATTACAAATAAGTATCTAACTTGGACTTCAAAGAACTAGAAACAGACTAAACCCAACAGTAGCAGAAGGAAGAAAGTAATAAAGAGTGGAGAAGAAATCAGGAGTTGGTTTTTTGAAAAGATCATTAAAATTGATAAATTTCTTACGTAGACTAGGTAAGAAAAAAGAGGACTCAAATAAAAAATAGTAATAAGATTTCAACTGATGCCACAGAAATGAATAGGATCATGAGACTAAAATGAAAAATTATATGCGTACAAATGGGAGAACCTAAAAGGAATACATTAAGTTCTAGAAGCATACAATTTAAGACTGAATCATGAAGAAATAGAAAATCTATAATTAGTAAGGAGATTGAATCAGTAACCAAAAACTTCTAGCAAATCAGTGCTAGGACTGGATGGCTCCACTGATGTATCATACCAAACATTTAAAGAACTAATATCAATCTCTCAAAGTATTCCCAAAAATTTAAGCAGAGGGAACATTTCCAAATGTTTTTTTTTTTTTAATGAAGCCAGCATTACCTGAAGCCAAAAATCAGACAAAGATACTACAAGAAAAGAAAATTATATGTCAATATCCCTGATGAGCATAGATGCAAAAATCCTCAACAAAATACTAGCTAATTGAGTTCAACAACATATTAAAAGGATTATACACTGTGACAAAGTGGGATTTCTTTCTGGAATGTAAGGATTATTGAACATATGAAAATCATCAATGTAATACACCACATTAAAGAATGAAGGACACTACCACATGTTCATCTCAATTGCCTCAGAACAAGCATTTGACAAAATTCAACATTCTTTCATAGTACAGACATACTTTGGAAATACTGTGGGTTTGCTTCCAGACCACCACAAATAAAGCAAATATCACAATAAAGCAAGTAAATTTTTTTGCTTTTCTGATGAATATACAACTTATGTTTACACTATACCCTATTAAGTATGCAATAATCTAAAAAGTGTACATACCTAAATAAAAATACTTTAATGTTAAAATGTCAATCATCATTTGAACTTTCTGTGAATTATAATCTTTTTGCTGGTGGAGGATCTTGCCTCAATGTTGATGGCTGCTGACTGGTCAAGGTGATGGTTGGTGAAGACTGGGTGGCTTTGGCAATTTTTAAAAATAAGATGACAGTGAAGTTGGCTGCATTATTTGACTCTTCCTTTCACACATCACATGTGATGCTCTTTGATAGCATTTTACCCACAATAGAACTTCTTTCAAAATTGGAGTCAATTCTCTTGAACACTTCTGCTGCATTATCAGCTAGGTTTACGTAATATCCTAAATCATTCATTACTTCAACAATATACACACCATTTTCACTAGGAGTAGATTCTATTGCAAGAAACCACTTCCTTTGTTCATAAGAAGCAACTCTTCATCCTTTCATGTTTTATTATGAGATAGCAGCAATTCAGTTACACTGTCAGGATACATATCTAATTCTATTTCTCTTGTGGTTTCCACCACACCAGCAGTTATTAGGTCACTGAAGTCTTGAACCTTCAGAGTCATCCATGAGAGAATCAACTTCTTTCAAATTCTTGTTGATATTTTTGACCTCTTCTGCAGAATCACAAAAGTTTTTAATTGCATCTACAATGATGAATCCTTTCCAAGATTCACCCTTTCCAAATTTCCTTTGCCAAGATCCATCAGAGGAATTAAACATCTGTGGCAGCTACAACTTACACAAGTTATTTCTTAAATAAGGCAGCTTAAAAGTAAGAGTTATGCCTTGATGCGTGGTCTGCAGAATGGATGTTATGTTAGCAGGCATGGAAACAACTTTCATCTCATTGTATGTCTTCACTGGAGCTAGACTATTATGCTAAGCAAAACACATCAGTCAGAGAAAGACAAATGCCATATGATTTCACTCATAAGTGGAAGTTGAAAAACAAGACAGGTGAACTTAGGGGAAGGGCAAAAAGGGAAAGAGGGAGGCAAACCATAAGTCCCTTAACTATAGAGAACAAACTGAGGGTTGATGGAGGGGAGGTGGGCAGAGGATGGGCTATATGGATGATGGATACTAAAGAGGGCACTTGTTGTGATGAGCACTGGGTGTTAAAGGTAAGTGATGAATCACTAAATTCTACTCCTGAAACCAATGTCAGATTATATGTTAATTAATGAATTCAAATAAAAACTTAAAACCACAACAAAAAAGTCCTTGGGTGACCAGGTGTATTGTCAAAGAACAATGATATTTTGAAAGGAATATTTTTTTTCTGAGCAGTAGGTCTCAACCATGGCGTTAAGATATTCAGTAAACCATATTGTAAACAGATGTGCTGTCATCTAGGCTTTGTTGTTCCATCTATAGAGCAGAGGCAGAGTAGATTGAGCATAATTCTTAAGGGCCCTGGGGTTTTCAGAATGGTAGAGGAGCATTGGTTTCCATTTAAAGTCATCATCTGCATTCACCCCTAACAAGAGAGTCAGCTTGTCTTCTGAAGCTTTGGGGCCAGTCATTGACTTCTCTAGCTGTGAAAGTCTTATGTGGCATCTTCTAATATAAGACTCTTTTGTCTAGGGTGCCTGAGTGGCTCAGTGGATTAAAGCCTCTGTCTTCAGCTCAGGTCCTGATCCCAGGGTCTTGGGATCCAGCCCAGCATCAGGCTCCCTGCACAGTAGGGAGCCCGATTCTCTCTCTGCCTCTCTGACTACTTGTGATTTCTCTCTCTCTGTGACAAAAAATAAATAAAATCTTAAAAAAAAAAAAAGACTCTTCTCTACATTGAAAACTTGTTTAGTGTGGCTACCTTTAATATCTTAGCTAGATCTTCTGGATAACTTGTTGCAACTTCTATATCAGCATGTGTTGCTTCATCTTACACTTGAATGTTATGAAGATGGCTTCTGTCCTTAAATCTCATAAACCAACCCACTCTAGCTTCAAACTTTTCTGCAGTTTCCTCAACTCTGTCTTCATAGAACTAAAGAGAGTTAGGGTCTTGTTCCAGATTATGCTTTAGCTTTAAAAAATGTGACTGGTTTAATCTTGTATCCAGACACTAAAATGTTCTCCACATTAGCAATAAGGCTGTTTCTCCTTCTCATCATTTGTGTAGTCACTGGAATGGCACTTTTAATTTCCTTCAGAAATTTTTCCTTTGCATTTACACTTTGGTTAACTGGTGTGAGAGACCTCACTTTTGGCCTATCTAAGGTCTTAACATGCCTTCCTCAGTAAACTTAATCAATTCTAGCTTTTGATTTAAAGCAAGAGACATGAGTTTTCCTTTCACTTAAACACTTACAAACCATTGTAGAATTATTAATTAGCTTAATTTCAATATTGTTTTGTTTCAAGGAATAGAGAGGTTTGAAGAGGAGAGAAGTGGAGGAATGTCTGGTCAGTGGAGCAGTCTGAACACACAGAATATTAAGTTCATTATATGGGTGGATCATGGTGACCCAAAACAATTATAACAGTAACACCAAAGGCACTGTTCACAGATCACCATAACAAATATAATAATCATAAATGATTTGAAATATTGTGAGAATTACCAAAACATGACAGACACAAAGTAAGTAAATGCTGTGGAAAATGTCACTGATAGACTTGTTCAATGCACGGTGTCCTCAAATCTTCAATTTATAAAAATGCAGTATTTGTGAAGTGCTATAAAGTGAAACACAGTAAATTGAGGTGTACCTATAAAATCACTCAATAAACTAGGAACAGAAGAAATTTCATCAATGTAACAAAAATCATATATAGGAAGCCTACGGCTAATATATTCACTGGTTAGAAACTGAAACATGTTCCTCTAAAATTTAAAAAAAAAAAAAAAAAAGATTCCCACTCTTACCACTTCTATTCAACATGGTATTACAAGTATAAGCCAGAGCAATTAGGTAAGAAAAATAAATAAAAAGCATTTAAGTTGAAAAGAAGTAAAATAATCTATTTACAGATGGCATGCTATTGTGTGTAAAATCTCTAAAAATTACACAAAAAACCTGTTAGAATGAATAAACAAATTCAACTAAATTAGAGGACACAAAACCAACTTGAAAAAGTCAGTTGTGTTTATCCATTAACAATAAACAATCAAAAGAAAATTAAGACAATCCCATTTACAATAGCATCAAAAAATAAAATATATAGAAATAAACTTAACCAAGAGGCGAGAAACTTGTATTCTGAAAATTGCAAAATACTGCTGAAAGTAAAGAAGATTAAAAGAAAATGGAAAGAGCTCCATCCTGCTTTTATGGAGTGGAAGAAAATATTAAAATATTCATATTTTTCTTTTATCATTATTAACTATAATGTATTATTTCTGTCAGGGATACAGGTCTGTGATCTATCAGTCTTACACAATACATAGTGCTAACCACAGCACACCCCTCCCCAATGTCCATCATCCAGCCACCCCATCCCCACGCACCTCCCCTTCACCAACCCTCAGTTTGTTTCCTGAGGTTAAGAGTTTATTATAGTTTGTCTCCCTCTCTGGACTCATCTTGTTTCATTTTTTCCTCTCTTCCCCTATGATCCTCTCCTTTGTTTATTAAATTCCACATATTAGTGAGATCATATGATAATTATCTTTCCTTGATTGACTTTTTCCACTTTATCCATTCATCTGTTGATGAAGATCTGGGTTCTTTCCATAGTTTGGCAATTGTGGACATTGCTGCCACAAACTTAAAAAAAAAAAATAACTTTCATTTACATGACACAAGATTTACCCATAAGTGTAAAATTGAAAAATATTCACCAATTCATTGAATTGTGCAACCATCACCACAGTCCAATCTTAGAATATTTGCATCACTCTAAAAATTTCCCATAGGGACCTTTGTGATCAGTCCTTGTACCTAGCCCTAGGCAATTAGTGATGGTGTTATCCATGTATGTAGATTTGTCTTTTCTGGGGATTTCGTAAATATGTGGTCTTTTGTGTCAGAATTCTTCTATTTAACATCACATTTTTGAGGTTCCTTGATGTGGAATATATTGGGGTTGGTTTAATAGTATTTCATTACATAAATATATTTTGTTTATTCCACAGTGTGTGGACATTTGGTTTTTTTCCAGTTTAGGACTATTATGAATAATGCTTCTGTCATATTCATGTGCAAGTCTTTGGGCACATGCTTTCATTTCTCTTATGCTAATACCTAGAAGTAGATTTGGTGACTCATATAGGGTAAGTTTATGTTTGACTGTTTAAGAAATTTCTGGACTCTTCTGAAGTGTCTGTACTGTTTTACATGTCCACCAGCCTAGTGGGAAGCTTTCAGTTTTTCTTCCTCAGTAACAGTTGATAATGTCAGCCTTCAAGAATATAGCTATTCTCTCAGATGTATGGTGGTATCTTATCATGGTTTTCAATTTGCATTTCCTTAAAGACTAATGACATTGGGCTTATTTTCATCTGTGTGTTAGTCATCTACATCTTCTGTGGTGGAATGTCTATTAAAATATTTTGCCTGTTTAAAAAAATATTCATAGTATCCAAAGCCATTTATAGTTTCAATGCAGTCTCAAAATCACAGTAGCTTTTGTGTGTGTGTATGTGTATGTGTGTGTGTTTAAATAGAAAAGTCATCCTAAAATTCATATGGAATCTCAAGGGACCCTGAATAGCCAAAACAGTTTTGAGTAAGGAAAACACAGCTGGAAGGCTGTCACTTCCTGATTTCAAAACTTATTACAAAGCTACAATAATCAAAGTAATCTGTGATTAGTGCAAAGACAGACCTATAGACCTATTGAACAGAGTAGAGAGCAAAGACAGACATATAGACCAGTGGAACAGAGTAGAGAGCCCAGAAATAAACCTTTACATATTCAGTCAAATGGATCATTGATAAAAGTGCAAAGTTACACACTGGGGAACAGTCTCTTTAAAAAGTGCTGGTAAAATGATTTACATGCAAGAAAAATGATGTTTGACCCTTACTTTATGCCATATACAAAAACTAACTCAAAATGATTAAAGACCTAATTGTAAGACCTGGAACTATAAATCTTCTAGAAGAAAACATAGGGGAAAATCTTCATGATATAGGATTTTGCAATGATTTCTTGGCTATGACACCAAATACCCACCCAGGCAACAAAAGTGAAGATTCATGAATGAGACTACATCAAACTTTCCAATTTATGCACAACCAGAAACAATTAATAGAGTGAAAATGTAACCTACAGAATGAGTGGGGGGAAAAAAGAAAATATATCTATTAGGGGGTTTATATTAAAAATATATAAACAACCCCTCAAACTCAACACAAAAAAAGTAACTTGGTTAAAAAATGGGCAAAAAGCTTGAATAGACATTTTCTAAAATAGATAATATATGAAAATATGTTCAACATCACTAATGACCAGGGAAATGCAAATCAAAATTATAATATGTCTCCTCACAACTGTTAGGATGCTAGGACCACTATTCAAAAAAGGTAACATCATGCAGAGTGAAGCAGAGAGAACCAATTATATTATGGTCTCACGTATATGTGGAGCATAAGGAAAAACATGGAGGGCATTGTGAGAAGGAAAGGTATGGTGAATGGGGGGAAATCAGAGGGGGAGATGAACCATGAGAGACTGTGGACTCTGAGCAACAAACTGAGGGTTTTGGAGAAGGGGTGTGGGGGGTTGGGCGAACCTGGTGGTGGGTATTGAGGGCATGTATTGCATGGAGCACTGGGTGTGGTACATGAACAATTAATCTTGTAACACTGAAAAAATAAAATATATTTGGGAAAAAAAGATAAATGATGAAGATGTGGAGACATTTGGAACCCTTTGTGCACTGTTGATGCGGATGTGAAATACACAGTCACTGAAAAATTCTATACAGGTTTCTGAAAAACTTAAAAAAATATAGCATTTCCATACAATCTAGCAAATCCACTTCTGGGTATATATCCACAAGAATTGAAAACAGGGTCATGAAGAGATATTTGCACAGGCATGTTCATTGTTTTTGCAACATTATTCACAATAGCCAAAAGATGGAAGCAGCCTAAGTGTCTGTTACAGATGAATGGATGAAGAAATTGTGTGTGTGCGCACACGCGCATGTGTGTATTAACATCACAATATTATTCAGCTTTAAAAAAAGGGAAATTTTGTCATATACTACAACGTGGATGAACCTTGACATAATGCTAAGTGAAATAAGCCCATCACAAAAAACATAAAAATTACATGATTATATCTATAAGTGGTATCTAAAGTATTCAGTCAGACCCTTAAAAACAGAAAATAAAGTGGTGTTTCCAGGGATTGGAGGAAGAGGGGAAAAGGAAGATGTTCCATGGATATAGTGTTTTGGTTTTGCAAAATTAAAAAGTTCTAGGTTATCTGTTGCACAACAATGTACATTTAGTTAACACTACTATATATTTAACATAAAATTTAGCATCTTAACAATTTTAGGTACTTTTACCACAATAAAAAAGTACCTGTAAATAAAAACCACTCATACCATTTTGTCAACAAAATTATTAACTTAAATTCCAGAGAGTTTACAACTTCCTTTTAAGTTGTAAATGTGATTATATCCTTTTAATAAAAGGTTTCTGACCTAGGTTTTGTTACATTTAATGGAATTTTAAGGAGACATGCATTTAGATTTCTGTTGTGGGATAAACCATAGGTTGTGAATCTGTACACATCAAATCAACTTCTGTTTTGTTGTGTCTTACTGCCTCATAAAAAGCCAGTATAGCATATTTGTCTTAAGTCCGGGTGTGATAAAATGTTCCGGCTTTAAAAAAAAAAAAAAAAAAAATGCTGACTTAAAAGAGAGACATACATAAAGCTTATTTTGAGAGGCAACTTGGGGCCCTTCCAATGGATAGGGGGTCTTTCTATGGATGTGGACTTGTGATTTGTGAGGAGTCACTCTCTAGATAACAGCAGTCAATAGCAGCAGTCTTTATTTAAACTTAGTTAATAATTTTCTTGAGCAATGCTGGGGAGACTAGTTATTTCCTAGAATTGTTTCAAATATATAATTCAGAGAAGAAAGTAACTCTTTTCTTCTCAATTTTCCTTTTTTTTTTTATGGTTGAAATTTCTTCTTTGAGAGATGCTAACATGTTTACTCTTTCAACAAACAACAAAGGGGGGAAAAATCAAGTAAAAGAAATCTCCAAATCATACAGGACTTGTGGGACAAGTCTTTGTTGATTTGAGCCACAGGTAATAATAATACGGCCCTTAGTTTCTTTGTCTTGTCTGAGGTTTATTCTTTTCAGTCAAGGCAGAGCACTGGAATTTCAGGAAAGGAGGTAGAAAAGGGAGAAATGGAATGTGTGTGGCTGAACTAGGTTTGAGTAGATAGTATTCTATCCTTGTTCCATTTAATCGAGTAATGAAATCTATCAGAAAAGAACAATTTTAGTACTGGTTCTGTCATGAAATACTATGACTAGGTATTTTTTCTGAGAGGAACTTCAAAATCTCTTTTTCTAATGTTCATTCCATTGTGCTTTCATGTTCATTAAAACGACTGTGTTAATTTAATTCTAAGTATCTTGTTTAATTATTTTGTGTATGTTATGGCCTGAGAAGGTAACTTTTTTTTTTTTTTTAAGATTTTATTAATTTGTCAGGGTTGGGGAAGAGCGCGAGAGAGAGAGAGAACACAAGCATGGGGGAGTGGCAGGCAGAGGGAGAAGCAGGCTCCCTGCTGAACAAGGAGCCCAGGACCCAATCCTAGGACCCTGGGATTATGACCTTAGCTGAAGGCAGACACTTAATTGACTGAGCCACCCAGGCATCCCAGAGGATTTCTTTTTATAAGGCTCCAAAGTGGATATACTTCTGTTTATCAAATTTTTCATAGTCCCATGAGGACTGGGACTAACTGGCTTGTTTATAGTTATCTCCTCAACAGTAGCATGGTACTTGGAACATAGCTTGTGTTCAGTAAATATTTTTAAAAATAAATACATGAATGAATCATAAGTGAATCCAGAGAATAATCCTTTCTACCCTGATTAAGACTTATAGATAAAGAATACAAATCTAACAAACCCTACAGGAACCAAACAACAACTTAAATTTCAAAAGTTTGTATCAAATGTTATTGAATGAGGGTGAGTCACTTTATGGTCAGTTCTTTATTTATAAAATGAAGATGTAGAAAAGCTCATTTTTAAAAATTTAAATTCAACCTCATTAGTTTTGGATGTGGAGTTCGTTAAGTCATCTATTGCATATAACACCCAGTGCTCACTATATCACATGCCCTCTTTAATTCCCATCACCCAATTACCCCATCCCTCCAACCACTTCCCCTCCAGCAACTCTCAGGTTGTTTCCTATAGTTAAGATTTTCTCATGGTTTTTCTTCCTCTCTGAAGACTTCCCATTCAGTTTTCCCCTCTCTTCTATAATCCTCTTCACTGTTTCTTCTATTCCACATATGAGTGAAACCATACAATAATTGCCTTTCTCTGATTAACTTATTTTGCTTAGCATAATACCCTCCAGTTTCACCCACTTCAATATAAATAGTAAGTATTCATCCTTTCTGATGGCTGAGTAATGTTCCATTGTACATATAATTGTGTGTGTGTGTGTGTGTGTGTGTGTATGCCACATCTTTGTAATCCATTCATCTATTTATGGACATATGGGCTCTTTCCATAGTTTGGCTCTTGTGGACATTGCTGCTGTAAACATTGGGGTGCAGATGTTCCTCTGGATCACTACATTTGTATCTCTGGAGTAAATACCTCACGGCGCAATTGCTGGGTTGTAGGGTAGTTCTATTTTTAACTTCCTGAGGAAACTCCATACTGTTTTCCAGAGTGGCTGTACCAGTTTGCATTTCCACCAACAGTGTAAGAGGGTTCCCCTTTCTCCACATCCTTGCCAGTATTTGTTGTTTCTTGATTTGTTAATTTTAGCCATTCTCACTGGTGTGAAGTGGTATCTCATTGTGGTTTTGATTTGTATTTTCCTGATGCCAAGTGAGATGAAGCATTTCTTTGTGTCTGTTGGCCATTTGGTTATCTTTGCAGAAATATCTGTTCATGTCTTCTGCCATTTCTCGACTGAATTATTTTTTGGATATTGAATTTGATATGTTCTTTATAGATCTTGAATACTAGCCCTTTATCTGGTATGTCATTTGCAAATATTTTCTTCCATTCTCTAGGTGGCTTTTTAGTTTTGTTGACTATTTCCTTTGCTGTGCAGAAGCTTTTTATTTTGATCCCAATAGTTCAAGTCTCAATAGTTCATTTTACCTTTGTTTTAACTTGCTTTTGGAGATGTGTCTAGCAAGAAGTTATTGTGGCCAAGGTGAGAGGTTGCTGCTTGTGTCTCCCCTAGGATTTTGGTGGATTCCTGTCTTGCATTTAGGTCTTTCATTCATTTTTGAGTTTATCTTTGTATATGGTGTAAGAAAATGGTCCAGTTTCATTCTTCATGTGCCTGTCCAATTTTCCCAACACCATTTGTCAAGAAATTACCCTTTTTCCATTGGATATACTTTCCTGTTTTGCTGAAGATTAATTGACCATAGAGTTGAAGGTCCATTTCTGGGTTCTCTATTGTGTTCCTTGGATCTATGTGTCTATTTTTGTGCCAGTACCACACTGTCTTGATGATTACAGCTTTGTAACAGAGCTTGAAGTCTAGCATTGTGATGCCACCAGCTTTGGTTTTCTTTTTCAGCATTCCTCTGGCTGTTTGGGTTCTTTTCTGGTTACATGCAAATTTTGGGATTATTTATTCCAGCTCTGTGAAAAATGTCAGTGGTATTTTGATAAAGATTACACTGAATGTGTTGAATGCCCTGGATAGCATAGACATTTTATCAGTATTTATTTTTCTAATCCTTGAGCGTGGAATATTTTTCCAATTCTTTGTGTCTTCCTCGATTTCTTTCATAAGTACTCTATAGTTTTTAGGATACAGAAACTTTACCTCTTTGATTAGGTTTATTCCTAGGTATTTTATGGTTTTTGGCACAATTGTAAATGGGATCAATTTCTTAATTTCTCTTTCTTCTGTCTCATTGTTAGTGTATAGAAATACAACTAATAGAAAAGCTAATTTAAATGAAGATTCAAGATCTGAGGGCGGCCACTGAAGGCTACATACCGAGAACTGATTGTGAAATGTTAGAAACTTATTACAAAGTGAAAGTCATTAAGCTAAACATTCAAACTGAATATGTACTGCTGGCTGGCAGAAGTTAAAAAAATATATGTTTACTATTGCTAATTTCTAAGTTTGATCTGCAACAGCTCTAGTTTCTTGCTACCAAAGAGACATGAAGAGGGTGAATAGAGAGGATATCAGCTTACTGGATTTGTTATCATGATACCTCAATTTGCAAGCTTAAGTGGTTCTGGAAGGCCAAGTACAGATTCTTTGTTAGCTTTACCAAATCTGATTTAAATTACTCATTGTCTACATTACTTTTTAAAACAAAAAGCTGATCTCATAAGGCCAACATAACCCAAAAAGAAAATAAAGGTATTCAGCTATTGATTGTTCAACTAGAAGGTGCTATGTACAAGATACAAATAATTCTTTTTTTTTTTTTTTAAGATTTATTTATTTATTTGAGAGAGAGAGCAAGCCAGCATGAGAATCTGAGAGGGGCGAGAAGTAGAGGGAAAAGGGACAGAGAGAATATTTTTTTAAAATTTTATTTTATTTTTTCAGTGCTCCAAGATTCACTGTTTATGCACCACACCCAGTGCTCCATGCATTACATGCCCCCTTTATTACCCACCACCAGGCTGACCCATCCCCCCACCCCTCTCCCTTCCAAAATCCTCAGTTTGTTTCTCAGAGTCCAGTCTCTCATGGTTTGCCTCCCTCTCCAATTTCCCCCAATTCATTTTTCCTTTCCTTTCCCTAATGTCCTCCATGTTATTCCTTATGCTTCACAACTAACTGAAACCATATGATAATTGACTTTCTCTGATTGACTTATGTAACTCAGCATAATCTTCTCCAGTCAGGTTGATGTTGATACAAAAGTTGAGTATTCATCTTTTCTGATGGAGACATAATATTCCATTGTATATATGTACCATATTTTATTTATCCATTCATCTGTTGAAGGGCATCTTGGCTCTTTCCACAGTTTGATGATTGTGGCCATTGCTGCTCTGAACATTGAGGTACATGTGGCCCATCTTTTCACTGCATCTGTATCTTTGGGGTAAATACCCAGTAGTGCAATTGACAGGTCATAGCGTAGCTCTAGTTTTAATTCCTTCAGGAATCTCCACACTATTTTCTGAAGTGGCTGCACTAACTTGCGTTCCCACCAACAGTGTAAGAGGGTTCTCCTTTCTCCACATCCTCTCCAACACTTGTTGTTTACTGTCTTGTTGATTTTGGCCATTCTAGCTGGTGTAAGGTGGTATCTCAATGTAGTTTTGATTTGAATCTC
Organism: Procyon lotor; assembly: GCA_028646535.1. Taxonomy (NCBI): domain Eukaryota; kingdom Metazoa; phylum Chordata; class Mammalia; order Carnivora; family Procyonidae; genus Procyon; species Procyon lotor. The sequence continues at coordinate 85,304,015 of CM053603.1, read as the reverse complement.
CCTGATGGCTAATGATGATGAACATTTTTACATGTGTCTGTTAGCCATTTGTGTCTTCTTTGGAGAAGTGTTCATGTTTTCTGCCCATTTTTTGATGTGATTATCTGTTTTTTGAGTGTTAGTTTGAGGAGTTCTTTATAGGTCTTAGATATCAGACCTTTGTCTGTAATGTCATTGGCGAATATCTTCTCCCAATCCGTGGGTTGCCTATTTGTTTTGTTGATTGTTTCTTTTGCTGTGCAGAAGCTTTTTATCTTGATGAAGTCTCAAAAGTTCATTTTTGCTTTTGTTTCCTTTGCCTTTGGAGACATGTCTTGAAAGAAGTTGCTGTGACCAATGTTGAAGACGTTACTGCCTGTGTTCTCCTCTACGATTTTGATAAATTCTTGCCTCATGTTGTCTTTTATCCATTTCGAATTTATCTTTGTGCATGGTATAAGAGAATGGTCAAATTTCATTCTTCTATATATATTTGACCAATTTTCCCAGCACCATTTATTGAAGAGACTGTCTTTTCCATTGGATATTTTTTCCTGCTTTGTCAAAGATTATTTGACCATAGAGTTGCGGGTCCATATCTGGCTCTCTGTTCTGTTCCACTGGTCTGTGTGTCTGTTTTTGTGCCAGTACCATACTGTCTTGGTGATCACAGCTTTGTAGTCAAGCTTGAAATCAGGCAACGTGATGGCCCCAGCTTTGTTTTTCTTTTTCAACATTTCCGTAGCAATTCAGGGTCTTTTCTGGTTCCATACAAATTTTAGGATTGTTTGTTCCAGAACTTTGAAAAATGCTGGTGGAATTTTGATTGGGATGGCATTGAAAGTATAGATTGCTCTGGGCAGTATAGACATTTTAACAATATTTATTCTTCTGATCCATGAGCATGGAATGCTTTTCCACCTTTTTGTGTCTTCTTCAATTTCTTTCATGAGTGTTCGGTAGTTTCTTGAGCACAGATCCTTTACTTCTTTGGTTAGGTTTGTTCCCGGGTATCTTCTAGTTCTTGGTGCTATTGTAAATGGAATTGATTCTCTAATTTCCCTTTCCATATTTCCATTGTTAGTGTATAAGAAAGCAATTGATTTCCGTGTATTGATTTGTATCCTGACACATTACTGAATTGCTGTACAAGTGCTAGTAGTTTGGGAGTAGAGTCTTTTGGGTTTTCCATATAAAGTATCATGTCATCTGTGAAGAGAGTGAGTTTGACTTTTTCTTTGTCAATTTGAATACCTTTTATTTTTTGTTGTTGTTGTCTGATTGCTGTTGCTAGGACTTCTAGTACTATGCTAACCAACAGTGGAAAAAGTGGGCATCCTTGTTGTGTTCCTGATCTCAAAGGGAAGGCTATCAGCTTCTCCCCATTAAGAATGATTTTCGCTGTGGGTTTTTCATAGGTAGATTTTATGAAGTTGAGGAATGTTTCCTCTATGACTATACTTTGAAGAGTTTTAATTAGGAAAGGTTGCTGTATTTTGTCAAATGCTTTTTCTGCATCAATTTGAGAGGACCATGTGGTTCTTCTCTCTTCTCTTATTGATTTGTTCTATCACACTGATTGATTTGTGAATGTTGAACTACCTTTGCATCCCAGGGATAAATCCGATCTGGTCATGGTGGATAATCTTTTTACTGTATTGTTGGATCCTATTAGCTAGGATCTTGTTGAGAATCTTGGCATCCATATTCTATCCCCATCAGGGATAGCGGTCTGAAATTCTCCTTTTTGCTGGGTCTTGGCCTAGTTTGGCGATCAGGGTAATGTTGACTTCATAGAAAGAGTCTGGAAGTTTTTCTTTTTCTATTTTTTGAAACAGCTTCAGAAGAATAGGTATCATTTCTTTGAATGTTTAGTAGAATTCCCCAGGGAATCCATCAGGTCCTGGGCTCTCGTTTCTCAGGAGGTTTTTGATCACTGCTTCAATCTCATTACTAGATATTGGTCTATTCAGGTTGTCAGTTTCTTCCTGTTTCAATCTTGGAAGTTTATAGATTTCTAGGAATGCATCTATGTCTTCTAGGTTGCTTAACTTATTGGCATATAGCTGTTGATGATAATTTCTGATGATTGTTTCTATTTCCTTGGTGTTAGTAGTCATCTCTCCCCTTTCATTCATAATTTTGTTAATTTGGGTCCTCTCTTTTCTTTTGGATTAGTTTGGCTGGTGGTTTATTGATCTTATTGATTCTTTCAAAAAACCAACTTCTGGTTTTTGTTGATGTGTTCTACTGTATCTCTAGTTTTTAACCCATTGATCTCTGCTCTAATCTTGATTATTTCCCTTCTTGTGCATGGGGTTGGCTTAATTTGTTGTTGATTTTCCTGTTCTTTAAGGTGTGAAGAGAGCTGGTGTATTCGGGATTTTTCAGTTTTTTTGGCTGAGGCTTGGATGGCTACGTATTTCCCCCTTAGGACTTCCTTTGCTGTATCCCATAGGTTTTGGATCAGTATGTATTCATTCTCATCGGTTTCCATGAATTGCTTAAGTTCTTCTTTGATTTCCTGGTTGATGCAAACATTCTTGAGCTGGTTGGTCTTTAGCTTCCAAGTGTTTGAACTCCTTCCAAGTTTTTTCTTGTGGTTGAATTCCAGTTTCAAAGCATTGTGGTCTGAGAATATGCAGGGAATAATCTTAATGTTTTGGTATCAGTTGAGCCCTGATTTGTGACCCAGTATGCGGTCTGTTCTGGAGAAAGTTCCATGGGTGCTCAAGAAGAATGAATATTCTGTTGTTTTAGGATGGAATGTTCTGTATATATCTATGAGGTCCTTCTGGCCCAATGTGTCATTCAATGCTCTTGTTTCTTTATTGACTTTCTGCTTAGATGATTTGTCTACTACTGAGAGTGGTGTGTTAAGATCCCCTACAATTAATGTATTCATATCAACATGACTCTTTATTTTAATTAACAGTTGCCTTATGTAGTTGGCTGCTCCCATTTTGGGGTCATAAATATTTATAATTGTTAGATCTTCTTGGAGGATAGATCCTTTAAGAATGACGTAGTGTCTTTCTGTATCTCTGACTACAGTCTTAGCTTAAAATCTAATTTATCTGAGATGAGAATAGCTCCCCCAGCTTTCTTTTGAGGCTCGTTGGCATGAAAGACGGTTCTCCATCCCTTCACTTTCAGTCTGGATGTATCTTTAGGTTCCAAATGTGTGTCTCGTAGAAAGCATATGGATGGGTCCTGTTGTTTTGTCCAGTCTGTGACCCTTTGCCATTTTATGGAAGGATTTAGGCGGTTCATGTTGAGAGTGATTATTGAAAGATAAGTTTTTATTGACATCATGTTGCCTGTGCAGTCCTAGTTTCTGTAGATTGTCTCTGTAAGTTTCTTTTCTATGTCACTTTGAGGTCTTTCTTGTTTTACAGAACCCCCCTTAATATTTCTTGTAGTGCTGGCTTGGTGGTCACATACTCTTTTAAACCTTGCCAATCTTGGAAGTTCTTTATCTCTCCATCCATTTCGAATGTCACCCTTGTTGGGTAAAATATTCTTGGCTGCATGTTCTTCTTGTCTAGAACCCTGAATATATCATGCCAGCCCTTTCTGGCTTGCCAGATTTCTGTGGACAGATCTGATGGACCTTCCTCTGTATGTAAGGAATCTCTTCCTCCTAGCTGCCCTCAGGGCCTCTTGTCTAAAATTATAATTTGTGAATCTCACAATCAAGTATCTGGATGTCTTTCTAGACTCATTGATCTTGGGAGTTGTCCTTTCTGCCTCTAGGGCACAAATACTGGTTCCATTCCCCAGATTGAGGACATTTTCACCCAGAATTTGTTTAACTATACCCTCTAGTTCTCTCTTTCTCCACCCCTCTCAGGGATCCCAATAATTTTGACGTTGTAACATTTCATGATGTCATTTATTTCCTTAATTCTGTTTTCATGCTTCTAAGCTGTTTGTTCCAGGCCTCCTCCTGATCCTTCTTCTTTATCAGTTGGTCCTTTACATCACTAATTCTGTCTTCTGTCTTGGTTACCTTGTTAGAGTATTTAGATTAGGTTGGCTCTCATTGATAGCATTTTTAACTTCTGCCAGATTGGCTCTCACTTCCATCCTTAAAAAGTCTATGTTGTCACTAATGTTTTTCTCCAACCTAGCCATTGCCTGGATAATTATTACCCTGAATTCCCTTTCTGGCATTCTGTTTATGTCCATATCCAATAGCTCTGAGGGATAGGGTGCAGTCTCTGAATTTTTCCTCTGTTGGGTGTTCCTTCTTCTAGTCATTTTGGTGAGAGGTGTTTGGGGGGATGAATAGCTGAATATAACAACGATGATCCAGGCAAGGTGCACCCTGGAAAGTTTCAGAGCAGTTGGAAGTCACCACCAAAAAGAAAGAAAAAAGAAAAAAAGAGAAAAAAGAGAGAAAAAGAGAGAAAAAAAAGAAAACCTAGCCAAAATGAGCCCCCAAAGTAAGATTTATAAGGTATATAAACATACACGAACAAACAAAAAGACTGACAAAAGTAAATGACAAGAAAAAAAAAAAAACCCAGCCAAATGAACCCCAAGAATAAGATTTATATAATATCAGAACAAAAACAAATACACTGAAACACTGGCAGAAGAATAAGATGGGAAGGTGGTTATAAATCCTTGATGTGGGTGAGGAAGGTTATTTTGGTTCTTCCTGGGTGTTATCTTGTTATCTTTGTTAAAGGACTCAATTTTCCAGAGATACAAGGAAATTAAAACTGGTTTATATATAGGGGTAGTATTGAATAGGGAAAAAGGATTTTCTTCAAGCTTATATCTGTGTGTATATTAAAAAAAAAGAGAGAGACACAAGTATATGTATGAAAAAAGTTCAAGATAAAAAGTTGTTATGGAATATGTTTTATTAAACATCCAGTTGTAATGTTAAGTACTTTTAAAAAAATTAAAAGAACATAAATCATAAGAACAAATTAAAAAAAAAAACTTGTATCTATGAAATATACAGGTTTTAGGTCAATACCAGGAGCTTAATATATTGTTTTCACCTCATGTTGGAGTTTTACAGTTTTATGGGGACCCTGTAGTTATTGTCTTCTTGCTTTTGGCTTTTCTTCTGTGGGAAAGGTCTCCTGCCTTGTTTTGCAGTCAGTCTTGCTTCTGTTGAGTCTCCCTGCTGGCTGTCAAGGGGCTGGGCTCTGTGGAAACTGGTTTTTCAGGCTTTTGCTATCTGGAGGTTTTTGTTCTTTGGCAGCTTTTTGTGGCTTTTCAGAGGGTCAGAGCAAAGAATCTGCACCTAGTCATCCATCTCAGAGAGAAACCTCTGTCTAACCTCCTTTGGGTGGCCCAGAACACCCAGATTCCCCCCTGTAAACTGCTGCACACCGCAGTCTCCTACAGGTGATGCGCACCCCCAGCCACCATCCCAGTGGTCACTCGAGGCTCCCACTTGTCTCTGCACCCCTATGCCACCAAAACATTGAGTGATATTGGTTGAGGGAACCTGCTTCCAGTGGGTGCCATTGCCAGGACTGCTCTCTGGGGTCCAGGCCCACCCCAGGTGTGCAAAGACCCTGGGGCAGATTGCAGAAGGCTGCTGGTGGAGGGAACCCAACCTGAGATCATGCTAGTTTCTCTCAGGTAGGGGCTGTGGACCCAGAGATCGCAGGCCTGCACCCACACCAGGCTCACTCAGGCACTGGCAGGAGTGCACTGAGACCCCCTGGAAGGCCGCAGAAGGTCACTGTCCTAGAGATTGCCGCCTGGCACCCACACCAGACTTTCTCAGGCATAGGTGGGAGTGCGCCCAGCCTGAGTGGTGATGCAAGCAGCAGAAAGCTGAGGACTTAGGGACATGGACTGAAGGCCCCACCAGACTCTCTCTGACTTGGGTAGTCGCTGGTGGTGTCCTTCCTGGGAATGTGGGCCTAGGCCCATGCCCATTACTGCCCGATTCCACCAGTTGCTCCTTAAGATCTTTTGCTCTTTTTAAGTGCTTTTAACCAGACTCCAAGTTAATGCTCTTCCCCAATCACAGGGCAGTTTCGTATTGGAGTGTTACTTTCCAATGGGTCTCTTCTGGTGGCTCCCTCCCCCTTCTGTTTATCCTCCGATATCAATCTGAGTGTTCCCACTCTGCTTTACGGCTCCACTGCGGTCTTTGCTCTCACAGAGATCCAGAAGTATATAATCTTACATCTCGGGCTGATTTCATGGGTGTTAAGAGTGTTCTGGTAGATATTTAGCTCACTTTAGGGGACCGGCCAAAACAGGGTCTCCTACTTCTCTGCCATCTTGCCCCTCCTCAGACAGAGAGAATCTTAAGCAGGCTGCATGCTCAATGCAGAGCCTGATGCAGGGCTGGATCTCATAACCCTGAGATCCTGACCTGAGCTGGAATCAAGACTTGGATGCTTAATCAACTGAACCACCCAGGCACACCTACAAAGAATTCTTAGAAACACTATTCCTGACCTGGAAGAGTTTAGAATTTAGTGATATGATAAGGTCATGTGCATAGCAATGTAACAGGTGAAGAGGTGAGTCTCAAACTAAGATAGTAGATAACCTTGAATTATATTGCAGTCAAAAGTCTGGGGTCCAAGCAGTTTGGAAAGGTTTCAGAAAGGAGAAAGAGCTGGTGGTGTTCCACCAAATGTAGGTAATTTCTTTTTTTAACTAGAGAAGTATTTGTATAAAAAAACCTCTCCCTTCTTCCTTTTTCCAACCACTCCTCTACCAGTAAATCAAACCATACCCAAATCTTACTATCTTACTACATATAATATCTTGGAAAGATATATCTATATAGATATATCTGTGAGAATATTTTTATATTCATGATATAGAAAACAAAAAAATGATAAAAAATTGAATGTGGTTTGGTTTCTTGGCTAAAATTTAATTTTTTCTCCCAAATTCACATACAGTATTACATATTCTAGCCTGCCTTCTGCCAGTGAATGCCTTAACATGTATCTTTTCCCTTGGAATTTTTCATTAGAATTTTTATCATAATTATACTTGTGAAGTTCCCCTTTTATCACACTGATTAATAGAATATAACTATCTCCTTTTTACTGAGTTAAAATAATTTTGATATGTATAATTTTTGATAGGAAAATATTTTATATCAAATAGGCTGCAAAACAGAAAAAGCAAATGGTTCAAGATCCTACTTATCTCTAATTATACTTTAGTTTTATGGAGTTCGAACATGCTTCAATTACTAATCAATTAATGTTAATTTATTGAGGAACAATTATAGAAAGTAGGCTAGGGTGATTAATAAATAAATATCATATCAATAGTTAATAAATTCATATCAAATTCCAATGCCCAAAGTCTAAATCTTTCAAGAGAAGAAACTAGGACCTTTCTGTTCAGCTCTCTTAACTGAGCTGTTTAGAAATAGAATACAGTCCAGGGAAAAACAGAATTTCCTATATAGGGTTCATACAGGTATCAGGACTGTAGGGAACAGAACAATCTGCAATGAGAGAGGCCAGGGTCAGGAGGAGCGGAAGAAGCCATAAGTCAAAGCCCAAGAATGAAAGAGGGAATTGGGGCCTACGAGGAAGGATTTACTACCTGATCTTACCTTCTTGTTTCTTCTTTCCTAATCTAGTTGTGTCATAGGTGATTCTGAGTCTTCAGGGCAACCTTTCAAGGGTATGTTTCAAGTTTACTTTAATATTTTAAAAATCCATTCTAAGGAACTACCTTGAATAAATCCCGAATGTTTAGTTTACTGTTATTGGGTAAAAAATAAATGACAGTGAAGGAGAGATAAGCTTTTTGGTAGCCTAAATATTACCTTTATGAGGGTTAGAAAAAAAAAAGAGCCTCTTCCACCTAGACTAGTGAGCAGAGTGTATTAGGGTTTTCCAAAGAAATAGGACCAAAATGATGTATGTATGTGGATACATAGATTTACTTTAAGGAACTAGTTCACACTGGTGTAAAAGGCATGACAAGTCCAGAATCTGATGTGGCAGGCTGGTAGGCTTGAAACTCCGGGAAAAATTGCAGTTCAGGTCCAAAGGCAGTCTGCTGGCAGAATTTCTTCCTTTGGGGGGTGGTCAGTCTTTGTCTATTAAGGTCCCAACTGATTGGATGAGACCACTGACATTATGAAAGGTAATCTGCTTTACTCAAAATCCACTGATTTAAATGTTAATCTTATCCAATAAAACACCTTCACAGAAACATCCAGAATAATGTTTGACCAAATATTTGGGCACCATGGTTCAGCCAACTTGGTGCATGAAATGAAACATCATCATACATAGAGCATTGGCTGAATTTTAGCTCACCTTCACTCACTTTGTCAGGCATCTTTGCGCAAAGCTAAACACAGTGGGCTGGGTTTTGGTAGCACAATTTCAGGCCATATGCCCGTACCTGTGGGCACCTCAGCCAAATCATTTTGTGATGAATAGACTGATCAATGGCCAGAAGGCTTTGTACCTCGTCATGGCCAACTGTTGCTTCCAGAGAGAAGGAGCTGGACTTTGATAAATGTGACTAGTTCACATAAGCAGACTAGACCATGGTTGGTCACAGGGTGTTTATAATGCTGGATTTTAATTCAGACTCTGCCAAGGAACCAGCCTTGACTGAAGGGTAAAACCTGAGTTCCCGGGTGGGAATGAAGAAAAAAGGAGACACAAAGGATAGGATTGGGAGGGTCGAAGCCAATGCTGCTAAGATGACATTTATTCATTTACTTCAGTTTTATAGGATTCAAGGACAATACAGTCACAAGGGAGTCACCTTGATCACTGCATTTACAATTCAATAGAACAATCAACATGACAAATTACCGGTAAATAAGTTTTCTCATTCAGCGCTGTTACACTACATTGCATCAGATCAACTAGCTTAAGGGTAAATCTATTTTTCTAGGACTACTCCTTGCTGTGTGGTTTACGTGATTCTGCAAGCTGAGGTTATGGCAGGACTTTAGGGCTGAACTATGGTGGGTAGGGCCAGTCTCTGACCTGGCCACATGACTGCAAGGACCCCGTCAGCTTGCTGTCTGGTCACCACAGGACTCTGCCACTGACTTGTGGGATGTTGAGTGAATCACTTTCCGTCTCTGGGTCTGGATTTTCTTACTTGAAAACTAGGGGTTTGTAACTTGAAATGTTTCTTCCATCTCTGAAATGCATCAAACACATTGGCCTTGACATAGTCAATTCTGGTCCTTAACTGACATTGATAATGATTAGGAAAGGATTATTTTATTGAAATTAGATATAAGCAAAAGCTCTTTCTTGTTTTCTAAAGTATTTGATGCTCTTCTGGATTTAAAGGACAATTTGTGAATGAGACTATCAGCAAAATTCTTTTGGGGGAAACATTTTTAGGTGAAGAAACAATTTCATAAAGTAATTTTATCAAATGTAAAGAGAATTGAATAAGGCCCAGCTTCTGCTTCTGATAAAAAAAAAAAAGTACAATATATATCCCCTTTCTTAGAATCAATTAAATTTTAAGATTTAGCTCTTGAAATTTAACAGAGCTGTGAAATAATACTTAGCATTTTTAATACACAATTCATTTGAAGTCACTTTGGAATACAAATAGCAATCAGGAAACGCAATGTTACCTTTTTTCCTCACCTGTAGTTCTTTTCTGGAAACCTTATTGCCTATTGGGATTTTCCGTGGTTCATTGATGTTTTTTGATGGATCCTATTACATTTCCTTCTCATGTTGCTTAAAATGTTTCACAGAAAATAACTATTCGTGCTCCTGATAATTCAGTTGAGATAAATAAAACAAGTATGGCCTTTTATGCAACCTCACCTTACCAGACTATATCATGCTATACACAGTGTGAATGATTGTGTGGAGAATATTTGGAGTTTTAAAGTTTTGTCAACTATTTTAAAGCACTTTATGATGAGTTTATCATGAAATTTTAGAAGAAAATAGATCCAAAGAGATTTAAGAAGGTAAGACTCTTAAGGGCATATATGTTTTTACAAACATACAGAAATGTTAACACCTAAATGTATGCTGCACCTTTAGCACTAGACTTAGGAAGCTGATAAACTGATTTCCATAGGGTTGCCACTGCTCAGAGCATTTTTGGAACCCCACTCATGGAATTGACTTTAGAGCTAGTTTATGAACCACACAGGGAAATTAGTTTTATTATTTTATTGTCACACCTCATATATTTTCATTCTCACATTTCTCACAGTTGGGTATCTTCCCTATCTCAGACATATTTTGCATTTTCTCTATTTCATACTGTCCTTGCAAATACATCTCCCAAAGAATGAAGGGTTGCTGTAGATATATTCACAGCTATATGCAAGTAGATAAAATATGGCGAAAACTCAAATACAAAACATGGTACATTACCTAGTAGAATACTCTATTATACAAAACATTTTCTCTAACTGAAGTGGACAGAAAATGTCATTTTTCTAAGCTTAAAGCCCACGGCTGAATTTGTGTATTTACACTGTTTTAACCTATTGGTTTGGATATAATCTAATTTTCTCTAAAGCACTATCAAAAAAGACTAAAAACCAATTGTTTATTCAAAATATCATTGGGAAGCATACATTTGAATATAAGTATTGTTAAAATGTAGAAATAAAACATTTTAATTACATGAATAAGCAAAGAAATATGGGTAGGTAAGATAATCTGTAGTAGTAAGTTTTCTTATTCTAACTTTGCTTTTCCTAGAGTCTTTTTCAAAAATTTCTTAGTACCTTTATAAAGAACAAAAACCATCAGGAGAGAGAAATGCCAACTGTTTTAGTTTACACATATCCAGGCTGTGTATTTCCCTGTCTTTGGTTCACTGAGACAATATCACAGCATGGCCTCTGGATAAAACAAGCAAAAGATAACACAGAATACACCAAACTAGAGTAGGTCAATTAAAAAAACTTATTAACAAGCAACTAAAGCTCAGTAGTTTTTTCTTTGTGTGAGTTTGTGTACAGTAGTCAGTGGAGAGTTTAGCATGTTGGACCTATTCTTTCCCCAGGTGTCATTTATTGGAAATGCCTGAGGAACCTTAGAGAAAAATCAGAAGCAACTGAATGGTTATAAATTTGCCCCCGTGTTACAAATGAATGGATTTTCTCACTGAAATGAGTCTAATTTTATATCTAGTTTAAAGAAAAAATAGATCTCGATATCAATGTACAGAACCATAAAGCAATGACTATGAAAATGGCACATTAAAAGTAGGACCAGTTGTAGAAGTGAACTAAGGTGAAGGCCTTATAAATAATGGGCCAATCCTATGGTGAGCCTGGGTGGGTAAACCGCTATCCAGAAGTAGACTGTTTATTAATGCTTCCTTGGCACTAGGGTACTAATAGGTGCATTGAAACAACTGATTTAGTGTGGGCATCCTGGTGCCCTTGCACACCCAGCATCTCTATAGGATTGGGCATAATGAAATTGTATGGTTCCAAGAAGCCAGCCCTTACAAAATTTAGGCCCAGGGTTAGGGACTCATGGTAGTTAAATCAGGGGGGGTGCTTCTCTATTCATAGCAGAAATTTCAACGTTAGTCTCCATAAAGCAAAGAAATTAAAGCAAGCAGATCATCCTTGATGACAAGTCCCCCAAACCTTTCTTTTATGTGTTCTTATGTGATTTTTGCAAGTTCTTTTGTTGCTTGGAGAAGGAGAGGAGAGAAAAACCAAAGACTTCTTTCATTCCTTCAAGCAAAGAACCAGGGAAGACATTGACACCTCATAAAGACAACCTTAAATATTTTTAAAATTTTGACTTTTATTACATATTTATTCCATTTTTATTATGTATATTATTATATACAGTACATCATTAATTTTTGATGAAATGTTCCAAGATTCATTGTTTGCATATAACACCCAGTGCTCCATGCAATACATGCCATCCTTAATACCCATCACTGGGATAATTCCTCCCCCATCCACCTCCCCTCTAAAACCCTCAGTTTGTTTCTTGGAGTCCATAGTCTCTCATGGTTTATCTCCCCCTCCAATTCCCCCCCTTCATTTTTCCCTTCCTTCTCCTAATGTCCTCAATGCTATTCCTTATGTTCCACAAACAAGTGGAACCATATGATAATTGATTTTCTCTGCTTGACTTATTTCACTTAGCATAATCTCAACCAGTCCCATCCACATAGATGCAAAAGCCGGGTATTCATCCTTTTTGATGACTGAGTAATATTACACCACATATATGGATCACATCTTCTTTATCCATTTGTCTGTTGAAGGGGATCTTTGCTCTTTCCACAGTTTGGCCATTGTGGACATAGCTGCCATGAATATTGGGGTGTTTATGGCCCTTCTTTTCACTACATCTGTATCTTTGGGGTAATGCAGTAGTGCAATTGCCAGGTTATAGGGTAGCTCTATTTTTAATTTTTTGAGGAACCTCCACACTGTTTTCCAAAGTGGCTGTACTAACTTGCATTCCCACCAACAGTGTAAGAGGGTTCCCCTTGCTCCACATCCTCTCCAACATTTGTAGTTTCTTGCCTTGTCAATTTTTGCCATTCTAACTTGTGCAAGGTGATATCTCAGTGTGGTTTTGATTTGAATTTCCCTGATAGCTAATGATGATGAACATTTTTTTCAAACAAGACAAACAAGCCATTTGTTTGTCTTCTTTGGAGAAGTGTCTGTTTATGTCTTTTGCCCATTTTTGGACTTGATTATTTGTCCTTCAGGTGTTGAGATTGAGAAGTTCTTTAATAAGATTGATAAACCATGGGCCAGACATATCCAAAGAGAAGAGAGAGGACTCAAATTAATAAAATTATGAATGAAATGCTTATTTCATTCATTCATTAGAGATCATGACTAACACCAAGGAAATAAAAACAATAATCAGAAATTATTATCAACAGCTATATGTCAATAAGTTACACAACCTAGAAGAAATGGATGCATTCCTGGAAACCTATAAGCTTCCAAGACTGAAACAGGAAGAAATTGATAACCTGAATAGACCAAAAACCAGTAATGAGATTGAAGTAGTGATTAAAAACCTCCCAAAAAAGGAGGTTAACAAGAGCCGAGGACCTGACAGATTCCCTGGGGAATTTTACCAACTATTCAAAGAAGAAATAATATCTATTCTCCTGAAGCTGTTTCAAAAAATAGAAACAGAAGGAAAACTTCCAGACTCTATGAGGCCAGCATTACCTTGATCCCCAAACCAGGCAAAGACTCCATCAAAAAGAATTTCAGACCACTGTCCCTGATGGATACAGATGCCAAAATTCTCAGCAAGATCTTAGCTAGTAGGATCCAACAGTACATTGAAAAGATTATCCACCATGACCAGGTAGGATTTATCCTGGGGATGCAAGGGTGGTTCAACATTTGCAAATTAATCAATGTGATAGAACACAATAAGAGAGAAGAACCGCATGGTCCTCTCAATTGATGCAGAAAAAGCATTTGACAAAATATAGCATCCTTTCCTGATTAAAACTCTTCAGAGTATGGGATAGAGTGAACATTCTTCAATTTCATAAAATCTATGAAAACCCACAGTGAATATCATTCTCAGTGGGGAGAAGCTGAGAGCATTTCCCTTAAGATCAGGAACACGACAAGGATGCCCACTCTTGCCACTATTGTTCACCATAATACTAGAAGTCCTAGCAACAGCAATCAGACAACAAAAAGAAATAAAATGTATTCAAATTGGCAAAGAAGAAGGCAAACTCTCTTCACAGATGACATGATACCTTGTGAAAAACTCAAAAGGCTCCATCCCCAAGTTACTAGAACTCATACAGCAATTCAGTATTATGGCAGGATACAAAATCAATGCACAGAAGTCAGTTGCTTTCTTATACACTAACAATGTAACTGTAGAAAGAGAAATTAGAGAATCGATTCCATTTACAGTAGCACCAAAAACCAAAAAGATACCTCGGAATAAACCTAACCAAAGAGATAAAGGATCTATGCTCTAGGAACTACAGAACACTCATGAAAGAAATTGAAGAAGACACAAAAAGATGGAAAAACATTCCATGCTCATGGATCAGAAGAATAAACATTGTTAAAATGTCCATGCTGCCCAGAGCAATCTGTACTTTCAATGCCAGCCCTATCAAAATACCATTGGCATTTTTCAAAGTTCTGGAACAAACAATCCTGAAATTTGAATAGAATCAGAAAAGATCCTGAATAGCCAAGGAAATGTTCAGAAATGTTGAAAAAGAAAAACATTTTGTTTCTCATCATTGGCTACTTAGAAAGAAAGAAAAAAAAAATAGCTGGATGAAAAGGAAGCAGCAAACTTCATAAAAATAGAAGAACATAGTCTTAAGTCATGTCCCCACTGCCCATTTATGAATTAGGTAGACCATGCTCTAGCTAATTTGTATTTGAAAATAAATTATTTAGATTACGTATCTATAGTAGCAGGAGTCATAGAAATAGGTTGAATTAATTATGAGAGAAGTAAGCGCTTTAATTGGTGTTTGCATGGTTGGATGATATTGGTACCTTTTGTGATTTTTTATCCTTTTTTAAAATACAGTTTAAAATTTACTGAGCTAGTAATTCCAAAGGCTGTCTGAGATGTTACAACTGGAAGTGAACCAAGATTCATTTGGAGTCCTGCTTATAAAATTGGATACATTTGAGTTTTAGGATTGACCATAAAACAACATACAAATACATGTAATTCACCCAGTAATCAGATGGCCCAACAAAGTAAGAATGCTATGTTAAATATAAGAAAATTATACTGTCATTATTTTGCTTTCTAATCTAATAAGCCTTTGTCTATTGAATTCCATGGTTTTATATATGACTTTTTATGAATATGAAGCTTATTTCTCAAACTAACGCAGTTTAAATGATTATCATTAAATAATTCCTCTTTGAGCAAGGAAAACTTATTCATTTATTCTGCTCATCTTTGAAATATAGTAGAAGCCAAACTGTTACAAAATTATGTTGGCTGAAATACAAAATGAACACGTTGGGTTCTTTAAAGCTGGGGTATGTTAGGAGTAATCATCTTGATTTTCTGCTAAGCACCAGTCATGCTAATTTCTGCCATCAACAAATTTGATTAAATTCAAAGAGGGTAAACATTTTTTTCCTAACTTGCAACATCCCTAATGTTTAGAAACAGAAAATTTGTCAACCAGAAATGGGGTTTCTTAATGTGACATTGTAGCTATATCTTTAAAAAAAAAAACAAAAAAAACCTCAAAATGAAACAAAATGTATTTTCTCATATTTCCTTTTATTTCCAGGCAAAAGTGAGAGTGATGCTACTCACGTGCTTTTTACTTTGAGTTTTTTGTTCAGATAAGATAGCTAGTCTACTTAGGCCCAGGGATAATTTCATCTAAATCATTTTAGAATATAAGACCAGCGCCAAAACATCTGGTCTGGAAAGTTAAAAAAAAAAAAAATCATTTCAGATGCTTGTTAAATCTGAATAAAAATATTTGATATTATTTTTGAAATTTGATGTTACTTTTGTACCATTTCAATCTCCCATTTTTCCTTCTGTTTTCAAAAACAAAAACTTCATATTACTCCATTAGTGTTCATTTAGAAAACAATACACCGAAGACTTGTATCTGGGCTACCCCTGCATGTGCTGACATTCAGTAAGAGGCTGCTGTGAAAGGCTCACTGAGGTGCTCTTGAAGACTGTATGTGGAAGACAGTCTCTGGAATTAAATTATTTGGGACTCCTGGAGACTTGGTGTTACCCAGTAGATATGGAGAAGAAATCTACCGGCTAAATGTTCTCAAATGATGCCCATAGACAATTTAATTTAGATTTTTACATCTACCGATGACAGTGTAATAAATGTAGACTTCCATTATTGACATTTATCAAAATGCAAAAAGCCAGAATTTAGAGTTACAACTGGGGAAAAGATACAAATTATATTTAAAAATCCATCTTGGAGAATTAATATTGAGGTAATTTTCTAGTTCAGTTTTAAAAATAGTAGTTTATCATCTTAGAATCAACACCAAAACAGACGCCACCATCTCATAAAATAAACATGCAGTGAAAGGGTAACACACACATTAGCCACAAACTGAGTCTGTAGCCAATACAGTATGATGAGAAAGAATTCTCAGTATGGTGTGATGTGCGATCTAAGCCATTAGCCATATGGTGCAGTGTGAAGAGGGCCTCTGTGACTGAATAACAGTTGTATGTTATATGGTTTATTAAATAATTATGCAATGGCAAGCAATGCTTTTAAAATTATTGGCTGTTTTAAAATATTTTGGTTAATCTAGCTGCATTTACCGGGTTGAAGGATGTGTGTTCCTTCAGGTCTCCGTGCTTCATATCTGCTTTGTGTATAGAATGGAAATCAGGTGCCATATTGAAGATTTAGGGCACATTTCTTGTATCATACTGCGTATCATCAAGGTATGCCACAGGGCATTTAGAAATATAGGGGCACATTCCTTTTAGAGTTGCCTTTCCACCTGCCACCTGTCAGTGCAGACACTGTATGTGGGATAGAGAATGTGCTATTTTTATGTAATTTCCACAGGACGCAACGGGGAAACATTAAAACTTCTAAATGAAAAGCAAAACATTCAATAAAATATCTGGATATTTTGCTACGGGATGCTGTGCCAGCCCCTATTTGGATACTTAAAAAAGTTACGTAGACTACCCTGACTCCCTTCTATTTATGGTAGAGTTTCTTCCAAGTAAATTGGTATTCCATTTATTTGTTTACCTCTAACCTATATGGCAATGTCAGGTGACCAACACTTTATTAACCAGTCAGACTACTCTGGCTTAAACTAGAGAGTTACTTAGCGTAGTGTGCTGCTTCTGCCCTGATGACTGGTGGCAAAATCATAGTGAAAACAGGGAGAATGCTGTGGTTGTGCTACGTGCACCATGGGACCGTAGGGCAGCTGTATCTGCCACTGAGATACATTGGAGCTCAATGAAATGCATTGGAGCAGGAGCGTGTTTTTGCTTGTGCAAGGCTACTCTCAGCTACAGGAATTACAGTATCTTTAGAAAATGGGTGTTCGCTTTCATGCACAGTTATTCTGAAGACATTTAGAATTTTGAAAATTTAGAGTTTGTGAATGATAGTGGCTAATGGAGATAAAATATTAATATTACAAATAACAGCCATGGAGCTCATGGCAAAGTTGCGATGACATTTCTCTGTCTCTGTACATAAAGAATTAAGTAGTGTCATTACTCTCTTTTATAAAATAACTGATTTTCTTATTTTTGATATGTAATCACTTATGCATACCCCATTATGGTAAGGTCTCTGTATTTCAAGAAGAAAAACAAAGTAGTAAGGATTAGTCGTTAGGGCTGTTTGTCAGTATTTCAGTCTCCTATCAGAAATACAGGACTGCCTTTCTGTTTCTTCACAGCTTTGACGTTCATCATGGCCATTAGACCTCTCTGTCCAATGAACTTGGAGCAGAAGTATTTACTAACCAACATACAATCTACTATGTTATCTTCCCACTAACACAGTGTGGTCACTACCAGGCACGTTCCAAATGTAAGAAGCTCCTTCAGCCTCAGTCCCTGAATGAGGACAAAATGAAACAGAGACTCTGGAGAACATTCCAGCCTGCAAAGTACATGAGGCATGGGTGAGGAATAAATCGGTGTTGCTTTAAGCCACCGATATTTTAAGGTTGCTTTCTACTAACAAAAAATAGATCATAATATTGGTGATTGCATAGATATTAATACTTAAGGTAAACTAGAAATAATATTTAAAGTTATTTTAATAAGTAATACTAGGCAAATAAGAGTAACCAGAGCCTCTTCACCCATCTGTGAGACTAGTGTGCCATGATGGGTTACCAATGACCACCTCTGTTCACAGGAAACGTGAGTTCAGTTGGGACAGTAGTAATTCTCTCTCCCTTCTTCTCTCAAGCAGCCTGGTGAGTGACATCAGAGTTGAATGAATATTACTTTCGTAATGTGAAAGAAAGTTTGAGAAGCACTGATATATGTAATATGTGGTATAGTGAAAGCCAAAGTACTGATAAAATGTTTGAGGAGAAAGTAAAGTAATATTTAGGGCTCCTTATGTATACTATGTATAGATTGATCAAATTTACCAAATAATTGCTAATTCCTCCCTTGACTAGGTTCTTGTACATCTAATCCACCTGTTTATCCAGGCAGCGAACCAATCAATCAAAAGTTTTTTGAATACCTGTCTGTATGTTACAGAGATTGTGTAAAATGATAAGAATAAAATCAGGAACTGCTTCCTTATCCTTCCAGTAGACATTTCCATGGGAAAAGAAGATAATTCACTATAAGATAAAGTGATGTTACAAGTAAATACTATATTCTGAGCACTGCCATAGGTATTTAATTTTATTTAATTCTAAAAGGAACTAAAGAGGCTAGATAATATTACCTTCACTAGATATGGAGAAGGATACTGGCTGTAAACTTAAATAATTTTTTCAAAGTCCTATAAAAATATTGAAGAAAGGGTTTGAAATTAGTAATGCAGAGATCAGCATGTGCACATGCATCAAGACAACCTTTGTTTGTACAATTATCAAAGGTTTCCTGCCAAGATGGTGGGTTCTTTGCTTATCATCAGGCTCTAGAAATAATGTTAAGTTTTAATGCATTGTCAGGACTCTCAGAGTTTGAGATCATACTTGGATTCTCTTCTAAATAGTAAGATTTTTTCCCCAGTGGAAGTACACATACACAGACATAAACACACACAGACACAATCTGGAAGGAAACAAAGTATTCCGATGCAGTATTTTTTCTTTGTTTTGGATGAGGTTGAGTTGAGAAAGGAGACTGAAATTTGGGTTGCTAGTTAAAGGGAGTTTAGCCTTGTGTGAAATGCTTTGTTTTTCAGTACTGCATAGATGTTAATTGTGTACTTAAAATTCATTAAAAAAAAAAAAGTCATGTTCATTTTTTTAGACACCTTTATTTAGGTGTGAGGCTTGATACTACACTTTTCAGACAGTCGTTTTGCTTCACAGAATCCTTGATCTAGGCCTGCTTCGCAACAGCTTTCTTCTGCCTTGTATTACGCACATTCATCCTTTCTTCATTTGTGAAATGAGAGCAAGGGGTCACACCAGGGGTCGTAAGGTTTCTATGGCTTTAACGTTGTATGATTTCTTTAGCTTTTGTAACTAGCAGGGTTGCTAACTGGTCTGATTCTCATTGTGCTCTGGGGGTATGTATACACGAAAAATGATTTTTTTTTTTTAGTTAATTTCAAGATCACATAGCCAGTGGCAAAATCACAAGCAGAATTTTGTTCTTTGACTCTCTCTTTCAGAGGTTTCTTTTGTAATCCATCAGGAATCTCTCACTTCCCAAAGTACTTGGCAAGCACTTGGGTTTATTTCTCAGTGTATGATATATTGTTTCAAATGATTTGAATTTATTGACATCTAGAACAAGATATGGCAGTAAATGTTTGTATTTATTGCCAGGTTATATGTAGTACTCGATTCCATACTTTTTTCTCAGTCTAGTAATTCTGCTGTGTGTGTGTGTGTGTGTGTGTGTGTGTGTGTGTGTGTGCGCGTGCGCGCGCGCGCGCACACGCTGACAGGAAAATACTGGATGACAGGTGTCTGTGATTTCTTCTCTCCCAACCTGAAGAAACAGCTGTGTTGATATGTTGTTTTATGGTAGGGAACCTGAATGGCCTCTGCCTTCAGCTCAGAGCATGATCTCAGGGTCCTGGGATCGAGCCCTGCATCGGGCTCTCTGCTCAGCGGGGAGCCTGCTTCCCCCTCTCTCTCTGCCTGCCTCTCTGCCTACTTCTGATCTCTCTCTCTCTCTCTCTCTCTCTCTCTCTCTCTGTCAAATAAATAAATAAAATCTTTTTTTAAAAAGTTTTTAACTATGTATTTCTCATTTTGATGAATAAATAGTAATGGAAGATAAAGGAGAAGTATAGGGCTGGATAGAGGGGAATGAGACTTTCTGGGAATGAATTCAGATATGTATATTATTACTTCTATCAGTAATTCTGGATATGAGCACCAAGAGTGGTATTTGGTATAACACACAGGGAAGGTGTCTTAATTGCACAAATATATGCTATATTCAATTTAGAAATAAAAATTTAATTGAGGAAAGAGGCAGAAGTTCCTGACAAGTTCTATACAGCTTCTCATGATGGCAAGCGTTTGCATTCTAAGCCTTTCTCCTCCATTATAAACAACCTGATTTCCATCGATGAAAGCAGCTGACAGAGGCTGCTGAACCAGTTATTATAGTTTATCAGGCATTGCTAGTGGAGATACCACTTTCATTTTTGCCAGCATTTGTAGTGTAAATGAGGAGCAACCTATCGTAAAATAACGCTAAGAAGATCAAAGGAAGCAATCCCTACTACCAAGCTAAAATCATTCTGGGAAAATGTTTTTGATTATGGTTAATAATGTAATCAAGCCAGAAACCTGCCTAGAAGTTGGAGTTACCGCAGAATTACTGCTAATATTATGGGGTACCTAATTGGCAGTAATATGGCAGGAAAGTTTTGGACATATGAAAACAAGAGGCTAATGAAATATTTACAAAGAGCTATACAGTTTTTGTTAGAGTACTAGGTGTATTTTCTCAGAAAAAACAAACCAGTGTTGCAACTGGAGATTTAGAATTAAGGCAAGAAGGGGAAAGCATAAAATGAAGAAAAGTGGTCATTTAAAAAAAAATCTTTGATTTCATTCTTTAAAGACCAATTACTTTTCTGTCCCCTGTGGGAGGAAAAAAAAACCATTTTTCTTAATAGCAAAATCATTCCAAGACTTTTCTGATTCATTTTATATTTAGCAGATTACAGCTTTAGTCATCAGTAGGAAAGAGCCTCACAAACTGACAGACCTGAAATCATGTCCTTTGATTGTAATTGACAGAAAAAGCATTTAAGGTAAAGAAAAAAAAATATTCATCTTTGATTACACCGTGATGTGATTTGGTGACATAATACAGCTGGGAACTGAGGCAAGAAAGGCAATAATTCTTACTTGAGGGTTTTACAGGATGCAGCCCTTCAGTCGTCTTCCTACCAATGCCTCCAGCCACAATGTCTCCTTGATGGCGACTAGACAAATAGATACACAGAGTGTTAGAATTTAAAAGGCAAACAGCTCTGAAATAACATTTCTTAAAGCAATGTATTTCAGTATTAAATGCTTGACAACTACATATTTGACTGGACCTAAAATTAAATCTATTCAATTTAAACATTTTACAGTATAAAATATCACCATTTAAGCAACAATTTTTTAAAATAATGGAAAATAAATGGTTTAGACACAATAGCACTCTAAAGAGATGCATGTCTTTTTTTTTTTTTTTTTTTGGTATCAGTGACTGAGTATATGATTCAATCCTCATCCATATGAGGTTTTATTTTTATATTTTATTTGATGGTTCTCTTCATTACTTTTCTCTGACTCATTTACTTTCCAGATATGATGTTGCAATATATATTTTGGACATTTAACAACAGAGGTAAATGCAAATGAAACTATAAATAATGTCAGACAATTGCCAAAGTCATACATAGAGCATCATGTGTATTTCTCTAACAAATATGTATGCCATGAAATAAATTTATATTCTAGGATTTGAATAATGACCATAAAGTTTGCTTCAGCATCTTCATTTTTTTAGTGCCATTATGAAAATCACCTGTGTATTCACAAGTAACTTCCTAATACTCAGATTTTAAAAGCTCTAACTTAAACTAATGAAGAATGTGTATATTGTGAAGAAATAAAACAATATTAGAAAATGTAAAAGAAATCTATAAAATAAAATTTAATTTTCTTTACAATCAGATATTTGAAGTTAATATCTTAAAGTCACACAAGATTTGCAAGACTACTAGGTCAGAGAACCTATTGCTTAGCAGTATTTTTTAGTGATTAGGAGAAGAGCTCCTGAATGTCACAAATGTGTGTATGTGTGTGTGTAGCCATAGGGAGAATTAAATGAATATCTGCCAGAGAATGACTTATGATAGAGTTACATTTTCCAAAGGAAGATTATGAATTGTCAGTGCATGATGATATTTATATATGTAAATCAAGTATTTGAATCTGCAAGTTAATTGTGTCTAGAAATGTCAGACTAATTACAAACTCTTATGCTTGTATTTACCTGAATGCCCCCATAGCTGTTCAAAACTAAAAATTTCAACTTAAAGAGGGTTGTTTCAGCTATCGGAAATGACTCTGTTAATCATACTTTTAAGGGTAATATAGCTATCACCTACACAAGTACAGGTGGCAGGCAAGAAAGCTGTGCAACCTCCCATGGAAAAACACGTCCAATGTTCTTCTACTTCGGCTCAGAGTTCTGGATTACCTGAGTCAGTGAGCTCCAAGAGCATATACCTCATCAGATTAATAATTTGAATTTGTGTCCAAAGAGGCTTATACAAAAAAGTTCCAAGACAAATAAGTGTAGCTGTTGCTGTGTATACTACCCTCCCCTCCATAGAGATCAACTTATATTTCATTCTGTGCCAATATCTGCTCTTAGCTCCACATGAACCTTTGAGTATTTTTATTGGTTTAGTTTAGTTGGCTCAAATCTTATTTTCAACTGTTTATTTTTTTTCTTAACTACTGGGACCATAATGAACTTTCAAGACATAACTGATAAGCACATGATATCAGTTCCTGTCCAGTGTTAGGTTGAATGGTTCTCATCCTTTTACATAAAGGAAAAATGCTGTTCTTTTCATTAATGCTCATTTACATATATGTGTATATACCTTGTGTGTATCTCTGCTTCCAAATATTATGGAAATAAAAGAAAAAGCAAAAGAAGGAGGGATAACGATTTACTTTTTGGAGCCCAACTTTCCATTTTCTTTGCATTTTAGCCTTGATCAACTTCTTTTTCATTAAGAATGGAAGATTCTACTAAAACTGGTTCAAGTTTTGTTTCATTTCTTTTCTTCTTTCTTTCTCTTTCTTTCTTCATCTAGATTTTTAGTTTTCTACTCCATGTGGTTACTACCGTAAGTCTTTTGATCAAGAGAGCAATGCAATAGCAGCCTCTTTGCAGAGATTTTTGCAAATAGTACTTGGGGATATTTTCTACCATGCCCTTATCCCAACTTTAGATTTCAGTTCATCATCTACAAGGCAATTATCTATCATGGAAAAACAGTTTTGAGAAAAGCGAGAAGGCTTATATTGCTGAACCATTTTCATTATTTAAAAGCCTCTTTCACAAAAACTGTTGATCTTTATTTCCCAAATTTAGTCATATAAAAGGAAAACATTTTTATCAAAATATTTTATTCGGTATCACCATTTACACATGGCAAAAATCACATAGTGTAATCAGAGGGAAATCATGTGAGTTATTTACATAATTTTTCATATATTTATTTGATACTTATTTAGATGAAACAATGTGGAAAGAAGAAATATGACAGTGGATTAATCTGAAATATCCAGTTACCCACTTTAATATTTAAAAGATTCTAGTACTAATGCTTTCATTATTTTCATTTTGCTGTTTACAGAAGGGCAGTGTTTTGTCTGCGAAACCCCATACAAGCTAGAATTCCCAGTTTTAAATGAGAAATTTTGAAAATTATGTGTGACAGATCCAGTTACGTCAGAAAATTTAGTCTCATAGGGACTAGTCATTTTTTTTTCCAGAATATATTTGCACTCTGGTAATTTAAGAGATCTTGCTTTATAGCCACTGAAGTTTAGTATTCGTTATTGAAGTTTTGTCCTTAGAAATAACGACTCATCCTAATTATAAATTGGAAATAATTGATGTTATTGGTAAGCTAAAATCAACTGAGTAGAAAAGCTTTTTTCATGAGATTTTTATTTTAAATAACTGGATTGGAAGTGGGAAAGAAAAAAAGTAGCAATCATTTGAATTTGGTTTATTTGATTTCTTAAGATCGATCCACATAGATTCGATTGGCATGATTCCCAGAAATGCCATGCCCTGATTAGTATGGAGCCATTATTTGTTTCACTAAATACTTCATTCTATTTACTTTTATGTAATTACACATACACTTGGCCAAAGAATCAATAAAATAATGTATTTAAAAAATTAGATGCTGTCTGTATTGTGGCTATTGTTGGTAATGCTGCTATAAACATCGTGGTGTGTGTGTCCTTTAGGATCAGTATTTTTGTATCCTTTGGTTAAATACCTAGTAGTACAATTCCTGGATTACAGGGCAGCTCTATTTTTAACTCTTTGAGGAACCTCCATAACGTTTTCCAGAGTGGCTGAACCAGTTTGCATTCCCACCAACAGTGTAAAAGGGTTCCCCTTTCTCTGCATCCTCACCAACATCTTTTGTTTTCTGTGCTGTTAATTGTAGCCATTCCAGCAGGTGGGAGGTGATAGCTCATTGCAGTTTTGATTTCCCTGGTGATGAGTGATGTTGAGCATCTTTTCATGTGTCTGTTACCCATCTGTATGTCTTTTTTTTGGAAAGATGTCTCTTCATGTCTTCTGCCCATTTTTAAACTAGATTATTTTTCTTGGGTGTTGAGTTTTATAAAACCTGAATGTCCATTGACTGATGAATGGATAAAGAAGATGTGGTACTCACATCATACTCAGCCATAAAAAAAGAATGAAATCTTGCCATTGGCAATGATGTGAATGGAGCTGGAAAGTATCATGCGAAGCAAAGTAAGTCAGTCAGAGAAAGATAGGTACCATATCATTTCACTCATATGTGGAATTTAAGAAACAAAACAAATGAACATGGTGGTGGAGTGGAGTGGGTGGAGAGGCAAGCCAGAAAACAATCTCTTAGCTATGGAGAACAAACTGAAGGTTACTGGAGGGGAGATGGGTGGGAAGATGGGCCAGATGGATGATGGGTTTTTAAGGAGGGTACTTGTGATGAGCACTGGATGTTGTACGTAAATGATGAATCACTAAATTCTATACCTGAAGCTAATAATATACTGTATGTTAACTAACTGGAATTTAAAGAAAAACGTGAAATTAGATTCTCACCTTGAAAGCTAGATTGTAAATTCAAACGAGTTGAAATCTATTATAATACTGTTCTCATTGGTTTGACATCTTAAATAATGATTTAAAAATGACACTCTAAATATACTAAATGATATTTAAACTGTCCTTATGTTCAAACTTCAGGGAAAAAAAGTGGAGAATAAAAATGTTGAAATAATACAAAATCATGATTTAAAGCACATTTTGCAACAGGTGTGCTAATGTATAAAATTATAGTTTGATATTTGAAAGAAATGGAAGAACATGTGCATAGATGATAGCCAAATTATCCTTTTGGACCTATTAATATGGAAATATGTTTTAATCATGGAGAATGATATTGCTATTTTTCTCAGATGTATTCAATTTCATAGTGCTATTTTTTTCTAAAAATACACGATGCTGTACAAGTTCACTAATAGAACCAGTGCTCAGTGATATTTGGGCACAAAAGGTAATTTGTTCCACTTCTAGACCACTATATCATCTTATATTAACCTAATACTGATAATTAATAGTTGAATCAAAAAATGATACACTAGTGTATGTTTA
This sequence comes from Procyon lotor, assembly GCA_028646535.1. Lineage (NCBI taxonomy): Eukaryota > Metazoa > Chordata > Mammalia > Carnivora > Procyonidae > Procyon > Procyon lotor. The sequence goes on along the minus strand of CM053603.1, from coordinate 85,278,492 downwards.
TACTTTTAAATTATTAAATTTACCATGCCAGTAGTATATTTTTAGGATGCATTAAAGTAAGATCTTGAAAATTTTAGATAAAATAAGTTATGGGTATAAAAATAGAATTCTTAAAATTAACATTTGAATGAAAAGCAATTTGGGGGATAATTATAGTTCACATTCTACATTCAATGCATTTTGATATATGTATAATTACTCCTAGTAATATCCCTTAGTTGGATTTTTGTAACAACAACAATTTATTGCAAAATTAATTCTTTGGCACAATTTAACATTTAGTGATGTGAAGTCAGAGTGAATTGATTTTTGCAGCAGACCACTTGTGCTATGGTTTTCTATGTTCAAGTACTAATTGTTTATTATAGGTCACTTCAGAACTTAGTTTAAAAATAAATTGCTGCAAGGTGCATTTAGTAGAAATAGTTTGATATTTTCAGCTCATGGGGTTTTATTTAAATAAAAAAATGGTAAAGTAATGCAATCATCTTTGGTTATAAAAGTGATGGATGAATTGAAAACATTTTTGAATCAGGTCAATGGTACTGATGATTAGTACATTGTTAATCAAGTTCTTCAGATTGCTATCAAATGCTTTAGCTCTTTTGCTCAGGCTGGTGAGAGGATCATGAATATTAAAGGGATTCAAATGGATGTGCTCTCATGTAATATGGAGCACTACAAATGAAATGGCTAAATGAGGGCAGATTGTAACTCTGTGTACAGATATATCTCTTAAATAAAGAAGAATGTCTAATCAATTTCTTTGCTCACATATAGCAGCCACATAGATGATATAGTGGTCTAGAAATCCAAATCCAAAAATCCACATAGAATTTTTTTTGCTTTTTTGTAATATATATCTTAATCATGTTGACAAACCAATGGATATAATGCATGAAAAATATCTCTTAAAGAAAAGTTTTACATAATAGTTAATCAGGTATGGTTGGTAACTAGAATTTAAAAGAAGATACAAATAAAAAATTAAGATAAAGTGTATTTATTTTAAATTGCATACGTTAGAGGCAAAAATTGGAAACTGTTAAGAAGTGTTTTCTTGAAAGGGAGATATAATAATGCCCTACTTTATCTTTTTATTTAGCAACAATCTCCTGCTTTTTAAATCTATGCTATTAGAAACATGACACAATACAGTAGAAAGTTGTTGATTTTAGTCATTACTAAAAGTGAAATTTTGTTTTTGAACCAAATTGGAAGCAAAAGATTTTACAAAACCTCCTTGGAAATGTTTAGAGTTTATGTCACTCATAGAGCACGTTTTTTTTTTTTTTCAGTATGAATAAATAAGTATGTAAGGAATTTTAAAATACATATAATTAAAAAATTGCATATTTATATATAAAATAGAAACAAAATACATTTATAAATGACAAACTTTTAGCAATATATAATAAATGGTATGATATATTTTTGGTATTTAAATTAATATCAGTGTTGAAATTGAATATGAACAAATATATATTCATCTAATGGAAATATCCTGTTTGGAAAGAGTAACATGTTACTTTTGGAGCTTACTAATCCAGCATAGATTAATTAATTAATTTATTAACTAATTTTAAAATTAATTAATTTATTGTGTTGATTTTCTATTTAGAAAGAGAAAATTTAGATTTATTATTGAAATTTTAGGAGACTAGAATTCTAAGGGAAAATGTGGGATAATATACCCATATCCTTATCCTCATAGTCATGAAAAGCTGCTGAATGTACTACTTTTGAGAAGGTCTATACCTCAAGTTTTCATTAGTACCCAGATAAAGTAGGAAAATGGTTGATTATTTCTTAAAATTTCATAGTATATGATCATAGAATGGCAGAGTTTTTAACCTACAACAAAATTTGGGAAGCCACTTTGTCCAAATAAGTCATTTTTTAAAAAAATGAGAACAGATAAAACTGGTAAGTTAAGCATGCTCAAGTTAATTAATGGTAAGGTCAAGAGTAAGTCTTCCATCAAGGTAGTGGTTCTGTGATTAGAAAAGACTTCACTAAGGCGGTGATGTTTAGTTCAAAGCTTGAGGATATAACAGAAAGTTGGCAGATTGAGAATGAGGAAAAAGAATGTTCCAGTGCATAGGAGTGATGTGTTGAAGGATCTGAGATGACCTGCATTTTTGAGAAATAAAAGAAATTCAGTATACACCGAGCAAGTTTTGGAAATTGGTGAGAAATGAAGATGGAGGAATTGGCAAGGCCAATTCATGGAGATCATGAAAAAGAACTGGAATTTTATTCCAAATGTGTTGGAAAACTATTGAAAAGTTTTGAACCAGGTTTCTAAAATGCCGTGATTCTTTATTTCAAAGTTTAAATACTATGTACTTACAGTACACTTACTGTTACGGAAAAAATGACTAGGAAGGTGACTACGAATGCGGAAATTGAAATTAGTTATCAAGCCTTTTCAGTCTTCCAAATAAGAAATTCTTGTGGTTTGGATTAAGGTGGTGCCAGGGAAAATGAATGGAACTGAAATATACTTTAAAAGTTGAGGCAACAGGTCTTGGCAGCTCCCTGTGATGGACTGGGAAGGGTGCTAAGGAAAAGAGAAAAGGCATTTACTCCCAGATTTCTGGCATTCAAACAAAACAACCTTGTTGTTTTGGACACTTAATTTACTGAGAATTCAAAGGTACAAAATGGAACACATTTGGGTAGAAAACCAGGGATTAGTTTTAAATATATAGTCTTAGAAATATAAGTTAGTGAATAGAGATGCTATGTAGGCAGTTGGAAAGAATGGTCTGAAGCTCAGAAGAGGTACAAATTTGAGATCTTTTCAAATTTTGGGAAAAGTTTCCCTAGAAAGTGAATACCAAAGAAGAGAAAAGAAGATCGCTCAGAGTGGAACTCTGAAGATCTTTAAAATGTAGCTGTTGCTAGAGAAAAATGAACCCCTAAATGAGACTAAAGAGTACTCAGGAAGAAAATCGGGTTAATCTAGTGTTCCAGAAGCCAAGAAAGGGAAGTAGGATTCAAGAGCAACTTCAGATTTGTTGAATGCTGTTAGGAAGTTGTGGTGAGAGGCGCCTGGGTGGCTCAGTTGGTTAAAACCTCTGCCTTCAGCTCAGGTCATGATCTCAGGGTCGTGGGATCGAGCCCCGCATTGGGCTCTCTGCTCAGCGGGGAGCCTGCTTCCCCACCCACCCCTGCCTGCCTCCCTACCGACTTGTCCTCTCTAATAAATAAATAAATAATCTTTTTTTTTTTTAGTTTTTAAAGAAGTCGTGGTGAGTCGAATTGTGTTCTCCAAAGAGATATGTTCAAGTTTGAACCTTCCCGTGAAAGTGACCTTATTTAGTTACAGACTATATATACATACAATCAAGATAAGGTTATCCAGGATTAAATACAATGATTGGAATCCTTATAAGAAGAGGAGATTGCAGACACAAACAGAGAGGTAAGTAATGTGAAAGCAGAGGCAGAGACTGAAGTAATGCAGCTATAAGCCAAGGCATGCCCAAACCTGCTGGGGCCACCAGCAGCTAGGAGAGAGACAAGGGATGGTTTCTCCCTCAGAGCCTCTGGAAGGAACCGACTTTGTGCCAAATCTTGAATTTGGACTCTTAGACCCCTGAACTGTGAGAGGATAATTTTGTCATTTCTAGCTACCCAGTTTGTAGTGATTTGTTACGGCAGATTTCTGTACATTGATTTTGTATTCTGTGACTTTACTGATTTCACTTATCAGTTCTAACACTTTTTTGGTGGAGTCTTTTGGATTTTCTCTTTCTGTCCATGTCTGTGTGTGTCTCTCTCTCTCTAGATATATATAGATAGAGATACAGTACCATGTTATCTTCAAATAGCGAAAAGTTTTACTTCTTTACTGATTTGGATGCCTTTTACTTCTTCTTCCTGCCAAATTACTGTAGCTAGGACTCACAATACTAATTTGAATGAAAGTGTTGAGAGTGAACATCCTTGTCTTGTTCCTGATCTTAGGAAAAAAATTCAGTTTTTCCCTATTAAGTATGACATTAGCTGGGGGTTTTTCATATAAGGACTTTATTATGTTGAGATATGTTCCCTCTAAACCTACTTGTTGAGAGTTGTTATGGATGGATGTTGTATTTTGTCAAATTCTTTTTCTATTATCTGTTGAAATGGTCATATGGTTTTTATTGATATAATGTGTCACGTTGATTGGAATATTGAAACATGCTTGCATCTCAGGAATAAATCCCATTTGATTGTGGTGAATGATTTTTTTAATGTATTGCTGGATTTGGTTTGCTAGTATTTTATTGAAGAATTTTACATCTATGATCATCAGAGATATAGGCTTGTAGTTCTTTTTTTTTGTGGTGTCTTTATCTGGTTTTGGTATCAGGGTTATGCTGGCTTCATGAAATGAATTTGAAAGTTTTCCTTCCTCTTTTAATTTTTGGAATAGTTTGAAAAGAATAGATATTAACTTTTTAAATGTTTGTAAAATTTTTCTGTGAAGCCACCTGGTCCTGGACTTTTGGATTTTGGGAGCCTTTTGATTACCAATTCAATTTTATTACTGGTAATCACTTTGTTCAACTCTTTTATTTCTTCCTGCTTCAGTTTTGGCAGGTTATATGTTTCTAGGAATTTATTCAATTTTTTTAGGTTGTCCAGTTGGCATATAATTTTTCAAAATATTATCATAATCCTTTATGTTTCTGTAGTGTCAGTTCAATTGTTATTTCTCTTCCTTTTTCCTGCTCTAATCTTTACTATTTTCTCACTTCTGCTAGATTTGGATTTTTATTTGTTCTTTTTCTAGGCTCTCTATTGTAAGTTTAGATTGTTTGAAATTTTTCTTGCTTTTTTTTTTTTTTTTAGATAGAAAGTGGACGTGATGGGGGGGGTACAGAGAGAGAGAGAGAGAGAGAGAGAGAGAGAATCTTAAGCAGGCTCTACGGCCAGCAAGGACCCTGACCTGGGATTCTACCTCATAACCCTGATATCATGACCTGAGCCAAAATCAGGAATTGAATGCTTGTTTGAGCCACCCAGGAGCCCCCCAATTTTTCCTGGTTCTTGAGGTAGTCCTATAGTGCCTGTAGTGGTATAAACTTCCCTATCACAATCACTTTTGATGCATCCCAAAGATTTTGGACTGTTGAGTTTTCATTTTCATCTGTCTCCATGTGATTTTTTATTTCTTATTTGCTCTCTTGGTTGACACATTCATTGTTTAGTAGCATTTTATTATTATTATTTTTTAAGATTTTATTTATTTATTTGAGAGAGAGAGAGAGAGAGTGAGAGAGAACATGAGAGGGGAGAAGATCAGAGGGAGAAGCAGATACCCCGTGGAGCTTGGGAGCCCGATGTGGGACTCAATCCTGGGACTCCAGGATCATGACCTGAGTTGAAGGCGGTTCGCTTAACCAACTGAGCCACCCAGGTGTCCTGTAGCATATTACTTAACCTCCATGTATATGTGCTCTTTCTAGATTTTTTCTTGTGGTTGATTTCTAGTTTCATAGAGTTGTGGTCAGAAAAGATACACATATGACTTTTATCTTTTTGAATTTGTTTAGAATTGTTTCGTGGCCTACTATGTGATCT